>JACEFO010002656.1:0-1200000 GCA_015342445.1 Digitaria exilis
GGACCGTATAATGGCCACCCCGAGTTTAAAATATCTTATGGGACAAAAACCTTTAATAAGGGTGCATGGACCGGTACTAAAACTCAGACTTTTAGCATGGTTTGGACAGGGTTTGGAGGGGGTACGAATGGTCCGACCCAGATCGGACGCTGTGTGGGTTGGGGGTTCATGTGGATTGGAGTCGAGAAAGGTATTCTTCTTAGATGCAGGTTCATCCCATTACCACCAAAACCAAGCAACGGGTTGAACCGTTTCTTTCATTCTTACCACACATCCCTTTTGGGTGGTGTGAGGATCCCACATCGCTTAGCGGGGCGCTAGACACATGGCATGAGAGCGTGGAGCTTCCGGGAGCGGAGCAGTGAGATGGTGGACAGAGGACAGGAATGGAGGAGGTTGGCATGAAGACGACAGGGGAGGCATGAGCGGAGGCGGCAGGGAGCATCGGAGGCGCAAACATGGTGGTGGGGAGGGTACAAGCGGCTGCGTCGACGGGCTTGTGGCGCCACTCGTGTAGGAGCTCAGCTGTGGAGCGGAGGAGGAATGAGATAAGAGAGAGGGAGAAAAAAAAGAAAAATAATGACAAGTGGATCTCACCACTAATAGGTCGGACTCACCACTAATAGTGCTAAAATGACATCCAATCCATCCCTCCTAACTCTCCAACCAAACAGAAAATTGAGTTGGGCCCAACCCTCTCATCCAAACACGAGATAAGTCCAACCCAACCCCCCAAAACTAGGTTGGAGTCAATATAATCCACTTGGTCCCAAATTAAGTACACGCTTAGTCTCGATCCTATGGTACTGATTCCAAAAAAACAGCAATAAAATGGGTTTGGGACTAGAACCCGTTTGGGCCCCATGACTAAAAATTAGTTTCACATTTTGAGGCCAATTTTTTTCCAGATAAAGAGAATTTTACTAATTTTAAGTAAAGATAGAACATAACTCTGGCCACTCTAATGATACTCAATCTTTAGACTAGACTGTCACCCCATATGCCTGCGGTGGTAAAAAACTGGTATTTCGGTTTTGTTAACGATCTCTTAATGTTTGGTGGTTCTAAATACTTATGGCGCGACCGTGGTCAATGCATAAGACTTAGAAATAGCATGTGAAGATACTAATCACAGTATAGCATTGCTGGTAAAATATTGAAAAAGGCGACATTATACATGAAGATTTATCTCGTCATAGCGCGACATTTCTGTACTATGTGTAGCACTTCAACAGGAGTAAACTGGTTAATCGTTATTTATTATTTAATAAACTATCCGGTATTATATACGAAGAATATCGAACTCATAGTATAGTAGTCGAACTTCTGCGTAAGATAGCAATAAATGTCGGTCTTGAAGAAGGCATACAGTAATATATTACTCAAGTTAATGATGCAGACAAGATAACGATGTAGTGATGTAAGAGTATCTATTCAAAACCATAGCCTAAAACCACCTCATAAAAGAATTAAGAATAAACTAGAACTGGGACACTGGGTGTTAAGTGCTCATTAGCTACACACTTTTAGTGCCATTTAAGGAGGATTGTGGTGCTCATCTATATTAACCGCCACTTAGATACTTGAAATTACCCCGTTTTCGCATATGTTGTGTTTTGGAGCATGTCATGTTTTTTGAAGGAAAACGGTCCACATTTGGAAGCGTTTATATCCAGAGCCAAAACCAACTACAAACCCGAAGAAATCAGCCCGATGAAGGAGTGTTAGCAAATAAACCACGTCGTGTATGTGCATGAGTGTGGCCAGGTCGAGTCGTCGATGCGCACCGTGTACGAGCTCGTGTTCCAGTCCATCCTCTAGGTTCAGGTTGCGTTGTGTACGTGCATGGCGTGCATCAATCCGTCGTGTGTGCGACGAGTTCGTTGAGTCCAGAATGTTGGTATGGCCACGTTCTGTTTAGGTTGTTAGTATCTGGTCACGTACGTATGTCCGTGCGTACTCCTCGTTGAGTTAGTTAGCTTGTTTAGGGATCGAGTCTGTACGGGGGTTTGTTGGTGCACGAGTGGGTGCTCGTGTTCGGGTCCAGCAGAACGGTGAGTACGACGTGTGGCGTGCGGCTCAGATGACCAAGTCGGAGGCTTGCGGCAGCAGAGGAGAGGACGCCACTTGGGCTCACGGATGAAGACGATGACCGGTTCTTGCGTGAAGTTAGGTGCTCACGAAGGAGAAGAAACCGGGTCACCAGGACGTGCGTGCGTGGGCGCCGAGTTCGCGAAGTGTGTGGCGTGGGCGCTGTGTCCACCCGAGGCCTACAAATGGTCATGTAATCTCTTTGTATTGTTTAAGTCGAGTCCATTTGAGTTGAATACAAGCCAACATAGAGGCCGTTCGAGCGGCCGGGGGCCGTTCGTCGTCAAGTTCGTGTGTGTGCACTGTGCTTCTTCTTCTCCGTCCGTGCGTGAGGGAATTGAGTTATTCTAGAAGACTCCAACAAGGAGCCCAACCAATCAAACTAATGGGCCATGAGGGCTTCCATAGGCCAACTCATGGCCCTAGGAGTCCACATCCAACACGAGATCGAGTCAAACTCGGATTCAATTCGCGCAGCCCAGGACAACATGATCATCAGGTGCAGATTCAGAAATCTAAACGGCCTCAACTACCAAAATATTGAATACCAAAGTTGACGGCATCGTCGAGCTATTCGATTTGGACCTATGGGTCGCATTATTTGAATATGGAGCTAGGAGATATTGCCCCCGAAATACATGCTACCCAGAAGAGTCCGAATCCAAACAGATTAGGCTGACCCTCGACGTTGCCTAGGAGATGGCTTAGGCTGACCCTACACGCCATGGTTGGCCCTACGTTGTGATGCCTTGGTGGGATTCCGGAGCCGTGCCTTGATGCATCATGGCATATGTACATTGAATGGTGACATTAATCTAATCTTTCCTCGTTAGTTTGATTCTAATATGCGTGCTTATCTCATTTGTATAGCTAGCATAGAATAGATCTAATCATGGTGATTAGTCTTTATGTCTAATTATCTTATGTTCTCTTCATATGTCTATAAGGTGGTGACATATTATGATCATGTGGTGGTAGCACGCGCTAGGTTCTTAGTAGGTTTAGATCTAATCGTGGTGATTATTCTATGATAGCTGCGGATACATCTTAGTGGTGTGCGGGAAGCCGATCACGGGATCCCTCATGTAGTGACAGTATGCGGGGAGTAGGGGCCAGCTTGAACGTATGTTGTGGGATCATGTCCCCTTATCGAAGTATGAGTTTGGTTAGGTTATCACTTAGGCCGGAGTTGCAATGAAGAAGACGGTGGGCTCGTGCTACCGAAGAGCGTGTTGTCTCGAGGAGGTCGGTTGTGTTCATTCATCTCATACATTGTGTTCACATCCATTGCCTCACACACATACATGCTCAACCATATATGCAATACACGCTTCATGATAGGGTTAGATCCGTTAAGCTAGATAGAAAACTCTAGTAAGTTTATTGTCGATCCACAGATTGATAAACCTTGGGGAATACTCTAAGGGAGAGCTACAACCGACCCGTGCGCTTGCAGTACATAATTGACGTGGCTAAGCATCGTCAACAGATTGTCATTGAAGCTAACCTAGAATATCCTTATAAATTATCAAATTAGAAAAGATTAAATAAATCATATGGTTAAATTAGTGTTTAAAGCCATATTATAAAGGAAAAAAAATATCCGGTCCATATTCATGGCCCAAATATTCATAGAGCTCCTATTACAAAATCTAGCAGGAAGGAATGTGCTAGGACAACTGAGTCTATAACGACTTGTTTGTCTTCCTCTCATAACTGGTAGATAATAAAAATATTTGAAGGAATTCTTATATCCAAGCACCATGCCTACCTTACCGGGAAAACTATTCTAATCCCACTGTTGACTCCCACCTTACGGATGGGACAAGTTCTAAGACTAGAAACAAGCATAAAGCACTCCAAAGTAATATAATAGCATAGATGGATGATCTAATCATATAACAAATATAACTCATGATGGAATAAGATATGAATATAGATACTATAAATATAACAAAAACTTCATATAACATCTCTGAAGAATCGATAAAGATCTGATAAAAAGAATACAAAGTCATTACCCAAGATCAATGATGATCTTGAAGAACAACTTAATCAAATTGATGAACTAGACTTGGTTCCTCTAATCCTAGAACTACAGCTAATTAGAACTAGAAGGTTTCTTGCTGGCTTTGGATGTCTTAGTTGGGAATGAGATAGGGGGATTTGCCTCTGCTTATATAGGCCTCCAAGGTTGGTTTGGGTGCCTCCTGATATGGTAGTAGGTAGAACCGACAAAAGCAACCGCCATTCCATTGCTCGCCAAAGGGGAGCTTGCACCGCCTTACTGGTGGGCTGGCTGAGCTCAGTGGACCGACCGGTCCACTAGCACCGCCTCCCGGCCACCGCCTTCGTGTGTTGGGCCATGGGTTGGATTCTTGGGCATTAACTTGAGCATTTTCTGGACAAAATATTCTTTATTCTTTTATGCTTTTTTTTACCATTTTTCACCCTAAATTCCTAAATTCGTATAAAGATAAAAGGCAAGTGGAACCAAGTCATACTAAATAATGATAGTAAAATAGTTTTTTCCTTAATATGCTCATGGGAATATTTAGCATTTAAGGACCGTTAACACTTGACCACCTATGCCAAACATTGAGTAGCCAATGCAACCAATTCCTGTGAAGCTGGTTGTTGTAGGATAGCCAAGTTAGAAGCCAATGTATAGTCGAGTATATAGCCTACAACATAGTAATATAATTTCTCTTCTCAATATTTATCATTCTTGCATAACCACAAAGACCAGCAGATGGTTGCTACCCTAGAAAACTAATTGTTTCAAGTCTTTGCTAATGCCCCCCCCAACCAGGTACCAACGATATTTGACACATTACGAGGTTATAGCGCGAGTGAAGTTACATTCAAGAAACAAGTGTTTAATTATACCATCTTTGTAACAAAAACAACATTGTTTAAAACCATGCCATGGGTTTTGCTAGATTGTCTTTTGTTAAAATGACTTCCTACGGAGATACTAAAAACAATCTTAATTCTGAGGGGAGCTTTCCACTTCTCGAGGCTTTTGTTGATATTGGGGATATCAACATGGATCATAGCCGGATAATGAAATTTATTTGACCAATAACTGTCCATTGGAATGTAAGTTAAACAACTAAACAAGAACTATTTAACCAAGCTAGTCTTTGATTAATGTAGCAAATAGGAACAAATCATGACCTAGTTAATCATGATTGGAGTAATTTAGGTATGACCTAGTTTTCCCAAATTAGGCATGGCATAGTTAGTCCATTTTTAGTCATGCTAATTGGCCTTCGCACATTGTAGTAATTTATCTCAGGTCTGAAGTCCTAACAGGCCTAAATAAATATTACATAAGGAATAACAGGTAAACCCATATTTAGGACAATAGTGCAAACTTAATTCTTCTTCCTCTTCCTCTTCGTCGTCATCTTCTTCTTCTTCTCCTCCTTGTCATGTCATATTAGTACCAGTGATATACAAGCACTAACGAAGTTGTGCAATTGGCTATATCAAGATATGATCGATAAAGGTGTACGTCCAATTACAATACGCTAGCCAGCACTATTTCTTGATTATATTAAGGGGTAAACTATCCAAAAGGAATCACATATAACTACCAAGAAAGAATATCCTTGTGAGATCAAGTAAGACTCGAGCAGCTCCAGATACCCGCCTAAATTCAGAGGGTGAAAAAAAAAACACTCTAGCAGGCTATGTAGCAGAGCCTCAATTTTGGGGAAGCCTCCAAATCCCTTCATCCACCCTCTAGGGACACATCTATCCATGGACTAATTCTTTGTGGGTTCCACGGACTAATTCTTTGTGGGTTTAAGTTGCCAATAAATCTAAACATAAAGAAACACATATTTTATTGACATGGGGACAGAGAACGTTGAACATAAATATCCCATATTGTTAGTTGGCCGTCTTGGTTGCTTGTTACAATTTATTGGCTAAAAGTACCATGTGTAGTTGCTGAAAATTTCGAGGAGGAAACACTAAAAAAAACCAAAGGTGCTCACAACATCGGCTAAAATACTTGACCTAGTAAGCCACGTTGGCCAAAGCGGTGCCACGCTAGGCCGCCAGCCGCTGCAGCCAGAGCTAAAGCTGCACATTGTCCAAATGGGTGACGAAGGTGATTGGATGGTGGTAGGATGTATGCGCGCAGACATGGTGGATCCAGATCCTCTGAAGTTGTTGATGCTACCTCGGAGGCAGGTTGGAGCCGCTGTAAAGTTCAATATCGGCATCCATCGGTCGCATACAGGAATGAGTGTTTCCTTCATTTGACCCAAATACATGATGTCAAGCGTACATGTTAAGGTCCATTTGCAAAGGAAAAGGCTAACTGGACAAAACACAAGATGGACAACCTCAACCGTGGACCATGAGGGGATGCAGCGGGGGCTGTGGACCGCGTGAGGAGGTGGAGAGCTTGAACGGGGGACACGGCGGCATGCGGCAGCCCTTCGAGGTCAAGATGTGGCGCAACGGGGAAGATGGTTGGGAATACGGTGGCTCGGTGCTATGGATTATCGGAGGCCGACGGACCACAGTGTCTAACACGGTTAATATTAACCGAGGTGGACGAGTTATAGTGTTTGCCTCTGTTAATATTAATAGAGGCAGACGCGTTGTAGTGTCCGCCTCCATTAAGTACCCAGAATCAAAATTTCAACCTAGTTCTTTCAAATCTATTCGTGGGTTTATATTTCAAAATAAATGGATGTAACAATTCTTTTCGTCCATTCATTGTTTTACTTGTTTAAATGTAAGTTTTACTTGTTTAAATTTATTTTAAATTGATGATTTTCCAAATGTAAAAGAAAAGTGTTCGCTTCGGTTTGTTCGCCTCCTTTATGCTGCAAAAATGGAGAACCGATGGTCCATTTAACTTGAAGACTTGTTCTCCGACACAAACATGTCCCGAGCATGCTGTAGAAATCCATTTTTCCCGTTTGCTCGCCTCATGGCCGCAAACTATTGCTATTGGATGAAACCATAATCCATCACTTCGGTTCGTCCGCCACCTCTACAAGCCGCACATGATATTGGCCACGTTTGGGACAGCCGTGTGCTATGTGAAACGCTAGTTTTCTGCAGAAGCTATGTCCAATAGAATCGGCCAGCAGCAACGCGAAGTGTTTGGCTCCCGAACAGAATCACGTCCGGCTGCCACACGCGCTCGCCGCTGGGCGCCGGCGCCGCCGTCGACACCTCACCAGTGTTACATGGACACGGGTGCGGGTGTCGGAATCCGACACGGGTGCGGGTGTCCGATTCGGCAAATTCTAAAAAACAGGATTCTTGGATTCGTCTAATATTTTTTTACATTTTACAAATAAAAAGATCCATTGCAAAAGAAAAGGGAAAAAAAGAGGATCAGAGGGCCTAAAGTGGTAAAAGCCCATCATCAAACCAGCCTAATGTTGGCCCAACTCCCACCACGAGTCCACGACACCACTCTTATCCCCAACCGGCCAACCCTATCTGCTGCCTCTCATCCCGTCTCTGCCTCCTGCCCTCCTCCAACCGCGTCGCCGCCGCTGCTGCCTGCTCGCCTCCGCCTCCTCCGCTGCCCTCTTCCGCCTCCACCACTGCCGCTGCCCTCCTCCGCCTACGCCGCCGCCACCCACCCATGCCTCCGTCGCCCACCTCTGCCTTCTCCACCGCCAGCATAGCCTCCCCTGGCCGCAGGCTCTATCTGTCCAGTGGAGGCCCGCGTCCGCGTCATCCAAGACCAGAGGATGAGGAGGAGGAAGGACAGGAGGCGGGCAGTGAGGCTCTGGCGACGCATCACTGGATTTGGACGCGGCTGATGGCGAGTCTGATACGCGTCGTATCGTATCCGACACGAATCGACGCGCAGATATTTTTTCGGACGCGCGTGTCCGTGTAACACTGCTCCTCACACGAGGCGGCAATTCCTCTAACCAGCGAGGAGCTAGCATCATCCTGGTTCTGATTTGCAAAACACCGGCTGGATGACTATTTGTTGGGGTTGTAGTTGGATTGGATGGAGAAGGGAAGAGAACTCACGAGGAGGAACACAGCCGTCCGACATCCTCGCCGCCCCACCACTCCGGCCTCCGCTGCTTCTCGAGCCTGCACCGCACCTACCTCCGATGCAGCGACGGCGCGAGCACGGGAGAATGGGCGAGGGGCAACGACATCGCAAGGACAGGGACAGGACACCGGTGGCGGCGCAAGGGCTCCGGTAGGGCTGGGCACGTGAGGACTACGGCGCGAGGATTCCGGCAGTGGGGATTCCGTTGGCGGGGATTCTGGCGCGAGGACTCCGGAGCGAGGATTCTGGCAGTGTGCTCGTTCGTGTGGAGCAAGCGAGCGAGGTGGGCGGAAGGGCTCCGTCAGAATCAAGTTCTTGTTGGGCGGAAGCACCTCTAGAGCCGTTTCTGCGTCGTAGTGTTAAATGGGTGTTGGGCCAAATCGTGGTCGTGGGAAGCGGAGGGAGAAGCGGGCCGTTTGGTACAGAATCGGATTAAATCCAACAGAATCAATTCAGAATTTGTCCCAAACGGGCCCATTGTTTGTTGTTACATGGGCAAGGTTTCTGAAGGTTACAAAGACAATCTTAGCTTCACTAAAATATTGATAGTAATATATTTATTTACTCGAGGTGACACAGTTCACAATTTTGCATATGGTGTTTTCTTTAAAAGAAAATGTTCAATTTCATAGGGATCACTCCTAGAATACATACGTTTTTTTATCATTCTAGTTGTGTCAGGTGAACTACTTATTTCTTTTAGCATGCAAGACATTAGGCAAAATGCAGTCAAACATTTTGCAATCACTGAAGCTGCTGGTGCTTCCAAGTATTGATGTTGGTGCTTCTTTTTCCATTTTGCAAGCAAGCACCCCTGTGATGTTCCTATTTTTCAATTTTGGGAGCATAGTAAATTTGCAAGCAACCAATACCAGTTGCTCTGGATTGGTAACACTAAACTGTCATTCTTTTCCTATACTCAAATTTCAATCAATTTTACTAGTGAATTAACTTCAATAGGTTGTATGGAAATTTCAATCAATTTTATCATAATGAATGATCATCAACAGACTAACCAAATTAGAACAATCATATTCTTAAATGGACACAATAATCAATCTCAAATTGACAAAGATCCTAAATATTGAATCACAATCTTGTTTTTGCAAATATTGAACTCAAATCAACACTCTATTACAATATTGTCCGCTTCTACTTAAACTGTACTGAATTTGCTATTACTGCCATCCTACAGAGGTTCATGTGCGATAGTTGCTCGTCCCCAAAGATAGTGCGGCACCTGGATGAGCAAATCCCCTTTTGGCTTGGCTAGACTCTTTGACAACAACAACCCTGTCATTGCCTAATGAAACCACTCCGTGATAGTGAACATTAGGGCTCAAATAATGGGATCAAAGCGAGACACGACATCATTGCAGGGAGGAGTGCTAGGCACAACCCTCGGCAACGGTGGATGTCAATGAGAGAGTTGCAATACCAGAGGTGTCATAGGCATCGGCCCTGCTTTATTTGAGTATCTATCGAATAGACGCCATCTTCTTTTATCCTCAGATGGCCAATTTGTGTTATTTATTTATAGGTGGTATATGGTCAATATGGGCTGAACTTAAGTATTGGCATGGCCGCTGGATGCCGCATGGATGGCGATTAGCCATTCACATCCCTCAAAGATAGGATCTGCCATGGCAGGGCCATGCTGGCGGCTCTAGGACAATGTCGATGTGCTCCCTCTTCCTCTACGAGGGTAAACACAGCACAATCGAAGACGCTTACAATACACACACTTACCATGAGATGGAGGATAATGTTCACTCGCTGGTCTGTTTAGGTGAAGAGTTACATATGTGGCAACGAAAATAAGGTAAAATATAGATGATGTGTTAACAATGTTCAGTACCGGATATGGTAGTTTGTGGTAGTTTGCCTGTGCACGAGGCACATGGCAAAGACCATAAAACACACGACACAGTCCTTGACATGTGTGGCCCACGATAATGCCAGGACGGCAAAGATGACTTTGTCCTCAGCCTTTTATCAAGCACACAGCAAACATCTTTGATGTGAGTTTTTCTCGGCATATGAAAAGAAAGCAACCGACGGCGCAGGGACAGTGATGATTGGTGTGGGGCGACTTTGTTGTGTGATTCTGCTTGTGCACACGATAAAGAGCTTATTTGCCGTGTGTCCGAAATAAAGCATATGACCAAGCCTCGGGCACACGAGCAAACTAGGAGTTTCCGGTATGGTTCAGGAATGGCACGAAAGTGTGTGGAATCAAAACAGTGGCACTAAATAGAATGCTAATTTTAGATAGCACATAAAAATTAGTATATTTTGTTTTATGAATATAGGATAGGGAGAGTATACTCCGTGGCCGGCTACAAAATAAGTTATTCTATAGCCATATTCGTTTACTACAATTCTATGTACTGGTTTACTATAATATCAATACAGATTTATGGTAAATGAATTACTATATTAGACATGGGGTATTTATCATGATATTATAGTAAATCACTTAGTAAAAGTTACTATAATCTCCTGAATTACCATAGTAATTGTAGTAACTTGAAGTGGCTATAGAATAGTTATTCTATAGCCAGCCATAGAGTAGTAGTTCGAATATAGGATTTCTCTTTATTCTGGCCTATTTGGTTGCTTCTTCTATATCCGTTTCTTCCTCCCCCGTGTGTCTTGCTAGAAACTACTTTAGAAGGATTTAGGGATAAGAACTCGATGGGTAAAATAGGTAGGGCTTTCTATCCATCTTGGGAAACATTATTTTCTCTCAACATGTTCGATATTTTCGTTAAATATGTTTAACATTTGGCATTTGAAATGCTGAAACTATACATATAAAATATTTACATGGGTGGGTGGTGGCACACAGGGAGAGAGATGTAGGCACGAGAGAGGTAAAGAGGCTAGGGTTGAGGTGTCCGATCCAACGGTGGATAGGAATTTCGTAAATAGGCTACATCTTTAATCGAGCCACCCCACAGCCCACCCACAGGCCTGCATGTCCCTCTAAAACGGTGGACTGATCATGTCCAGCCTGTTGCTGCGTCCGGTCTCCGCGTGTGCGCTGCAGTGCAGTATCCAATTATCCATCAACAATAAAATCAGGGAGAATCCCATACAATAAACAGTCCCTACCGCGTGTGTGCGTGCTCTTGCTCCGTCTCCGTGTTTCAGGGTTTGAACAGAATCCGCCGCCCGCTCCATCACAGTAGCCTCTTGGCCCTCTCACACACACCTTCTAGTCTTGTTCAGACCAGTCAGCGGTCAGCACCACCGTGCCTGACTGACGCCCTCACCTCTATATTCCCCTCACTTGCCACTGCATCACAGCAGTAGCAGCAGGCACACTCAGACGCTTCCATCCTCTCCAAACATCCAGACATTCGGCTACGGCCGCTGGGCGCTGGCCACCGTCACTAGAGATCGAGCAATCTAGCAGGCAGCAATGTCTTCGTCTTCCTCCTTCCAAAGAGGCGACGAGCGACGAGGAAGGTGGGGGAGCCCCGAGCGCACGGTGGTCTGGACGGAGCCCAGGCCCACACCCAAACCTACCAGGAAGGTGGCAGTTGTCTACTACCTCTGCCGCCACGACGGCCACCTCGACCACCCGCACTTCCTGGAGATGGAGCTCCCGCTCTCCTCTTCCTCGCACCGTGCCTCCGGCCTCTACCTCCGCGACTTCACGGCCCGCCTCGACGGGCTCCGCGGGAGCGGCATGCCCGCCATGTACGCCTGGTCCGCCAAGCGTAGCTACAGGAACGGCTACGTGTGGCAGGACCTCGCCGAGGACGACCTCGTCCACCCCGCCCACGGCTCCGACGAGTACGTCCTCAAGGGCTCCCCGCTCCTCCTCTTGCCTCACCATCCGGCACCCGCACCACGCTACGATGCCGACGCCTCCTCGCCGTCTTCTTCTTCCGGCCGCCGCCGCCGCAACAACTGGAGCTCCTTCGACCTCGGCGAGCACAACCACAAGCTGGCGGCCATGCGCTCCGCCCAGAATTGTGCTGCCACGCAGACAAACCACCTTCACCACCTTAGGCCAGACGAGCTGCAGGAGTCCACTGAGCTGGCCATCGACGAGATCTCGCCACCACCGTCCTCCAGCAGCCCAGACGCCGGTGGGGAGAGGGAGGTCGGCGTGATCGCCGGCGGGCGGATGCGCGCGTCGGCGATGCTGATGCAGCTCTTCTCCTGTGGGTCGATTGGCGCCGCGAGGCGGGGCCACGCGCGTGGGCGCAGCAGCTCCGACTTGCTGACGAGTGCCGGTGGCAGCGGCAGGCAGGCCGCCGATAAGGAGGCGGACGCAGACGCATCATCGGCAGTCGGAGCGGAGTGCTCGTCAGGTGGTGGTGGAAATGGAATCAGCGCCGGCGTGGTTAATAATAATGTCATGGATCGGGACTACTTCAGCGGCAGCCTCGTTGAGAGTGGCAGCAAGACCAGCGGCGGCGGTGGCGATGCCGCTCTTCTTCTCAAGAGGTCGTCCTCCTGCAACGCCGACAGGTATATATATGTGTGCTGATTTGAGCTCAGTGTTGAGAGGATGAGTTCAGCTTGAGGATGCAGCAGGCGTGCATTCATGTCATGGGATTTCAACTACATTTCATTCGGCGTTGCATCTTCTTACGTGCTGCACTGTACGTATGCAGGGGCGCCGCGAAGATGAAGGTGCCGGTGGGAGCGAGGGAGCAGGTGGTCCGCGCCGGGTGCCTCGCCTCCCGGGGAAGCCGCGCGGCAAAGAGAAACGCGAGCAAATCCACGGCGGCCGAGGTCAGGGCCGGCGACGGAGGCGAATGCACCAAGGGTGCAGCTGGCGAGCTCGAGTCCATGAAGCATGCATCTTGATTCGCAGGCAGCAGAACGGGCACGCCACGGCGTCGCTCGCTCCGAGACATGGATGGACGAGTCGACTCGGAGTCGGCTGAGATCGTAGATCTAGCACTGGACACCATTTTGTATTTTTGTATACTGCTAATCTAGTATTCTAGTGTAAACAATGGCAACGAGATCCGGCACGGAGCAGTACTCCGTGCCTGCTTCTCTATGTCATCTCTAAAATTAGTTAATTATAAGTATTTTCGCAGTGCCCTCCGATCCGATCCCCCAGCACGCTTCTCTATCTGTTTTCTGTTGGAGTCCATTTGTTTTGCTCATTCTCCTGGGGCGCGCCACCTGCATGCGCATCCATTGCGCAGGGTAGGTGTGCAGTGTGTGAAAACTGAAACGGCGAAGAAACAAGGCCGTGTCGGTTTGACTTTGGCTGGTCCACACTTTGTCGTCTCGGTTGGACTTGCACGCGCTGCGCCACACGGCTGCGGCGCCATGTGACAGCACGCACATGCGGATGGGCCCAAAGCAGTTGACGGTTTGACCCCTTCCCCGCCCTCATGTACGTCTCCCACCAGTTGGTGCCCCGGGATATTTTTTATTTATCGTAGTTGTTGAGGATCATTTTCCACTATTTCAATGAAAATCCGTCAAAAAATATATTTGCATGGAAACACAAACTAAAATGGATGGGCCACCAGAAACACAATACTAGTCCTGGTTGTCAATACATTTAGTCTCGGTTGGACACTTGGGACTATAGTTCGGGACCGGTTGGAGACTCAGGACTATAGTTTGGGACCTTTAGTCCCGGTTGGAGGCCCGGGTCTATAGTTACCCTTTAGTCTCGATTGGAAACCCAGGACTATAACTCCGGACCTTTAGTCCCGGCTAGCTAGTCCTGGTTGGGTGGCCAGTATGAAAAGGACTACCTAACCGGGAATCTTTGACCATTCAACTTTTCAAATCGTTCATATTTGGCCATCAAGCAATTTTGGTGTGTGGTTTTACTGCCTACGACACCACGAGGCAGTACGGCCCACATGTCAGCCAAGTGGTCTGTTCTCTTTCCTCTCTCATCTCTTTGTTCTCTCTCTCGATCTGTCTCCGATGATGCTGTCCACAGACGCCCGAGGTTGGCCTGGAAGAAGTGGGACATGTCATCGATGGCAGACACGCGGCGCTTCATCGGACCGACAAGGAGTCCCCTCGGGCTCTACCGGCCCTAATATGGAGGACACCAACGGTTGTTCTGGTGACTGGCGCGCGATTGTAGAAGACAAGATCACACCGTTGTTCGCTCGATCTACCATAGAATACGAGGACGCCACAAGACGTGCTAGAGGTCTGCACCATTTCCACTACCACTGCTTCCCTGCTACCTCGCCGCATCTTCACCCTTCCACCAGCTCGAGAAGCGGGGAACCTACCATGGGCCCAGACTCGCTGGGGGCCTTTGCTCATCGTGTGGGGATTCGACCTACCATGGGCCTCTGGTCGCCTTGCCGTGGCCAGGAGAGGATTCATGAGTACCGATGGCGGCGGTTAGCATCGCCGTGAGCGCAGATCAAGATGAACAATCAAGCGGCAGCTGACGGAGATCAAGAGGAAGAGAGATCCACCATCGACCTTGAGCATGCACCGGCCACGAGTCCGCGAGGCCGCAAGGCCTACTTGTAAGGAAAATGGCCCTAGGCCATAGTTTGTGATTTTGGCGATTGATTGACAACATAATCATTGGGACTAACAATTTATCGAGATGATATTTGTAGATATTTCTAGGTCCCAAGGATATTTTGGAAGCCATCCAAATGCCTATATAACCAATATCCAAATGATGGTTATCCAAATTGAAGCCATCCAAAATACGTGGAAAAGTGTCCTTAGTCATATTCAAGGACATCCAAAAGATGGCAATGAAGATAGAAGAAAAGACCCGCGAAGAAGCAATGAAGAATTGCAAAACGCAGAGGCGTCGACTAAATCGATGGTGTGCCCGTCGAATTAGTCGATGGTCCATCGAATCAGTCGATGGTGATTGAAGACCGGCGTGCGTTCGTCTCTTGTGGGCAACGACTAAATCGATGGTGTGCCCGTCGAATTAGTCGATGGTCCACCGAATCAGTCGATGGTGATTGAAGACCGGCGTGCGTTCGTCTCTTGTGGGCAACGACTAAATCGATGGTGTGCCCGTCGAATTAGTCGATGGTCCACCGAATCAGTCGATGGTGATTGAAGACCGGCGTGCGTTCGTCTCTTGTGGGCAACGACTAAATCGATGGTGTGCCCGTCGAATTAGTCGATGGTCCACCGAATCAGTCGATGGTGATTGAAGACCGGCGTGCGTTCGTCTCTGGTGGGCGACGACTATTTCGACGGGGTGCCCGTGGAATCAGTCGATGGTGCAAGTAGCCGTTGGAGTTCAAAGATTCAAAGAGAAAAAAGGGCGACGACTAATTCGACGATCCCTCATCTGCACCCGTTGAATCAGTCGATGGTTCGCAGGAAACTGGCAACGGCTAGCAACGGCTAGTTTCTTTGGTTGGGGCTATAAATAAGAGGTGCCCCGGGCATTTGAAGTGTACTTGAGCTCAGGGAAGATATTGGCAAGTGTTCTACACATTCTTAAGTGTGCTCAATCCATCAAAGTGCTAAGTAGAAGATCTAGGTGATTATCCAAGTTCTTAGTGCTAGTCTAGATTCTTTAGCGCATCTCTTAAGTGTTTAGCCTAGAGTTCAGCGAGGTTTGCATACCTCTTTCCTTACCGGTGCTTGCACGCACCAAGTGTTGTAATCCGGGGCTTGTAGTCTTGCGAGACCCTCCAACCGAGTTTGTGGAGAGACCGTCGGTGCTTGTGCAAGGGAGGAGAGGCCCTTGGCGTTTGGCCGAAGCTCTACCAAGTGGAGGCGGCGAGGAGCATCCGGGGAGGGACGAGCGGAGACCCACTTGCACGTGGGGAAGTCCCGTGGTCACCCACGGAGTTACTCGACCAGGGAGTTTATGCCCTTGCGCGGGCATTCCCTTGGAGAGGGGCTCCAACAACGAGGATTAGTGGAAAGCTCGTGACCTTTCCGATACCTCAGTAAAAATCGCCGTGCCAGGAGTTTGCTCTTCTCTACCCTTTACTTTACCTTCCGCATTTACCTTTCCTAGACTTGCCATGCTAGTATAGGTTTGGACCTACGGTGCAAAACTTTGTAGCGGTAGAGATAGCAACACATAGAGAAAACCTAGAGCACATTTAGATAGAAATTGAAATAGGTTTTTATATGTGCAATTAGAGCCTTAGTTTTTAGAGACACCTAATTCACCCGCCCTCTTAGGGTGTCACGGTCCCTTCACCACTGTCTAGGGTAGGGCCCCTGCTCCGACGTGAGGAGCGGCGGCGGCACGGCATGAAGGCTGACGATGCATTTGTGCTCATGCATCGCAAGGAAGAGAGATAGAACCGAGAGATGGTGCGGGAAATATAGTAGAAAAAATGAGGTGTCATGTGGGCCCGACCACCATGTGGCATCCTAGTCAGCAAAACTACCCATCAAAACTACTGAATGGTCAAATATGAATGGTTTTGAAGTTGAGTGGTCAAAGATTTCATGGTTTTAGAGTTGGATTGTCAAAACCAAACCCATACGATAGTTTGATAGTAAAAAATAGACTTTATCCTTATTATATTTGGATGAACTTTTCTAATTACTAGTAGGGCGCCCGTGCCACCGGAACGGTTATAAAAAGAGGCACCATGGCAAAAGGGGTAAATACGTGGAAAATAAAATATTAAATTATTAATATTTAATCACCATCGACTGATTCGGTGGACCATCGACTAATTCGACGGGCACACCATCGATTTAGTCGTTGCCCACAAGAGACGAACGCACGCCGGTCTTCAATCACCATCGACTGATTCGGTGGACCATCGACTAATTCGACGGGCACACCATCGATTTAGTCGTTGCCCACAAGAGACGAACGCACGCCGGTCTTCAATCACCATCGACTGATTCGGTGGACCATCGACTAATTCGACGGGCACACCATCGATTTAGTCGTTGCCCACAAGAGACGAACGCACGCCGGTCTTCAATCACCATCGACTGATTCGATGGACCATCGACTAATTCGACGGGCACACCATCGATTTAGTCGACGCCTCTGCGTTTTGCAATTCTTCATTGCTTCTTCGCGGGTCTTTTCTTCTATCTTCATTGCCATCTTTTGGATGTCCTTGAATATGACTAAGGACACTTTTCCACGTATTTTGGATGGCTTCAATTTGGATAACCATCATTTGGATATTGGTTATATAGGCATTTGGATGGCTTCCAAAATATCCTTGGGACCTAGAAATATCTACAAATATCATCTCGATAAATTGTTAGTCCCAATGATTATGTTGTCAATCAATCGCCAAAATCACAAACTATGGCCTAGGGCCATTTTCCTTACAGTCCCCTAGTTAGTCACATGTGTTGTATGTGTGGAATGGTAGTGAGTGCTATGCGTGTCTCGAGATCATGGGTTCAAAACCCCATGGGCACAGAGGGGTCTCGGGTTGCTTCTTTTTTGTAGTGAGTGCGCATTTAGTACCGGTTTTCACTATTGGCTCCCCTATTAGTACCGGAACTGTGGTACCAGTTACCATAACTGGTAGAGTTTTCCTCCAATCTCTCACTCATGTCGGAAGGGCCAGACAGCCAGTGGTACATCACTAGTGTATTACACACGTTCACGGCACATACAAGGTGTTTGAGAGGCATTTTTTCTGTATTGCTTCATCTATATTTCTCATTTGCAATTTAATCGTTACTTTGGTTAATTACTGCAGATCGACCTATGCTAAACAACTACTTGTTGACTTTTGTGAGGTATACCGATGTTTAACCATGAAACCATCATTGACACGGGTGTCCCTTCATGTATAGTACATCTAAGTTTCTTTCCAGTCTTGCTCTTCCATCCTCTTCACTTGGCTGCGTCCACCTTCTTGACCCTCCGGCCAGCTTCGTAAGATGAACGGTGGAGGCAGTGTGCATGGCTCAAAGTCAGCGGCACACTTTTCCACGGACTCCAGCATGAACTCTCTAGCACGGCCGTCCGCAGCGCAGGCCATCGACTCGAGGCAGAGCTCGGATGCGTTTTTGGGGACTGTGGGTCTATACCGGAGCAGCCGAGCGTACTGAATTAGTTGGTGTAGCATGTAGTCGTATACGTAGTCCATGCTAGCTCGTCCCGGGCGAAGCTGCTGCCCATCTCACCCATCCGCTGCGCTTGCACTGGGTGGGCGTTGCCCCAGTCGACCGCGAACTTGATGGAGGGGCACATCCTCCTGTCTGCGTCAATGGGCCAGTAATGCCTGCCAGCGACGAGCCCCCGGGAGTAGAAGTCGTAGAAGGGCGTATCGATGCGCAACATTGGAGAGCCGCAGGCCAGGATGTACTTTTGGCTCACTGACCACGTCCTGCCTTGCACATAGATCTTGTACCTGCATATACAGTGGCCGCTCTTGACATAGGAATGTTCAAACATAGTACTTGAGCTGTATATAAATAAACGTGTACCTGTAGGTGCATTGTTTTGCTAAGTTGGAGTCTTTGAAACCATTTCGGTCGGCATCTTCCCAATCTTGCCTGACGAGCCGTGTGTTCCAGTCCTTGCTTCCATGGGAATTATTGCAGCGCATAAGCTCACCTCGCAAGCCCCCGACGTCGGGATTGCCTTTCCAGAACGCGTAGGGCTCCCTGTCCTTCCACGGCATGCTCCTGCTCTCGCGCACCACCTCCTCCAGGAACGGCGCCCATGGTCGGATGTTCACTTCCGGCCAGCCCCAGAATGTCCAGTCCGGGAACACGATGCCCAGCGCGCTGTCGTTCTTGCAGTACATGAAGAGCGGCGGCGCTTCAGCCGGGTCGGGATAAGCTGCGGCGTGCACCACGGGCGTGTCGTCGCAGAAGAACATGAGGTCCAGGTCCGGGACGCGCCCCGGGTATCGGGACAGCAGCTGCAGGATACCCCACTGCGTGAACACGTCCCGCGTCTGGAACGCGGGCCGGTACTTCTCCACGTATGCGCGCCCGGCCACCACCACCAGCCGGAACGTCGCCTTGTCCCCGCCGCGCTCCAGCACCTCCCGTGTGATCCCTGACTCGCGCCACGGGGACAGGTCCGAGAGGATGTACCGGAAGTACTCCGGGCATTTCGCTGATGGAGGAGCCTGTCCGGACGATGGTGGTGCCGACGGCGATGGCGACGATGGACATGTTGCTGCGCGGTGGCATGTGGGGAACGCTGATGAGGAGTTCTCGTTGCTGCAGGCGAAGGGGTTGGGTAGGCTTGATGCTGGAGATGATGGGGGATATTGTCAGCAGGCCGTCCGTTTTGTCCACGTCCTGGAGCACTGCTGCCGAGCAGAATGAACTGCATGCACCCATGTTACTCTGTCAGAATTTGGGGGAACGAACTAGCAATGATATGTTAGATTAATTAGGGTTCGATATTGTATACTTTGTCTTGCATTATGTTACTAGTCCAGTTGCTTTCAATTATCATCAAACGTCACATACCAAAAGTTTGAGATTCAAGCAAAGCGGATTACCCAATAAATAGTTTTCTATACTGCCTTAATAGTATTTTTTTTCCCATTTACGTTTTCTAAGAATTTGGGTCTCGATCTAATTAATGGAAACGAGTATTTTGATTGAAATAAATATGTAAACGGTTTCTTCTTCTGTTGCTTATCACGCTTAGCTCGTGAGTGGGATTACGTAGCCAATGAATGTAGCCAACTAGTTGAATGAACGCTTAGCTCTTGACAACTTCCTTCTGTTAAGAAATGTTGACATATATGACTAATTCCCAGTGTGTTCACGATAACATATAGTGCTATAAAGACGAGTTAATTTATTCATTAGCTGTTGTTGAGAAGTGAACGTTGAGATGCATAATTTCATATCAAAGGAAGTCGACAGCTTGCTTCACTCAGGGGATACAAGTGGGTAACCAATGATATTGTTTGAGTCAACTAAATAACTCTAATTATTATGCCATGTCACTCTAAATCATTTAGTCTCCTAACTATTTATATACAATGCCATCCTATATAATCATTTTACCAAGTTTTTTAGTTGACCTGATAGTCCAAAATATATATACTAACTTGTATTTCTACTTACATTAGTATCACCAGTTCTGATGAAAAATTAAGACATAAATGACTTCGTTATAAGGACTTTAGCGGGCATACTAAAATGTCCAACTTTTGAGAAGTTTCAACAGCCCTCGGTATAATTAAGACCATGTACCCCTGTCTTATGAAGGTTAATTCCATTCTTTAGACAGAAAAGTGGTGTTGCGAAAATACTCTCGTACCTCATTTATTAATTAGCCACATGCAAAACTTAGCATACTTCCAAAAATCATGAGAAGTTAATTTGGCTTGCAAATCGAATCTGACCACTTACTTATAATTAGCCAGGTCATCATTGCGGTTCAAATCATACGCTCTTAAACTCTTTAATTAGATGTTTTCTTAAATATTAGGATTGCAATTTTTATGGGATAGAGGAAATACACATTTGTTAGATTGAGATTTTAGTTGAAGTGGAAATTTTATATATTGGTTGTTTGGATGTTACGACATAAACACTTGTTGTGAATTTGTGGTATATATGGAAAAAAAAGCCTCCACGCGTTGCTATTATTTTCTTAGATTTTTTTTATAATTAACGTCATTATTAGTTTAGTAATAGTCTTGTCCATTGATAATGAGTGGAGCGCCAATGGAGATTTTGTCAATCTTAAGGTCTGCTCCGCTAGTCTCTCCGAGAAACTTGTATGATAGGCAAGGTTGTTAGTATCGGGATACTAGGTAGTATCGTTTTTCGCTTGACACTATCGGATCGTAAGATCGTATCGTAGTATCGGGATTCTATCAAATTCTACAAAATATATATTTTATACAAAATTTGTAATATATTGTGCATAATAAAGTCTAAAACATTGAGTTTCGTCAATTTAATTATTCTTTTGCACATTGCCTTGGTCTTATTAACATTATTTTCAATGCAACTTAATTTAAATAATATTTATTGTAACTAAATTATTTTAAAAAATTATTTATACTACTAATTATGTAGTATCATAGGATCGTAGTATCGAGATACTACGAAATTTTTGGTAGTATCGTGTGTAGCCTCAAAGTATATAAAAATTAAGATATCAGGTGGTATCGGTATCGTTTTGGTCCGGTATACGTATCGGGATACTGACAACCTTCATGATAGGTAGCTGCGTTGAGTATGGGTGAATATTTACGAGCGTCTCTGTTTTGAAGAAAAAGAATTCATGTGCTTTAGCTTGCTTTTATCAAGCGGTATGCACGAAATGTAGCCTCAATCATATATTCGTTTCGAGTTCAACCTACGAAGCATGGAGTTTGTATTAAATATAGCTATAATGAGACTTACAGATGAGCCGTGTTGGATCCACCCGCTGCCGGTGGTGCCGACGAGCAAGGCAACGACGACGAGGCCTCCAATGAGCACGGCGGCGCGCTTCGCTGGCAGCACCTTCAACCCCCATGGCTTTCCTGTTGACCGCTCTTGTTCGGTCTGACCCACAGCCATCGGCCCCGTGCTCCGTCGTGCATGCACGATGGTGCCCCATCATCCGTTGGGCGCGGCGCTAGTGGCGGCACCAACACTGCCCTCTCATTTTCGTTTGGCCGGAGTTGTAGCTGGACCCTTCAATCCCATATTTGAGTAGCCACTCGTAAAGATAGCAAATGAAATTGAATATGTATATATATCCAGCAAACGAAGTCCAATTCATACATCCTGTTTGGCTTATCCCATGAAGAGGCATAGTAGGCCCTTTGCCGAAGAAGCAAGGATACTTCGCATATGGAGTGGTGGTAGTGGAGTATTTTTCAAAATTGATCGAAGCTAAGCCTATACAGAATATAACCTTGAATTCAATACAAAATTTCTTCCCGCGGAACATCGTATGCTGCTCCGGAGTCCTGAGGTTAGCGATAATTGACAGTGGCAAGAATTTGACAATTCAGACATATGGAGATTATTCTGTTTTCAGTTGGCACAAAGCGATGCTTCGCATCAGTACCAGCAACCCAATTGTGCGGTTGAGAGGGAAAATTGCATTATATTTATTGGTGCCAAGAAAAATATCTAGGATCAACCAAAGGGAAAATGGGTTGATGACATGTCACACCCGATTTTCATAAAAATCCGAATGCTTGCATATGTATACCTAGGATGTCCATAGAACACATTAATTACAGATATGGATCACAGAGAACATAATGCTCGGATAAAATAGTTTACATCAAAGTTTAACATAAGACATAGTCTTACACAAATAATACAACAGATGTCTTATTATTATTAAACGTTCTTATCTAGTAGAGCCTCAAGTCCATAGGGACACCGAATGGTTGAACACAGTTAGAAGTACGGCAGATCCTCTGAAAAGTCAGCAAGCACTTGATCATTCGCTACTCCATCTGTTACCCATCCGGGATTTTGTTGAATAGTTGCAAGTATAAGTAAATCATCTTACTTAACAAGTATAACACGGGTTATGCAAGAACAAAAGACTTGACATGGTTATACTGCATTAGCACTTTTAGTTGTTTTATTTTATTATCATCCAAATTACTACAAGTGAGTGGAACCCAATTATGAACACATTAATAATAATAATATATAAGTACTTATAGAATATACCATCACCATCCTCTAACATGATAGATTTTACACTTTGCAGAGGTTTGGCCCTTTCCCCGCTGGTCGCGTAAAGCCCAAAAGAACTTACGCTACGAGGTTTTTGACACAACACCCTAACAAGCAAAAGAGCCATTTTAGTTCAATATAGGTAGCATAGCCCAAGGCATCAAGATTGACGTACGCTCAGGGCGCAACGTGAGGGGGTCAATGGCATCCAGAGCGAGATCGCAATCATCGCAACATGTGAAGGTTCCATACATTGGGAGCTTACCACACGAAACTGTTCCTAACGAGACATAGCCTATGGATTAATCCGTCCTCGATGGATCAAACTATACTCTCACCCATATTCCCCATGTGTGCGTTTCGGTAACCACTGGCAAGCTTGAGATGTACATGCTAATGGTCCAAGACTAGAGCCATTATAGTTCCAACGCGACGAACAGGTTCCTCTGGGTTGCCGCTTTAAGAACCGGACCTTATGGAGAGACATTAGAATATAGCACGAAGCACATGCTCTAATTCCCTGAACCAACCTTATAGAGACACTAGAACAAAACATGAAGCACATGTTCTAGCTCCCTGAACCATTTTGCTAAAAAGCATCTTTCAACCATCATTAAAATAAACATTAATTCAATATTAACAATTAAATAAATGTTGATAATAGTGTGTATCAATACTAACCATAATGCATAGAAACCCGGGAAAACAACAAATAAGGTAAAGACTTCTATCAGCCTTAAAGCATAACA
This sequence comes from Digitaria exilis, assembly GCA_015342445.1. NCBI lineage: Eukaryota > Viridiplantae > Streptophyta > Magnoliopsida > Poales > Poaceae > Digitaria > Digitaria exilis. The sequence continues at coordinate 23,458 of JACEFO010002656.1, forward strand.
TGATTGTATGATTAAATAGTGTATAGGTAACAAGGATTGTTCATGCTATACTTGCCTTCCTCAGAGTACTGCTGATGCTGAACCTGTTCCTCGAAACCTTGATCGTTGCCGAACTCGAACGACTCATCAACTACCCACATCAATCACCACACAAGCATCCACACAAGCTAATACAAGCAAACAAAGTTACTCTATTAGAACAATACACCAAACATTAGCAAAAAAAGAAAAGAAGGTTTTTAAACTATTCTTCACTTTGCTATGAACACACGGGCGCAAAAAAATCACTCTAATCGGAGATAAAACGAAGAAACAGCGCATAAAATAAGGCTTAAGGGCTTGTTGGCAAGAAAAATAAATAGTCAGGGACTTATTCGGAAGAAACCGAGGGCATATACATAATTTTGAATAAAAACTCGTTTATGGGTAAAAGTACAGCTTTGGACAGCGGGTTCTATTTTAAAAAAGCTCAGGGGCTAAAACAAAAGAAAAAGGAATAAACCGTAAATACTTTTGAACTACGCAGGACAGTGGGTTGATTTGTGAAAACTACAGGGGCTCTTTTGCAAAACACCATGGCTGACCTGTAAGGGGTTGGTTTGACTCCGATTGGATCTGATCTCGACCGTCGGATCTAAGATGGGCGGCTAGGGTTTGCCCCCGGAGTTGGCGGTTGCGGGGAACGGTGGCGCCGCTCGGCTCCGCGACGGGTGGTCGCCGGAGTTGAGTCAATCCGGGGCTACGGAGCTCTGTTTCTCGCCGCTCAAAGCTCGGGAGTGAGAGAAGAGAGCAGTGAATTGATTTGAGGGATCAGGAGCGGGCATTAGGCAATGACGAGGGCCGGCGGCGGTCTGAGGCGGATGACGAACTCCGGTGGGGTCGGACGCGCCAGACAGAGCGGAATCAAGAGGGCAAAGTCGCTTGGTGACTTCCTCACATTGATACGAACCTCTGGAGCTTTTTCTTAGCGGCAGATCAGGCGGCAGCGGAGATCGGGCTTGGGCTAGGGTTATGGCGATGCTCGAGCTCTGGGCGTGGCGGCTAGGGTTACGAGGCAAAGGGGGCTCCGAGGGTGGCTTGGCGATGCTTAAATAGGCAGGAGCAAGGTGGCCTCGGTGTACGCACCAAGCAAGCAGGGGCGCAGCACGGCACTAATCGGGCTCAAGTTCGAACCTGGTTCACTTTGGGCCAGAGGTGGGGGATGACGGCTGGTGCCCGCCTACCGGCCACCAGGAGGGAGAGGGATGATAGAATAGGATGAGAAGGAGTTGGGCCGCGATGATAGGATAGGATGAGAAGGAGGTGGGCCGAGCTGGGAAAAGAGGTTTGGGCCGGTTATGAAAAAGAAGAGGGTTTTCTCTTTTATTTTTCAACATAAGGACACAAACATTTGAATTCAAACATAATTTGAATTCAACACTTCGAAAATAATGTGCTCCAGCTTGAATGCACCAAAAATATTTCTAATCCTTATATTTGCTTTTAATTTCTCAAAAGTTTTATTTTCCAACATTAGTCATGAGCACTTGAGAATAAAAAGCAATTTATTTTCTAGTTTCTAAAAAAGTATTTTTAGGGTGTTACATGATATCCCGAGAGTGGTGTCAGAACACTGGATAATCAAGAACTGCAAAGTTCTCACTATTCAGATTTCTCTACGGGGAAGAGGCAATGGCACAAGAGGAGATAAGGGGAAAGAAGATATTTCCTAGATGGAAATCGCACTTGAGATCATCAAAGATTTAACAGAACTGAGCCACAGACAACCTCAAAGCTTTTTTTAGATAATGGAAAAATTCTGGCTTACAACTCTCATGAGAGAGGCCTCAGTCCATACTTATTGCTAACACACCTCATGTTTAAAACACACCATGATAAACATTATTGACCAATCCGCATAACAAAAGGCCCTCAGTGAGATACGAAGAATTGCATAGCTCTAGTCTCTAGAAGTTGGAAGCCTCGACTATCTCCTATCGTCGATCATCAGTGCACTACAACGGAGCCCAGAACCGAAGCCAATGTGTCTCCTGGAGAGTACCTGTAAATAAGTTTTTGGTCTATAATTGTTAAACACGGTACCATTTCTTGTGAGCTAGATAGCCCAACAAATCGTTGCGGCTCCAGTCAATAACAATAAGTTATGTTTGCAACCCACCCCCTTGTTTAGACCAATTATTAAGTAAATCTTCTAAATTTAGTGGTGGTGATATGCCTAACACAATATGAATTGCACGCCATAGAAATTTTGCATAATGACATTCAAAGAGTAGGTGCTGGATTGTTTCTAGCTTGCTATAAAAACAGCAAGCTAGACTCCCATTCTAATTCCTTCTAGCTAGATTATCCTTTATAAGTATTACTCCTTTTCAAATACCATATGAATATTTTTATTTTGAGAGGAATCTTTATGCGCCAAATTTCTTGCGTAACTTTAATACCATTATTGACTAGATGCTTATACATTGAATTAACTGTGAATGTTCCACTCTTATTTAAGTTCCACACAAATAAATATGTACCCTCATTTAGATTAATACGTACTAGACATGCAATAAGGCTATAACACTCAGTTAACTTAACTCCAACTAAGGCTCTTCTGAAGGAGAGATTGAGTGGACTCGAACTGAGAACATTAGCTTGCATGTTTTCTGTGTACTATATTAAACAAGATGAAACATGAAGGTGGAGAAACAAAAAAAATCAAACGGCGGGCCATTCAAATGGGGGACATGGTGCTAAGAAAGATTCCTAAAGGTATCGTGAATGGAAAATTCGGCACAAAGTGGGATGGGCCATTTCTGGTGACGCTAGAGGATCCCTAGTCGTGGAACCTCTCAAGATACTAAGTTAGAGCATCGAGATTGTTAATATTTTAACGACATGATGATTCAATGTAGCCCCTTGTGAAATATAGACAAGGCTCCCCTTCAAAAATACAGGAGTATCACTTCAAACCGAAGCAATCAACCCTTGGTGAATGTAGAAAAGTTGTCTTCGGTCAATTGGTCGTAAACGACCATTGCTAAGTTAAGCCTCAATGATGGTATCATGGAGGAAGCTCTGTGATGGGCACATGCGGGAATCATACGTATTAGGAGAGTTCAATATCCTAGCCTTCCATTAGGTCGTTTATTGCGATTGGTGTATCCTGTTTTTCATGTTCCGTTCTTTGTACCAAACTTTGTATCAACTTCTCTCTCTTCTTAATGAAAAACGTGCTATGCACGTCTTAATGTGAGTTAAGCCTCGACACATGCACAAAGAGTCATGATGACCTTTTCCTTAGACTAGATCAGGCAGAGCTCTCGGTGACAAAGGCTATTAGCACATTCGCCTTAATTTTGATTCGACAGAGCCTCGATACAAAAACCGTTCATATGAACAAAGGATTCCAAATGTGGCTTGGAATTAATTCTGACCAGGCAAAGCCTCAGTATACATAAGCCGTTTGGAAAGAATGAATGGTTCCATTTAATGAAGCCCATTCGGTGCATGAAATGCACATGCAAGAGTGGTAAATATGAGGTAACATGCCATGAAGAGTATATTATTCATAGATAGCACATCATTGTACATTTGTTAACCAAACAAAGATAGAGGGGTGTTTTTGTGTGTGTGTGTGTGGGGGGGGGGAGTGTTCTCCGAACCATTGGGCCTTTGTCCCGGTCATCTCATTTCCAACAGTTATTTGTTCTTCAAGGGTATATTGCAAAAGTTTATTACATCAAAGGAATACAAGAAGTCAAGGCTCAATCATTACAACATCACAAGCATCTTCAATAACATGCCTAAGAGTCATGTAAACAATATTTTTGGCCATTCATCTAACAAACTCTTTGGCCACACCTGCAACCGAAATCACAGCCAGTACGAAAAAACAATGAGATATATTCATGGTTATAAGGGGAGCTTTAGTTGCCAAAATGCCTAGGGCAACTTAAAAATATACCTCGGAGGAGGCAGTCCCCCCTCGTTGAAAGGCTCAACCTTCAGTTCTAGTAACCCCATGGGAGTAGTGTAGGGGAAACCCCCATCGATATGCTCGAGGCATTGTTACTTGTGCTCAATCATCTGCGAATGGAATATGCCGCTATGCTCAAGAGCATTGCGTTGAAAAAGGGTTAAGAACTTGTGTGTTTCATTGTTTCAGCCTTCGTAATTATGAAGTTTATATGACCAAAACTCATCATAGAAAGGATATGTTGGGATGCTTAGCGTGAATTTTGACCAAATGCTGGGGGAAAAAAACTGTCACGATTCATAGTCAAAAGCATCACACCTTTGGTCACATGCACAGGTCTCTAGCGGATTCTGCATATTAGCTGAGCAAAATTAAGCATTTTGAAGTATTTTCACAATTTCTATAACCAATAAAATGTAAAAACCAACAGCCTCAATGTTTGTAGCAATGATGGAACATCTTTGACGCCGATGAGCTCTTCAAGTGAAGAGCCAACTTAATCAGCAGCAGTAGCCTCAGAGGAAGATAATCACTAGAAGCACCCCTGCCAGCGTTTTCACCGGAAGGACAAGCACCTTCAGTTGCAGGGGCAACAGCAGGCTCAGTCGTATGGGGGGCAACACAAAGATTAGACCGGAGTTGAACCCAAACTAGGCTTAACCAAACATACCTTCTCGAATGGGTTTTGATTCATTCCACGCTGGGAAGACACTACTAGAGAATCGAGCATTCGTCCCCGACTCATTAGTACCGGCTGAAAGTGCAACTGGTACTAACGTGCAAAACAGGCCTCCGTCGACGTCACCGGGCCAATTTAGTACCGGCTGGTGCCACCAGTCGGTATTAAATGACGGCCACCGACACCCTGTGTGTCAGGGGCAACGGCTAGAACCATTTAGTACCGGTTGGTGCCACCAGCCGGTACTAAATGCGTGACGTTAGTACCGGCTGGTGGCTCCAGCCGGTGCAGGACATTTAGTACCGGCTGGAGCCACCAGTCGGTACTAAATGGTTCCCGTTCCCTCTATAAAAGCGTTGTCTTCCTCCTCCGACAGCCAGCACTCCAGTCCCCCACCCGAGAGCAAGCTCTTCTTCAATCTCCATGGCGCCTTAGGGGTGGTGCTGCCCATTTTTTTTCAGAAATTTGTGGAGACTTCACCCATCCAATTGTTCAAAAGGTTGGTAACTTCAATCTCCCTTCTCTAATGTTTAGTATGTTGCATTTAATGCTTTGTAGCTAGAGTAATTTGTGATTTGTTTGGAATGAGGGAGAGAGAGGGGTTTTGTAGTTGCTCATAATTTTCGTTATTAATTTCTATAGTCTTATTGTTAAATTGATAGCAGCTTGATTTTATTAGTATTAATGAACTCAATGTATGTATTTTATATAAATTTAGAAATATTAAATAATTTTAAATGAATGAATAATAACAACTAATCAAATTAGCCCCGGGATTTTTAATATAACATTGATTTTGCCGTAGATTTTTATTATAACTAGAATGTATTCTAGATTTTTAGTATAACTTTGAATTAGCCCAAGGCATTTATAATTTTATTAGTATAATTTGAATTAGCCCATCCATCTATTCATTAATATTGTTCAACATCACATTTATAATTTGATTGTCTCGTGTAGAATGGAACAATAAGTTTGCCGGAGAAAAGGCTTTGAAAACCTTGGCTTCATGGACCCAAATGTGATCCACGAATATACTGTCAAGAACATCCCAAACTCGACCACGAAGAATATATGGAAATTCTTGGATAAACAGAAAAAATATGATTTCATACTATTCCCGTACAACACACAGTGAGTACTTCATCTTTTACTTATCATAGTCCTTGACCCAAAGAAGCAACCAATATATCCAACGTAGTATGCATCTTTCACTACACAGCTTCCATTGGATGCTCTTCGTTATAGAGCTACAGAGAAGCTTGGTCATAGTCCTTGACCCAAAGAAGAAGGGACAAGAAGAATTCCAAGACGTCATCGACCCCATGAACAAGGCATGGGCTCGCTTCCGGGAAGAAAATGAAGGTCCATTTAAGGAGCAATTCCATATCAAGCTAGACTTTCCGGTAACAACTCAATTATAACATTTAGCGTCATTAGTGACATATGTTTATGCGCAATAGATATTTTTAATAACACTTTTGCATTCCACATAAGTGTATGAGACAGGAGCACGGGAATAACCTATGTGGCTACTATGTGTGTGAGTTTATTCACCGGTTTGTACGACCGACGGGCGCAATGAAGCCAGATGAATTCGAGGTATGTCACGCATATGATCATATTCAAACATAACACTTGTATATCGATATATTTAATATTTTTTTGATGTGACAGAAATGGCGTATGGAAGAATGCCCCCTCCCGACGGACAGAATCAAGGCCGTACAAGAACAACTTTGCGGATTCCTGATAGACGAGGTCATTGACCCTAAAGGCGAATTCCACAACGATGGATCTTTCTACAAACCGGACGTAGGCATCCAAGACGAAGACGAAGCATGTCCGTAATTTCAAACATTTTGATATATGACTTATGTATGTAATACGTCGGGTTTTGCATATATATATATATATATATATATATATATATATTGCTTCAATTATGCTAATCTTATGAGTACGAGAATACACGTAGAAACCACTACTGCGTATAGGAACGTAACATGTAAAAAAAACTAAAAATAAACAAAAATAGGAACTTCTAAAAGAAAAAAAAGGGCGGGCTGGAACATTTAGTACTGGCTGGTGTTACGAGCAGGTACTAAATGAACTGGGCCTAATTGTTGCTGCGTGGCATCACGTTAGTACCGGCTGGTAACACCAGCCAGTAGAAAACGCATGGTGCATGGCCGGCCGTTTGTACCGGCTACCAGCCGGTACTAAATTGCGTCCATTAGTACCAGGTAATGCAGCCTGTACTAATGGGCTGCCCATTAGTACCGGGAGCTCGGTGCCGGGCGCATAACCGGTACTAAACCGGCTTTGCGCCCGGTACTAAAGCTGGGTTCTCCAGTAGGGAGATCCAAATGGATTGAGCTGCATTCCCAGCCGATCCTAGACAACCAAACACGTCCTGAAGTAGCAAGGAATCAGAAATATATGCTGTGATGTGTAGCATTAATTTTTTCCTAAAGTAGCATTAATTTTTGCCAATCCTTGACAGCCTAACATATACATAATCGTAACGAAGTCCATATACATAGACATAATCATAACATACTCCCTAATACGCAGAAGATTTAATTATTATAATAAGTGGATTAGAAAATTGGTGAGAAGTGCAAGACTCCATCCCACATAACCAGTGCATTAATGACTTTCTATGGGATGCTAATATATTTACCATATATTATGTTTAAAAAATTCTGCAATCAAAACATTTATGAAATGGCTTGCACTTCATGAATAATTATTTCCTATATGAGAATCCAATACATATTTTTTGCGAATCAAATCTAATCCAAAATTGAATAGCTAACAAATGCACACTTCGGTTCCAGCTTCCAGGTCATTGGCGTTTAGTGTATGCCATGCTTAGCTTGCTATATAGTCACATGTATATCATGCCTTCACCCCAGAACCATTGAATCACATCCCCCAATTCCCCTTTGAACCCAGATCTAGAACAAAGATGAAGCGTGCTGCCATTGCCAATGCCACCGGCACTAGCTCAATCGCCATGGAAGAAGAGCGTCCCTGGGCAGACCTTCCCCCGGATCTGGTCTCGCGCATCACAAGTGCACGCGAGACGATGTCACTCGTGGACTACACCTCGCTCCCCGCTGTTTGCAACCCCTGGCACTCCACCATCCCTCCGGCCACACCGTTGCTCGTCTACACCGCTGCTGGACCTGGTTTGACTCCTTACGACTATTCGTTTTTCTCAGCCGCGTTCTCCCTGCCCGCTCAACGGCCACTAGAGGTACGCAGCTGCCTGGACTCAGTGCTCACCAATGGGAGAACTTGTGTGGGATCGGGATATGGTTGGCTGGCCGTCGATGAGCGACTCAAAAACCAATCCCACAGGCTCGTCCTCGTGAACCCCATCTCTGGCACGAGGATTCACCTACCTGATTTGAGGAATGAGGCGGATCGGAAAGTGAAGAAGGTGGTCTTTGCTCCAAAACCCAGTGCCACCAACTTCACTGCGGTAGCCATTTTCATGTGCTGCTGCACCTGGAGGGTCGCCTACACTAGATCCGGTGACAAGGAATGGAGTGTGCTGCCACATGAGGAAATAAAAAACACCATGGTCGATGTTGTGTACCACGATGATGGAAAGGTTTACGCCCTCACCATGTCCTGCGGGGTGCGCGTGATCCACATCCCGAGCAGGGATGAGAGAAATAAGACAGCCAGGGTCGAGCGCTTGCTGCCTGAGGAGAATGGCAGCCTCGAGCTCGATCCGGACGTAGTCTTCGCGATTCCGCGCTTTAGATTGCTCACCTACGAGCATCGCGGTAACAACGAGAAGTACCTGGTTTTCTGTGGAGGTAACATGTACCAGGTGTGGAGGAACCTGATCAGCATCAGGAGGGCATCTCTTTTCGGTGGGCTTAAGAACACAGAGTTGAAAAAGGAGATCATTGTTCTCAAGTATGATCCTGTAAGCTGGCCATGCTGGAGAGAGGTGAATGACCTGGGTGCTTATTCTGCGTTCCTAGGCAGGAACAATGCAGTCTCCTTGCGCGTGGTTGGTACGCCATGGCTTAGGGCGAATTGCGTGTACTGGATTGGGGGCCATGAGGAAGAGAAGGCCATGGTGTTTGACATGGCCACTCAAATCACCACACCGTGTGTTCCAGATAGAGGTTTGGAGGGTTTTAAGAATTGGGCAAGTTGCTGGTAAGAATTGGGCAAGTGATGGACGTGGTAATTGGTAAGTACCATCAACAAAGTAATCATAAACACTTTTATCGCGTAACAATGTTTTCCATTAATTACTCATATTTCTTGTTGTAGTGCTGCTTGCATGTGGTCAATGAAGAACCAGAGACAAACCTGATGATGGCGTGCTGCTAATATGTGGTTACTGAGGAAATTAATCAGAGGCCAAGCTGATGGCAGAAATAATCGTTAAGGAATTTCCGAACAGAACTAATCTCTTTTAGTAATTTCTTTCCATGTCGTTTTACCTCTGTTATGTTCTAAATCCCTGGTGTACTATGGTTGAAGTGGTATATCATTTGTTTTGAATTCCTGGATATATATAAGTTTGTTAAAATTCATATTATCGTGATCTATTGAACTTTATTCCTCTAGACTCCAGTTAATTTTCTGTGAGGCTGAACTGCTTTTCTAATTATCTGTTTTATCAGTATCGGCTCATCATTGGTTTCTCTTTTAACAGACATGGATGTAGTGATTTGTTAAAATGAAACTCATTAATATTTTATCAAATTCTATTATGATACGTTTTATTCCAAGAGCAACATTAGTCACTTTTTTTAGTTCAGACTTCAGACTATAACAGCATGCTGTGACTGTGAGGTTCACTCCCCCAGAGAACACTTCTCTGTTGACATATGCTGCTGTCTAGATATCTACATATACTCTTTGTATCAACTACTGTTTGTGCATTTGTTGTATTTATCAAGTACTCTTGGGTCATTCAGCAATAATTACATATTCAAGAATTACTGCATTCATGAAGCAGTATAGAAGTATGAGAATTTTGTAACTACCCCAAAACTACGAATCTTTTAATTGGCATAGCTTATTTCCTAATAGTTAATTGTTTTTGGTACCAAAAATATATTAATGAATTAAATTTATTCAACTGGAGGTTGAGAGTTTATTTATTGGGGAAGAGTCGATCTGCTACATCGAAGAACATCAATATACTTGATAACTTCAATAACTTTTTTTTATCTTATATGCAGGTCCCTAGGGTGATTGTATTGTATATTCACATTGTAATTGCGCAAAGTTCACATAATGCCTTTGGATATTTGTAGTATAAGGTTCGGTATTTGCAACGATAATGAACATTGGTTGATTGGGTGCTAGATAAAATAATCGATCCAGAACGATAAAGTCAGTTTTAATGGCCATCTTAATTGGACCTTATCAGTGTGTTGTTTGTAATATTGGTTGACACTATAAAATTAAGTTTCGATTCATGAAATGCAGATCCTAGTTTATATTTATGCATTATAGTAGAGGAAGGTTTTGGAATGTCTGTTTATTGATTGCAGGGTGGACAGTTAAATTATGGGGAAACTACCGTGCATCAAATAATCACTGAATTCTCACATGCCTTCGGCTGTGTGCCTGTGTGACTGATTCCTCACATGTCACTGATATATATGTGTGGAGGAATTAGTCCTCAAGTATATATTGTGCTCATGTTCAATTATTGAATATAGCACTGCTGGAGGTTGCCTGTGAAGCTGGGTGTTTAGACCATATTCATTCGAGCAATGACATGGTCACTTAAAAAAAAAAGGTAGTGAGAGATGGCAGGGTCCCTTGTTCTCCTTTTTCATTTTTATATCCTTGGAATAACATTTTTTTTCCTGTTAGATTTGTAGTATTCTTTTGAACCCAGCAGGTCAATATAGCTATGTGATCTTGTTTCTATGGCCGTAAGTGATTGTGATGAACTTCATATAGTAACATGAAAACAGTGAAGAAAACCATTTCTATATTATCTGTATTGTCTAGCTAGTGCCTGAAAACAGTGGAGTATCCACATTTTGTTTTACATTTGTGGTGACAATATTATATATGTGATTTAGTTTACACATCAGTATTTTTGGAGCAGCAGATTGTGGAGTACAATAGTTGAACAAACTCGGAATATGTGTGTTAGATCACTTCCTTTAAGGTTTTAGTTATAGTTTGGTGTGATTACTGGTGTTCCCATTGGACCAAGTAGACTTGTGTTTGAAAAGGCTGCAATCCTACAAACTGAACTACGATTACCTTCCTATTTAATTAGTGGTTAGATACGATTTACATGCCGAAACTAAGTTTTGACCACCATTTTATGCAGTCCAGATAGTTGCATGAGATGGCATGGGAGTCTTTTCACGCTACCACTAATTTGTTTGAAAATGAAACTAGAATTACATTTTTCATGGGACAGAGGGAGTAGATATTTCCTCTTCAACAGATTCCACCAAAGCCCTTCATCGTTTACAAGTTTAAAGAGCCATTTGGTTAGAAGGCAGTGGTACTCTCTAATCTAATCAAAGAATCCCCAAACCCTCAAACGTTTTGGTTGGTAAGTTATGCTCTATTTGGCTAGTCTATATTTCATCCTTTGATCATCACATTGCCAGAAAAAAAACTAGCCTATTAAAATTTAGTTTTTTAGTATCCCTTTAGGGACCAGAAAAAAACTGACATAATAAACACCGGAAGACTTCATTGTATTTTTAGAATCTTTCGTCTATTAGAGATCAGTCTTTGTTACAATTTTTTTTAAAGCATCCCTATTCCCAGGTACCTTAAGGGAAAAGATTCCACCTTACATCCAGCCTTTATTTTTCGTCTTTATATAGATAAAGATATTAGCATGCAAACCAATAATTTCTGTTCCTCTATGGTACAATTTATATACTCAAATTCATGTACAACAAAGGTATATGAATAAGACAATAGGCACAATGAGATCAAGCAAACTCTAAACAATAGCTGCCAGAATTATGCCCAGAATCTTTATCTGTCACACCCTAATATTCCTATATTGGGTTGTGAATAGTAAACACTAAATAAAATAAATGATTTTATATTTTATATAAAATATATCAATCTTTAATTATGTCTTGTCAATTAAGATAGAAAAAGAAAATAAAGTTTTTTATTGCAAATCAATTTATGGGGTGTGCATTCATACTGGCTTCATTCTTTTATGGCTCAAATATATTTTTAAAAAAGTTAAAAATACAATTCCTGATACTGCTTCCTGATGAAGTGACGGGCATGGTAAGTACCATCAACGAAGTAGGTTATAAACATAGTTACTACATAAAAATCTTTGTGACTAATTGTTATATTCCTTTTACTCATATTCCTTGTTGAGCTAGAACAATGTGGTCAATGATAAATTAATCAGACAGAACAACCTCAAGGCAGAAATAATGCTTAAGGGATGTCCGAACAAACATGACATACTTTGTTTATTTTGTGACATACTTTGTTTAAGGAATTATATTTGGTGCACAAATATAATCAGTTTGGTGCACAAAACGAGGAATTATACACAAAATTATATAAAAAGTATGATGAAAAATTCATAAATTATTTTCTAATATAGATTATGATGTCCACAACCACCCTGCAAAGTCTCAAATTGAAATTCAAGTTGTGCACAGAGAAACAAAAAGACAAATTGTGTTAGGGTTAAATTGAACCAAATTGTATAGTTTAGGGGGTGAATTGAACCAAAAAATACTTTAAGGGGTTATCCAAACTTTGGTTTATTTCAAGGGAGTAGTTTGGACCATTTCCTTTGTGAAATGCATGCTAAGAATTTGTTAGTTTATGTTTTGAGTAGAAGGATATTGTTGACATCCAAAATTGGCAGCGAGTTGCCTGACCGGTCTAACCGGTGTGGCGGTGTCCTTGAACGGTCAGATCGGTCAGGGTCCTGTAGCCGGGTTGGCAACAGGCCACCAGTCTGACCAATGGGCCTGACCGGTCAGATCAGTCCCCCCGGGTGTGAGTCAAATTTAGGAGTCCTGATAGATTTAGACTTGTAAAAGGATTTTCTTGTGGGACAAGCTTTCCCATCCTATAAATATAAAGGGCCACGATCGATTCAGGGAATCCCAATCCATTCTATCAATTACACTTTTATCTTTTTATGTTTCTTTCTCTTTACTCAATTTTTCCAACCTACCATGTTGTTCTTCCATCGTCTCCGCGATGTGTGAGGCGCTCTATGTGGCTTGCCAATCCTAGAGCAACCCTACATGCACCAGCCCCGACGGGGTCCCTCCCGAGCAGGTGTTCATAGGACTCCCGCCGGAATCTCCAGCACCGGTCAGAACGGTCACCGCCACCGGACAGAACGGCCCCGCGCAGAGGGGCAGCAAGGAGCCCCTCCACGTGTTGTTGGCCCTAAAAATGCACTAACAAATTGGCGACTTTGCTGGGGATGAGAATCCAGCCGTCATGGCTGATCCATCAAACCCTAGCTGTTGGGAAAGCTCAGGAAGAGTATGAGAAGGCTCGTGAAGAGTATGATCAAGAGGAGAAATGGATCTGCGAGGAATCGTTCTTATCTTGCTTCAAGTCAACCGAGCAAGGTGTCATCAAGATTAAAGAGTGGCAGCCACCATCAACCATCACCATATTGAAGGAAATGAAATCTTTAGGTACTATATCTGCTCGCTTCTCTGCGTATGTGAAATATTTGATTGATAGACAGGTAGAGTAGATTCAAATATTATTATTCAAAAGTCATTTATTGAAAAGCCGGCTAACGCTATCATTGATCCTTGCAACTTGCCGAATTGTGATGTTGTTGGCCAAGAAACAAGTCGGCTGTCACTATCCAAAACTGTTGATCCAAAATCCCCTAGTAAGAGCATAGAAACTACGTCTAGTACTTCCACGCTCGGGGGACAACAGAACAAAGGCAACGGTTCTGGTTGTGCCCTGGCCGGTCTGACCGGTGTCCAAACCGGTCTGGCCGGTGCTCCAATCGGTCTAACCGCCTCATCTGGGGTTTTGCAAAATAAATAAAAACCAAAGATGATTAAACCCAAGAAACCCGAGATTAGTGTTTGGAAAACCATTGAATCCAAAGTCCATTATAAGCATTAAAGAGAAAGGCCGAGGTCTAATGAGAAACTTTTGGCTAAGTCTCAAAGATAATGTTAATGTTGCTAGTCGGTCTAAAAATTCCAAACGCTCAAAATCTTCTCCAAGTGAGAAGTTCCATGATAATAATCAACAATAGAATGCTTTTCCTACCTCAATGATGTTCCCATCACATGGATTACCTATATCTATGCCATGAGGATCTTATTGCAGCATGCCTTATTTTTATTTTTCATGGTCTAATAATCCATATATGTCATCTCTTCCTAGATATTTTTATCCAGATCATATTACATAAAGAGAGACGACAATTAGTGAATCGCCATCTATGCATAATGATTGTTTTGATCACAAGAACCGGTCTACACAGAAAAATAAGCCTAAGGTGATTAAACAAGTCTATCGTGTCAAAAGGGACTGTAGATGGAATAAAAATTCAGATTTGACACTTGTTGACGGCTGTTAAAGTGCCAACTTTAGCCATCAATACTCTCTTGAATAAAGAAGAAAAGGCATTTCTTACACGCATTTTAGTTAAGAATAATGTAATTCCACTTGTCCATGGAGTTTATTTGGTTGCAGGAAATTAAGCACAAAAAGAGTGTGAAACCACCCTCTATTGATCCAAGTGATGAAAAAGCTCATGCAACAAGAGGTTGTCATGCGGAAATCCTGATTGCCACGCTGTACGCAATGCAAGTGATGACGTCAGCGATCCGCGTGAAGCCTCAACCGGCAAATTAGAGGATGCCAAGTGCCATCACATGGATAGAAGGGCCCACACCGATGCCAAATAGACCTACAGAACTACACACACCCAAAATGTGCCCAAGGGCCCACGTACCACTCATAGGAGGGGGCTAGTCAGGCCCACAGGGGTTCGACCGAACCCTGGCATCGGCCGAACCAACCTTTGCTCGGCTAATCCTAGCCATCCACATGGTGTTCTCCTATTGGCTCAGGGGCTCATTCCGCGGTGTAAAAACTAGGTGAGTTGCTCGGTTCTTGGTCCCCTTTATACTATAAATAGGAGGGTAGGGTCCTGATTTTAGACACACACATCTCTTGGTTCTCTCTTCCTTTAGACTCTCTTAGGCTAGTGGAGTAGGATAGAGTTGGCTCTACTTCAGGTTCCAAGTCTACTTGGGAGTTTTGGTATGAGTCTTGTATCTTTATTTCTTAGTGTGACTTTGATCTACTTCAATTATTCATCTATTTCATATAAAGTGCTTGGTTCATACATAAATAATATGTTCATGTGTTCTTCGCTTGTTCTTGATTTAGAGGCTCGTGTTCTTAATGAACACAACCCTTTGATCCTGTGGTATAAGTTCATATGTTCTCGTATTCGTTTATATGCCTAGCATCAGTTTGATCTAGTTAGATTACACATTTGTGTTGCATGGCATTAGTGTTCAAGCTACGCTACTCGGTACAATTGGCCAGTTATCTGGTGGCTACAACCTGGGTCACAATAGCCCGGGCCGATCGTAGTCTAGTTATCAATGCAAACATGATGCTTGGGTTGTATAGCTTTGTTGCATATGAGTGTGCCCCACGGATAGTTAGAGGTAGGCTGTGGTAGTGATAGCCGTTGGACCCTTTGTACTCCTCCACGTTCGGGTTTTGCTGTAGGAGTCTAAACTCTAGTCACCGGTGTCGTGCTCAAGTGGCGCGGGAGGCTAGCTCCCCATTTGTACCTGGGTGGTGAACCGATAGCCCAAGCCACACTTGTGTATCTCTCTAACATCTCTCTGACTTTGTATGAGTAGTACATTAGTACCTAGACTAAATTCTATCCCTAACTCCCTCTGCCATAGTTATATTTAGAGGAATCATTTTGGGTCACGCTACCCTTATCATATATTTATCTTACACTTGCATTTGAGTTTGCCATCGTATCTCTATCCATGTTTATATTCATTGCAATAGTAACCGTCTTGATATCCGACCTGCCTTTCTTGGATTCGATGCCCTTGGAATACTCCTTGGGGAAATGCTACACTAATATCTCAGTGCGCTTACGGATTCATTTGTGATCGTTAGAATATCACTTGCTAGTACTTCCTAAGCATCATCATTAATTTAGTGATGGTGTTTAGAAACACCACAAGCATTTCTAGCGCTGTTACTAGTAAACATAAAACTAGTGACAATGTTAATAAATGCCAACAAGCATTTCTGGCGTCATTGCCAGGGAAGGTACAGGATAACCAAGACATTACTTTGCATATGTTTATAATCATGATATGATAGATCAATTCTCAATGCAGGATAACCTTGATCGTCTTCTCTATCTTTGGATGTTGAAGACAGGTAGTATATGACTTCTTTCGACTTGCTGCCAAATTTTACTGAGAATCCAGAGTCACTTGTGAGGAGAGCACGAATTCAGTTCGGTTCTCCTCGGCGTACTCTTTTAGAAGTTGATCCAACTTCCTTTGTGCCATCCACATCAACTGCCATGGCCCAGAAGATGCTTCACTCGGCTCCATCTGCATCTCAGCTTTCGAAAGGTCCTGAAGTGGAGACCGGAACTGGGAATTTCGAGATCAGAACGGGTCTCATTCGATGGTACAGGCTAGCCCATTCTGTGACAAAGCCAATGAGGATGCAGCAGCCCATTTGCAACAGTTCCTTGAGCCGTGCAGCACCTTCACCATTAAAGGAGTGAGTGAAGATGCTATCCGTCTTTGACTATTTCCGTTTTCTCTTCTTGGGAAGGCTTAGCAGTGGTTCTACCAGGACCGCACGAGGGTTAATACTTGGGATAAGTGTTATGCGGCGTTCCTTGTGAAGTTCTTTCCGTTGGGTAAAACCAATGCCCTTTGCGGGAGGATTTCGCGTTTCCAGCAAGCAGCAATGAAATCTGTTCCTGAGGCATGGGAAAGGCTACAGGAGTACATCCCAGCTTGTCCTCACCACGAGATGGATAACTGGCTTATTATTCAAAGCTTCTATAATTGGCTGACTCCGATAGCCCGGAGCCACATTGATGCTGCAGCTGGAGGAGCTTTCTTCTCACTTACTATTGATAGTGCTACACAACTTATTGAGAAGAGGATGTCCAGCCAAGGATGGAGTGATGAACGACTCCAACCACGTCAAAGGGGTACACACACTGTCAAGGAAGCGGATATGCTTACCCCCAAGATTGACCTCCAACTAAAAAGGCTAGACGATTACACCAATGAGAAGGCTGCCATGGCTAACACTACTCATGCTATGGACTCTCACATGACTTGTGAGGTCTGTGGTAACACTGGGCATTCAGGGAACTATTTCCGTGAAACCCAAGACGATGTGTTATACATGAACGGCAATAACAATGGGTATCACCCTCAAAAAAAAACAATGGGTATCGTCCACAAGGAGGCCAAACGTGAAACCAACAACGCCCTTACTATTAAGGAGGTAATCAAGGTAATTCTTTCAATCCTAACCAATCTTCCTTGAATGATCTTGTTTATGGGCAAGCTAAGATCAATGATCATGTTAACAAGAAGATAGCTACCGATGATAATACTTTAGAGAGCCTCAATATTAAAATGGATGGTCTTTCTTCTGCTCTTAAGAATCACTGAGTTTTAATAAAATGCTAGAAACCCAATTAGCTCAGTTGGCTGCTTTGGTTCCCACTGCTGAAAACAGGAAGATCCCGAGGCAACCCATTTCTTCCTGTGAAAATGTTAGTGTTGTGTGCACTAGATGGAGTGAGCCATCTATGTGAGCATATGCTCCTAATCGTGCACGGGATCCCACACGCCAAAGATGCAACTCGTGGGATGAACCAACAGTGTTGCATAAGGCAGATCTTGGATACCCAGCCTGTCGGCGATTTATGCTGACTGGATTCTCGAGGGGGTGCCCCGAGAGAAGGGTTTAGGGAGAAGTCGTCGGGAATCTAGAGCCGAAGGTGACAAGAGACGGTTTAGACAGGTTCGGGTCGCCGGAGCGTAATACCCTACGTCCTGTATGGTGTATCTTGTATTGATGATATTTTGAAGGGGTCCCTGCCTCCCCTTATATAGTCCAGAGGGCAGGGTTACATGGGAACCGTATAGGACTAGGAGACTTTTACAAGTTTATCTCTAATTCCCTAATACAGTATATCCAAACCAACTAGGATTAATCCTTGTCTTGTGCGTCAAGTCTTGTTCGTGGGCCGGCCCATAGGATGGGCCGCCAGGGTTGTTTAGTCCGTCAGGACTCTACACCCACAAGCCCCCGAGCACCTTATCTCCTGAAGAACAGCCTTGTTGAAAATACAGAGTTCTTTGAAGTCCTCCAGAGTTCTTTTTGAAATCCGCCAAGGTTCTTTGAGACCCACAGGGTTCTTTGAGACCCACAGGGTTCTTTGATCTTGGAAGTTGCAACCATGCTGTTCAATAGGTAACGATGTGCTCATAAGTCTTCTCGAAGTTCGGATTGGTGCGCACCGATTAGGTGCGCCCAATTGGGCAGCCCCCGAGCCTCGTTTATCTTTGAAGAAGAAATTCGAGGCTCTTTCGAAGTCCGAACCAAAAGAGAATCAATTTCCAAAGAAACCCAAAATCTTGTAGAATTCCTCATAACTTTATCAATTGAAGCCGAAAATTCTCAGAAAAATATTTTCTGAAAATATGTCCACAGCCCCCGAGCCTAAATTTGAACGAATTCAAATATAGGATCAAGAAAGGACCAAAACTGAAAATTACCGAAGTAACGCTTCGAAAAGCCCATATAAACCGCCCGCGACCCCTCGTATCCGTACGCTCTCGCAAAACAGATCTAGGGTTTGCGGCAATTGCAGTTCTCGCAATCCGGAGACCGCGCTCAAGCATCCACATCTTCCCCCAATCTGAAATCCAATCCACACCAAATCACAAGAGATCCCAAATGGCCGGTGGTGAAGGATCCAGCCGCGGCAAGGGCTCAAAGAGGAAAGCAGAGGCGATGAAACAGGTCGTTACGACCGAGGAGGCAGCATCCGCGGGGGAAATGCCGATCATTGAAGATCCAATCAGCGACTGGCCAACCAGTATCCTGAAGGAGAAACACATCAAGGCCCTAGAGGCAGATGGATTCTTGCCAGCACAGGAAATCAGTCAATGGAGAAGCGCATACGGGCATGAATACCCCACCGAGGAAACCGAAGAAATCACGGTATGGAAAGCCTTCTATGAGGTTGGGTTCGGCATGCCCACTTGTGATTTTTTCCGCCGTGTGCTTCAATTTTATGGAATTGAACTGTGTCACCTGAATCCCAACTCCATTCTGAATCTATCCATTTACATCCATTTATGCGAAGCCTTCCTAGGGATAGATCCCCATTTTGCCCTTTTCCGCCATCTGTTTAGGGTAAAAACCTCCAGCGGGCCACTGCAAGTGGTAGGCAAAGTAGTTATCCAGTTCCGCCAGGGCATGAGGCCAGTATATTTGGATTACACAACGAAGGAAAGCCTCAAGGACTGGCAGAAGGAATGGTTCTACGCATGGAACCACCAGCCACAGTTGCAGAGCCGTTCAGGAAATCCTCCAGTAATGAAACCATACTGGAGCGAGACAGTTGGAGTCAACCAAGCCATGCAAATCCCTGATCTGCTCAACATGATCAGAGACCTAAAGGCACAAGGGCTGACAGGGGCCATGGTATATAAGTCATTCCTGCTGAGGAGGATCCAGCTATGCAAGCAACGCTGTAACCCAGGGTACTTGTACTCTGGGGAAACAGACCCCTCAAGGAATGCCACCGGGAACATATCGGAGAAAAGAGTGACGCAACTCTTGAAGAAGTTTCTGGTGATAAACGATGACCAATTTCCTGAAGTAATGGAAGTATCCTCAATAACCATGACACCTGAGATAAAAATCCTTATCTGAATACATTTCTGCATTGTTGAAAATATATTGTGAACTGACGTCTTGATCATCACAGTATGAAGCCCGGCGCGCACTCTATGTGAGTTTGCCACCCCTGGACCCAACCAACACCGAAGAAGCTGCTCTGTTGGCTCGGTGTGTAGATCCAAAGGTAAGAGAGCAAGGTCGCCCAAGCAAGCCAACTGCAATTGAAGACCCTGGCGAGCCAATGATTAAACTTGAACCACAGGACCCTGAAGAATCTCAATCCAAGGCAGGAGCAACCTCCAGGGGAACAGAAAGGTCCAAGAGACCAGCGCCATCAGAAGCACAAGCACCAGTGCCCAAGAGAGCACGCACCTTGCCCAAGCCCCGAGCCAGAACGGTCCCAGAGGAGAGGGCAAAGGTATCCCCACAACCCAGGACAACATCTTCAGTGGGGATATCTATCGGAGAAATTGGAACCAGCATGCCGCAGCATGGCAGCACAGCGCGTCGAGCACTATCTGATGAAGAGATACTGCATGAGATCTTCAACCCTGTCTCTGCGCCGTTTGAAAGGACAACGCCAATTATTGAAGAACCCTGTCCAGCAGGACCTTCGGCGACAGAGCAGGAGGTGGAGGAAGAATTCACCTTGGGGGAACCAGAGATCCCCATGCGGCCCTCCATCATGTAAGTACTATAGCAAACAATACACAATGTACTGCCGTATAATACTGCTGTGACTAACAAACTTCATTATTCCAGATTTGAAGAAGCACCGTCGACAACCAGGGAAGAACCCTTGGTTGAGCATGCAGCTGTAGAACCAGAGGCCGCAGTGCCCGAAGAACCCAGGGTTGTACCAGAAACAACCCTGCCGGAGGTTCAAACAGCAATGCCAACAGACCCGCCAGCACCAGAAGAAGCCCAAGTCGAGGAAATAGTTGCAGAGATGCTGGCGGGCATCGAACAGCTGGTCACGGAAACGGTGATTGAAGAATCCAAACTGGAACGCCGTGACCAGTCCTCTGCGCAGCCCCCGAGCATCACAGAAACAACCCAGGCCGGGGCGGAAGCAGAGTGCTCAAGGGGGAAACAAGCAGAAGCATCAACCCAAGAGCAAGAAATTGAGGAGATCCCCAGGGTACCCAAGGGTACCGGAGCTGAAGAAGAGGATGGGAGCTTCCGCATCGGGAGCTTCGACCCAATGCTCAATCCGAACCCGCAGACCTTCGAATATATTTTGGACGCGGAGGAGGATGAGCACCACATCGACAGGGGACTTTATCACGCCGAGAGGGCAGTAGCCTACTTCAAGGTTAGTAAAACAACCCTGGTCTTGTAGTATGGATGAAGCATTTCTTATAACAACTCTGGTGTAGGCTGTTGGCGAAGCATCAAGGAAGAAAACCAAGTACCTCCACAATATTTCCTTGATGCACGCCAAGGCGGACCGTCTCCAGAAGGAGCTAGAGCGCGAACGCGAAGACCGCAAGCTCCAGGAGGCGGAAGACGCCAACATGATCCGCACCTTGCACCTGCGGACCAAGGAATTGGCCGCAGAGAAGGAGGACATGAAGAAGAAACTTACGTCAACGAGAGCAGAGCTCAAAGGTGCCCTGTCGCTACCGAAGTCATGTAACAAGTTTCCACTGCCTTTGTTGAATAACAACTCTGTCATTGTCTTGTATTCACAGGGGCGCAACAGCAGCTAGCAACAGCCCAGAGCAAGATGACGGATTGGTCTAACTTGGCCAACCGTCATGGAGAAGCGTTGAAGACCCTCTCTGCCGAGCATGAAAGCCTCCAAGAAGAACTCAGAGTGGCGGTCAAACAACGCAAGGATGCCGACGAACAGTTAATTCAAGTCCTCGAGCAGCAAAAACAACTTGCCAAGAACCTGGAAGATGCTCGCGAGGAGAATAGTCGGCTATCCAGGGAACTCGTCCAGGCACAGAAGCATCTCGCAGATAAGAAGGTGCTGGACGAGAAGCTTGAACAGGCGGCCAGGAAGATGTCAGAGCTCGAAGAGTCATTGCGGTTGATGAAGAAGTCAGACGACGACCTGGCAGAAGCCCTGAACCGGATCTCGCTGCTAGAGAAGGCAGCGAATCCAGTGGTGAAAGCCTTGGTCCCAGAAGACCCTGCAGCACCGCAAACATTCCTGGAGCACCTGAAGGCCATGCCAAGACAGCTTAAAGCGTACATCAAGAGATCGTCGAAGGCTTGTCTTGTGCATGTCCTTGCTATAGTGAAATCCAGGTACCCGGAGGTAGACATAGGTAAGCTAGTAGAAGGCGCAGAGCCAAACTGTACCGAGTCTGCCTTTAGGGACCTGAAGCAAGAGGCCGAGCCAATTGCAGAAGCAATTGCGCAGAGCCTTAGACTGTAAATGTAAACAAATGTTATTGTAAGATAAGTATCATGCAATGTATTATATTTATTGCCATGTTATGAAGAAAAACCAAGAATTTCTATGAATTCCCGGGTTGTCTCTGTGTTGATAACCAGGACTTAGTCAAAATGTACGCGGCGTAGATTTTAACTTGTGAAAAACAACCCTGTTAAGGACCCGAAGGAACCCAGGGAGATTTCTTATAGCATAAGCTATCTAATACAATGTATCCCGGGGGGATACTTGGGAACTAACTGTATATGGTTTGCCGAAGCAAGAACCCAAGAAGACCCACGGAGCGGCAACGTTGAGCTAGAAATTATCACAGAGTAATGTAATAAGAGGAACAGATCCATTCTTGAAAGAACCCGGATAGACCTCAGTTATAGGCTCCGAATGCACGTAAAAGAAACGCTCCAAGTCTTAGAAGAACATGGAAGTTTTAGATGATGTCACGAAGACAAATAAACAACCCAGCAAAGGGAGCTTTATTGAGATATATCTCGTTGCCGAAACAACGGTACAAGAGAACATGTAATGCCGAAGCAATTAGTTCATATATTGCCGGAGCAATGTTTACAGAAGAACTCTGGGTGCCGAAGCAATTGGTTCTTGTGGTGCCGAAGCACTGCTGTAGTGAAGGAGCTACGCGTAGAATTTGCGTAGGTGTTCTATATTCCAGGGATTTGGTAATTCCACACCATCTTTTGTTTGAAGTCTGTAGGTGCATGGTTTGAGTACCTTGGAAACAATGAATGGACCATCCCAAGGTGGAGTAAGCTTGGAGTGACCGGCTGTATTCTGGATTCGGCGTAACACTAAGTCTCCAATTTGGAATGATCTTGTCTTCACATTTTTGTCATGGAATCTGCGGATTCCCTGAAGATATGCAGCATTGTGTAACAAGGCTGCCAGTCACGCTTCTTCGGCCGTATCAACTTCCAACATCCGTTGTTCGTCCGCCATGGCTTCTTGGAACTCCTCAACACGAGGAGCCCCATGCAGGACGTCAACAGGTAGAACAGCCTCTGATCCATACACCAGGAAGAAGGGAGATTGCCCTGTAGCCTTACTGGGTTGAGATCGTAGGCCCCAGACAACTGGAAAGAGTTCTTTCATCCACCGGCCCTCTGCTTTCTTCAGGGTTCGTTCCATGCGAGCTTTAAGTCCATCAAGGAGCATGCCATTGGCTCTCTCGACTTGTCCGTTGGCACGAGGATGAGCAACCGAGGCATAGGATACTTCGATGCTACGATCTTCACAGTCGTCCCAGAATTTGTTGCCTATAAAGGTGGTACCCAAATCTGT
Source organism: Digitaria exilis (assembly GCA_015342445.1). Lineage (NCBI taxonomy): Eukaryota > Viridiplantae > Streptophyta > Magnoliopsida > Poales > Poaceae > Digitaria > Digitaria exilis. The sequence goes on from JACEFO010002656.1 coordinate 46,747, forward strand.
GATGATTTGGTGTGGTATCCCGAAGCGAAGAATCAATTCTTGGAGAAATTGGACTGCTTTCTCAGAGGTTGGCTTGACAACCGGAAAGACTTCTATCCACTTTGTAAATTTGTCAATTGCGACGAAGCAATACTCGAATCCGCCAGGCGCCCTGGGTAGTTTCCCGATCATATCAAGTCCCCAGCATGCAAATGGCCATGACGGAGGTATTAATTTGATCTTGTGAGCAGGCTGATGTGAGTGATGAGCGAAGTATTGACAACCCTTGCAGTGATGAACGATTTCCTCAGCGTTGTGTAGAGCTGTAGGCCAGTAGAACCCGGCGCGGAAGGCTTTGCCTACGATGGTGCGAGAAGCTGCATGATTGCCACATTCTCCGGCGTGAATTTCCTCCAAGATGTTGACTCCTTCTTGCTGTGAGACACATTTCATCAATGCGCCAGAGCGTGCGCCACGTCGGTACAGTGTATCGCCAATTATAACATAGGACCTGCTACGGCGGGCAATTTGCTGAGCTTCTGCCTTCTCGGCAGGAAGTTTGTTGTGCAAGATGTAGTCTATAATCGGAGCGCTCCAAGTGGCGTCAATGAGCATAACCTCGGGAGCTGAAGTTGTATCATCAGAAGTTACTGCTGCAGAGATTGATGGCTTGGAGAGTTCATTGACGAACACCCCGCTAGGCACCTCTGCTCTGGAAGAACCCAGCTTTGATAGAACGTCTGCAGCGACATTGTAATCCCGCTCGACATGATGAAATTCAATGCCGAGGAAGTGTTTTTCCAGTTTCCGAACTTCTTCACAGTACGCGTCCATGTCTTCATGGTTTCGATTCCAGTCCTTATTGACTTGTTTGATGACCAACATGGAGTCCCCGTATACCAGCAAACGCTTGATACTAAGGGTGATGGCCATCTTCATGCCGTGAAGAAGTGCTTCGTATTCTGCTGCGTTGTTGGTGACAGCGAACTGAATCTGCAGAACATACTTGAGTTGATCCCCTCGAGGTGAGATCAACAGAACTCCAGCGCCTCCGCCTTCCAGCTTGAGTGACCCGTCGAAATACATGATCCAATGCTCAGGCTTGGTAGTGGCGACTGGGAGATTGTGCTCGGTCCATTCCGATATGAAATCAGTAAGGACCTGAGACTTCATGGCCGTGCGAGAACAAAACTCGATGCTGTATGCTCCGAGCTCAACAGCCCACTTGGCGATACGCCCTGTAGCGTCTTGATTATGGAGAATCTCGCCAATAGGATAACCAGTAACCACGATGATCTTGTAGGTGTCGAAGTAATGCCGCAATTTTCTGGATGTCATTAAGACAGCATATAGAATTTTTTGAACTTGAGGGTACCTGGATTTGGAATCCGAAAGGACTTCGCTCACGAAGTACACAGGCCGTTGAATCTTCTGAAGATGGCCTTCCTCGTCGCGTTCAACAACAATGGCGGCGCTGACGACATTAGTGGTTGCTGAAATGTAGAGCAAGAGGTCTTCGCCCGGGAGCGGTGCAGTGAGCACAGGTGGTGTAGTCAGGAACAGCTTGAGCTTGTCGAAAGCGGCTTGAGCTTCCTGAGTCCACTGAAATCGATCTTGCTTCTTGAGGAGTTTGAAGAACTCAGTGCCGCGTTCCCCCAGTTTGGAGATAAAGCGGTTGAGTGCAGCCATGCAGCCCGTAAGCTTCATGACATCCTTGACAGTGGTCGGCGACTCCATGTTCATGATAGTTGCTATCTTCTCTGGATTTGCCTCAATGCCGCGTTCACTGATAATGAACCCAAGGAGCTTTCCAGATGGGACGCCGAAAACACACTTGGCGGGATTGAGCCTCCATCGCCATTTGCGTAAGTTATCGAACGTCTCGGTGAGGTCAGCAATGAGATCCTCGGGATTTCTTGTCTTGACTACCACATCATCGACGTAGGCTTCAACATTTCGGTGATGTTGTTCTTGAAGACAACCCTGTATAGCCCGCTGATAAGTGGCACCTGCATTTTTCAAGCCAAAAGGCATAGTTGTATAACAATATGCGCCATATGGCGTGATGAACGAAGTTTTAATCTGATCCTCTTCTTTCAGCGATATCTGATGGTATCCTGAGTAACAATCGAGGAAACAGAGTAGGGTGCACCCGGCGGTACTGTCGATGACTTGGTCGATGCGAGGAAGCCCAAAGGGATCCTTCTTGCAGTGTTTGTTGAGATCGGTATAATCAACACACATTCTCCATTCATTTAAATTCTTTTTCTTTACAAGAACCGGATTGGCTAACCAATCCGGGTAGAAGACTTCTCTAATGAAGCCGGCTGCTAATAACTTAGCTAGCTCTTTCTTGATGGCTTCCCGACGCTCTGTGGCGAATCTTCGGAGGCGCTGCTTTTTGGGCTTTGCGCTCTTATTGAGGTCTAGCTTGTGCTCGATCAACTCTCTGGGGACTCCAGGCATATCGGAGGGCTTTGTAGCAAAGATGTCCGCTTGAGCTGGCAGGAAGTCGACGAGCGCGCTTTCCTATGCAGGAGTGAGGGTGGAGCCGATCACTGCTGTCTTCGATGGATCTCCTGTTTGGAGGTCGATCGTCTTTGTTGCGACCTTCTCCACAGGCTTGATAGCCCGTGTCTTCTTCTGCGTCGGGGCGTCGTCGTCTTCTGCAACGACGGCAGCAGCCAAGGGTTGGAGCTCTTGGCGATCTATGGTGGACGCGGCTCTGACGGCGTACTCCACTGCCTCTTTGTCGCAGAGGTAGGAGCGCTTGATGTCACCGCGAAGGGCAAGAACACCGTGAGGCCCTGGCATCTTCAGCACCAGGTAGGTGTAGTGGGGGATGGCCATGAACTTGGCCAATGCTGGTCGCCCGAGGATGGCGTGATAGGAAGTTTCGAAGTCTGCAACTTCGAACTTAATGAACTCTGTACGGTAGTTGGATGACGTACCGTAAGTGACGGGCAAGGTGATTTGCCCGAGGGGGATGGCAGCCTTCCCAGGAACGATGCCGTAGAAAGGAGTATCCGCCGGCTGCAGCGTACTCGTGTCGAGGCCCATGGACTTAAGCGTCTTGGCGAAGATGAGGTTGAGCCCGCTGCCTCCGTCGATCAGGACCTTGGTGAGCCTGCTATTTGCTACCACGGTCTCGAGGACAAGAGGATATCGTCCAGGGGAGGTGATCTCCGCCCATTGATCTTCTCGGGACCAGGTGATGGTGGTGTCCGACCACCTTAGCGGTGTAACCACCGCTGGTTCTACTGCGTAAGCCTCGCGCCTCGCATTCTTGCGGTTGCGCGAGGTGTCGCTTACTGCCATGCCTCCGAAGATGACGTTGACAGTGTTGTTGATGTCTGGGAAACCGCTGTCTCCCTTGTCGTGCCCGTCGTCTTCATGTCCGTCCGACTTTTGCTTCTTGTTGGGCGTGCTGAACGTCTCCCGGAGGAGCACGCACTCGCCCATGGTGTGCTTGCTGTCGGGGTGGTAGGGGCAGCGCTTCTTGAGAAGTTTGTTGAATTCTTCTCTTCGTTGCTGCGCGGATTTGGCGGAGCGGATGGTCTGGACGGTTGCGACCGTGTTGTGTGGTCGCTTCCGTGGGTTGTTGCCGTTGCGCTGGAAGGAGTCGCGCGGCTGATCCTTGTTGTCTTCCTGGTTCTTGCGACCAGGGTTGTTGGGTCTCTTGCCGTAGCGCTCCCGTTCTTGATCGTCGGTGTCCATCCAATTGGACACCAGTGCGCGGAATTCCTCGAGGACACGAGGACGGTTGTGACCGAAGTCACGGAAGAGGGTGCGATCGGTCATCCCCTCTTGAAAGTAGTCAATGACTTATGAGTCGGGGATGGGAACGCAGGATGCCTTGATGGCGAAGAATCGCCTGTTGTAGTCGCGCAGGGACTCGTTTGGCTTCTGTTTGCACGCGCGGAGTTCATACTTGCTGCCAGGGCGCTCAAAAGAACCCTGGTAGTTGGAGACGAAAGCCTTCTTCAGCGCGTGCCAGCTGTCGATGGAGTCTGGATGGAGGGACTCGAGCCAGGTGAGAGGACCCTGCTCCATCGCAACTGGAAAGTAGAGCATCTTAGAGATGTCGTCGCCCCCTGATGCTTCAATTGCGGAAGAGTATCTGCGCAGCCAGATGTTTGGGTCTTGCTTCCCGTCGAAGTTGGCGATGCCTGGCGGCTTGAACTTTCGCGGGAAGGAGCTGACGCGGATAGCGCGTGTGTAGCATGGCAGAGCATCGGGGTTGGGGACGTCGTGTCTTCCTGCAGACTCCGCAACGTGGGAGGTAGCTCTCCCCCCTCGGATCCGGATGATGTCGTTGCGGGCGTCGTTCGGCGTGACGTGAGAGCGAGCTGGGCGGGGTTCTTCGCGACGCTGGGACCTGGGAGGTTCCTCGCGAGGACGGCGGGGTTCTTCACAAGGCCTGTTCTTGTCCTTGGTTTGGTCTGCGGAGCTGCCATAGTGGCTGCTCTGACGCTTGGCTGACGGTGCTTGGTGGCGCGAAGAACTTTTGCTTCTGGAGGCGGAGCGGCCTCCGTCCAGGCGATCAACCATGACCGCTGCGGCTTCTAGTCGAGCCTTAGCGAGGTTGATCTCAGGGGTTGTTTGGAACCCTTCGAAGACGCTGACCCCGAACAAGATGTTGGCCACAGGGGAGTTGAAGATGTCTTGTTTGTCGAACTCAGAGTTGAGATTTTTCTTCTTGATGAAGTGATGCCGGAGGGCGCGGTTGCGGTTGCGCTCGATACGGAGTTCCCGATCCGCATCGGTTTCTCCTTCCTCTGTTGGAGCGTCGTCGGAGACAACTTCTTCGTCGCTGTGCTCATTGAGGAGCACGCAGGATTGGCGACCGGGGTTGCTAGGCCCGGTTCTTCTGTTACTCGTGGCAACAGGGAGTTCTCTGCCTTCTTGGAAGGGAAGCAGAGGTAGAATATCCCGTACCGTGGAAGGTACGTTTGCTTCAAAGAGAGCCACCTCGGGATCCATGTCAGGCCAATGAACGATAACCCCCGAGGGAGTTGTGGTCATGACAAGATCCGAGGTTGCTCCGCGGGGTTGGAGAACCTTCTTCTTTAGGTGCTTCTGGTGGACCGCGGCTGAGTTTGTTAACCCGAAGGGAAACTGAGATGCACGCGGCCCACGTGGTGAAGTCTTCGTCCCGCGGGGGTTGGAGCCAGGGTTCCTGTGTACCCGCGGGGTTGCTGTCACGGTCCTGATTGTCGAACCCTGGCGGGACTCGGAGGTGATCCGGAGTCCGCCGGGGAGTCGTGGACACGTGGCTTGATCCTGCCCCTTAGTAGGGGTTGGGTTGACGTGGTCTGCCCGGGATTGAATCTGCTTCGGGCGCCATGTACTCCTCCGAGTAGGATACGATCCAGGGATCGTGTCGGAATCTGGGATTTTCCGAGATCCTCGCGGAGTGGTTTGCGTGCGTGGCGAAGCTGGTACAGCCACCTCGTCGCGCAGTTGGTGTTGAAGCTCGCCTTCCTGGTTTGCGGTGCAAAGCCAGGAGCCGAAGATGAAGGAGGCGCCTGCGTCGAACTTGGTGACGATGGAGGCGCTGAAGGAAGCCATCGACTCTTTACTGAAGACTCGACGAGTAGATCCCCACGGACGGCGCCAAAGTGTCGGCGATTTATGCTGACTGGATTCTCGAGGGGGTGCCCCGAGAGAAGGGTTTAGGGAGAAGTCGTCGGGAATCTAGAGCCGAAGGTGACAAGAGACGGTTTAGACAGGTTCGGGTCGCCGGAGCGTAATACCCTACGTCCTGTATGGTGTATCTTGTATTGATGATATTTTGAAGGGGTCCCTGCCTCCCCTTATATAGTCCAGAGGGCAGGGTTACATGGGAACCGTATAGGACTAGGAGACTTTTACAAGTTTATCTCTAATTCCCTAATACAGTATATCCAAACCAACTAGGATTAATCCTTGTCTTGTGCGTCAAGTCTTGTTCGTGGGCCGGCCCATAGGATGGGCCGTCAGGGTTGTTTAGTCCGTCAGGACTCTACACCCACACAGCCATTACGTGCACTATATACTATCAAGAGATCAAGAATGCTCTCTGTGACCTTGGGGCAAGTGTCAATGTCATGTCCAAGGCCATGTTCAAGGAATTGGGATATCCTGCTCTCTCTCTCTCTCTCTCTCTCTCTCTCTCTCTCTCCAACCTTGATGATAGTATAGTTTGCTGACTCATCGACTCGGCATCCTGAGGGGGTAGTACAGAGCCTTTTGGTGAATGTCAAAGGCTCCTATATCTTCGCAGATTTCATAGTCCTTGATATGCATGATGATAGGAACATTCTGCTCATCCTTGGGCGACCGTTCCTAAGAGATGTCAATGCAAGGATCGATGTTGGAACCGGAAAGATCCGATTCCGCGTTGGGTGAAGGAACATGGTATTCAAATTCTAAGCGAAGGAAGAGCAATGCTACCTAGTGCACAGTGATGTTGAGCAAATAGGGTGACGGATGGAGCCGCAACCCCGAGAAAACAACCTCCAACCGCACCAACAAAGGCGAAGAAGACAAAGAAGGTGTGGCGGAAGGTGGAGAAACCATCGCCATCCACTTCTCAGGAATGGGATGATGAATGGTACTGATGATCGAGAGGAGTCCCGCTCGTCGGACTTTAAAAGATGAGTCCTTACTACCAAAAGGTAAAAAAGGTAATTATCTCATATTTTCCTTTCCAAATTTTCCTTTATTTTTTCGAATGCATGTTTGATTTTTCCATCCCAGCATTTGCATGCTAGATTTATCTAGCCCTTTTTCCCTCTTTATAAAAACCCTGAAAATAAATCCCAAGTTAAAAATACTTGAAAAAATCAATTGGCCAAATTTATTGAGCAAACTTTGCTTGGGACACCTGGTCATATCATCATATAGTCGTTGGTGACTCGCCTGCCAAAGGGGGCTGCCAGTGCAGCCCACCAGGGGTTGGCCGAACCAGGGGCAACGGTTGCTGGGTCCCACTGGCACTAACGGCTAGTAGCCATTACCCACGGTCGGAATCTAGCCGTTGGGCCTTGTTGCTCTATAAATAGGACCTGAGAGGGGGTGTTCTTCATCTATTCACTCATTTCCATCACACTATCCCTCTCTACTCTTTGCTCTTTGGTGTTCTTGCTCAAGAGAATTCTAAGTTATTCTCCCTCTCTCTCTCTCTCTCTCTCACTCTCTCTCTGATTTTGCTACAAGAAAAGTGGTGGAGCAACCTCGATAAGAAGTTCATTTGATTTCATTAACCATCACCGAGTTGCTCGTGTGTTTGCTGTTGTGCAAGCATGAGTTGCGTGCATGGCCCGATTAGGAGCCTGACAAGACGCTCGTCCCATTCTCAGGGTGGAGCAAGTTCTTCTCAACCCTCCGAAGCCGAGTCGAGCCTGGCACAGATGGACTATGAAGAGGAGCATGAAGAGCAAGCCGCACCGTAGGTCGTGTAGGTGGACGCCGCTGACGCCCCCTACATCGACCTTTGGGATTAACGAGATGGACAAGCCTACGCTATGCTCAAGAACCGAGTCTTCACCCACACCAAGGCTTTCGACAAGGAACTCCTAGAAAAGATGGGTATGGACTCCGAGTTCAATTCCGTTTGGCATGCTCCTGGTTAGGACGATTTTGTGCCAGCTGAGGAGTTTGGTTCTCGACCCCTCACTATTCAGTTCGTTTGTTCTCTTCGTGAGGAGGCGAACGGTATTTTGTTCTAACTCTTTGGGACCAAATGCCGACTTTCTTGGAAGGATCTTAATTGCCACCTAGATTTTAGTCCTTGTTGTGTTCTTTCTCTCTCTAAGGCTTGTCGAGGTTTTTCTCATCATGGTTTTTGGGAGGCGATCTCTAGTCAAGTTGCACGTGGCAAATTAGCACCTCGGTGCAATGATATTCAGAACCCACCGGTTGATGCACAAGTGGCTCGCCATTAATCTCTTTCCACGAGAGGATGTTCGGCCTGTGCGCACTGATGAGTTGATGCTTCTATATGCCATGGTCAACAAGATCAAAGTCTCTCTTGTTAAGGTGATGATTTAGCAATGGTTGGGAAATCTTAAGATGACGGGTCTCATTGAGTGTACTTACTTGATTACTCATATTGTTTCGAGGCTCGGGCTCCTAGATGGGAATGCTATTCCTTTCATTGGGGGTCCTCGAGTTCTCACCAATGAGGCATACTTGATTTAGGGGCATACACTCAAGAAAGGCCTGAATGATTCCTTAGTTTTCTTTTACCTGGGCTATGCAAATGAGATTCTGTAACCTAACCCAAAATTTCGGTTGTATAGTTCCTGTTCGCTGATCATTCCCCTTGTCCCACAAGAGAAAGCCAGTCGCGCTAGTGTTTCTGGCAGGATTATGAGGAGCATGTCGAGGAGAGCAGCCACGTAGCAACAGCAACAACCGCAGACAGGATGGGCCTCGGCTGGGTACATGTCTGGGGGTACACCTGGATATGCCCCCCGGTTGGGACCAACCTGTTTACCACCAGGGTGCGAGTGGTCAGCTTGGCCTGGTGCAGCAGGTAGCGGATGGGCTACGCCCATGGCCACCAGCTCCAGCTCCAGTGGAGGACCCCCCATGACCAGCAGATGGTACTCCTCAGCTACCGCTCGAGACACTGAAAGCTTATCATCCATATTTTGGACATGGAGGAGACACTGAACCAGCACACCGAGTCTACCCAGGCTTGGCAGTGCTAGGCTGGTGAGAGGATCCACATGATACGAGAGATGCAGCAGTGGCAGATGGAGGAGCAGAGGGCTTACTTTCAGTGGGCGGGGTTCAACCCTCATCCACCACAGTGAGCCTGAAGCTAGCTTGGGGGAGGGCCCCCACTCTGAAGCAACTTGTATCTTTATTGTTTTTAGGATATGCATGATAAAAACACATAAAATCTGCAAAAATTAAAAGACCACAAATATTTACTGCTTTCGTATGCGCGGTAAGAATGCTTAATCTCCATGGCTGAAATGGTGAATAGTTACTCTGTTAGTTCCTTCCTGTTGTCTTGCTTACGACCTAGTGATCTATCAAAGTTTCGAGTTTGTTGGCTTGCACGATCAAACCTTAGCTTTAAACTTGTGGGTAGAGAAAAGTATGATCTTTGCCTAGGTTGTTGTGAGATATGATATCGTAGAATAGAGTTGCTATGAGCTTGTTCCAGGTGATGCTTGATTTCTGGAGTTTTCTTTTGAAAATGTCAAAAATGATAAGTTCCTCAATGATGAGAAATTCCTATCCAAGGCCATATGTAGACTCTAGCACATGTTTAGCTTGCACATATGCTACTTGTTATCTCATTGAGTTTTGTCAAATTGTTGTGACCTTTAGTGAGAAACTTGTCATACTCTATTGATCAAGATCATGTACACGCCACCACCATCTGTTTAACTTCTACAATGGAAGTTGGAAAACATCATTTCATCCATCCATCCATCCATCCATTCATCCATCCACAAAATAAAGCTCTGAGCATTGTTCTTTGGTTTATCCCTCTCCAAAAATACTCAAAAGAGACAAGGACTATCTAAAAAAAAGAGGAGACAAGAAAAACATGCCCTCAAGCATGATAAAAAAAAGAGAAAAAGAGATACCCCAAGTCTCCAAAAATTTCAAAAAGGAGAGAGGAGAAAATCAAACAAGGAGGAGTTCATTTTCCAGCAACTATATACACACCTAGAACGTCTTGATCAGTTTGTATTACTTGTTTTCTCCTAAGGATCCGGTCTTTGAATTAGCAATATATGATTAGTAGGTATGCCATTTCTTCCCTACCTATTAGGAGTGAGTTGTGAAAGAGGGCAATCAAATGTCTTAGTGAGGAATCATACACAATGAGCGATCCGAAAGTATCATTCGAATCTTTGATTTCTTTTCAAAAATTTGCAAAACCTTCGGATTGATAGCTGATCAAGGAATGAGTAAGTGGTAATTTCTATATAACTGTTATATTTCCTAACCACCCAAGGCAAGTGAAGCTACAAGCCCCATATGATTCAGGCGATAGGTATGATCAACACCAACTTATTCAATCTTTGGTAGAATACTTTGTTGTAAGTTTGCCATAAGTAGGAGCGCAACATCGTAGCAACTCCTGATCAACCAACCTTAAGTCTCTAGTGTCTTGCTCAGGGATGAGCAAGAGGCTAGCTTGGGGGAGTTCTTGATCGTTGTTAAGTGCCAACTTTAGCCGTCAATATTCTCTTGAATAAAGGAGAAAAGGCATTTCTTACATGCATAAAAAGAGTGAGAAACCACCCTCTATTGATCCAAGTGATGAAAGATCTCATGCAACAAGAGGTCGCCCTGCTGGAATCCTGATTGCCACGTTGTACGCCATGCAAACGATTATATCAGCGATCCGCTTGAAGCCTCAACCAGCGAATCAGAGGATGCCAAGTGTCATCATATGGATAGAAGGGCCCCCACCGATACCAAACCAACCTACAGAACTACACACACCCAAAATGTACTCAAGGGCCCACGTACCACTCACAAGCGAAAGGAGGGGGCCAGCCGGCCCATAGGGGTTTGGCCGAACCCTTGGTTTGGCCGAACTGACCTTGGCTTGGCTGATCCTGACCCTCCACGTGGTGTTCTCCTATTGGCTCAGGGGCTCATTTCGGGATGTGAAAACTGGCTGAGTTGCTTGATTCTTGGTCCCCTTTGTACTACAAATAGGAGGGTAGGGTCGTCATTTTAGACACACACATCTCTTGGTTCTCTCTTCCTTTAGAATCTCTTAAGCTAGTGGAGTAGGATAGAGTTGGCTCTACTTCGGGTTCCAAGTCTACTTGGGAGTTTTTGTATGAGTCTTGTATCTTTATTTCTTAGTGTGACTTTGATCTACTTCTGTTATTCATCTATTTCATATAAAGTGCTTGGTTCATATATGAATGATATGTTCATGTGTTCCTCACCTGTTCTTGATTTAGAGGCTCGTGTTCTTGATGAACACAACCCTTTGATCTTATGGTATAAGTTTATATGTTCTCGTATCTGTTTATATGCCTAGCATCAGTTTGATTTAGTTAGGTTACACATTTGTGTTGTATGGCATTAGTGTTCAAGCTATGGTACTCGAAACAAGTGGTCAGTTTTTTGGTGGCTACGACATGGGTCACAATAGCCGGGGCTAGTCGTGACCTAGTTATCAATGCAAACATGGTGCTTGGGTTGTATAGCTTTGTTGCATATGAGTGTGCCCCACTAATAGTTAGAGGGAGGCCACGGCAGTGCCAGCCGTTGGACCCTTTGTACTCCTCCACGTTCAGATTTTGCTGTAGGAGTCTAAATTCTAGTCACCGCTGTCGTGCTCCCTGTTTGTACCTAGTTTCTGAACCGATAGTCCATGCCACACTTGTGTATCTCTCTAACATCTCTATGACTTTGTATGAGTAGTACATTAGAACCTAGACTAATTCTATGCCTAACTCCCTATGCCGTAGTTATCTTCAGAGGAATCATTGTGTGTCACGCTACCCTTATCATATATTTATCTTGCCCTTGCATCTGAGTTTGCGATCGTATCTCTATCCATCTTTACATTCATTGCAATAGTAACCGTCTTGATATCCGACCTGCCTTCCTTGAATTCGATACCTTTGGAATACTCCTTGGAGAAATGCTACACTGATATCTCTGTGCACTTGCGGATTCGTTTGTGAAAGTTAGGAATATCACTTTCTGGTACTTCTGGCATCATTAATTTAGTGATGATGTCTAGAAATGCCAGCGTCGTTGCTAGGGAACATAAAACTAGTGACAACGTTAAGAAATGACAACAAACATTTTGGGCGCTGTTGCCGAGGATGGCATAGGATAACCAAGACGTTACTTTGCATATGTTAATAATCATGATAGGATATATCTATTCTCAATGCATGCTAACCTTGATCGTCTTCTCTATCTTTGGATGTTAAAGATAGGTAGTGTATAACTTGTTTCGACTTGCCGCCAAATTTTACTGAGAATCCGGAGTCACTTGTGAGGATAGCACGAATTCAGTTCGGTTCCCGTTGGCGTATTCTTTCGAAAATCGATCCAGCTTCCTTTGTGCCATCCATATCAACCGTTATGGCCCAAAAGATGCTTCATGATTACTCGGCTCCATCTGCATCTCAGGTTCCGAAAGGTCCTAAAGTGGAGACCAAAACTGGGAATTTCGAGATCAGAACTGGTTTCATTTCGATGGTACAGGCTAGCCCATTCTGTGGCAAAGCAAATGAGGATGCAGTAGCCCATTTGCAACAGTTACTTGAGCTGTGCAGCACCTTCACCATTAAAGGAGTGAGTGAAAATGTTATCCGTCTTTGACTGTTTTCATTTTCTCTTCTTGGGAAGGCGAAGCAGTGGTTCTACCAGGACCGCATGAGTGTTGATACTTCGAATAATGTTCTGCGGTGTTCCTTGCGAAGTCCTTTTCGTTGGGTAAAACCAATGCCCTTTGGGGGAGGATTTCGAGTTTCCAGCAAGCAGCAATGGAATCTATTCCTGAGGCGTGGAAAAGGATACAGGAGTACATCCTAACCTATCCTCACCATGGGATGGATAACTAGCTTATTCTTCAATGTTTCTTTAATGGGTTGACTCCGACAAGCCACATTGATGCTGCAACTGGAGGAGCTTTCTTCTCACTTACTATTGATAGTGCTACACAACTTATTGAGAAGATGGTGTCCAACCAAGGGTGGAGTGATGAACGACTGTAACCACGTCAAAGGGGTACACATACTGTCAACGATCCTCTCATTAGTCTTCATCATTTATTCCATCAATGCATATGGCATGGACTGCATATTCAGGTATACCTAATTATAATCCATAATTTTGGTATAATCCTTGGTCTTCATTTTATTTTGTAGTTATCAATATTATGCTTATGATTCACCAAGGATCCATAATTGGCAATCATGACCGCATCAAGCTTTTAGTTATTAGGTATGTTGTTCAAAAGTCGAAATAGTAGTTTTCATACATGTTGTACTTACATATCATATGGCGATGTATTGTTTATCATCATCTTTAGCCAGTTTTGGTCATCGAGAATATTTACTGGCACGCATGCTCTGCCAGAAAATAGGGGCATATGTTGACACCCAGCCAGTCACCTGACTGATCTGACTGGTGTCCTTGAACTAACAGACCGGTCAGGGACCCTGTAGCCGGGTTGGCAATAGGCAACTGTTCTAACCGGTGGGCCTGACCGGTCCCCTTAGGTCCAAGTCAAATTGAGGAGTCCTAATAGATTTAGACATGTAAAAGGATTTTCTTGCCAGCAAGCCTCCCCACCCTATAAATATAAAGGGCCACGAACGATTGAGTCAATCCCAATCAAATATATCAATTACACTTTTATCTTTTTACATTTCTTTCTCTTTACTCAACTTTTCCAACCTACCATATTGTTCGTCCTTTGTTTCCGCGACGTCTGAACGCGCTCTAGGTGGCCTGCCGATCCTAGAATAACCCTACGTAACCCAGCCCCGACGGGTGGCAGGTATTCGTAGGACTACCGCCGGAATCTCTGGCACCGGTCGGACCGGTCACCGCCACCGGACAGACCGGCCCTGCACAGACGGGAAGCAAGGAGCCCCTCCGCATGTTGTTGGCCCTAAAAACGCGCCAACAAATATGTTTGTGAAATGCATGCTACGACTTTCTTTGTTTGTCATTTTTCAGAAAATGAAGTTCCGTCAGTCAGGAATTTTCATCTCTATTTTCACCCCTAAATCTTATACTTTGGAAGCCACTTAACAAAAATAATCTAGAAGCCCTATAGTATGTTCCTTTGGCATCGGTGTTGATCCTGGAATGATGATTCTTGTAGTATTGAGCCCAAACCGCGTGTGTTCAGAGATTCAGCCCACCTAGGGTGCTATTATACTTTTCTAAGATACCTAGGTGCTTCAAAAAACTGAAAATCTTAGATAATTGCCATTCTTTTTTTCTACGAATCTAGATAATTGCCATTCATGTTGCATGCAGCGTGCACATGTATCCGCCTCAGGCACAAGTCGCATGACCTACAGCACCCAGGAAGAATGTATAATAGTGGCCAAAGTTTTTTTTTAGATTTGGAAATCATCACTTTTGTCCTTTTGAACATTGAGTCCTTTTTGGATACAAAGTGGAATACATTGGATCCTTCTTGCTGATTGCGTTGAATTCCCCACTTGTCTTTCTGAACATGGAATAATTCCTCGCACGCTCCCACATTGGATCCGGCTTTCTGGTTGTGTTTCTTTGAGATTTCTTATTTGCCATACTTTCTTCATACAAAGTGGCATTTTGGATTTAGAGATGCTGGGAATAGCGGTAGCGGAGCGTGTGAGATAAAGGGTGGAATATTCTGGATATAAGCCATCCAAATAAATTGGTTAATTAATTAAGAAGATATGATTATTTAAATCTGGACTTACACAAGCCGTGGGACCTTGGACCCACTACTGAAAAAATGATATTTAGTACCGGTGGGAAGGGACATTAGTACCGGGTGAAGAACCGGTATTCGCTGTTCTATTCGCTAGGGGGATTCAGTTCCCTGTCAGCTCCAACCGAGCTTTTCTTTTTCTTTTCTCTCTTTCTTTTCTGTTTCTTTTTTCTTCTCTCATTTTCTCAATCAAACAAGAGCAGCTATACATCACAAGAACATCTCACAACAATCACATAAATATATACATCACACAATCATAATCACAAGCAAAAGAAAATCACATAAATACATCTCACAATTACACAATCTCATAATCACGCATCTCACGAAAATAAACAAAATGAGGATTCATCTCACATGAACAAGAACACAAATAGGAAAGAACAAGAACAAGAACCAACAGCACATGTGAGCCGGTGGCCAGCACCTCCAGGCTGCTTCTCCCATCTGGCTCGCTCCTCCAGGCCAGCTACTCTAGGCTTCGCCGCAAGGGAGGCCCGGCCTCGCGCCTACGCCGAGGCTCACCCCCACCGGCCGCCTCCCTCCTGCCCGGCCGGGCCACTACCCGCTACGGGACCTCCATGTGCCACACCAGGGCAGGCTGGTGCGCCCTCCACCAGGACCTCTGTGCCCGTGCAAGGGCAAGGTCGGCCGCGCCTGGCTGGAGCTATGCTTCCTCTAGCCCCCTCCATCCTGCTCGCTATGTACCTGAGAGAGAGAGAGAGAGATGAGTGAATGAGAGAAGAAGTGATGAATGGAGGAGAGAAGAAAGAATAAGATAGAGTGTTGGTAGTTGTGGGATTGTGCGGTGGTGGGAGCAAATTTGTATCGGGCATAGAGTCAGTTCGGTATTAATGTTTTCCTTTACCGGGTGTTATAAAGGCTCGGTACTAAAAGGGATCACACACATCAGTATCGGGCGTTTTCATACCCAGTACTAATGTTCCCCTTTTAATATCAGGTCTTTTCCTTACTCGGTACTCAAAGTGGGTCACGAGAAGCGCTGGGGCTCCCTCCTTTTGAGCCGGTACTGAAGTTGGATCGTAAAATTACCGGTACTAAGGTTAGGGATCTAAAATCGATTCTCTAGTAGTGACCGCTGGGCCATGAGTTTGGTTGGACCACTACGCCTCTCCTCTCTAACCAAAAAAAATAAAAATGAAAACCACGTTTCCCGTTGCCCGGTAAAGGTAGGATATTCAGATTTTTAAACTTGTTAAAATATGTCACCTAGATTCAAAGTGATGAATATATCCCTAATATTCTCCATTTTAATATCAAAACTTCACATGGACATGCGGCGTCACCAAGTGTAGTGGCATTTTTGGGAGGTTTTACCTTGATGAGACATTTGGAATTTATAAAAGGGTCGGATCTGCATTTTCAAAGTTCATAGATCTGGACGGCACAATATGAAAAGTTTAAGAATCATCCATATATTTTACTCAGCTTAAAAATATACAATACACAAGTTGTCTTTAGCATCATCTTAAAATTACGTTGCCATGCACAAGACCGGTTATAGGATTGTATACCAATATTCTTACGTTTTAAAGAAAATGGGCCGTTGGGCCTACCATGGACCCGTGGAACAACAATTCTTGGCTATTGTGTTGGGCCACGAGCCCTTTTATTTTTTTCGAGGAGTTGGGCCACGAGCCTGGGCAACGTTCTTTTGCCCCACCAAAAAAATGAAAAAACTGGTACCACACCGCTTGGCAAATCTAGTTTTTCCGTGCTGACAAGCAACCATCTTAATGGTTGGATCACCACAGGGAAGCTGTGGTCAGCAATCATCTAAAAGGATTAATGATTATGCTTAGATTGAAGAGCACACCACATGATGTGCTTAGCCTTTTTTAACTCACCGTTGATTATATATTATGGTTTTCTTTACTCTTGTTTCTCCTCCTTTCCTATTTAGGACTTTTGATTATGGCGTACAAAGAGGGGAGATTTAATTTTATTTTTTTCCTCTCAAGATCTTTTTACTCTTATTTATCCTTTTTTCCTATTAATTGTAAATCATATGTTGTGGTAAAAAGTTCATTGTGGGAATTTCTTTGAGTCATCGCGAATATATGTTACTAGGATGGCCGGCGCGCTAACGCCGCGCCGTAAAAAATATTTTTTTATAAAATAATATTATGATCATGTAAGTATTTTAGTTTTAATATTTTCTATTTATAATAATAAGTAACTATATATTATATAATAATATCATAAACAATTTTATAGCTATTTTAAAGTAAAATATTACGTACTCAAAAGCGAATAAAAAAAGATAAATACTGCAATAACAACAATAACACATCTTCGGAGTACAAATATATAACCACGCTATGTGCAAGTAGTCTCTGAAACATTATCGTAACCTTTACATTGAACATCTTGTTTTGAAGTGTAGTGGCACTAACTCTATCTAGAAGGAGTGCAAAAGGCTAGTTATTAAAAATTGTAGACATTATTCATCATCTCCTGTGAAACTCTACCAATAAATATAGACATTATGTAACTCTACCAGTAAATATAGACATTGTGTCCATAGTTAAGCACAATGGACTGCCCCTGCCACGTACCTTTTTTCTAACAGTGAGAGGTGAGGTAAAACTATAAAAGAAAGAGGTGAGGTAAGAGAGTGTTGGTTTCCTAGGGCTTAAAGTAAATCTAGACCAATGACATAATGAATTCCATGAGCCCTAAACTTTTTTCGGGAGATGAATCTATGAAGTCTAATTATGCCATGATTACCCTATATGATATTGTACTCAGCATAATCCAATCATAAGTTTTTAGGCAAATTCTACTCATAATTTAATTAATCTTAATAGGTTGGTCTCATCGAAAAGTCTAGAACTTATGCAATTAGTTTCATATTGAAATTATATTTAATCCTCGTAAATAGCATCACAGTATTTGATATGGAAGATTCTATTTAAGCCCTGGAACCGAGAACCTAATATAAGGGCAACATGGACTGCTCATTCCTCGATTTCATCGCGAGGTATTGATGATGCGAAAACTCTATCCACGTAGAAGCTGCCGAGGACATAGTGCATTTCCTAAATATGAAGCGGAGTGGAGACCCTATATTTTTTTACTGTGGTAAATTTTGCGCATCATCACGTCTACGTAGAATTGATGGTAGATACACGTCTTTATGCATGGGTACAATTGATGGTAGATACAAATTAAAAAGAAAGAAAAACACAAAGAGAAAATGAAATTTGGAGTTGAAAAAAAGAAAAAGAAAAAAATAAAACAAAAGGAAGAAATGTGGTTCCAAATTAAAAACCCGAAATGTGGTTTACTGTGGCTGCTTTGTGTGTGGTGAGAGCGGGATTTTTTTTTTCTGAAATGTTTGGCATAACTTGTCGATGTCGGAACCAGCGTCCGGAGCGCCAGCGTGACCCCGCCGCCGTCCCACTACGCTTCCTCCTCCCCGGCGGCGTCATCCGGGGCGCTCCCCTCCTACTACTCCAAGGTGGCCGTGTCACCGAAGCTGGCGCCGCCGCCGGCCATGTCCCCCTCGCCGTACCACTCCGCGCGGGTCTCCTCCTACTACTACTACGCCGCCGCGCGCTCCGCGTCCGTGTCCCCGTCCCGTCCCGGCGCCGCTCGCCGCACCGCCCCACGGCCTTCCTCGACATCGCGCCGCGGGTCGCCCCCGTCGCGTCGTATGGCCCCGGACCCGATCAGGACGAGGAAGCCGCTGCGGCGGCGAGCATCGGTAGGTGCTTCCCGCACGGCGGCGGCAAGAAAGGCGGTGGCGGGCGGCGGCCGTCCGGCGCCTCGTCGTCGGGCTCGTCCGGCAGCAGCTTCGGGTCAGACGGCGCGCCGGGGCTGCGAGGCCTGCGGCGATCGGCGTCGAGCTCGTCGTCGTCGTGCCTGTCGCTGCCGTCCAGGAGCAGTGGCAAGCTGGCCGAGGCCAGGGAGGCCGAGGCTGCCGGCGGCTGGTTCTACTGATCGAGTAGGCAGGCAACCGGATCCATGCATGGTTGATGCTTGCTGCCATAGCTGAGGAGAAAGTTTGTCTTTTTGTTGTGTATGTGTGTGTCAGTGTGTGATGAGAGTACGAGACGTTGAGACCCAGCAAAGCAAAGATGATGTAGTGCTTGGCTGGAGGCTGTTTGTATGCGCGCCTTCTTGTGTGCAAAACAGTTGCTCGTCGATAGTTTCATATACTACATCAGTCTATGGATTGCGAAGATTTGCAAAGCTCAGGTGAACAAGAAGAAGAAGCTGTCGCCTCATGATCAATTTAGTAATAATCCGTAAACAAAGGCCAAACACAGAGCATCCTTATGTGTACAAGGCATGCTCTTTTTTTTTTCCGGATCCTACTTATCTTGGGTCGGAACGATGTGGTCCCGGTTCAAACGAATGGTGCGTTGGATGAAGAATAGACGGAGGATCCAGCGTGAGTGCGGAGCAGCAAATGCATGCCGTGAGTGCAAGGAATATCACAGAAATGTAAAGTATTTTATACTGTCTCCGATTTTAAATTGTAGGTTGTTTGACTTTTTCAACTCTAACTTTGACCACTCATATTAAAAAATTATTTCAAATATCATATTTTTGTTATGACTTACTTTATTAATATAAATACTTCAATAATAACTTAAGTTTGACTATATTTGCATAATTTTTTTAATAAAACGAGCGGTCAAATTTATGGTTAAAAAAGATTAAAAAACCTATAATTTGGAACAGAGAGAGTAGTATATACACCATGTAGTTGTCTAACACACCAAAAAAAATGAGTGCCAAGACAGATAGGTTATTAGGTTTCCATTCGAGTTGAATTGGCACCGTTTTCCTAATTTCAGAGGCAAAAAAATGGTAAGATTTCGAATAGAGGTCCAGTAGATAGATAACCAAGGTAGTAAATTACATTTATCTCGTAAAATATTTATAAATTATTTGAAGGCCAGCTACTTGCGTCCTGGTGTTTTTGTTCTTTGTTTGGAGAAGAAAACTTTATACAGACATATCGGCTCATTATTAATTAGAGTACAACTCCAAAAAAAGAAAATCAGAGTACAAACCGCCGCTGGCGGGGGTTGCTGGAGGCCATTGCTACTTGGGCCAGGCCTCCACATTGCAACTATACAAAGTGTGCTCTCTGCGACCAGAAAATCCATCTTACGGGTACGGGGGATGTAGTCATGTAGATTGTCACCAAATAGCTGAAGAACGAGGATTCAAGGACAAACTTTCTCTCAATGGGTTCTGCAGATTTGCACAAATCAGATGAAGAAAAAAAATAAGCGTCACCTCAAGATGAATTTACTCAAGGTGAGAACAGAGTCTATGTTATTTGTATATTAGTACAAGCCATGCTTTTTTTTTTCAGGCTTGCTAGATGAGTCTAATGTGTTCTTTCTTTTTTTTTGGATTGTCACCAGGAGGAGAGGGGGCATTGCCACCTGAATTATACTCCCTCCCTTCTCAAATAGATGATGTTTAGGACAAGTAAATCAGTTTATTTTTGAACTAAATAGCTTGTCCTTGTCCTAAACGTCATATATTTTGGAGGCAGTATATTGATATAAGGTGTAACAGACACATACCAGTTACTTTATTTTTAACGGAAACAAGGTAAAATCCTATATCACACGGTTAAAATCTTTTCCTGCAGCTTCTATTCAGAAGGCTCTAGTTTTGGGCCCAGTTGCAATGAAGTGAGGAGCAACAAGGCCAGCTAATCATGGCAGCCACTAGAGAGTCTGTGGCTTTACACTTCCCCTGGCTTCCCATGGATTGTCGTTTAGAATGTGGATTGGGGTCTTTTAGTTGTTGTCTTTACAAATATATTGTCTGAAGCTTTGTAGTTTTTGGTTAACTTTTTAGTAGTTGTGGATTGATTTCTCTTCCTTGAGAGAATTAACCTTGAATACTCTTCCATTATTTAAAGAGAAATTTTGCAGTGCTTATTTTTTATGAGCCGTCCATCCAATGAAATCTAACAGTGGAAGTACCGGGTAGTACCAGGAAGTTCCAACAGGGAAGTATCAGAAAGTACCAATTTGGTGGGACTCACGATAAATTTTAATTTTTTACGTTTTTAATTCAAAAATGGTATATGGGTAATTTTGCCTGGTTAATCTGACCGTTTCCCGACCATATGGTGAGGGAGTCGACGTCTACGTGAGAGAGGAAGAGATTAGATTACTATAATGCCCTTTTTATTTAGTTTAATTTTTTAATTAATCAGGTGGTGGAAAAATCAAAATATATGGTACTGTCTCGTACTTCCAGGTACTACACAAGCACAGTAAAAAAACTCTTATTTAAAATAAGAAACTTCGACGAGGTTCACCTCAATACAAGTTCTATGGGGGTTTTAATCTCATTAAATGACATTTTATACATGCAAAAATAGTGACACGGCACAAATTTTTTTAAGGAGAGAGAACAGTTGGGAAACCTTGCATGCACGCTTTCCTAGACTTTGAAACTAGGATGAAACCCCCATTGAGAGTAATTTGTTTCATCTCAACGCCATTCAGGAAGCTTATTGTTCTCCTCAACCGTGTGTTAACTTCCACAAGCACTTTATGTTTGTTCATTCTTTTGTGCATATATAGATCCTTTGCTCATTTCCAACAATAGTCGTCTTTTGCAACCTGGAGACGGCTATTTTTGCAACATATGGAGCTGCTAACTTTAAGAGTTAAGCCAGCTTTGAAGGACAGCATTCTTACATGGTTCAGTAGTCCCTATTGATTTTTATCTTTTCTTTTTAGGATTGAAGCCTTTGTATCTATCACGCCTGTACAAATTCCATCTTTTCATGTATATAAAAAAGGTAGAGGGCTCCCCTGCCGTTCCACTCAAAAAATATTTGAGCTTGCCCAAATTGTGCAAATGATTGGATTATTCCTGGAGTTTGAAGAGAACTCTGAAGAATTGGCCAGAAAAGGTAAATTAATTTTGATGTTAGTTAAACTTTTTCTTTCAAGTTCTTCATGATTCATGAAATAATAATTTGCATGGTTTGCCATGCATGACCATTTCCATGCACACTCCTGCTGACTCCACTCTCTGAACATTAATTAGCAGGTAAGCACATTTCATTTACTTGTTCACAAATTTCATGTACAACAGATGAGCCAGTGACAAACCTTTTAAGTGTTCAATGGGAATCCGGTAATCCATTCTTACATTCTTAAGAATAGGCTCAAAACATGGACTAATTCAGTACCAGAGGTTTTCTAAAATAACATGAAAATTAGTAAAAATATTTTTGACAAAAAATGGTAATTTGACGTATGGTACCCTCCATTACCCAGTACCAGAAGCACATCCTAGAGGCATATTTCAAAACATTGAATTTCACAAGCACAAGCTTAGAGCTTGTGGCAAATCAGTCAAGAACATAGTATAGTCCTTAAGACTCAATACATGAAGAATTTCTGTTCAATACAGCTTACAAGTTTACCAAAAGGAAATGCAGAAAACAACAAAAACCAAACACTGTAACATATATCAAGGCAAGATGAAAGTTTATCATATATAGACACACACGCTGCTGAAGAACGAAATCACCAAACATCACCTCAGACGAGTACTCTTGCATCCAGGAGATAATTCCAGAGTGTACTTGCTCACGCAATAGCTCTCAAGTGCTTGATCTTGTCAAAGAGTGTCTCGTCCTCAGCTTTAATTTGGGCTACAACTGCTGGCATCTCATAAAATACCACGTGGTCCAGATCGTATACATTGTCGAGGCCTTGGATTGACACAATGTTGGGACATCCAAATATCTCCAATGTATCAAGGTAACGCAGTGCATCTTCCCCTATAACTAATTCCTCCAGTTCTTCCAAATTCCCAATCTTGAGCTTTCTAAGACGCTGGAAACCATTTTCCTGGAACGACAGCTTGGACTCCCTAAATGAGTTATCAAGTAATTCCAGCTCAAAGATTGCATCTGCGCAAAGCTTATCCAAAACCTCTTGAGAAATACAAGTTGACCTCAGCACAAGTCTATGAAGGTTAGCAGGCAAGAACAATAGGTTATCTATGTTGACATTTTCCAACACAAGCTTTCCATGTAATTCCAGGGATCTTAAGCTATTCAAGTCGCAAGATAACATTATCGGATGAATGCGGTCACCTACCAACCTCAAGTGATGAAGGGGAGAGTTTAGCTTAACTAGAGCCATTACCATCGCTTCGACTATAGTCTCATTGACATCCAGCATTTCTACAGACAAGAGGCTCTTCATCTCACTAAACGGACAGTTGTCTTGCGTCCACAGCGAAGACGATATCACTCCATGCAGTGTCATAAGCCTCCTCAAAGGACCCATCGAGCCCGGCAGTGAAAGCTTTTTGGCAAGGACATGCTTCAGTTTGTCACCATTCCAGAATTCGTCCACGATGACCCCGACATCATTATCACCTATATCCAGTGTCTCTAGATTTAGCAACCTTGCGATTGACTGCGGGAGATCCTTTAGGCTGCAGCTTTGAAGTCCAAGGTACCTCAGGTGAATCATGTCGCCGATGCTATCTGGCAATGTGCCAAGCTTAGTCCCCTGCAGATCAACAACTCGAGGAACTTTGAGTGACGTACGAATTCCAGCCTACTATGTTTCAGAGCTTTTGAGCTGCGCCATAGCCTTGAAACAGAGCTCCATAGCCTTGAAACAGAGCTCTTGGAGCTCCCCACCTGCCGCCGCAACGTGGGGTCGTCCGGTTCATCAGAACAGGCTTCTGCAAACTCGCCCAATAGAGTACGCAGCTTTGGAAAAGAACATCTGATCTGCAGTTGACTGTCGACATAGTTGTGGATAGAAAGGCGTCGGACCATTGATGCATTACGGATGTCGAATTGGTTATTACTATATTCCAGGAAGCTGGTCTCCCGTGCTATGCTCTTGGTGTGAACACTTCCATGGATGGTTGGCTTGAAAAACGGCGCAATTCCAGGTTGGGCCAGACCCCGTAAGACCAGAATACTGTAACACCGTTCAGCTATCTCCTCCTCTGTAGCTTCACCCCGGTCCTCTGATTCGAAGATCCCCTCAGCACACCACAGAGTTATAAGTGTGTCATCGTCGAGCTGTGCGAGGCAGAGCAGCAAGATACAGAAAACATAGCTTAACCACCGGAGGCATGGTCGCCAGGCTCACTGTTAGCAGCCGTTTGATTAGTCTCATGTGCTCATAGGATTCTAGAAGCTTGAATACCTCATCCCATTGCTTGAAATGGTCCTTGCAGTACAGAAGTCCTCCAAGCAACACAACAGCGAGAGGAAGCCCTCCTGTGATCTTGTAGACCTTGTCCTCGAACATGCTATAGTCTTTAATAGGGGCTTCAGTACCAACGCAAACCCATTTGTTGAACAATGCTAAGCAGTTGGATTGTTCAAGGCACTTCATTTCCAGAACCTGCGTTACATCAGGGATGGCATTCCTGATTTCCTCACTTACAAGCTGCGTGGTTACCAGTACCCCACTACCTGTAATAGTTAGACATGCTTTCAATAATAAATAAATTGTATATAACAATAATATTTACAATTCCTTGAATAACAATTACATTTCTCAGATGATACACATGTTTACAGATTACACAATGAATAAGTACATTTCAAAGTAACAGAAACATGAGTCTACTTTATCCATGGTCGTTCTCAAATCCATAAACAATTTAAGTAGATGAAGAAAACAAATAATAGACCAAAACATAAGAAGTATGTTCATGAATTACTCTCAGATAGTGGGTTACTTCTACAAGCCTTCCAACACTAGGTGTTGTCAAATCCTCGACTAGTGTGGCACTCCTATTCAATATGAACTTAATTCTATACTCCAGATTAAATCAGAATGAAATTCAGTGACCAATGACGCTCAACCAGTAGCAAAAACAAGAACCACGGATATGAGCAGGTTCAAGCAGACAACTGGCGCCTCAAATTCATGCACGTGTGAGAGAACACGGCCTGCAATAAGTACTAGTGATCCCACAGAAGTACGAGTAAACTTAGAGATATAAAACAAGTATAGAATTCAGAGGATAAGCCATACTAGTCTCACAATTCACCACTAATCATCATCGAGTATATCTTAATCCGTCTATCCATGCAATCACACCCAAGATTGAACTAGCAGATTGCACGATATCAAAATCGAACGAACAAAGAGAGGCAACGAAAACTCACTGCACGTAGAGAGTCTACGTGGGAAGACAAAGCTCAGCGAACAATAGTTCTGTCCTAGAAAACCAATTCCGCCGCTCACGTCCGAGTCGTCGAAGCGGGAGGTTGACGGAGATACTGAGCCGCTGTCGATGCCGGCGGGAACGTCGACGGCAGCGACCCGAGAAGAAGACGAACACCACACAACAGAGGACCCAGACACCTGGCCAAGGTGGACGACGAACAGAACCACGGACTGCAGCACGACACCACACAGGCGCAGCACTGCAACAGCTCAAATACTCCTCAACAGAGAACTCGCGAACAGCTCCGGCGACCACCAGAGGAAGGGAACCAGAGGAGCAGCCAGTAGAGTGAATCTGAGAGAGGAGAAAAGCTCAAGTGTGTTGAGGGAGAGAGACTTCCCCAAAATATATAGGCGAGGAGGAGGAGCAGCAGCCACTCGAGCTAGGGCCACACGCCCGCGAGAAGCTCGGGCGCCGTTGGGCTCCGCCAGCGCCACCGCATCGCCCGCGATAAGCTCGAGCGCCATTGGGTACAGCCAGCGCCGCCGCCGCATCGCGCACTTGCGAGCGAGCGAGCGAGCGGAACGCCCGGAGAGAATGAGAAGCATCAGCCACTCGAGCCAGGGCCACGTGCCCGCGAGAGGCTCGGGCGCCGTTGGGGCGCCGCCAGCGCCTCCGCATCGCGCGCTTGCGAGCGAGCCGCTCGGGAGGATTGTTGACGAGGAACAGCGAAGGGATAACCCTATCCCTTCGCTGGCGGCTGGCTGGTTCTTCTCGTTGCTGGCGAGCTGGGCTGCTCGGCCCAGTGATGGGCCTTGTAGCGGCCCAGTTCGCCCAGCAACCATTCCCCCCCCTTTTTTATCCATCTACTAAAAGGGAAAAACCCCTAAAATGGACAACAATCCCCACCCTTTTCACTTTTAATTTTCTGTTCGATGTCATTGAGCCCTCATGCTGTTTTATATACTATTATTCGGCAAAGGTACTTGTTAGGTTTGAACCAAAGCCTCTCCTGATGGTCTCCAAAAACCCACAGGAAAACGGAGGACTTCGCCTTGATCCATAAACCTTAGTGTGAGAAATTTTCAAACAAAAGGCACATAGTACTAGGCAGCAAATCTTTTTCTCTTTCGGGGCAGGGCATTATGGTCATGCCCTTTGTATCCATTAACAAGCTCACTAGAGAGAAAACCCTGTACTCTCACGGATTGCGACCCCACAGTCAGCTCGCATAGGTAAACTCTTTCAGAAATTCTGTAGGACAATTTTCGCTTAAAGCATAGAGTTTATTAAAAGCATATTGCTTAACCTGCCATACAGTAAGAGCACTGCAACAAATGAGACACGAATATGAGTTGTGCTCTTGGTTTCACAATGCTTCGTTTCCTAGAGCCTGCGTCTCGGGATCTCCGGTCAGACAAGATAGTTATCCGCAGTTGAAATCTTTAACAGGGTATGAGTCCCATTCCTGTACATGCTGCTTGGATTGGCTTTTGAGCCAGTCCCTTGGTGAAAGGATCTGCAAGATTCCTCTCAGACTTGATGTAATCTATCGTCATTACACTAGTCTCTCTAGCACGCCGACACGACTTAAGACGTCTTTTGATATGCCTCGAGGATTTGTTGTTGTCTTTTCTACTGTGCACTTTAAGTATCACAGCTGTATTATCACAGTATACTAAGACATGGGGTATCGGCTTTGCTATCATTGGAAGGTCTGACAACAGGTCTCTCAACCATTCAGCCTCCAATGCTGCTGAATCAAGTGCAACTAATTCAGCCTCCATGGTGGACCGTGTGATTATCGTCTGTTTAGACGATCTCCATGACACGGCCCCACCAGCTAAAGTGAACACATAGCCACTAGTAGCCTTCATCTCGTCTGAGTCTGAAATCTAGTATATTTAATACCAAAATTCATCGTACCCTTCAAATACCGAAGTATTCTTATCAGAGCAACCCAGTGCCTCTCTCCTGGTCTGGACGTATAACGTGCCAGCCTGCATACTGCATAAGAGATGATCTGGTCTAGTAGCTCCAGCAAGATACATAAGTGATCCGATGATCTGAGAATATTTTAGCTGGTCTATAGGCTCGCTCTTATTTTTTTGATAGGTTATATGATGGATCATAAGGTGTGGAGACTGGCTTGCAGTCCATATGCTCAAACCGAGTTAAGAGCTTTTCCACATAATGAGATTGAATCAGAGTAATCCCATCTTCACCTTTTAATAGCTTGATGTTTAATATTACATCAGCTTCACCTAAGTCCTTCATATCGAAGTTCTTAGAAAGGAATGCCTTTGTCTCCATGATCATGTTTAGATCAGACCCAAATATCAGTATGTCATCCACGTATAAACATAGAATGACACCTTTGCCCCCAACATATCGATAATACACACACTTGTCGGCTTCGTTTACACAAAACCCGGCAGATGTCAAAGTATTATCGAACTTTTCATGCCATTGTTTAGGAGCCTGTTTGAGACCATATAACGACTTGATCAGGCGACAGACCTTGTCCTCTTGACCGTCTATCACAAATCCCTCAGGTTGCTGCATATAAATTCCCTCTTGCAGCTCTCCATTCAGGAATGCTGTCTTCACGTCCATTTGATGAACATGAAACTTATATGCAGCAGCCAGTGCTAAAAGCACTCGAATTGTGGGCAGTCGAGCCACTGGGGAATACGTGTCAAAGTAGTCCTCATCCTTTTTCTGAGAAAAACCCTTAGCCACTAGACGGGCCTTGTACTTTTCTATAGTACCATCAGGTCTTCTCTTTATCTTAAAGATCCATTTGCAGCCCACGGGCTTGCAACCAGCTGGGAGTTCAGACAGCTCCCAAGTTCCGTTAGCGGTGATGGAATCCATCACGTTACGGACAGCCTCTCGCCAATAGTCTGCATCGGGTGAAGCATAGGCTTCTACGATGGTGCATAGTTCTTCATCCACTAGATAAGTGATATAATCATTTCCCAGAGACTTTTCAGTCCTTTGTCTCTTACTCCTCCTCAACTCTATATCAGGAGTTGGGTCATAGACCGACGAGGGTAGAAAGTATGTCCTGTTTGGACCATCTGGGGCCACTACTTCCTTATCTTTCAAAGGATAGATGTTCTCAAAGAATGTTGCATCCCGAGACTCCATAATGACATTCACAGCGACTTCGCTCGTCTCGGAGTGGATCACTAGAAATCTGTAAGCTGCACTGTTATGTGCATAACCCAGAAAGACACAGTCGACGGTCTTAGGTCCTAATTTTCTTTTCTTTGGCAACGGCACATTTACCTTTGCAAGGTAGCCCCAGGTCCAAAGATGAGATAAACCAGGTCTCCTTCCCTTAAATCCTTCATAGGGAGTCACCTCGCAGTTGCGGGGCACCACCCTATTCAAGACATAGCACACAGTGAGTACTGCCTCGCCCCACCAGACATCAGGCATCCCCGAACTTTGCAACAAAGCGTTAGCTAAGTCACACACTGTTTGGTTCTTCCTTTCAGCAACCCCATTTGACTGAGGCGCATACGGGGCTGTGGTTTCATGAATGATCCCACACTCTTCACAATACTCATCAAATATCTTGGAAAGATATTCTCCACCTCTAACAGACCGCAACCTTTTAATTTTCTTATCTAACTGGTTCTCTACCTCAGCTTTAAAAATCTTAAAGTATTCTAGTGTTTCATCTTTGGTTTTAAGCAAATAAATATAGCAATATCTAGATGCATCATCAATCAACGTAAGAAAGTAGCGTTTACCACCTTTGGTAATTATACCATTCATCTCACATACATCCGAGTGTATTAGTTCTAAAGTAGTAGTATTTCTACCCTCAACCGTATGGAACGGCTTTCTGGGCTGCTTTGCTTGCACACAAATACCACACTTTGAGCCTTTCACGTGCTTGTATTCAGGAATTAAAAGCATGTCACTTAATCTCTTAATGACATCAAAGTTAACATGACATAAACGGGAATGCCAGACATCATGAATGTAACTGTAATTATTACAAACCACATTAAATCCAAAAGAAGAATGATTGTTCAAGACTGAAAGACGGAACAAACCGCCTGACTCATATGACTTTCCAACAAAGACACCAAATTTAGACAGGATCACTTTATTAGACTCAAACACTAATTTAAGACCCTATCGTAACAGCAACGACACTGAAATGAGGTTCCGGTTCATCGAGGGCACATAAAGCACATCCTTCATGACAAGTGTCTTTCCTGAAGTCATCTTGAGACACACCTGTCCTATGCCTCGAACAGCAGCTGAAACACCATTCCCCATCAAGACTGGCCTGCTGGTGCATCCCTGTATAGAAGAAAACATAGATCGATCAGCACAAATATGGACAGTAGCACCTGAATCAATCCACCAGTCATCTGATGAACTTGCCATAAAGGCCTGAGGTACATACCCTACAGGGGTGGGATTAACCACCACATTTCCTTCCTTGCGCTGAGGATGAGGACCCTTGCCCTTTCTATCACGGCAGCGCCGCGCAATGTGTCCACTTTGGCCACACACATAGCAAGTGAAGTCCTCCTTTTTCTTCTTCATTTTCTTGGGCTGCATCTTGTGTTGGTTCTGTGCAGAGAAGTTACCCTTCTTCTTCTTCTGGCTTTTCCCTCCTGCACCCCTCTCCACCATGTGAGCCTGAACCTGCTGGACTGGCTTGTTACTGGCCCTTGCGCGTTCCTCCACATTGATAGCCGCAGTCAACTCAGGGAGAGTTAGCTGCGTCTTCATGTGACGGCACGTGGTCACAAAGTCCCGCCATGAAGGCGGAAGCTTGGCTAGTATCGCGTTCATCTGAAAGCTGTCTGGCAGGAGGCAATTGTATTGGACTAAATCCCGCACAAGGAGCTGTAACTCCTGCAACTGCTCCATAACAGACCTTCCCTCAACCATCTTGTAGTTGAGGTAGCTCTCAGTGGCAAACGACTCATTGCCTTTGTCCACCTCAGAGAATTCGGACTCTAGCTCAGTCCAGAGGGCTTTAGTAGATTCAAACTTGGAGTACAGATCAAACAAGCGGTTCGAGATGACGTTTAGCAGCCTGGACAAGCAAGCCTGATTGGCCTCATCCCACTTCTCTTTAGCCTCTTTGGCAGTGGCCTTGGCTGCATCATCAACATCTGGTGCTGCAGCCTCGGGAACAACCCCTGCCACTACCCAGAACAGCTTGAGATCAGTGAGCCACATGCGAGTCTTGATCTGCCAGCGCTTAAAGCATGCGCCATCGAACACTTCAGGCTTTATGACATCAGAACTGGAAGCCATTGCACGAATTGGTTTTCTGGATTGTTGTAATAGTTCAAGAATAAGAGACATGCTTTCAATAATAAATAAATTGCATATAACAATAATATTTACAATTCTTTGAATAGCAATTACATTTCTCAGATGATACACATGTTTACAGATTACACACATAAATAAGTACATTTCAAAGTAACAGAAACATGAGTCTACTTTATCCATGGTCGTTCTCAAATCCATAAACAAGTTAAGTAGATGAAGAAAACAAATAATAGACCAAAACATAAGAAGTATGTTCATGAATTACTCTCAGATAGTGGGTTGCTTCTACAAGCCTTCCAACACTAGGTGTTGTCAAATCCTTGACTAGTGTGGCACTCCTATTCAATATGAACTTAATTCTATACTCCAGATTAAATCCGAATGAAATTCAGTGACCAATGACGCTCAACCAGTAGCAAAAACAAGAACCACGGATATGAGCAGGTTCAAGCAGACAACTGGCGCCTCAAATTCATGCACGTGTGAGAGAACACGGCCTGCAATAAGTACTAGTGACCCCACAGAAGTACGAGTAAACTTAGAGATACAAAATAAGTATAGAATTCAGAGGATAAGCCACACTAGTCTCACAATTCACCACTAATCATCATCGAGTATATCTTAATCCGTCTATCCATGCAATCACACCCAAGATTGAACTAGCAGATTGCACGATATCAAAATCGAAGGAACAAAGAGAGGCAACAAAAACTCACTGCACGTAGAGAGTCTACGTGGGAAGACAAAGCTCAGCGAACAATTGTTCTGTCCCAGAAAACCAATTCCGCCGCTCACGTCCGAGTCGTCGAAGCGGGAGGTCGACGGAGATACTGAGCCGCTGTCGATGCCAGCGGGAACGTCGACGGCAGCGATCCGAGAAGAAGACGAACACCACACAACAGAGGACCCAGGCACCTGGCCAAGGTGGACGACGAACAGAACCACGGACTGCAGCACGACACCACACAGGCGCAGCACTGCAACAGCTCAAATACTCCTCACCAGAGAACTCGCGAACAGCTCCGGCGACCACCAGAGGAAGGGAACCAGAGGAGCAGCCAGTAGAGTGAATCTGAGAGAGGAGAAAAGCTCAAGTGTGTTGAGGGAGAGAGACTTCCCCAAAATATATAGGCGAGGAGGAGGAGGAGCAGCCACTCAAGATAGGGCCACGCGCCCGCGAGAAGCTCGGGCGCCGTTGGGCACCGCCAGCGCCACCGCATCGCCCGCGATAAGCTCGAGCGCCGTTGGGTACCGCCAGCGCCGCCGCCGCATCGCGCGCTTGCGAGCGAGCGAGCGGAACGCCCGGAGAGAATGAGAAGCATCAGCCACTCGAGCCAAGGCCACGCGCCCGCGAGAAGCATCAGCCGCTCGGGAGGAGCGTTGACGAGGAACAGCGAAGGGATAACCCTATCCCTTCGCTGGCGGCTGGCTGGTTCTTCTCGTTGCTGGCGAGCTGGGCTGCTCGGCCCACTGATGGGCCTTGTAGCGGCCCAGTTCGCCCAGCAACCATTCCCCCTCTTTTTTTTATCCATTTACTAAAAGGGAAAAACCCCTAAAATGGACAACACTACCATTGATGCCATCAGGAAGCTCCCTAAGTAAGGATTTTAGTTGAGCCATGCTGTCCACTCCGTCCAATACCACAAGATATTTCCTTCTCAACAGCATTTGCTTCACATCTTCTTATGCTTCACATCTTCTCGCTTAGGGCACTCGCATTGTATCTGTTCTTGCGCCTGCTCGTAAATTGTATCCATATACCTGTCAAGCCTAGATTCTGGTGGCAAGCACACCCAAGCACAAATGTCAAAATGCCTTAATACCACCCTATCCTTGACAAACTCCTTTGCTACAGTTGTCTTGCCTATCCCAGTCTCCGCTGTAACCATGACAATAGACCGGCGCTTTTGATTGTTTCCAAAAAGCATTGTTGTTAAGTCATTTCTATACTCATCCACACATATATCCTCAAACCTGGTTCAAGATGGCATAGTAGTGAGGAAATTAAATTGATATGCTATTACTATTACTATTACTATTACTATATTGATATACATATTGTATTCAGTTGTTGTGACACACGTTGTTGGTTGCCTTGGCATATCTGCCTGTACCCACCTACCAATATATATATAGTATATAATAGTTTTTGAAGAAATTTCCATGTTAAATAAAAGAACTCCAATTTATCCACCATATAGTTTGCGTTAGAACGGTCCAGATCATCACAAAGATTTGGCTGCCAATTACCAGGCTCGCGACCCGGCTCCCTTTGTCTCCGCGTTGGTTTCTTCCCGGCGCGCGGCTCCCGTTCATTCATATCCTCGTCTCCCAAATTAAATTCATATTACTTCTTGAGATAGGTAGAAAAAAAGGAGATCGATGGGACCCCGTCTACACGCACACGCTCAACTTTCCTATGCGGCTCCGGCCGGACATGGCAAGAAATCGATCCGAACACAAAGCAGAAAAGGCGGAGAGGATTCTCAAGTATAAAATCAACAGGGGGAACCATCATGAACAATAGGTTGGGCTGCTCGCCGTCGCAGCACGAGCGTGTCTATCCGCCATCTGTAGCGAATATGGCCTTGCAATCCATTTGTTCCAATAGTTTTGGTGATTTGATGATAATACAATCAATGGGACTAATCATATTGTCTAGCATGTCCTTATAGGTATTTAGATCCCATGGATTAAACCACAAGCAAAGCATGGTATTCAAAGAAAAACTCAAAGAAAGCTGAATTGGACGAGTTGGAAGGATATGGATACCGTTGGTTGAACCGACGCTAGGGTTTAAGGACCGTCGGATCAACCGGTGGCCTGGTTTCTACACTCACCGGTTGATTGGCGGACCATCGGTGTATAGCGTTGGTGTATCGTCAAGTGCATCAGTGGCAAGATGGATTTCTCAGAGGACCACCGGTTGAACCGACGCCACCGTCGGTGCATTGCGTCGGTTTGTAGTCAGTTTGGTCAGAGAGTTTTCAACGTGGAAAAGGACTGCCGGTTGAACCGACGGGGGCATCGGTGCATACCGTCGGAGCATTGTCTGGGTGTTCAAGTTCAACGGCTATTTTCGTAGATGTGAGTGAACGGTTGATCCACCGCTACCATCGGTGTATACCAGTAGATCAACCGACGGTGTTACTTTTCATAGCAACTTTAAGCCAACGGCTAGTTTGGTGCCTTGGGCTATTTATACCCCCTAGGCGCCCCATTTGAAGTTGCTGGATGCTGCTGAAGTTCAAGGAGGTGTGAGACACATCTAAAATTCATCTAAGCCACATAGTGCTAAAGAGATTGATCCAAAACCTTTGCACAAGCTTAAAGAGAGTGTAGTGCTAGGTGAGAGCAAGAGAGCAAGGTGTGCCAACCTTGTGAAGTGATTTTAGAGTGAATCAAGCTGTACAAGGTGTGCCGCAGCCTTGGAGCCTTGGTGGCTCTCCGGCAAGTCTTCGACCCTCCGGCTTAGTGTGAAGCGGCGTCGACGTTCTTGTGCGGGGAAGTGGAGACCCCCCCCTCCCTTGGTGGGAAGCTCCTTAGTGGAACACGACATCAAGGTGAACGAGAGCTTGGCTTGTGCCTTGGTGGTGAGCCTTAGTGGCGAGTCAAGCTTGCTCGGGAGAGACTTGGTGACTGGGAAGCAATACTCTTGTGTGAGTGCTTCAACAACGTGGACTAGTGGTGTGGCTCAGTGCCTACCGATACCACGGGATAAATTTTGTGTCGAGAGTTTGCTTCCCTCATCCCTCTTTACGTTTCTGCATTACTCATTGATATCTTGTATGCCTTTATTTTTTCTAGAGTAGTATCATGATAGGAATGGCTATAGGTTGCTAAACTCTTTAGGATGAGGGTTCACACACTAATACTAATCATAGATGCACATCTAGTTAGTCTGTTCTAGTTTACATTTGAGTAAATGTAGTGGAAGCCATATGTTAAAGTTTGAAGTTTGCTTAATGCACCCCTCCCCTCTTAGACTACGGGCATCGATTCCTTACACCATCCACCGGGCCAAGCCATCTACACTAGCCCGGTGATAACGATTCACGAAGCGGTGAGGCGCATGCTACGAGTGTGCCAATGACAGCTCCATGCCTCCGCTCTGCCGCACGAGGTGCTGCCGGGCTCCCAGGCTTCCGTTTCCTACTACTAGGCTGATGAGCACTGGAGTTGCATGTGCATGATTGTCAATCTGCTGTTGATTGGGGGATCGACGACGACGCTGGCTCAGCCGCTCAGTGCGGGATATATTTTGAGTATTTGACAATCGTGGTCGTGGTGCTCGATGGATTTAGACGCGTTGTTGATATCCTCGAACGTCCAAGGATCAGCAGTTTCAGTTTCCGTGAGCTCTCGTCTTTGTGAGTGTGACAGCTGATCGAGAAAGGAAACCGCAAGGATGGTCCCTCCGGTAGAATCAGGAAGGATAAGACTTGGCAGTTTACATGAAAGACCTCATACTTCATGTAAAATGAACTACAGTACCTATTATGCAATTGTACGTATTCAATAACCTTGAAAATACCCTAGCTTTAACAGTATTTTTTGTAGTATTATACAAGCTTGCAACACACATCATATTTATATGTCATTTTCTTATCATATTTATAGAAATGAGAAATTTAAGTGTACCAAAAGAAGTACCACGAAGTATCAAAAGAAAACGTACCAAAAACTTTACTATGATATTCTTTTAATTATGTGTAAATCTATTTAATTCTTTTTTAGTTAGAAGAATAAAAAATACCTGCAAGAGTTATTTAAATAATTATTTTAAATTTATATTTTTCTCTCATTGCAATGCACGGGCTTATTTGCTAGTAAAGCATATATTCTGGTATGTTCTTGTGATTCACTTTTGAACTTCGGTTAAGTTGGTCAGTAGTGTAGGTTGTTTTCAGACCAGCAGGCATGTTTGAACCCCAATTTCCACCTTTTTTCTTTTAGTTTCACAATTTGGGCCACATAACTGTTTGATTGGGCCAACTTACAGCCCAACAAGGCATAGAACATGCCTTTTAGATTCGGTTTTTTACTAAACCTTTTTTTTTCAGTCGAACCGGTGACCCTTTTGTACTATGAATGAATGGTGTTGTGCCTGTTGAGTATACTATATGAATGCTTTCAAGGAGCACACAAGAATCTTCACTTGCTCCAACAATGGCACTACATAAAACATGTGTATGGTACTGCCAATAATAGCTGCATCTACTTTATCCCAACTCGTTTTAATCCCCATTGCGCGCGCTCCCAAATCAGCAGCATTATTAGATCCTGCATAGATAATTTACAATTTTGTCCTACATGAACCATATGCTACTTAACGGAATATGCATGAAGGGATTTGCAATTAGTGAAGAATTCCCAATTAAAAAAGAATGTGGTAACCATTGATTAATGCAATCACTAATATAATATTGACTTGTTGTGCTGGTTGATAATGGTATACATGGCTCACCCACATTTGAATAGTAGGATCGGTGTGGTCATAGAAAAAGTTACCTTTTACTATATTGTTTAGGTATTCCTCCAGTTGGTCTCCGTTTGCTCCCATGGTATTCCAACCTACATATGAACATCCATAAGCAAATAATAATTAACTTGAATATGAAAATAATGTCCATAAAAATTAACTCTTGATGATATGAGCAAAAAAAATCACTAGAACTAACCGGAGCAGGTATAAGGAACAATGTTAGGAAGTATTTCTGTAAATGTCTTATTAATACAAAAGGACATTTATGTAAATAATATTTCTCTAATTTATTAATCACTTATGTAACGATCGTTCCCTTTGAGATTAACTCGATAGCTGAAAAACTTTGTAATAAAACCTAGTTGTGTGCTTGTGCAGAGGCCAGAGACAATTCCTTTTTCTAGAAAAATAATGCAAAGGTATCCAAGCGAGCTGCAGGTTTCTTATGTGATGCAGCCCTCATGTTAACACCATAATAAGCCAAAAACTGAGTCGAGTCTGAATTGTAGGACTAATATGCACATTTATAAATATTACAAGGAGACAAGTCCAAGCGCATTCACCTCCTAGTCTTGTTAAAAATAACAACCAACTTTGTAAATACTCCCTCCATTCTCTAATAAGTGTTTGTTTTGAAATTTTCAGAGATATCAGTGTTGACACCTTTTTGGGCCAACACACGAATGCACTAGATCGTGCGGCGCGCAAAGAAGCTCGCTGCAGCACCTCTGCGACGGGCGGTCAGACCCCCTGTTACGGGCGGTCGGACTCCCTGTGACAGGCGGTCAGACCCCCTGTACAGGCGGTCAGACTCCCTGTGACAGCCCGGTGAAGAAACCAACGAACGCCCACCCGGGAGGGACCCCGTCAGGGTCGGCGCACGTAGGGTTGCTCTAAGCTCGGCAGGCCAGTTAGGACGCCTCCTCATGCCATGGAGACAAGAGAAGAACAACACATGAGGTTGGAAAAGTGGGGCAAAGGGATAAAAGGTAAAACGATAAAAGATAGATTGGTTTGTGATTCGATTGGATACCCTCAATCGGCCGTGGCCCTTTATATTTATAGGGTGGTGAGGTCTTGCCCCGCAAGGAATTAAGAGATCCTAAAGAAATCCCGTCAAAATACAACTTTAACTCGGTTTGCCCAGGCACAACCGGTCTAACCTCCTGTACAGGCGGTCTAACCGCCTGTCGTAGGATGCAGAACTTCCCAAGGTCATAACTCTCTCATCCGAACTCCAAATCGGACGTTCTATATATGGATTGTGATCTACTCGACGACTGAAATCCATTGGTGAAGTCCAATTCGCAATTTAAAGACTTTATACAGCCGGTCATGACCGGTTGTGACAGGCGGTCTGACCGCCTATCGCAGGCCTGCCAATTTTGGTCGTCAACATATGCCCCCCTGTTTTCTGGCAAAGCATGCGTGCCAGAAAATACTCTTTTGGACCAAAATTGACTAAAGACAATGATGAACAATACATCGGCCACATAACGGTCTCTAAATTTTCTATAGATGCTTTTGTAGCCGAAACAAAGTTCTCATGAGTGTAACATGCATAAGACTAGTATTTCGGCTTTCTGAACAGCACATCTAAAAACTGAAGGTTTTATGTGGCCATGGTGACAAATTATGGCTCCTTGGTAAATCATAAGCATAATATTGATAATCATAGGGCGAGAACCAAGGATTATACCAAAACCATGGAATATAATTATACATACCTGAATATGCATTCCATGGCATATGCATCGACGGGATGAATGATGAAGACCAATGAGATGACCGTCAATGTTTCTTTGCTCTTGGTAATGAAGAATTGCTACTTTGATCATCTCGTAGCCGATTGTTTTTCTTGTTCTCGGCTATTTTATGATATTTCTCTAACAACTCAGCAAAGCCTAGCTTCTTCTTCACCACCTTACTCTTTGGTGTGTCATTTTCAGCTCTACCGAACTTTCTAGCGCAACCGGTCGGACCGGGTTGGGCAACGGTTAGACCGGTTGCTTTAGAACTAGTCACCATGAGATCTTCTTGCCCCCCAGCCGAACTTGATTGTTGATGAGCTATATTGTCTAAAATATTATCACCATTGGGGGCATTTGGAACAATAGAGTTAGCCGATGATTCTTCAATGTTCGGCTTTTCTATGTCTAGTGTCAAATCTGATTTTTTATTTAATCTACCATCCTTTTTGACACGATAGACTTGTTTGATCACCTTGCGCTTATTTTTTCGTATAGACTGATTCTTCTGATCAAAACGATCATTGCACATAGGTGGTGACTCATTAACTACCGGCACTCTATAAGTAATATAATATGGACAAAAATATCTAGGAGCAGACGGTATTAATGAATTAAAAGACCATAGTGGACAGAAATAAGGCATGCTAAAATAATGTCCATATGGTACATGCATTGACGATGCATATGTCGAAGTCGGCATTGATGTAGAAAAATTATTCCCTTGCCGATTCTGATCATTGAATCGCTGTCTTGGAGGCGATTTGGATTTCTTCGAATTGTTAGACCGACTAGAATCATTACTTTGTTTTTGGGATTTAGCCGGAAGCTCTCCAAGAACGGGCTTCCGCTTTTCCTTTTGATGCTTGAGACGGCCTTTAGATTCAACGGTTTTCCAAACACCGATCTCGGGCTTTTTGGGTTTAACCATCTTTGGTTTCAACTTGTTGCATTGCCCCCCGAGTATAGGACTACTAGATATGATCTTTATGCTTTCAACAGATTCGGCTTGAGACGGCCGAATTTCTTGATCAACATTATGTTTATCGTCACAAGTTAGCAAATCATTGCAAGGATCAATAATAGCACTAGCCGGTTTATCAATAACCGACTTTTGGACAACAGAAATTACATCTACGCTATCCTCTTTATCAATCAAAG
The DNA here is from genome assembly GCA_015342445.1 of Digitaria exilis. Classification (NCBI taxonomy): domain Eukaryota; kingdom Viridiplantae; phylum Streptophyta; class Magnoliopsida; order Poales; family Poaceae; genus Digitaria; species Digitaria exilis. Next base: position 85,049 of record JACEFO010002656.1, read on the forward strand.
AATCAAGTTGTTGACTCACATAATAGGATAAGCGGGTAGATATATTACCTGAAGATCGAATCTCCTTCAATATGGCGATGTCCGATGGAGGTTGCCACTCTTTGATCTTGACAACGCCTTGCTCCGTCTCCATGTAATAAGATAAAAACGATTCCTTGCAGATTCGTTTTGCTTCTTGTACATACTCCTCGGAAGATTTCTCAATTTCATCTTCAAGCACCATCATATCACTAGAGGTTGATGAATCGGCCATGAAAACCAGATCCTTGTTCCCCAGCGGAGTCGCCAAAATATGTTGACACCTTTTTGGGCCAACACACGAATGCACTAGTGTTGGCGTTTGTTATCCATGACTTTTACCACCAACATTTCTCCAAATTTTATAATCATATGGTCAAAATCATGTGAAAATCATTTACTCTAACCAAGTTCCACGAGTTTTGGTGGTTTGCGATCTTCTGCAGGTCTATGCTCATATCATGCAAGAATCAACACAAAATGGAGCAAATGCAAGCATGGTGAAGCATGGACATAATATGGCATCACTATGAACATTGAAATGCCCAATTTGACAGCACCATGTTAAAGTGCTCTCCGAGATGATCAAAATGGACATTTGGATCACCCAATTCGTAGACCGGACGGAAAAGTTATGCCTCCGAGAAGATCACCGGCGCGATCGTCACCGCCGGCCGGCCGGCCAGGACTTGGCCGGCCGGCCTGGCAACTCCACCAAATAGCCTCCACTTCACATATGTGCCTTAGGGACTCACCAATAGACCCCCAACACGTTCATACAAGTCTATGGTGAAGATTAAGGCCGAAAGGCCTTAGATGCCCCTCCAACGGGCCTCCGATGTTGCCACTCGGTGTTGGCCCAACCCAAACATGGTGAAACCTACACCAACATGCAAGGAAACACACCTAGAGGCAGTACCAACCATTGGATAGAAATGGAGGGAAGCATGTGCATATCACATGGATCAAAGGGCCCACCTTCGGGACTTAACCGACCTATTTTGGATAACCGTCAATGCAACCGTCATTGAGAGGAGATCTGGATCGTCCACGAGAAGGCGGTGCGCGAACGGGCGACATCCCTGGCCGAACGGCCGAATCTTGGCCGATCGGCCGGCCACCGAGGCGGTTTCCATCCGTCTTTGAGTGGCGGTTACTCCAAGTCGGTTGCCTTATCCTTTCACCTGCAACCGACCATTTGAGGCTATAAAAGGAGCCTTCCACCTCCGCTTTCAACACACCATCCAAGGAGAGAAGAAGAGATTCAAGATGTAGTTCCTCTACTATATTTGTAGAATAGGGAGAGTGTGAGGTGAGAGCTTGGGTGTGAGTCAAGCTAGGAGGAGAGGAGCCGGGTTCCCTGGGTCCTTCTCCAACTTTGTAGCCACCTCGGAGGAGTAAAGCTTCTTTGAGTAAGTTCCTCGTCTTTCTTCAGTGTCTCGCTAGTACTTCTCTTTACTTTCAGTAATTTGTTATTTGCTTCCTTTGATCTACGGGATCCCTTGTCTGCGTGGACATTGACCTGTCCATTTGGGGTTTCTTCTTGCCTGAGGCTAAGGCAGAAGTCAGTAGTTTGATAGCTTAGGTGTGGTACCTGTGCTTGATAGTTACCTCGGGTGTGTTCCACCCCATGGAAACAGAGTGGTAGGCGGCAAGTGGTGACAGCCTTGTCCGTCCTTTGTGCGACCACAACGTTCAGGTGTTTTCATAGCAGTAGTAGCAGGTTGCCGTTGGGTCCCACTTCTACCCCGTCTGGACCCTTCCTCTTCCAGCCGCCGATGCAGATCAAGTTAGTGAGTAGCAAGTTATCTGGGTAATTAGTTGGTGTTGACGGCCATTATGACACCCTGTGACCGTCAACATTTCAGATAAAATGAGAACTTTTCACCATGTTCCATGTATATTTTGCTTATATTTAACAAATTCCACAAGTTTTGGTGAAGTTGTGAATGCAGAGACATGTGGCATAAAATAGGACAAAAATGGGCAAAAAGCTTGGCTGACCAGCCAAGTCCTGACCGGCCGGCCAGACATCTCGGTCAAATGACAAGTCACTGATCCAGGAGCAAACTAGTACACATGCAAAGCATCCAAGCCATTCATCCAATGACGGTTTGATCAAAGGGCCCGAAAGGCACATCACATGGATTAGAGGGCCCACTTGCATGCCTTAACTGCCAGGCAGTTAATAACCGTCATAACTATCGACACCAGGAGGCAATCCAGAGCGTTGCTGCGAAAGGCGGTGCCAGATGGCGACCAACCCTAGCCGATCGGCCAGGAACCGGCCGAACGGCCGGCCACCGACTCCGTTCAAGGCGCTCTTCTGAGGATGGTTGCATGCTGAGCTAACTTAACCGTCAAGATGCTCAACCGACCTGCACAAGCTATAAAAGGAGGCCTCCACTTCACTTCTCAACACACAACAAGAAGGAGCTTCTCTACTTTTTATATTTTCTAGAGTAGATTAGAGTTGGGAGTTAGAGTTGAGTCAAGCTTGCCTCGAGGTTCTGGAGTCTCTCGGAGATAGGGTAAAGTTCTTGTACCTTTTCTTTATACTTCGAATATTTCCTTTATCAATATAGTTTTCTTCTTTATTTTATCGGTTAAGCTTTCCTTTCCTGCTTTCCTTAGTTTATCTATGAAAGTAGTGTGATCCTTTCATAACCTTTAGATTCAGTTAGAGTCTAGTTAGTTTGTCAGGCTTTTACCTTACGGGTTTCTCGCCCGGACTAGGAGATTTAGCCGTCTCCTAGGTAGAGGGGGGTTTCTTGTGAAGGCCTCACAAGAAATCCTAGCATCGAACCCATACGTGGTGTTTGGTTAGGTGTTAGCTAGAATTGTGTTCCACCCCACGGAAAGAGAGTGGTAGGCGGCAAGTGGTGACAACCTTGTCCGTCCTTTGTGCGACCACAACGTTCGGGTGTTTTCATAGCAGTAGTTGCAGGTTGCTGTTAGGTCCCCCTTCTATCCCGTCTGGACCTTTTCTCTTCCAGCCGCCGAAGTAAGCTCTTTTCCCTGACAGCTAGGTAGAGTTCTAGTCTAGATCTTTAGAGGCTTTCTGATAAGTTTAGGAGTGTCTTAGGAATCCTTTCTCGCTCGTTGCTCTCCCAGCTTCTTTTCTATCTTTAAGTGTAGAAGTCTCTTGTGTCGCTAGTCATTTTGACCTTCTATCTAGCTTACCTTTTAGATAAGCTAAGTCATTTAGGGTAGCCACCTATCATATCTTTGCGCCCCAGTTATCTCCCCTAAGATAGTTGGTGTATATTTCTAGAATGTGGTCCTGTTATAATTCCTCAATATCACTTTAACCAATGAGCTTCCCCGTGGAAATCTACGATACCCTGGAATACTCCAAGGTGAAGTGCTACACGGTCATTCTGTATGCTTGCAGAATATTTTATTCTATAGGGCAAGACTTTCCCATTGGCTTTCTAACGGCACAATTCCAGTGACGTTAAGAAGTGCCAACAAGCATTTCCGGCGCCGTTGCCGGGGAAGCAATTGGCTAAAGTATATTGTTGAATTAAATTTTGGAAGACATTTCTAGTCTTATCACCGCTACTCTTAGCGGGCTTACCACTGCTCTCTTTGTCTTTGTGATTATTTTGCAAAGCAGTGCATGACCGGTTTCGACCTACCTTCAAACTATGATCCTAATCCAGAGCGTATTGGATGGGTCATGAGACACAGAGTCGTCCCACCCCAGAGAAAGTTCAGTGACAGTCGCAGTTGCTCAGCTCCACCACCAAACCCCATGGCTCCCACCAAGACCCTCCGTCAGTTCTCTGCCCCATCAAGCAGCAGCTTTCCAGGCCTTGAGGATAATGGGAACCAAGGTGGAAATGGTTTTGAATTGACGACTGGCCTCATCAACATGGTTCAGGCCAATCAATTCTGTGGGAAGGCGTCAGAGGACGCCAACGTTCACCTTCAAACGTTCCTTGAAGTGAGTAGCACCATCGATCCCAAAGGTTCTACTATGGATTCTATTCGGTTGCGTTTGTTTCCGTTTTCGCTACTTGGGAAGGCGAAATTATGGTTCTACACCAGCAAGGCCTCCTTCAATAATGTTTGGCAGACCTGCGCCGACGCATTTCTGACCAAATATTTTCCGGTGAGCAAAACCAATGTTTACCGAGGGAAGATATCAGGTTTCCAGCAACAGGAAGATGAAACTGTTTCGGAAGCTTGGGAGCGTCTACAAGAGTATATTGCAGCATACCCACATCATGGCCTGGAAGAATGGCTGGTCACCCAGAGTTTCTTCCACGGGTTGAACCAAAGATCTCAAGAACATCTTGATGCAGCAGCAGGAGGATCATTTCTCTCGCTGGAAGTGCCAGGAGCAAAGGCTCTAATGGAGAAAATCGCCTCCAACCAAAGTTGGAAGGGAGATAGGCAGTCAGCCCGTACCAGAGGAGTTCATCAAGTCGACTCCATCGACATGCTGGCCGCTAAGATGGACATTCTTATGAAGAAGTTGGAATCTCCTACCCAGGAGACGGCGCAGATTGCGGGTTCACGAATCACATGTGAGACATGTGGTGACACCGGACACTCGGGCTACAGTTGCCCGAGCACTCAAGAGGAAGCGAACTTCATCGGGAATGGGAATCCCATTGCAGGCTTCCGCCCCCAGCAAGGTTGGAACTCCAAGCCCAACCTCCCCTTCGGCCAACAGCAAGGTAATTCATTCTACAACAGTAATTCTTCTCCTACTTTGAAAGATATATGGTATGGCCAAAAACAAATTAATGATAGCATCAGTAAAAAGTTTCTTGCTACTGATAAAGTCTTGGAGTCTATGGCCACCCAAATGGAGGGATTTAATTCTGTTGTTAAAAACCAATTGAGTTTTAATAAAATGATGGAAACTCAAATTGCTCAATTTGCTGCATCTTGTCCTAATGCTAATGTGGGAAAACTTCCTGGGCAACCGGAAGCACCCCATAAAGAAAGTGTTAGTGCTGTTACCACGCGGACTGGAAAGTCCACGCGAGATCCATCTCCACCTAAAGATGCAGGTACTCAGCGGGAAACCGTACCCGCTAGGAATACTAAGCCAGAAGCCGAGGAAGAGGAGGGCAAGGAACCAACCGAAGCTACCCAGGACGAGACCAGTGAAGTCCCACGGGCTTCAAAGGAGTACTATGACATGACTGCCTTACCGTTTCTGGAACGGAGAACGAAGCCGGTGGCCGACGAACAATTCAGCAAATTCGTCGAGGTAATTAAGAAGCTTTATGTCAATATACCGCTTCTTGACGCTATGCAGGTACCCACCTATGCAAAATACCTGAAGGACATTCTTGGGAACAAGAGGTCCTTGCCTGCCACCGAGATGGTACGCCTGACGGAAGAGTGTAGCTCAGCTATACTCGATCCTCTCCCTGAGAAAAAGAAGGATCCAGGACACCCCACTATCTCATGCTCGATCGGGAACCAACACTTCAACCGTGCCTTGTGCGACTTGGGAGCAAGTGTCAGCGTCATGCCCAAGGTAGTTTATGATAAACTTAACCATCATGCGCTTGCTTCTACTGCCATGTGTTTGCAGCTGGGCGGATCAATCGATTCGCTACCCAGCGGGAATTGCGGAGGATATCCCAGTCAAGATTCGGGACTTCTTCATTCCCGTAGACTTCGTCGTTCTCGACATGGAAGTTGACACCAAGACGCCTCTCATATTGGGAAGACCATTCTTGAGCACTGAAGAGCAAACATCAATGTTGGGGCTGGAGAAATCTTGCTCAACATCAATGGCCAGAAGGAGAAATTCACCTTTAAGCCAAAGGTGGAACAATGTGCCCAAGTCAAGGCAGTCGCACGGAAGCTGTCCAAGAGAGGGTGAGGAAATCCATCAATCCCGACCATGGACGAAATAATCATGACGCTTGAGGCGTTACGATTATACAAAGCCACCAAAAGCCACAATCGGAAACAAGCAATACGAAGGATCCAACGCAAGAAAGCTCTGGAGTCAGAACAAGAAGACAAGGTCGATCCACCTCCGATCATCCAAAAGGAATGGCGGAAGAAGACACCACTTTCTGAACCATCAGATGGTGAGAATCCACCTACTGAGTCATCAGGAGGTGATCAAGCTCAACAGCTTACAAGTCCTGCTCAGGACAGGAAAGACGAGCCCTCGCCATAAGGTACGTGGCAGTTATCCATTCATGCATTCGCATATAGAATAGTTTATTTTTGTGCATTTACTTTCCCTTTTCATTCACTCATGGCATATTTAAATTCTTGCAAATTTATTTTGTGCATTATTTCCTTTGATTCACTGCATACAAAAAAAACTCACTTGGCCGATCGGCCACAACCTGGCCAGCCAGCCCCACCTGTCAGCCACAGAGGCGCTACCCAAGCGCAGTCGAGCACTAACGTGCAGGGATCAGAGTCAGAGAAGAAATCATGAGCCGCGTGAAGACAAGGAGCCGATCGGCTCCACTTCGGCTGGCCAGCTTGCTCTCGGCCGCTCGCGTCCCGTCGTCACCAACCGCGCCACAACAAGGAAAAGGCCTACGCTTAGGCCGTCGTCGTGGCCAAGCCGCTGCCGTTCACCGGCCGGCCGGCCGGGCCCTGGCCGGCCAGCCACCCACCGACGCCCGCCTATAAAAGCCGGCGCCGAGGTCTCCTTGAGGCACACCAAAGCGTAGGTGCACACTCATCTTCCTTGCTGTGTGCTCTTTTCCCTCTCGTTTGCTCTAATCTCCTTGCTAGTTTAATTAGCCATTAATTATGCTAAGTGCAAGAGCTAAAAAAATATCAAGAAAATTCTGTGTGTGTTGTTCAAACACATACACCTCAAAAATATTTTCCTTTTTTCTTTCGTTGGAATAATATTGGCTTTCAAGACAAGAACGTTTTGTGGAGGTTAATCCCCCACAAGGAGGACTAACCACTAACCCCCTGATATATTTTCCCTCGGGTATTGTGAGCACTAACCTTGCAGCAAGCATCATGTTGCGTGGAGCAAAGAGGGCAGCCGGCAAGCTCAAGAAGAAGCTAACTCCATCAAGCTCACGTCACTCGCACAGCTCCGCCTCTTCTCGGGATAATATGTCGGTGGACATGCCTGTCCACCGCAATGTCCTGTATGAAGAAAAAGAAGAAGTGTCGACACCACCACAAGGTCCCTTCCGTATTCAAGTTCTTGTCGTGATTGATCAAATCGTGCCATGAACCGAATACGAGAGGAGTGCGCTGGAGTTGTTGAAGAATCGCAACTTTGCACATGTTACTGTCTTCAACCCTCTCCTTCTCATCAAGACGGACTTGGGACATGACATGGATCGCGCATTCAAGCATGCAGGTTGGGAGCACTTCCACACCATCACGGAATCAGGTTCGAGTCTTCTCACTATTGAATTTCTGATGAGTTTGAATATCGAAACCACCCCGAAAGAAACTATCATTCGATTTCGATATTACAATGAGGATTTTATTTTGAACTCTTGCCAATTTAGCAATGCTCTTGGTTTTCATCAACGTTGCATTTTGAACCCCAATATTTTGGAGAAGGACCACCGTTATGAGCGAACCTCATGGTGAGACTCCATCTCTGATGATTCTTTCAGCACCAAAAACAGCATAACTTTCATTCATAATCCTACGCTGCGGTTTTTGGCAAAATGGATTGCTATGGTTCTTCATCCTCGTGTAGATTTACGTCTTTGTCTTAATGCTGAGTTGCCTTGCCTTTACGCTATGGCTAAAAAGATAAAGTTTTCTCCCATGTTGAGTATGCTTAGTCATTGGCAAAGGATGGTGACTACAAAATGCACCATTGACATTACTTCGCTGGTGACTCGTATCGCCACGTATGTCGGTGCTTTGACAAATGCAGAAGTCACTTACTTGCCATTGACACAGGAGTATCAAACCCAAATTGGTCTTGATCATTTTGTGCAAGGGCATTTGATGCGGGAAGGGCCGAACCATACTCTTTTTATGTGTTACCCCGGGTACGAGGAAGAGATTGAGTTTCCCTGCTCAAACCTCGGACTCTACTCGATGAAGCGACTTAAATTGCAGATGAGGAAGAAGGAACCAGCACGCCACAGTGTGGCTGGGACACGACCAACAACACGTAGCAGGACCCTGCTGGAAAGGCAGACCGAGGCAGGAACTTCACAGATGCCATCATCTGGAGAGCCTGGGACATCACAGATGCCTCCACCTAACCCGACTGCCAACATGACCTTCGAGCAGACGTACGACTACTTCCAAGGAGGGTCAGGCCAGTACACAGGAACCATGCCATGCTATGGCCAGGATCCCGGGTACTACTACTCCGGAGGTATGGGTTCTTATGGTCCACAGGTCGGACCATCCACTTCAGCCCGGTACGACTACGAGAACCCGTTCACTCGGGAGATCTCACAGATCAACACCCGGCTCAGTGAGCTCTACCAGCAGCAGCAACAAATGAATCAGGACATGGCACACAACACGGATCTCACGCAGTAGAACTGGGCGATGGCCACATCCATGCACTACGACATCTCAACCATCTTCCAGCGCATGGATCTCAACCCCAACCAGCAGAACCCCGACCAGTCAGACTACTGAGCTTCATCGAAGCTTGGGGGAGGTATCACAGGTAAGTTATCTGTCGTTTAATTTCTTGAAATGCCAAGACATGCTTTATAATTTTATTATTAATAATAAAAGGAAGAGAATTCTCCAAGTAATTTGTACATGGGAAGTTTTGCAAGATCTCTTTTGAACATGATGAATAGTTGCTCTGTTTATGCTTTACACGTGCCTCGTACATAACCCTTTACTCTCTTAGTACTTGAGTTCGTTGGCATGTGGCGTTCCCCTATGTTTCATTCTAGTGGGAGCATAAGCAATAGTTGTCAAAGTCTAGTTGTTGGGAATATTGATATGGTTTGAACTAGAGTAAGAATGCATGCTCAATAAGGAACCTCTCGGGAGTTTTTTTTTTGAAAAAAAAATTGTTCATGGAAAATACGCCGATGGATGATTGACCCACCAGAGCCATATATGCAAAATTTTATTCTAGCCACCATATGCAGTCTTGTGTTACTTTGAGATTTGTCGAGCGGTGTGTTCTCGTGAAGGAAATGCTTATCATCTACCTACTCCTTCTCCTTCGCGTAACCATTGTCTGCTAGCGTCAAACTGTCCAGCATGTTGATTTCTCACTCCGAGTATTAACATCCACCTTCGTTGGACAACACATTTCACCAACCTGCCCAAAATCTCCACTGTGTACCTATTCTACCCATGATTCAAGAAAAAGGCTCCAATGAAAATACTCATGAATTCAAGCAAGGATCTGAGCTCCTATTTTTACCTATCATCTCTCCTTCTTAAAAGAGAGAGAGAGAGAGAGAGAAAGAAAGAAGAGAAAGGAGAAAGAAGATCTACAAATAGAGTACAATATGAGCCTAAGAATCAAGCAATCTTTCCATGTGTAAGTCCATTCTCTCCTTTTCCCTTGAACATTAAATTCCAAGGATGGGAATTTGATGAGCACTACTTCTCGAGAATCACCATTCGGCTTGTCAACAAAGGTAACCAAGGTATGCTTTTTTTCCCTACCCAAAGCTCCAGATATCGGCCATTAGAGTAGGAGTCATGGTCGGTTCGACCAAGGTGAGGATTTATACACTTGAGTGACTCGAGAGTACCATCGGGGATATTTACCATCTTTGTAAAAATTATCTCCCCGAGGAGGAACCTGAACAGCTGCAGGAAACTCCGGTGATGATCGTTCAGCTTTCCAACTGCCTTTGACAAAGACGAAAAGCAATAAGCCCCACAGATGAGCAAAGGTATGAATTGATTGTGTGCCAATTAATTCAATCTACTTTGTCAGAGTTTAGGTTTATGCACAGGGTACTTGTAGGGGGGTATGCATTGACGCAACTCCTGATCCACTGAGCCTAAGTTTTAGCTTTGCTCGAGGACGAGCAAAGGGATAAGCTTGGGGGTGTGTTGACGGCCATTATGACACCTTGTGACCGTCAACATTTCAGATAAAATGAGAACTTTGCACAATGTTCCATGTATATTTTGCTTATATTTAACAAATTCCACAAGTTTTGGTGAAGTTGTGAATGCAGGGACACGTGGCAGAAAATAGGACAAAAATGGGCAAAAAGCTTGGCCGACCGGCCAAGTCCTGACCGGCCGGCCAGACATCTCGGCCAAATGACAAGTCACTAATCCAGGAGCAAACTAGCACACATGCAAAGCATCCAAGCCATTCATCCAATGACGGTTTGATCAAAGGGCCCGAAAGGCACATCACATGGATTAGAGGGCCCACTTGCATGCCTTAACTGTCAGGCAGTTAATAACCGTCATAACTATCGACACCAGGAGGCAATCCAGAGCGTTGCTGCGAAAGGCGGTGCCAGATGGCGACCAACCCTGGCCGATCGGCCAGGAACCGGCCGAACGGCCGGCCACCGACTCCGTTCAAGGCGCTCTTCTGAGGACGGTTGCATGCTGAGCTAACTTAACCGGCAAGATGCTCAACCGACCTGCTCAAGCTATAAAAGGAGGCCTCCACTTCACTTCTCAACACACAACAAGAAGGAGCTTCTCTACTTTTTATATTTTCTAGAGTAGATTAGAGTTGGGAGTTAGAGTTGAGTCGAGCTTGCCTCGAGGTTCCGGAGTCTCTCGGAGATCGGGTAAAGTTCTTGTATCTTTTCTTTATACTTCGAATTTTTCCTTTATCAATATAGTTATCTTCTTTACTTTATCGGTTAAGCTTTCCTTTCCTGCTTTCCTTAGTTTATCTAGGAAAGTAGTGTGATCCTTTCATAACCTTTAGATTCAGTTAGAGTCTAGTTAGTTTGTCAGGCTTTTACCTTACGGGTTTCTCGCCCGGACTAGGAGATTTAGCCGTCTCCTAGGTAGAGGGGGGTTTCTTGTGAAGGCCTCATAAGAAATCCTAGTATCAAACCCATACGTGGTGTTTGGTTAGGTGTTAGCTAGAATTGTGTTCCACCCCACGGAAAGAGAGTGGTAGGCGGCAAGTGGTGACAGCCTTGTCCGTCCTTTGTGCGACCACAACGTTCGGGTGTTTTAATAGCAGTAGTTGCAGGTTGCCGTTAGGTCCCCCTTCTATCCCGTCTGGACCTTTTCTCTTCCAGTCGCCGAAGTAAGCTCTTTTCCCTGACAGCTAGGTAGAGTTCTAGTCTAGATCTTTAGAGGCTTTCTGATAAGTTTAGGAGTGTCTTAGGAATCCTTTCTCGCTCGTTGCTCTCCCAGCTTCTTTTCTATCTCTAAGTGTAGAAGTCTCATGTGTCGCTAGTCATTTTGACCTTCTATCTAGCTTACCTTTTAGATAAGCTAAGTCATTTAGGGTAGCCACCTATCATATCTTTGCGCCCCAGTTATCTCCCCTAAGATAGTTGGTGTATATTTCTAGAATGTGTTCATAGTATAATTTCTCAATATCACTTTAACCAAAGAGCTTTCCCGTGGAAATTTACGATACCCTGGAATACTCCAAGGTGAAGTGCTACATGGTCATTCTGTGCGCTTGTAGAATATTTTATTCTATAGGGCAAGAGTTTCCCATTGGCTTTCTAACGGCACAATTCCAGTGACGTTAAGAAGTGCCAACAGTTGGCTATATGAAGTTAGGCCCTCTACCCATGTACCTTTTCTCCCCTGGTGGGTCCGGTTGAATAGTTCTAGGCTTAGTCTTGTCTACCGTTCCTTGGATTCGATATCCCAGGTATCACTCCCCTAGTGAAAGGCTACATCAGTCTCTGTGCACTTGCGGAGTTATTCTCGTATAGGCTAAGGACTGCCAACAAGCTTTTCTAGCGCCGTTGCCGGGGAACGGTAGAAACACTAGTTTAGAGCTTTTTAGCTGTACACATTTCCACCTTAACCCCAGGAGTTTATCTCCTAGTTATCCGGTAGTTCCATCACGCGAGTTTTGGAATTGCCACCACATCACCACCCCCATTTTATCTGCTAGTTACGGGACCAGTTCCAGTCTCATAGCCATGGTTTGTGTATCATCCTTCTCTAGCAAGAAGGAAGACATCTCTATACTCACCTGTAGGACTTTGAAGAGAATTGATCTCTTCTTATCATATCCGGAATCAAGACACTGTAATGGAGTCTTTCCCGTTCTCTCTGACGGGGAGGGCTATGTTATGGTATGATCGGATCGAGAGTAAGCGGGAGGAGATTTGTTGAAGCTGAAGGACGAATTCTGGTCATTTTATCCTGTTACCAAGGTACTCGTATCATGGCGAGTTACTTGGAACACAGTGGGCAGGATTCATGCTGATGGTAACCTCTGGCTCACCATACGGTATTCCCGAGAAAAATCATATGCAGCATTTCATTGGCGGTTTGAAGACATTCTTCATATCGCCACCGAGGGGTCGCATACAAGACCTTGGATTAAGTCCAAGCTATCTTGACAAGGTTTGTGATAGCACACGAGCCTTTGAAGATTCCTCAGATCTACCCAAGACGAAGCACCAGATTCGCACCCTTACAACTACACCACATCCACCTCCACCGATGTGGCGGACCACTCCGAAATTATTCCAAGTTAAGTACCCCTGGACCACTAATCGAGCAGTCAGGCACTTAATCCGGAATAAGCTGGAGCGCCGTCGGATTAAACCCGATTTAACCATGCACTTTCTCGATCGAAACAACAAGCACGCCCACACGAAGGTGAGTTCCAGAGATTACAACATTCCACAAATCCAGCATACATAAATAGTATCGCAAAGTTATTACAAACCAAGTTTAAAATTCAAATCAGAGTATCAAGTTCATTGCAGCAGAATAAAATAGTTCATTGCAGCGGAATAAATAGTTCATTGCAGTGGAAGAGTAAACTAGCGTTGATACATAGTAACACCATGATGAAGCCTACCACGGTGCTACTCCTCCCGTTCCTCGGCAGAGGACGGAACCCACTCGATGTGCCATCCAGGGGGAACCTAGGTAGGCCAAGTAATGGCATCGACTGCCACATCCATCACCGTACCTGTAAATAAAAGCCACAAGCAAGGCTGAGTATACTAATACTCAGCAAGGCTTACCCGTCGGGTGAAAACTACATCACCGACATCTAGACATGAGAGGCTTTTGGCTGGTGGGTTTGTTTGCCAAAAAGCAACTAAGAGTAGATCCTTGCTTTCATGGTTTTAGCATCATATTCTAGTAGATTTAACCATTCTAGATTAGCATCCTCTCTAAGCATACAAGTGGTGCAATACAATTTAATTCATACAACAAGTTCATCATTCTCATAGTTTCACTTGTTACTCAATGCAGCCAAGCGGTCAAGCAGTCTCATTAACCGCGAGAAGCGGACAGTTCGAACCGAATTTTGCTACCTGGCCAGGGGAAACCCAACACACACGGATAATGCTTGCTATAAAAGGTACAAGCACTTCCCAACCTTTCCCATCGATCCACAATTCGGAACCGGGTCCACTTCCTTAGGATAAAGGTTTACTGCTTCACTCACAGCATCACGCATGTATCCACAAGTGTACGGCAGGGGAAACAAAAGTTTCCAAGGAGAGATGGCTATCGGCCCTAGCTGCTTCAATCTGGTACTGGGCTTACCGATTCCCATATATCGGCATGCATGTGGTATGTTCAAAAACTTGACACACACAACCACACGTTTCGACCTTAAATCAATTATCATACACGGACGGGAGATCTACATCTACCATCCCGCCGGTCCATCCTTATGATTCCAACATAAGTAAAGACAAGCAACTCCTATGTCTCGCGAGTGACAGGAAATCACTCGACTTGTAACGGACCTAAAGCAATGCCCTATCGATCCTTTCATACTAGTGTTGCAAGTCATAAATACTAGAATTTTGCAACTAAGGTATTCAATCAACTCCTTGAAACGTAAATGCACAAGCAAAGGTAATTCATAGATGCATAAACTTTAAAAGTTAGGTTATGCTCCGGGGCTTGCCTTCTTGCGCTAGTTGAATGTTAGCCTCCTGGTCGATTGTTCCTTCGTTGGCACCGTTCCCCGGGATGCCTTCTCCGTCGGCGGGGATGAGATGATAGAAGCCGTCCGCTACAGCGCCTTCTACATGAGATGCATAACTTTAAAGCGGCTGCCTAGTGATTCCAAAACTAAGGCCTTGAAAGCCATATTCACCTAGACATGCTAATGTACTACTTTCTCCTTCAACAGTCAGCAAAACACCAAAATACATCCAAATCAGGAAATTTTCCTACCAGAGCTAGTCATGAGTGTAAGGAGGGCTCTGGCCAAGTGGTGGCTCAAAATAACCCTTGGACAGTCCTCAACAAATTTCTATCCGAAAACACATATCTATTTATTTGCTAGTGTAAATAGAGCAAAAATTAAGTTTTGTATTTTTAACAGATGTGCGAACAAGTTCTTAGGCCTCAGGAGAAAAATGGTGATTTTTAGCTGCATGGATTATTTTTAATAACTTCAGGACTGCAATAAGACAAGAATCACAAATTAATTCATAACTGAAGCTACAGTCCATATTTTTAGGTCCCCTTTGGACACAAGATGTCCAAAGTCACTGCAAACAACATATCCAAAGCTCAGCCCTAGCGGAGCTCTGGATTTAAAATGGTGCACAAGTTTCTAAATTCACAGTTTGAATTTTAATTCCAATATGGTTCACCAAAAGTACCTACATGATAACATGAGATTGGAGTTTACAATCTCACGAGTCCAGGGAGTATTTTTGTGCATTTTTCTGATTTTTGTACGATTTTTGGTGGATTTTACAAGATTTCGGGAAAAAGGTTTAAACCTTAAGAATCTTTTTAGGCGCTGGCCCTTGAATCTTTTGAAACTTCACGAATAGGTCCCTGCCTTTTTTCACTGGGAACCCTGGAAAAAGGAAGAAGATGAACTTAGGTCCTCGGCTCGTCGCCGGAGTTGCGCCGGCCAAACGACGGCGAGCTGGGGTCGGGGAAGTGGGGGAAAAGGACCAGTGGCTCACCACGAGTCGATTGGTGGCGGTTGGGAGGCCGGGGGAAGCTCGGAGTTCGCCGACGACGTGCGGTGGCGGTGCGGCTGCCGCGGGCTCGATTCCGGCGAGGGTGGTGGATCTCGCCGGGGTTGGAGGGGTCCTAGAGCACCAGTGGGACTCAGCGAAGCTAGTGGAAGGCTCGGTTGACCTGGGGGAGGGCTCGGAGTAGGGGCTCGACGTGCGCGTCCTCCGGCGGCCAGAAATGCGGATTTGGGGGAAAATCCGATTTCTCGCCGGAGAGTTGGGGAGAGCTCGCGAGAAGTGGGGGAAATGGAAGCTCGGGAAGTGGTCTAGCTCTGTGCGCGAGGGATTTGGGAATGGTGGAGGGACGAGGACGAATTTGACTTCGAAGCTCGGCTCGGTCCACGCGGCTGGAGGTTGAAGACGACGGGAGCGAGCGTGGGGAAGTGAATTGGCAGTGCTGTGGACTGAGGGGAAATGGTGAGGGTCTCGGTGGAGTGCTTTGGCACGCTAGAGAGGGGACGTGCTGCCTCGAGAGCGCGCATGAGGAGTGATGGTTGACGCGACGCGCCATTGCCGTGCGCCGAGCTCGACCAGAGCGCACGCGAGGGGTTGGGCGAAGGGATTGTCGCGTGAGCGCTGGGAGATCCTCTACAGAGCGTCTTTGCGCGTAGCGGGAGGAGAATCCACCGTGAAGCGGCTCTGCGCGACGCGCGCGAGCGCGCGGCCACGGCGGCGCTCTGACCGCCATGATGGCGTCTGCGCGGCGCGAGGCGAGGCGGCTTGTCGAGCGCGACGTGACGGCTCGGGAGGGGCTGGACAAGCGCATGAGGACAAACGCCAGCGGCCGCCGTGGCTCGGCCGGCTCGGCGCGGCCTCCGCCGCTCGCCGGCCACGTGGCGGCCGAGCTCCGGCCAGGCGCAGAGCGCGCCAGGGCCTGCCAGGTGCCCTCGTGGAGCTCCTTTGCCCTTTTTGAATTTTCTCCAGAAATTTGAGCTGAACATGAAAAAGTGTAAAAATAAAAGTTGGAATCTGAGATGTGGGACACAACTTTCTTTTTGGGGTGAACCTGAAATTTTAAATTTTTCAAGCTCAAACAACCCAAATTCAAAAAGGTGTTCAGAACTGTTTTTCGAGTTTTTGAGGGGCTAAACTGCAAAATTTTCAAAAGTTCCAAACAGTGACTAGGACTTATTTTTGATGACAAACAACTTTTATTTTTGGATATTTTCATGTTTAGTACAAAATTCATGAGATTCCAGTTGGGTGTCAAAAGACCTTTGTTTTTGAATTTAAATTTGAGTTTTGATGAATTTTTGAATTCCAACATCACTTTTTCAATAGGTTTGTAAAATCATAACTTCCTTTCCATTGTTTTGCCTTATCTTCCCAATTCCTTTTATTAATTATTTTATTTAACCTCTCCCTCCTTTCTTAAACCCTTCAATAGTGTCACTAAACATCAGAGGTATGATGCTCAAAGAGAGTTTTCAATTTAAAGTCCTACCTCCTTTTATTTTGGGAGTAAAAATCTTATTTTAACTTAAAGTTAAAACATGGACACATACATGGAGGTTAAAAGCTTATTTATTTTATATGCTCAACTTTAATTATGTCATTAACAACTTGACATATATTAAAATATTAATTAATTTACATCCTTTGTATTTTATGAAAGCTCATGTTGTGAACAAAATCTTATTTTATTACTAAAACCACAAGATTGCCACATGTAGGCCATGATTAGAACTGCAAGCTTTATTAGTCCAAGTGTTTAACCCTAACATTAAATCATTAACAATTATTTTACTAAAGAACATTAGGAGCACTCTAAATATTATTTTATTTATAGCCCAAGGTGAGCTCCTATAAAAAGGGTGTGTGACCGTGAGTTTTTCATCTCATGTTTATACCTTAAAAAAAATTGATTGGGAGCATTTAAGCGAAATTGTTTGACATGTACAAAAGTTTTTGACATGGTGCCCTTTTGTCATGACTATTAACAGCTGCCAGTAGCTGGCAGCTCATGTCAAGGGTATGTCAAGTACTTGTGGTCTCCGAAAGGTTCTTTGGTGATGATTTATTTTCAAGGTTCATTAAGTTTTTAATTAAGTTTAAATTCCATTTCTTGATTATCCTAAACATATTTAAACACCAGGGGTGTTACAACCGATTATCGAGGAGATGACCGAACAAATCAAGACCTTTTGATCATGAGTCACTTATCGAAAGATATACCTCAGTTCATATCACCTCTCTCCACAAAAGAGAAGTATCCCATCACTCAGCAATGTTTCCAGCACACTGATGAAACTGAGAGGACGTGCTCATGTTCTGAGGCATTCATTCCGGAAGCCACACCGTAGATTGAGGGTCCTTCTGCGATTATGAGCAAGGAATGATAGAGGAATAAGTAGTCACAAGCTCAAAATATTCCTCCGCACTATTTGTGACATCTCTGATGAAAAAGTATTAAAAGTACACTTAAAACCAATGCAAAAGGGAATTATGGGTTGGAACTCAAAAATCCATCAAAAATTCACTTTTAAATTCAAAAACAAAGGTGGTTGGACACCCAACTGAAATATCAAAAATTTCGTACTAAACTTGAAAATCTCCAAAAATAAAAGTTGTTTGTCATCACAAATAAGGCCTAGTCACTGTTTGGAACTTTTGAAAATTTTGCTTTTTAGCCCCTCAAAAACTCGAAATACAGTTCTGGGCACCTTTTTGAATTTGGGTTGTTTGAGCTCGAAAAATTTGAAATTTCAAGTTCACCCCAAAAATAAAGTTGTGTCCCACCTCTCAAACTCCAACTTTTATTTTCACACTTTTCCAAGTTCAGTTCAAATTTTTGGAGAAAATTCAAAAGGGGCAAAGGAGCTCCACGGGCGCCAACAGTGGCCCTGCCGCGCCCCTGCTCCGGCCGGGAGCCGGCCGCCACGTGGCCGGCGAGTGGCGGAGGCCGCGCCGAGCTGGCCGAGCCGCGGCGTCGGGTGGCGCGTGTCGTCTTGCGCTTGTCCAACCCCTCCCGAGCTTTCGCATCGCCGTCGACGCGCCGTGTTGCCTCGCGCCGCGGAGCGCCATCATGGCGGTCGGGCGCCGCCGTGGCCGCGCGCTCGCGCGCGCGTCGCGCAGAGACGCCTCGCGCGAGATTCCTCCCCGCTCCGCGCCAAGATGCTCTGCAGGAGATCTTCCACTGCTCCACGCCTCAATCTTCGACGCCCAACCCCGCGCTCGCGCTCTATTCGAGCTCGACGCGCATCAATGGCGCGTCACGTCGGCCTTTACTCCTCACGCGCGCTCCCGAGGCTGCACGCCCCTCTCTTGCGTGCCCAAGCCTCCCACCGAGCCACTCTCACTCTCCACTAGCTCGCGCACTTCTCCAGTTCGTCTCCTCGCGCCTCGCTCCATCGTCTTCCACCTCGCGCCGCGCGGACCGAGCCGAGCTTCGAGACGAAATTCGCCCTACACTCTCCACCATTCCCTAATTCCTCGCGCACGCAGCTAGAACCCTTCACTAGCCTCCCTTTCCCCCACTCCTCACGAGCTATCATCGCTTCTCCGGCGAGAAATCGAGATTTCCCCCAAATCTCCATTTGTCGGCCGCCGGAGCACCCTCACGTTGAGACCCTATACCGAGCCGTCCCCGAGGACAACCGAGCACGCCAGCAGCTTCCCCGAGCTCCACTGGTGCTCTAGGACCCCTCCAACCCCGACGAGACCCACCGACCTCACCGCCGTAGAAGCCGCGGCGGCCGCGCCGCCACTGCATCGCCGTCGGCCATCTTCCGAGCATCCCCCAGCCTCCCCACCGTCACCAATCGACTCGTGGTGAGCCCCTGGTGCTTTTCCCCCACATCCCCGACCCTAGCTCGCCGGCGCAACTCCGGCGACGGCCCATGGACCAAAGTTCATCGTCTTCGTTTTTCTAGGGTCCTCTGCGCAAAAGTCAGGGACTTGTTTGAAAGGTTTTGAAAGCTCTAGGGTCTCCAGCGTAAAAAGATTCTTAAACCTAGATCTATTTTTTCACGAATCTTGTAAAATCCACTAAAAATCGTACATAAATCATAAAAATGCACAAAAATACTCCCTGGACTCGTTAGATTGTAAAATCCAATCTCCTTTAAGCATGTATATAATTTTGGTGAACCATTTTTGAATTAAAATTCGAACTATGAATTTAGAAACTTGTGCACCATTTCAAATACAGAGCTCCTCTAGGGCTGAGCTTTGGATATGTTGTTTGTAGTGACTTTGGACACCTTGTGTCCAAAGGGGACCTAAAAATATGGCCTGTAGCTTCAGTTATGAATTAAAATGTGTTTCCTGTCTTTTTGTAGTTCAGAAATTGTTAAAAATAATCCATGCAGGGAAAAATCACCATTTTTCTCCAGAGGCCTAAAATCTTGTTAGCACATCTGTTAAAAATGCAAAACTTAATTTTTTCTCTGTTTAGACTAACAAATAAATAGATATGTGTTTTTGGATAGGAATTTATTGAGGACTGTCCAAGGGTTATTTTGAGCCACCACTTGGCCAGAGCCCTCCTTGTACTCTTGACTAGCTCTGGTAGGAAAATTTCCTGGTTTGAATGTATTTTCAATTTTATATGAATTTATTTCATTTCTACATGCAGCAGTTTAAATTATTTTTAATAAATTCTGTGTAGCTCAGATTTAGCTAAATTTTGGAGTGAGCCTAACTCTTATACTCCAGTAGCTATCATAATGTTTATAGATAAAAAGGATGAACAGAAAATGAGAAACAAAAATGAGAAGGAATTAATGTGGAATTGAATTATGTAAAAGAATAAACCTTTTTGTTAATTAGTTAAAATAAAATAAGGAAAGTCTAAAATTCCAAGGACAGTACCAAAACTGCAAATAATAAATAGAAATTCTTTTATATATGTACACAATCACCATCAAAGATAAATAAAAATTTTCCACCCTCTACTCTATTTTTGTGAAGAAAAGAGTAGTACTTGAGCATGTCTAGGTGAATATGGCCTTCAAGGCCTTAATCTTGGAATCAATAAGCAGCCGCAATAAGTTATGCATCTCGTGTAGAAGGCGCTATTCCGGACGGCACCTACCATCTCATCCCCGCCGACGAAGAAGGAATCCCGGAGGGAGGTGCCGGCGAAGGATCGATCAACCCGGAGGCTAACCCCCAGCTAGAGCAAGAAGGCAAGCCCCGGAGCATGACCTAACTTTTAAAGTTTATGCATCTATGAATTCCCTATGCTTGTGCATTTACGTTTCAAGGAGTTGATTGAATACCTTAGCTGCACATTTCTAGTACCATGACTTGCAACACGAGTATGAAAGGATCGATAGGGCATTGCTTAGGTCCGTTACAATTCGAGTGATTTCCTGTCACTCGCGAGACATAGGAATTGCTTGTCTTCACTTATGTTGGAATCATAAGGATTGACGGGCGGGATGGTAGATGTAGATCTCCCGTCTGTGTATGATAATGGATTTAAGGTCGAAACGTGTGGTTGAGTGTGTCAAGTTTTTGAACGTACCACATGCATGCCGATATATGGGAATCGGTAAGCCCGGTACCAGATTGAAGCAGCTAGGGCCGATAGCCATCTCTCCTTGGAAACTTTTGTTTCCCCTGCCGTACACTTGTGGATATATGCGTGAGACTGTGAGTGAAGCAGTAAACCTTTATCCTAAGGAAGTGGACCCGGTTCCGAATTGTGGATCGATGGGAAAGGTTGGGAAGTGCTTGTACCTTTTATAGCAAGCATTATCCGTGTGTGTTGGGTTTCCCCTGGCCAGGTAGCAAAATTCGGTTCGAACTGTCCGCTTCTCGCGGTTAATGAGACTGCTTGACCGCCTTGCTGCATTGAGTAACAAGTTGAACTATGAGATTGATGAATTTGTTGTATGAAATAAATTGTATTGCACCACTTGTATGCTTAGAGAGGATGCTAATCTAGAATGGTTAAATCTACTAGAATATGATGCTAAAACATGAAAGCAAGGACCTACTCTTAGTTGCTTTTTGGCAAACAAACCCACCAGCCAAAAGCCTCTCATGTCTAGATGTCGGTGATGTAGTTTTCACCCGACGGGTAAGCCTTGCTGAGTATTAGTATACTCAGCCTTGCTTGTGGCATTGATTTCAGGTGCAATGTTGGATGTGGCAGTCGATGCCATGACTTGGCCTACCCAGGTTCCCCCTGGATGGCACATCGAGTGGGTTCCGTCCTCTGCCGAGGAACGGGAGGAGTAGCACCGTGGCAGGCTTCAGCATGGTGTTACTTGTATCGTCGTTAGTTTTATTTCCGCTGCAATGAACCTTTTTAATTCCGCTGCAATGAACTTTATTTCCGCTGCAAGAATTTGATACTCTGATTTAAATTCGAACTCGGTTTGTAATAACTCTATGTTACCCCTTGATGTATGTTAAATTTGTGGAATGTTGTAATCTCTGGAACTCACCTTCGTGTGGGCGTGCTGTTGTTTCGATCGAGAAAAGTACGTGGTTAAATCGGGTTTAATCCGACGACGCTCCAGCTTATTCCGGATTAAGTGCGTGACTACTCGATTAGTGGTCCCGGGTACTTAACTTGGAATAATTTCGGAGTGGTCCGCCACAGCTGGCATCAGAGCCGAAACAGCGCACCGGAGAGAGCAACAAACCTTTAATAAATATTTTTGAATAAAATTTGCCAACTCGTACTTCCGCCGCGTTTTGCGAAGGAAGGTTATTTTAGGACCTTTAAGGATGTTACCTAGAGCGTGAAGCCTATGTGGGTTAAGGGATCACGATATGATAGGTGGCAAATAATATATTATACTGACTTCCAGCACATTCATTCTGTCATTTACTTTACGCAATGGTGGGCGCAAGGTACGGCGATTGCTGTAACGTACCACGGCACTATATGAAAATATAGTGGCGACACATAGTCAATACGCTGTGATGGCGTATGAAAATAGAATAGCATGGTGGGCGCAAGGTACGGCGATTGCTGTAGCGTACCACGGCATCATATGCAAATATGATGGCGGCACAAAGTCAATACGCTATCTCATGAGCGTATGAAATTGTCAATATGTTGCTTTGGTAACATATGAACATTGCCCGTTCAATGTTAAACGTTCGGGTGCCACCTCTATAGTGGGTGGTAATGAATGGAGACGCTTTCGTGAGTGCTGGAACGAAAGGTTGATTATACATGCTCTGGAATGGAATTTTCTGCAGGTACACTAACCGCGATTCCGTATGTTGAAACGGTTAGAAAAGTTCGGCTAGATAATATAGGGAGAGACGGATATTGCCTAGCCACCGGCACTAACTTCGTAGGCCAAAAGTTTATTGGCATGTGTGTTGGTGAGAACGAATAGGCCGCTCTTGCATTGCATTTCGCTGAAAT
Organism: Digitaria exilis; assembly: GCA_015342445.1. NCBI lineage: Eukaryota > Viridiplantae > Streptophyta > Magnoliopsida > Poales > Poaceae > Digitaria > Digitaria exilis. The sequence continues at coordinate 107,459 of JACEFO010002656.1, forward strand.
AATATTGAACCTTAATACGTGACCAATCGAAACCGCCGTCGAAATGCAAATCACAACCCCAAAAATCCTGCTGAGACCAGTCTGATTGCACCAATGTTTCGAAACTGAAAACATTGTCAAATGAAAAAGTGTTCAACATGAAAGTTGTCATAAATGTTATAAAGTTTATGCTGTAGAAATTTCAACGAAAATGGTTTAGTAGAACTGGAGATATGCTTAAAATAGTAACCCCCTGTCTGCTGGAAATTTCTGGGAACAGTGAGATAAAAATTGAATTTTTACACCATCTTAATGACAGTTTCTGCTCAAACCTCCAACATGAAACTTGTTTGGAATTTCTTAAGCAATTACCTGGCCAAATTTGCGAATTTTTGAGCTTGCAGAATTCGAGTTTCATAATTTTTACTACACTATCCAGAATCTGTTTTGTTTTCTTGGCGCTAACCGGTTCTCACCCTTGCCTTTCTTTTGGTTCAGAATGGACGCTCACGCTGACTTGGCCAGCTACCCCAACGACGTTTCCTTTTCGGATTGCCTAGGATGGGAAGGCTTCCCTAGCATTCTGTGGTCGGTTTTGCAGGCGCTTGACTACCCCGCCATAATATGAGAGGACCCTCATCCGAGACCGTGGTGTGACCCATTCCCGTGTGCGTTTGGTGGTGTATATCCATCCACCATGTCCTAGCTCCCCCACTTGGAGTGTGGAAGTTCATGGACACCACATGGAGATGACTTGTGAGCTAGCTGCCTTGAATGGCATTAGTTCTTTTTGTGCTCAGAACCAGGAATTGGTGGAGCATCAGTTGCTTGGGCTGTTTCCACCGACTCAGCCGGACGATCCCCATTGGATGAGACGCTACCTTAGCTCCCCTTTGAGGATGGCGGAGAATCCCGTCGCTGCAGCTGCATTTATGATGAGGTGGATTCGAGCTTACCACCGTTTGCAGGCACTCTTGGGACGATCGCAGAGCGAGATGCTCAACCTTGCTATGGACATGTCCGCCCGTGCCCGTGACATTGGGGTTGAGAGGACCTCATTGTCCATTGAGGTGACCACCAGGGAAGCCATAATTGCTGACTTGGAGAGGCAATTGAATGACCTCCACATCGCACACAACAACGTCCAGAATGAGCTAGCCCAAACAAGAGATGAACTTGAGGAGGTACACGGTACTTTGGAGCATGCTAATGCCATGCTAGCCGCCCATGATGCTCAGCACCTTCTTGAGAAAGAGGGAGAGCAAGGATAAGGAGAGGCCCCTGACTCCGACATGGATACCGAGGATGACATGCCGTCCCTTCTAGCTCCACCATCACCTATGGGCAGCGAGGCTACCGCTAACAACTTAGATGATTTCTAGAAGTGGTAGTCGCAAGTTTGCTCCTTCGCTAGGCCTAAATTTTGGCTTCATGTTGTAATAGGCTAGATGGAGTTGAGCTTCCCCTTTAATCTTTTGGAGATAATGTAATTTAATGGTGTGGTTGTGTGATCCAAAACTTGATGAAAGTTGTAATGGCTGTGTTGACAACATTCTGCAGCTGAGTTTGTTTTTATTATTGATGGATTTTCCATTCATTTCTGGGCTGTGATGTGAACTACAAAGTTGTTTGGAATTTGTCAAATGAAATGTTCACCAAATTTCAACCTCATTGGTTAAGCGAAATAAAAATGGCAACCAAAACACTACAGCTCGGCCTGCTGTAAAACAGCAAACGCAGAGAGCTAAAGATTGAATTTTTCGGCTTAGTTCCAGTCCGGATTTGATTCTGAGCCCAACATGAAAGTCGTAGAGCATGAAATTTTCGAGCTACTGACCGAATTGGGGCATTTGACTTGCTTCCTGTTGGGAGATATGATTTTTCTTCCGAACTGCTTGTTGATATGTCATTCTTACGCAGTAAACTTCAATATATTGTCACGTTCTATCTTGTCATCATTATGCAAGCTTATGAAATGTGGCTAATACAAGTACCTACTGCAGATGGCAATCACCCGCAGCGGTCATGACGCTAGTGGCTCCAATGCTAACCAGCAGGGGCCAGAGGGGCAGCAACAGCCGCCACCACCTCCGCCACCGCAGCAACCTCCGACGTGGCAGCAGTTGTATGCTACGCAAACGGAGATTCTACGGAACCTGCAGCATCAGCAACAAATGATGCAACAGCAGATGCTACAGTAGGGAGGTCAATGGGCCCCTCAGCCTCAAGTGGCCAGATACGAGGATTTTCTGGCTATGCACCAGCCGATATTCTCAAGAGCCGATGAACCCCTGGAGGCCGATACGTGGATTCGAGCCATCGAGTCCAAGTTCACCATCCTGGCCATGCCTTGCACTTCCAGCCGCAAGGTCGTGTTCGTGGCGCAGCAACTCCGCGGCCCAGCTCTCCTATGGTGGGAGAACTACCTGGCCCTGCAGCAAGAGGGTCATGTGGTTGAATGGGATGAGTTGAAGGCTGCGTTCAAGGCTCATCACATTTCGGCCGGCTTGGTAGAGCGGAAGTTGAACGAATTTCTGGCTCTGACCCAGGGTACCCGCACGGTGCTCCAATACGCCCAGGCCTTCAATGGTCTGTGCCCATATGCGGGTCATCACGCCGACTCTGACGAGAAGAAGTTAGAGAGGTTCCGACGTGGCCTCAATACCAAGTTGAAGGCTCAGTTGGCCACCACCCGTGCTGCCACATATGGCGATCTTGTGAACCTCGCCATCACTCAAGAAGACGCTAATGTGGTGCACAAGGCGGAAAAGAAAAGGAAAGCTCCCGCTGGACCCTCGAGCGCGCAGCCGCAGAGATTCCGCTTGGTTCCCCCGGCTGCACCGCAAGGACAGTCCAGGGCACCTCAGGGAGGTGGATGGGTTGCTAGGCCACCACAGCCTAATGCGCCCCGTTTTCCTCCACCGCCGCAGCAGCAACCAGCGCCAAGGCAGAACGCACAACAGCCAGCTCGCCCTGGAGCCGGCTATTAGTGCTTCAAGTGCGGCAGTAACAGTCACTTTATCAAGGACTGCCCGCAGAACAAGCAGCAGAACCAGCGCCCGGGAAATCAGCAGAACAAGGGCAAACAGCAGCAGCGTGTGCAGGTCCGACAAGGACGGCTTAACTACACCACCTTGGCCGACCTACCCGAGGGAGCCCCAGACATGACTGGTACCTTCCCTATCTGCACTCAACCTGTTGTGATATTGTTTGATTCCGGGGCAACACATAGTTTTATAAGCACAAGATTTCATGTGAAATGTGGATTAAAATCTTACCATACCAAATCATCATATGTGATATCAACTGCGGGAGGTAAAATTGCATCCAACCAAGTCACCCGAAAAGTTCCAATCAGGTTGGGAAGTAAAACATTTCCTACTGATTTAATTCTGCTTGGTATGGAAGGGATTGATATTGTGTTGGGAGCCAATTGGATGACTCAACATAAGGTCGTGCTAGATGTTGCGGAACGAGTTGTTGAAATAAACTCGCCTACGCATTGCCCTAGTGTGCTATATTTACCACAGCGGACTTGCATCAATGCGTGTGCTTATACAATGGTAGAAACACAACTAAAGGACATTCCGGTGGTATGTGAGTATGCCGATGTTTTTCCGGATGACTTACCTGGTATGCCGCCGGATAGGGACATTGAATTTGTGATTGAACTTCAACCTGGCACGGCACCTATATCAAAGAGACCATATAGCCCCACCCAATGAATTGGCGGAATTAAAAATTCAACACCAAGAATTGCTAGACAAGGGTTTCATTCGTTCGAGTGTATCACCTTGGGGATGTCCCGCTATCTTTGTGAAGAAGAAGGACCATTCCTTGAGGTTGTGTATCGACTACCGGCCTCTCAATGCGGTGACTATTAAAAACAAGTACCCACTCCCCCGTATTGACATCCTGTTTGACCAACTAGCTGGCGCCAGAGTGTTCTCCAAGATTGACCTTCGCTCTGGCTATCACCAAATAAAAATCCGACCTTGTGACATTCCGAAGACTGCCTTTTCTACACGTTACGGACTTTATGAGTTCTTGGTCATGTCTTTTGGACTCACCAATGCCCCAGCCTATTTCATGTACCTCATGAATTCGGTTTTCATGTCAGAACTAGATAAGTTTGTGGTGGTTTTCATTGATGACATTCTCATATATTCCAAGAATGAGGAAGAGCATGCCGAGCACCTACGCATTGTTCTTCAAAGATTGAGAGACCACCAGCTCTACGCCAAGTTCTCCAAGTGTGAATTCTGGCTAGAGAGCGTGAAATTCTTAGGTCACACGGTTTCCAAGGATGGCATATCCGTGGATCCAACCAAGGTGCAAGAGGTGCTAGATTGGCAACCACCCACCTCTGTCCACGAGATTCGGAGTTTTCTGGGTTTAGCCGGTTATTATCGCCGTTTTATTCCGGACTTCTCTCGGATTGCGAAACCCATGACCGAACTCTTAAAGAAGGGAGTCAAATTTGAGTGGAATGACAAATGTGACGAAGCTTTCCACACTTTGAGAAAACATTTAACTTCAGCCCCAGTTTTAGCTCAGCCCGATTGCACCAAGCCCTATGATGTATATTGTGATGCATCAGGCACCGGACTTGGCTGTGTCCTCATGCAAGAGAACCGAGTCATTGCTTATGCTTCTCGAGCACTTCGGCCTCATGAGCAAAACTACCCCACGCATGATCTTGAGTTAGCAGCGGTTATTCATGCCCTCAAGATGTGGAGACACTATCTGATGGGCGTTCCATGCAACATATACAGAGACCACAAGAGCCTCAAATATGTCTTCACTCAGGCACATTTGAATATGAGGCAGCGAAGATGGTTGGAGTTAGCAAAGGACTATGACCTTAGTGTGCATTATCACCCCGGCAAGGCAAATGTGGTTGCGGATGCATTAAGCCGCAAGGCTCATTGTCATTGTCTTTCCGTGGAGTCCTACGCTGACACCTTGTGCCATGAAATGGCAAAGCTCAACTTAGAGATTGTTCCACATGGGTACTTCAATCACATTTCAGTTGAGCCAACCTTGCACGATCAGATTGTTGTAGCCCAATTAAATGATGCAAAGATTAAAATCCTTAAAAGGAAATTGTCAAAGGAGAAGGTGAAGGAAAAATACAAGTGTTTCCGGCTAGATGGGCAGGGAGTGATGTGGTTTGGACATCGCATCGTGGTGCCCAAAAACACGGAACTCCGAAGGAAGATTATGGATGAGGCCCATCTCTCTAAATTTTTCATCCATCCCGGTAGCACCAAAATGTACCAAGATTTGAAACAAAATTTTTGGTGGACTAGGATGAAGCGAGAAATTGCCACGTATGTGTCGGAATGTGACACGTGTCAGCGGGTTAAGGCTAGCCACTTGAAGGTAGCAGGCACGCTTCAACCTCTACCTATTCCCTCATGGAAGTGGGAAGATATAAGCATGGATTTCATTGTGGGACTTCCCAGAACCCCTCAGGGGCATGACTCCATTTGGGTAATTGTGGACCGCCTTACCAAGACCGCACATTTTATTCCGGTCAATACCATTTATACCGCTAAGAAGTACGCTGAGATTTATTTGGAACGGATCGTTTGTCTACATGGGGTACCCAAGACGATAATTTCAGATCGTGGTACTCAGTTCGTAGCACGCTTTTGGGAACAATTGCAACTGTCCCTAGGCACAAAACTGATCCGTAGTTCAGCATATCACCCTCAAACCGATGGGCAGACGGAAAGGGTAAATCAAATACTTGAGGATATGCTTCGAGCTTGTGTTATCCATTATGGGAAGAATTGGGAGAAATGTTTATCTCTGGCCGAATTCTCCTATAACAACAGCTACCAGGCGAGTCTTAAAATGGCACCTTTCGAAGCCTTATATGGTAGAAGATGTCGGACCCCGTTGTGTTGGTCCCAGGCAGGCGAGAGGTATACCTATGGCCCTGACCTTGTGAAGGAAGCGGAAGAAAAGGTTAGGATCATTCGTGAAAATTTGAGAACCGCCCAGTCACGGCAAAAGAGTTACTTTGATCAACGGCGGAAGCCACTTCAATTCGAAGTTGGTGACCACGTGTATCTCAAGGTCTCCCCGACCAAGGGTGTGCAAAGATTTGGGTTAAAAGGAAAACTTGCACCTCGCTACATCGGCCCCTATGAAATTACTCAACAATGTGGACCGGTAGCATACCGTGTGAAGCTTCCCGAGAAGCTCTCAGCCGTGCACGACGTGTTCCACGTTTCCCAACTCAAGAGGTGTTTACGTGTTCCGACCGAAGTTGTTGAACCGGAAGAACTCTCGGTTGAACCGGATCTCTCTTATGATGAGCATCCCGTTAAAATCCTCGATGAGAAAGAGAGACAAACACGAAGGAAAGGAGTTAAAATGTACAAAATTCAGTGGAGTCATCACTCCGAAGATGAAGCCACGTGGGAAACCGAGGACTATCTTAAGAAGAATTACCCCGACTTTCTTTCGTAAGCCAAGGTACTTTCCCCACTTTGTTCCTAAGTTTATTCGAATCTCGGGACGAGATTCCTTTTAAGGGGGGTAGGCTGTGACATCTCTGATGAAAAAGTATTAAAAGTACACTTAAAACCAATGCAAAAGGGAATTATGGCTTGGAACTCAAAAATCCATCAAAAATTCACTTTTAAATTCAAAAACAAAGGTGGTTTGACACCCAACTGAAATCTCAAAAATTTCGTACTAAACTTGAAAATCTCCAAAAATAAAAGTTGTTTGTCATCACAAATAAGGCCTAGTCACTGTTTGGAACTTTTGAAAATTTTGCTTTTTAGCCCCTCAAAAACTCGAAATACAGTTCTGGGCACCTTTTTGAATTTGGGTTGTTTGAGCTCGAAAAATTTGAAATTTCAAGTTCACCCCAAAAAGAAAGTTGTGTCCCACCTCTCAAACTCCAACTTTTATTTTCACACTTTTCCAAGTTCAGTTCAAATTTTTGGAGAAAATTCAAAAGGGGCAAAGGAGCTCCACGGGCGCCAACAGTGGCCCTGCCGCGCCCCTGCTCCGGCCGGGAGCCGGCCGCCACGTGGCCGGCGAGCGGCGGAGGCCGCGCCGAGCTGGCCGAGCCGTGGCGTCGGGTGGCGCGTGTCGTCTTGCGCTTGTCCAACCCCTCCCGAGCTTTCGCATCGCCGTCGACGCGCCGTGTTGCCTCGCGCCGCGGAGCGCCATCATGGCGGTCGGGCGCCGCCGTGGCCGCGCGCTCGCGCGCGCGTCGCGCAGAGACGCCTCGCGCGAGATTCCTCCCCGCTCCGCGCCAAGATGCTCTGCAGGAGATCTTCCACTGCTCCACGCCTCAATCTTCGACGCCCAACCCCGCGCTCGCGCTCTATTCGAGCTCGACGCGCATCAATGGCGCGTCACGTCGGCCTTTACTCCTCATGCGCGCTCCCGAGGCTGCACGCCCCTCTCTTGCGTGCCCAAGCCTCCCACCGAGCCACTCTCACTCTCCACTAGCTCGCGCACTTCTCCAGTTCGTCTCCTCGCGCCTCGCTCCGTCGTCTTCCACCTCGCGCCGCGCGGACCGAGCCGAGCTTCGAGACGAAATTCGCCCTACACTCTCCACCATTCCCTAATTCCTCGCGCACGCAGCTAGAACCCTTCACTAGCCTCCCTTTCCCCCACTCCTCACGAGCTATCATCGCTTCTCCGGCGAGAAATCGAGATTTCCCCCAAATCTCCATTTGTCGGCCGCCGGAGCACCCTCACGTTGAGACCCTATACCGAGCCGTCCCCGAGGACAACCGAGCACGCCAGCAGCTTCCCCGAGCTCCACTGGTGCTCTAGGACCCCTCCAACCCCGACGAGACCCACCGACCTCACCGGCGTAGAAGCCACAGCGGCCGCGCCGCCACTGCATCGCCGTCGGCCATCTTCCGAGCATCCCCCAGCCTCCCCACCGTCACCAATCGACTCGTGGTGAGCCCCTGGTGCTTTTCCCCCACATCCCCGACCCTAGCTCGCCGGCGCAACTCCGGCGACGGCCCATGGACCAAAGTTCATCGTCTTCGTTTTTCTAGGGTCCTCTGCGCAAAAGTCAGGGAATTGTTTGAAAGGTTTTGAAAGCTCTAGGGTCTCCAGCGTAAAAAGATTCTTAAACCTAGATCTATTTTTTCACGAATCTTGTAAAATCCACTAAAAATCGTACATAAATCATAAAAATGCACAAAAATACTCCCTGGACTCGTTAGATTGTAAAATCCAATCTCCTTTAAGCATGTATATAATTTTGGTGAACCATTTTTGAATTAAAATTCGAACTATGAATTTAGAAACTTGTGCACCATTTCAAATACAGAGCTCCTCTAGGGCTGAGCTTTGGATATGTTGTTTGTAGTGACTTTGGACACCTTGTGTCCAAAGGGGACCTAAAAATATGGCCTGTAGCTTCAGTTATGAATTAAAATGTGTTTCCTGTCTTTTTGGAGTTCAGAAATTGTTAAAAATAATCCATGCAGGGAAAAATCACCATGTTTCTCCAGAGGCCTAAAATCTTGTTAGCACATCTGTTAAAAATGCAAAACTTAATTTTTTCTCTGTTTAGACTAACAAATAAATAGATATGTGTTTTTGGATAGGAATTTATTGAGCACTGTCCAAGGGTTATTTTGAGCCACCACTTGGCCAGAGCCCTCCTTGTACTCTTGACTAGCTCTGGTAGGAAAATTTCCTGGTTTGGATGTATTTTCAATTTTATATGAATTTATTTCATTTCTACAGGCAGCAGTTTAAATTATTTTTAATAAATTCTGTGTAGCTCAGATTTAGCTAAATTTTGGAGTGAGCCTAACTCTTATACTCCAGTAGCTATCATAATGTTTATAGATAAAAAGGATGAACAGAAAATGAGAAACAAAAATGAGAAGGAATTAATGTGGAATTGAATTATGTAAAAGAATAAACCTTTTTGTTAATTAGTTAAAATAAAATAAGGAAAGTCTAAAATTCCAAGGACAGTACCAAAACTGCAAATAATAAATAGAAATTCTTTTATATATGTACACAATCACCATCAAAGATAAATAAAAATTTTCCACCCTCTACTCTATTTTTGTGAAGAAAAGAGTAGTACTTGAGCATGTCTAGGTGAATATGGCCTTCAAGGCCTTAATCTTGGAATCAATAAGCAGCCGCAATAAGTTATGCATCTCGTGTAGAAGGCGCTATTCCGGACGGCACCTACCATCTCATCCCCGCCGACGAAGAAGGAATCCCGGAGGGAGGTGCCGGCGAAGGATCGATCAACCCGGAGGCTAACCCCCAGCTAGAGCAAGAAGGCAAGCCCCGGAGCATGACCTAACTTTTAAAGTTTATGCATCTATGAATTCCCTATGCTTGTGCATTTACGTTTCAAGGAGTTGATTGAATACCTTAGCTGCACATTTCTAGTACCATGACTTGCAACACGAGTATGAAAGGATCGATAGGGCATTGCTTAGGTCCGTTACAATTCGAGTGATTTCCTGTTACTCGCGAGACATAGGAATTGCTTGTCTTCACTTATGTTGGAATCATAAGGATTGACGGGCGGGATGGTAGATGTAGATCTCCCGTCTGTGTATGATAATGGATTTAAGGTCGAAACGTGTGGTTGAGTGTGTCAAGTTTTTGAACGTACCACATGCATGCCGATATATGGGAATCGGTAAGCCCGGTACCAGATTGAAGCAGCTAGGGCCGATAGCCATCTCTCCTTGGAAACTTTTGTTTCCCCTGCCGTACACTTGTGGATATATGCGTGAGACTGTGAGTGAAGCAGTAAACCTTTATCCTAAGGAAGTGGACCCGGTTCCGAATTGTGGATCGATGGGAAAGGTTGGGAAGTGCTTGTACCTTTTATAGCAAGCATTATCCGTGTGTGTTGGGTTTCCCCTGGCCAGGTAGCAAAATTCGGTTCGAACTGTCCGCTTCTCGCGGTTAATGAGACTGCTTGACCGCCTTGCTGCATTGAGTAACAAGTTGAACTATGAGATTGATGAATTTGTTGTATGAAATAAATTGTATTGCACCACTTGTATGCTTAGAGAGGATGCTAATCTAGAATGGTTAAATCTACTAGAATATGATGCTAAAACATGAAAGCAAGGACCTACTCTTAGTTGCTTTTTGGCAAACAAACCCACCAGCCAAAAGCCTCTCATGTCTAGATGTCGGTGATGTAGTTTTCACCCGACGGGTAAGCCTTGCTGAGTATTAGTATACTCGGCCTTGCTTGTGGCATTGATTTCAGGTGCAATGTTGGATGTGGCAGTCGATGCCATGACTTGGCCTACCCAGGTTCCCCCTGGATGGCACATCGAGTGGGTTCCGTCCTCTGCCGAGGAACGGGAGGAGTAGCACCGTGGCAGGCTTCAGCATGGTGTTACTTGTATCGTCGTTAGTTTTATTTCCGCTGCAATGAACCTTTTTAATTCCGCTGCAATGAACTTTATTTCCGCTGCAAGAATTTGATACTCTGATTTAAATTCGAACTCGGTTTGTAATAACTCTATGTTACCCCTTGATGTATGTTAAATTTGTGGAATGTTGTAATCTCTGGAACTCACCTTCGTGTGGGCGTGCTGTTGTTTCGATCGAGAAAAGTACGTGGTTAAATCGGGTTTAATCCGACGACGCTCCAGCTTATTCCGGATTAAGTGCGTGACTACTCGATTAGTGGTCCCGGGTACTTAACTTGGAATAATTTCGGAGTGGTCCGCCACAGCTGGCATCAGAGCCGAAACAGCGCACCGGAGAGAGCAACAAACCTTTAATAAATATTTTTGAATAAAATTTGCCAACTCGTACTTCCGCCGCGTTTTGCGAAGGAAGGTTATTTTAGGACCTTTAAGGATGTTACCTAGAGCGTGAAGCCTATGTGGGTTAAGGGATCACGATATGATAGGTGGCAAATAATATATTATACTGACTTCCAGCACATTCATTCTGTCATTTACTTTACGCAATGGTGGGCGCAAGGTACGGCGATTGCTGTAACGTACCACGGCACTATATGAAAATATAGTGGCGACACATAGTCAATACGCTGTGATGGCGTATGAAAATAGAATAGCATGGTGGGCGCAAGGTACGGCGATTGCTGTAGCGTACCACGGCATCATATGCAAATATGATGGCGGCACAAAGTCAATACGCTATCTCATGAGCGTATGAAACTGTCAATATGTTGCTTTGGTAACATATGAACATTGCCCGTTCAATGTTAAACGTTCGGGTGCCACCTCTATAGTGGGTGGTAATGAATGGAGACGCTTTCGTGAGTGCTGGAACGAAAGGTTGATTATACATGCTCTGGAATGGAATTTTCTGCAGGTACACTAACCGCGATTCCGTATGTTGAAACGGTTAGAAAAGTTCGGCTAGATAATATAGGGAGAGACGGATATTGCCTAGCCACCGGCACTAACTTCGTAGGCAAAAAGTTTATTGGCATGTGTGTTGGTGAGAACGAATAGGCCGCTCTTGCATTGCATTTCGCTGAAATAATATTGAACCTTAATACGTGACCAATCGAAACCGCCGTCGAAATGCAAATCACAACCCCAAAAATCCTGCTGAGACCAGTCTGATTGCACCAATGTTTCGAAACTGAAAACATTGTCAAATGAAAAAGTGTTCAACATGAAAGTTGTCATAAATGTTATAAAGTTTATGCTGTAGAAATTTCAACGAAAATGGTTTAGTAGAACTGGAGATATGCTTAAAATAGTAACCCCCTGTCTGCTGGAAATTTCTGGGAACAGTGAGATAAAAATTGAATTTTTACACCATCTTAATGACAGTTTCTGCTCAAACCTCCAACATGAAACTTGTTTGGAATTTCTTAAGCAATTACCTGGCCAAATTTGCGAATTTTTGAGCTTGCAGAATTCAAGTTTCATAATTTTTACTACACTATCCAGAATCTGTTTTGTTTTCTTGGCGCTAACCGGTTCTCACCCTTGCCTTTCTTTTGGTTCAGAATGGACGCTCACGCTGACTTGGCCAGCTACCCCAACGATGTTTCCTTTTCGGATTGCCTAGGATGGGAAGGCTTCCCTAGCATTCTGTGGTCGGTTTTGCAGGCGCTTGACTACCCCGCCATAATATGAGAGGACCCTCATCCGAGACCGTGGTGTGACCCGTTCCCGTGTGCGTTTGGTGGTGTATATCCATCCACCATGTCCTAGCTCCCCCACTTGGAGTGTGGAAGTTCATGGACACCACATGGAGATGACTTGTGAGCTAGCTGCCTTGAATGGCATTAGTTCTTTTTGTGCTCAGAACCAGGAATTGGTGGAGCATCAGTTGCTTGGGCTGTTTCCACCGACTCAGCCGGACGATCCCCATTGGATGAGACGCTACCTTAGCTCCCCTTTGAGGATGGCGGAGAATCCCGTCTCTGCAGCTGCATTGATGATGAGGTGGATTCGAGCTTACCACCGTTTGCAGGCACTCTTGGGACGATCGCAGAGCGAGATGCTCAACCTTGCTATGGACATGTCCGCCCGTGCCCGTGACATTGGGGTTGAGAGGACCTCATTGTCCATTGAGGTGACCACCAGGGAAGCCATAATTGCTGACTTGGAGAGGCAATTGAATGACCTCCACATCGCACACAACAACGTCCAGAATGAGCTAGCCCAAACAAGAGATGAACTTGAGGAGGTACACGGTACTTTGGAGCATGCTAATGCCATGCTAGCCGCCCATGATGCTCAGCACCTTCTTGAGCAAGAGGGAGAGCAAGGAGAAGGAGAGGCCCCTGACTCCGACATGGATACCGAGGATGACATGCCGTCCCTTCTAGCTCCACCATCACCTATGGGCAGCGAGGCTACCGCTAACAACTTAGATGATTTCTAGAAGTGGTAGTCGCAAGTTTGCTCCTTCGCTAGGCCTAAATTTTGGCTTCATGTTGTAATAGGCTAGATGGAGTTGAGCTTCCCCTTTAATCTTTTGGAGATAATGTAATTTAATGGTGTGGTTGTGTGATCCAAAACTTGATGAAAGTTGTAATGGCTGTGTTGACAACATTCTGCAGCTGAGTTTGTTTTTATTATTGATGGATTTTCCATTCATTTCTGGGCTGTGATGTGAACTACAAAGTTGTTTGGAATTTGTCAAATGAAATGTTCACCAAATTTCAACCTCATTGGTTAAGCGAAATAAAAATGGCAACCAAAACACTACAGCTCGGCCTGCTGTAAAACAGCAAACGCAGAGAGCTAAAGATTGAATTTTTCGGCTTAGTTCCAGTCCGGATTTGATTCTGAGCCCAACATGAAAGTCGTAGAGCATGAAATTTTCGAGCTACTGACCGAATTGGGGCATTTGACTTGCTTCCTGTTGGGAGATATGATTTTTCTTCCGAACTGCTTGTTGATATGTCATTCTTACGCAGTAAACTTCAATATATTGTCACGTTCTATCTTGTCATCATTATGCAAGCTTATGAAATGTGGCTAATACAAGTACCTACTGCAGATGGCAATCACCCGCAGCGGTCATGACGCTAGTGGCTCCAATGCTAACCAGCAGGGGCCAGAGGGGCAGCAACAGCCGCCACCACCTCCGCCACCGCAGCAACCTCCGACGTGGCAGCAGTTGTATGCTACGCAAACGGAGATTCTACGGAACCTGCAGCATCAGCAACAAATGATGCAACAGCAGATGCTACAGCAGGGAGGTCAATGGGCCCCTCAGCCTCAAGTGGCCAGATACGAGGATTTTCTGGCTATGCACCAGCCGATATTCTCAAGAGCCGATGAACCCCTGGAGGCCGATACGTGGATTCGAGCCATCGAGTCCAAGTTCACCATCCTGGCCATGCCTTGCACTTCCAGCCGCAAGGTCGTGTTCGTGGCGCAGCAACTCCGCGGCCCAGCTCTCCTATGGTGGGAGAACTACCTGGCCCTGCAGCAAGAGGGTCATGTGGTTGAATGGGATGAGTTGAAGGCTGCGTTCAAGGCTCATCACATTTCGGCCGGCTTGGTAGAGCGGAAGTTGAACGAATTTCTGGCTCTGACCCAGGGTACCCGCACGGTGCTCCAATACGCCCAGGCCTTCAATGGTCTGTGCCCATATGCGGGTCATCACGCCGACTCTGACGAGAAGAAGTTAGAGAGGTTCCGACGTGGCCTCAATACCAAGTTGAAGGCTCAGTTGGCCACCACCCGTGCTGCCACATATGGCGATCTTGTGAACCTCGCCATCACTCAAGAAGACGCTAATGTGGTGCACAAGGCGGAAAAGAAAAGGAAAGCTCCCGCTGGACCCTCGAGCGCGCAGCCGCAGAGATTCCGCTTGGTTCCCCCGGCTGCACCGCAAGGACAGTCCAGGGCACCTCAGGGAGGTGGATGGGTTGCTAGGCCACCACAGCCTAATGCGCCCCGTTTTCCTCCACCGCCGCAGCAGCAACCAGCGGCAAGGCAGAACGCACAACAGCCAGCTCGCCCTGGAGCCGGCTATTAGTGCTTCAAGTGCGGCAGTAACAGTCACTTTATCAAGGACTGCCCGCAGAACAAGCAGCAGAACCAGCGCCCGGGAAATCAGCAGAACAAGGGCAAACAGCAGCAGCGTGTGCAGGTCCGACAAGGACGGCTTAACTACACCACCTTGGCCGACCTACCCGAGGGAGCCCCAGACATGACTGGTACCTTCCCTATCTGCACTCAACCTGTTGTGATATTGTTTGATTCCGGGGCAACACATAGTTTTATAAGCACAAGATTTCATGTGAAATGTGGATTAAAATCTTACCATACCAAATCATCATATGTGATATCAACTGCGGGAGGTAAAATTGCATCCAACCAAGTCACCCGAAAAGTTCCAATCAGGTTGGGAAGTAAAACATTTCCTACTGATTTAATTCTGCTTGGTATGGAAGGGATTGATATTGTGTTGGGAGCCAATTGGATGACTCAACATAAGGTCGTGCTAGATGTTGCGGAACGAGTTGTTGAAATAAACTCGCCTACGCATTGCCCTAGTGTGCTATATTTACCACAGCGGACTTGCATCAATGCGTGTGCTTATACAATGGTAGAAACACAACTAAAGGACATTCCGGTGGTATGTGAGTATGCCGATGTTTTTCCGGATGACTTACCTGGTATGCCGCCGGATAGGGACATTGAATTTGTGATTGAACTTCAACCTGGCACGGCACCTATATCAAAGAGACCATATAGCCCCACCCAATGAATTGGCGGAATTAAAAATTCAACACCAAGAATTGCTAGACAAGGGTTTCATTCGTTCGAGTGTATCACCTTGGGGATGTCCCGCTATCTTTGTGAAGAAGAAGGACCATTCCTTGAGGTTGTGTATCGACTACCGGCCTCTCAATGCGGTGACTATTAAAAACAAGTACCCACTCCCCCGTATTGACATCCTGTTTGACCAACTAGCTGGCGCCAGAGTGTTCTCCAAGATTGACCTTCGCTCTGGCTATCACCAAATAAAAATCCGACCTTGTGACATTCCGAAGACTGCCTTTTCTACACGTTACGGACTTTATGAGTTCTTGGTCATGTCTTTTGGACTCACCAATGCCCCAGCCTATTTCATGTACCTCATGAATTCGGTTTTCATGTCAGAACTAGATAAGTTTGTGGTGGTTTTCATTGATGACATTCTCATATATTCCAAGAATGAGGAAGAGCATGCCGAGCACCTACGCATTGTTCTTCAAAGATTGAGAGACCACCAGCTCTACGCCAAGTTCTCCAAGTGTGAATTCTGGCTAGAGAGCGTGAAATTCTTAGGTCACACGGTTTCCAAGGATGGCATATCCGTGGATCCAACCAAGGTGCAAGAGGTGCTAGATTGGCAACCACCCACCTCTGTCCACGAGATTCGGAGTTTTCTGGGTTTAGCCGGTTATTATTGCCGTTTTATTCCGGACTTCTCTCGGATTGCGAAACCCATGACCGAACTCTTAAAGAAGGGAGTCAAATTTGAGTGGAATGACAAATGTGACGAAGCTTTCCACACTTTGAGAAAACATTTAACTTCAGCCCCAGTTTTAGCTCAGCCCGATTGCACCAAGCCCTATGATGTATATTGTGATGCATCAGGCACCGGACTTGGCTGTGTCCTCATGCAAGAGAACCGAGTCATTGCTTATGCTTCTCGAGCACTTCGGCCTCATGAGCAAAACTACCCCACGCATGATCTTGAGTTAGCAGCGGTTATTCATGCCCTCAAGATGTGGAGACACTATCTGATGGGCGTTCCATGCAACATATACAGAGACCACAAGAGCCTCAAATATGTCTTCACTCAGGCACATTTGAATATGAGGCAGCGAAGATGGTTGGAGTTAGCAAAGGACTATGACCTTAGTGTGCATTATCACCCCGGCAAGGCAAATGTGGTTGCGGATGCATTAAGCCGCAAGGCTCATTGTCATTGTCTTTCCGTGGAGTCCTACGCTGACACCTTGTGCCATGAAATGGCAAAGCTCAACTTAGAGATTGTTCCACATGGGTACTTCAATCACATTTCAGTTGAGCCAACCTTGCACGATCAGATTGTTGTAGCCCAATTAAATGATGCAAAGATTAAAATCCTTAAAAGGAAATTGTCAAAGGAGAAGGTGAAGGAAAAATACAAGTGTTTCCGGCTAGATGGGCAGGGAGTGATGTGGTTTGGACATCGCATCGTGGTGCCCAAAAACACGGAACTCCGAAGGAAGATTATGGATGAGGCCCATCTCTCTAAATTTTTCATCCATCCCGGTAGCACCAAAATGTACCAAGATTTGAAACAAAATTTTTGGTGGACTAGGATGAAGCGAGAAATTGCCACGTATGTGTCGGAATGTGACACGTGTCAGCGGGTTAAGGCTAGCCACTTGAAGGTAGCAGGCACGCTTCAACCTCTACCTATTCCCTCATGGAAGTGGGAAGATATAAGCATGGATTTCATTGTGGGACTTCCCAGAACCCCTCAGGGGCATGACTCCATTTGGGTAATTGTGGACCGCCTTACCAAGACCGCACATTTTATTCCGGTCAATACCATTTATACCGCTAAGAAGTACGCTGAGATTTATTTGGAACGGATCGTTTGTCTACATGGGGTACCCAAGACGATAATTTCAGATCGTGGTACTCAGTTCGTAGCACGCTTTTGGGAACAATTGCAACTGTCCCTAGGCACAAAACTGATCCGTAGTTCAGCATATCACCCTCAAACCGATGGGCAGACGGAAAGGGTAAATCAAATACTTGAGGATATGCTTCGAGCTTGTGTTATCCATTATGGGAAGAATTGGGAGAAATGTTTATCTCTGGCCGAATTCTCCTATAACAACAGCTACCAGGCGAGTCTTAAAATGGCACCTTTCGAAGCCTTATATGGTAGAAGATGTCGGACCCCGTTGTGTTGGTCCCAGGCAGGCGAGAGGTATACCTATGGCCCTGACCTTGTGAAGGAAGCGGAAGAAAAGGTTAGGATCATTCGTGAAAATTTGAGAACCTCCCAGTCACGGCAAAAGAGTTACTTTGATCAACGGCGGAAGCCACTTCAATTCGAAGTTGGTGACCACGTGTATCTCAAGGTCTCCCCGACCAAGGGTGTGCAAAGATTTGGGTTAAAAGGAAAACTTGCACCTCGCTACATCGGCCCCTATGAAATTACTCAACAATGTGGACCGGTAGCATACCGTGTGAAGCTTCCCGAGAAGCTCTCAGCCGTGCACGACGTGTTCCACGTTTCCCAACTCAAGAGGTGTTTACGTGTTCCGACCGAAGTTGTTGAACCGGAAGAACTCTCGGTTGAACCGGATCTCTCTTATGATGAGCATCCCGTTAAAATCCTCGATGAGAAAGAGAGACAAACACGAACGAAAGGAGTTAAAATGTACAAAATTCAGTGGAGTCATCACTCCGAAGATGAAGCCACGTGGGAAACCGAGGACTATCTTAAGAAGAATTACCCCGACTTTCTTTCGTAAGCCAAGGTACTTTCCCCACTTTGTTCCTAAGTTTATTCGAATCTCGGGACGAGATTCCTTTTAAGGGGGGTAGGCTGTGACATCTCTGATGAAAAAGTATTAAAAGTACACTTAAAACCAATGCAAAAGGGAATTATGGCTTGGAACTCAAAAATCCATCAAAAATTCACTTTTAAATTCAAAAACAAAGGTGGTTTGACACCCAACTGAAATCTCAAAAATTTCGTACTAAACTTGAAAATCTCCAAAAATAAAAGTTGTTTGTCATCACAAATAAGGCCTAGTCACTGTTTGGAACTTTTGAAAATTTTGCTTTTTAGCCCCTCAAAAACTCGAAATACAGTTCTGGGCACCTTTTTGAATTTGGGTTGTTTGAGCTCGAAAAATTTGAAATTTCAAGTTCACCCCAAAAAGAAAGTTGTGTCCCACCTCTCAAACTCCAACTTTTATTTTCACACTTTTCCAAGTTCAGTTCAAATTTTTGGAGAAAATTCAAAAGGGGCAAAGGAGCTCCACGGGCGCCAACAGTGGCCCTGCCGCGCCCCTGCTCCGGCCGGGAGCCGGCCGCCACGTGGCCGGCGAGCGGCGGAGGCCGCGCCGAGCTGGCCGAGCCGTGGCGTCGGGTGGCGCGTGTCGTCTTGCGCTTGTCCAACCCCTCCCGAGCTTTCGCATCGCCGTCGACGCGCCGTGTTGCCTCGCGCCGCGGAGCGCCATCATGGCGGTCGGGCGCCGCCTTGGCCGCGCGCTCGCGCGCGCGTCGCGCAGAGACGCCTCGCGCGAGATTCCTCCCCGCTCCGCGCCAAGATGCTCTGCAGGAGATCTTCCACTGCTCCACGCCTCAATCTTCGACGCCCAACCCCGCGCTCGCGCTCTATTCGAGCTCGACGCGCATCAATGGCGCGTCACGTCGGCCTTTACTCCTCACGCGCGCTCCCGAGGCTGCACGCCCCTCTCTTGCGTGCCCAAGCCTCCCACCGAGCCACTCTCACTCTCCACTAGCTCGCACACTTCTCCAGTTCGTCTCCTCGCGCCTCGCTC
This sequence comes from Digitaria exilis, assembly GCA_015342445.1. Classification (NCBI taxonomy): domain Eukaryota; kingdom Viridiplantae; phylum Streptophyta; class Magnoliopsida; order Poales; family Poaceae; genus Digitaria; species Digitaria exilis. The sequence goes on from JACEFO010002656.1 coordinate 126,447, forward strand.
CGTCGTCTTCCACCTCGCGCCGCGCGGACCGAGCCGAGCTTCGAGACGAAATTCGCCCTACACTCTCCACCATTCCCTAATTCCTCGCGCACGCAGCTAGAACCCTTCACTAGCCTCCCTTTCCCCCACTCCTCACGAGCTATCATCGCTTCTCCGGCGAGAAATCGAGATTTCCCCCAAATCTCCATTTGTCGGCCGCCGGAGCACCCTCACGTTGAGACCCTATACCGAGCCGTCCCCGAGGACAACCGAGCACGCCAGCAGCTTCCCCGAGCTCCACTGGTGCTCCAGGACCCCTCCAACCCCGACGAGACCCACCGACCTCACCGGCGTAGAAGCCGCGGCGGCCGCGCCGCCACTGCATCGCCGTCGGCCATCTTCCGAGCATCCCCCAGCCTCCCCACCGTCACCAATCGACTCGTGGTGAGCCCCTGGTGCTTTTCCCCCACATCCCCGACCCTAGCTCGCCGGCGCAACTCCGGCGACGGCCCATGGACCAAAGTTCATCGTCTTCGTTTTTCTAGGGTCCTCTGCGCAAAAGTCAGGGACTTGTTTGAAAGGTTTTGAAAGCTCTAGGGTCTCCAGCGTAAAAAGATTCTTAAACCTAGATCTATTTTTTCACGAATCTTGTAAAATCCACTAAAAATCGTACATAAATCATAAAAATGCACAAAAATACTCCCTGGACTCGTTAGATTGTAAAATCCAATCTCCTTTAAGCATGTATATAATTTTGGTGAACCATTTTTGAATTAAAATTCGAACTATGAATTTAGAAACTTGTGCACCATTTCAAATACAGAGCTCCTCTAGGGCTGAGCTTTGGATATGTTGTTTGTAGTGACTTTGGACACCTTGTGTCCAAAGGGGACCTAAAAATATGGCCTGTAGCTTCAGTTATGAATTAAAATGTGTTTCCTGTCTTTTTGTAGTTCAGAAATTGTTAAAAATAATCCATGCAGGGAAAAATCACCATTTTTCTCCAGAGGCCTAAAATCTTGTTAGCACATCTGTTAAAAATGCAAAACTTAATTTTTTCTCTGTTTAGACTAACAAATAAATAGATATGTGTTTTTGGATAGGAATTTATTGAGGACTGTCCAAGGGTTATTTTGAGCCACCACTTGGCCAGAGCCCTCCTTGTACTCTTGACTAGCTCTGGTAGGAAAATTTCCTGGTTTGAATGTATTTTCAATTTTATATGAATTTATTTCATTTCTACATGCAGCAGTTTAAATTATTTTTAATAAATTCTGTGTAGCTCAGATTTAGCTAAATTTTGGAGTGAGCCTAACTCTTATACTCCAGTAGCTATCATAATGTTTATAGATAAAAAGGATGAACAGAAAATGAGAAACAAAAATGAGAAGGAATTAATGTGGAATTGAATTATGTAAAAGAATAAACCTTTTTGTTAATTAGTTAAAATAAAATAAGGAAAGTCTAAAATTCCAAGGACAGTACCAAAACTGCAAATAATAAATAGAAATTCTTTTATATATGTACACAATCACCATCAAAGATAAATAAAAATTTTCCACCCTCTACTCTATTTTTGTGAAGAAAAGAGTAGTACTTGAGCATGTCTAGGTGAATATGGCCTTCAAGGCCTTAATCTTGGAATCAATAAGCAGCCGCAATAAGTTATGCATCTCGTGTAGAAGGCGCTATTCCGGACGGCACCTACCATCTCATCCCCGCCGACGAAGAAGGAATCCCGGAGGGAGGTGCCGGCGAAGGATCGATCAACCCGGAGGCTAACCCCCAGCTAGAGCAAGAAGGCAAGCCCCGGAGCATGACCTAACTTTTAAAGTTTATGCATCTATGAATTCCCTATGCTTGTGCATTTACGTTTCAAGGAGTTGATTGAATACCTTAGCTGCACATTTCTAGTACCATGACTTGCAACACGAGTATGAAAGGATCGATAGGGCATTGCTTAGGTCCGTTACAATTCGAGTGATTTCCTGTCACTCGCGAGACATAGGAATTGCTTGTCTTCACTTATGTTGGAATCATAAGGATTGACGGGCGGGATGGTAGATGTAGATCTCCCGTCTGTGTATGATAATGGATTTAAGGTCGAAACGTGTGGTTGAGTGTGTCAAGTTTTTGAACGTACCACATGCATGCCGATATATGGGAATCGGTAAGCCCGGTACCAGATTGAAGCAGCTGGGGCCGATAGCCATCTCTCCTTGGAAACTTTTGTTTCCCCTGCCGTACACTTGTGGATATATGCGTGAGACTGTGAGTGAAGCAGTAAACCTTTATCCTAAGGAAGTGGACCCGGTTCCGAATTGTGGATCGATGGGAAAGGTTGGGAAGTGCTTGTACCTTTTATAGCAAGCATTATCCGTGTGTGTTGGGTTTCCCCTGGCCAGGTAGCAAAATTCGGTTCGAACTGTCCGCTTCTCGCGGTTAATGAGACTGCTTGACCGCCTTGCTGCATTGAGTAACAAGTTGAACTATGAGATTGATGAATTTGTTGTATGAAATAAATTGTATTGCACCACTTGTATGCTTAGAGAGGATGCTAATCTAGAATGGTTAAATCTACTAGAATATGATGCTAAAACATGAAAGCAAGGACCTACTCTTAGTTGCTTTTTGGCAAACAAACCCACCAGCCAAAAGCCTCTCATGTCTAGATGTCGGTGATGTAGTTTTCACCCGACGGGTAAGCCTTGCTGAGTATTAGTATACTCAGCCTTGCTTGTGGCATTGATTTCAGGTGCAATGTTGGATGTGGCAGTCGATGCCATGACTTGGCCTACCCAGGTTCCCCCTGGATGGCACATCGAGTGGGTTCCGTCCTCTGCCAAGGAACGGGAGGAGTAGCACCGTGGCAGGCTTCAGCATGGTGTTACTTGTATCGTCGTTAGTTTTATTTCCGCTGCAATGAACCTTTTTGATTCCGCTGCAATGAACTTTATTTCTGCTGCAAGAATTTGATACTCTGATTTAAATTCGAACTCCGTTTGTAATAACTCTATGTTACCCCTTGATGTATGTTAAATTTGTGGAATGTTGTAATCTCTGGAACTCACCTTCGTGTGGGCGTGCTGTTGTTTCGATCGAGAAAAGTACGTGGTTAAATCGGGTTTAATCCGACGACGCTCCAGCTTATTCCGGATTAAGTGCCTGACTACTCGATTAGTGGTCCCGGGGTACTTAACTTGGAATAATTTCGGAGTGGTCCGCCACACTATTGGGGATGCTGAACCGCAAGGAATCATCTACGATCCAAAGGTTGTCCTTCTCTCGTAAGCACCTGAAGTGGATCGACTACCAGATTGTGGAAAGCAAAGGAGTTCTTCCTAGTTTCACATCTTCGATATCCATGAGGGTGACAGATTTTCTTGGTCGGTCAGTCAATAGAGCCACTTGCCAACATTGATGGAGCACGAGTTACTCTTCAGCTCAGAGTTGGCAATGAAAAGATCTCGGTCAGCCTAGTCAGTTCAATCAACACTATAGCTGAGACAAGACCAGAACGAGACCCACTGGAATAAGGCAATGTGCATAATTTTGGAAGAGCCCACTCAACAAATCGTTGAAGATGATGCTCAACACTTTACTCAGAGATAGAACCAGGCAGATATCTCAATGAGGAGGAAAAACCGCAACATTCTTCTCTTGATGTAGAAATCGGTGCCTCCTGGTGTAAAGTTTGTCTTACTTCCAACTAAGGCATGTCAGTCATCATCAGAGAGTGAGACTTGGCATCTCTCGACGGTCCTAAGAGAAGTATCGATCCATCTCTGGGTACCCTCTTCAGGACTAGAAGGGGTTCAATCCCCAACATATCCACATATCACATCTTTATGGCACTGAATTTTCAGTGTCACTGGTCATTCTAGACCTTCTATCTAGCTCATCGCTCAAGATCAGCTAAGCTCGACCATTCACTCAAGATTGACGGGATCGATGTGATAAGGAAGGTGGTAAAGTAAGATGTATTCAAAACTTTTGCATGCGGGAGTCATCAACCCCATGCAAGACAGTGAATTGGTTAGTCATGTTCAAGTGATTCCGAAGAAGGGAGGATAGTCGTCCAAAATGAGAGAATTGCGCGCTTACCTCAGAGGACAATTACCAGCTGGAGGATGTGTACCGGCAGCCGAACAAGGATGTCAGGAAAGATCACTACCCTCCTACCCTTCATTGACGAAATGTTTGAACAATTGGCCAAGCACTTGTTCGTTTGTTACATCTATGGCTACTCTGGTTATCATCAACCCCTATTCATCCGGATGATCAGAGTAAGGCCACCTTCACCTGCCCCTTTGGCACATTTGCCTTTTAGGTGGATGCCAGTTGGTCTAGCAGTGCACCTGCTTCTTTCCAAGGTTTATGATGATGATTTTTCTCTGACCTTATCGAGAACATCGTGGAAGTATTCCTAGATGGCATCTCAGTATACAGCAGAAGCTTGAAGATTGCCTTGGGAATCTAACAATGATCCTCAAGAGATTCGAAGAGACACATTTGGTCCTCAATTGACGAAATGTCACTTCATGGTCAGAGAATTTGCCGTTCTCGGCACTCGTTTCAGCCCCATCATATATGTTCCTTATTGGAACGTTCCTTTCAGGAGCAGATGTGATGCAAGTGACTATGCCATCGACGCAGTGCTGTGTCAATACAAGGATAAATAGCAACATCTATAGATTGACCAGAAATTCGTAACAACGGAGAAGGAACCGCTGCCAATGGCAATTGACATTGACAAGTTCAATTACTACTTGGTTGGTGTTAAAGTACACGGAGCATGCTACACCAAAGCACCATTTGGCCAAGAAGGATTTTAAGCCACGACTCTTCCATTGAATTCTGCTCCTTCAAGAGTTTCAATTTGAAATCAGAGATACAAAGATAGCAGAGAATTTTGTGGCAGACCATCTCTCAAGATTACAAATCCTATCCTCTATGAGAAGTCACTCTCTTGAAGATTTCACTTATGGGATCCCTATCAATTTGAAGTCATTGCTAATGGTTTACTCCACCGCTACAACCCAATGTGAGATTCGCAAGATCCTTAAGTGTCACTACCACTCCTCATATGGAAGACACCTCAGAGTATTCTGGGTACCATGCTAAGGTTTGGCAGAGCATCTTCTGGCCAACCATGTATGGAGGCACTAAGAAAATTTTGCAACATTGTTCAAGATGACAAAATCCAGGAATATCAATGCCCGAAGCTATGCCCACTAAAAGAACTTTTAGTTGGAGATTTTAACACATCTTGGCAATCATGGACTTTCTATCCAAATGGGTTGACACACTTCCTATGTTGTGGCTGACTCAAGGAATTCAAGGATGATGCTTCAGGAAATCATATTTCCTAGCTTTGTGATTCCAAGAGTCAAGAACTAGTCATGGAGTCTCACACTCCACAAGACCTTCGGGAAGTGTACTAGCAGGTTGAGAGTACCATCACCAGGCTGTTTCTCTATACCATCTCCGTCTGACTGGCCAAGCAGAGAAATCTGACAAGTAGAACACGAACATTCTGCAAGAGCTATGGAGAATGGATGGACAAGCAAAATTACCTGAGGCGCTATGGACATTGAATCAAGAAATTGATAGGAATAACACCGTTATCAGCTGGCCTATGGTAAAGTCTACCATTTTCCAGTGGACATTGAAATCCCATGGGGCTATCAAGAGGTGAGACATTGATCTCCAATCAGCAAGATTCAAGAAGACAAGTTCAAAATTGCTGAGTTGGATGAACGGAGGGAGTACACCTACCACAACATCTCCAAGCACTACAAGGATCATACAAAGCAATGGAAAGATGAATGGATCAAGATCACGCACTCCAAGGTTGGACATAAGGTACTATACTTTAATTTCCAAATTCATTTGTTGGATCTTGAGAAGTTTATAGGTATGTGGTAAGGACCGTTCTTAATGTGTTCACCCTCCAAGACAATGATAGGGATGTTTTAAATGTCAGTGGTATATTAAAAATATTCCTTGAGTCTGATGCACCGGAACTTGAAGAAATGGACATCTTTGAGTATCTGAGCTAAAATCACATTCCATGTCATGGCTGGACCTAAACCATGCCGTTATCTTAGTGTAGGCTTGGTGCTGCCTTTTATTTCCCTTTTGAATCATTTGCTTTCCTATGTTTGATTTCCAGCAGCACCTCCATTTTTCTTGAATAAACAAAGTTGCTTTGCTCTTTCCATGCCATTGGTGGTTGGCGCACATTTGTGTGCCAACCACACCCCTGCTCTAATCCTACACTAAGTGCATAGATATATTGAAAGAGCAACACATCAGAGAACCCCTAGAAGAAGATGAGCATATTCGACCCCACTTGGCAACCACTTCCTGGGATCCAACTACACACGGAGGTTTGCGACCCCTTTATCCCTTCCTTTCCTGGTTTTTCATTTGAATCCACATCGGAGTTGATCAAAATTTAAAATTTGAATGAAACACCATGAAAGAGATGAAATTCTTCCATGTTATCAAAGGGTGCTTAAGTTTTATTTCTTATGCAAGTACTGTTATGCCTTTGGAACTTTATGATAGGATCACTTGATCTTTTGCGTATTGACCCTTATGATATAATGACATGAGAGGCTTGTTCTTTTCTAATTCAAAGTCTTGGAGAATTTTCTTTTGAAAATAGAAAAGTGAGACAACTCTTATTCATGCTCAACCTTGCCAAGTCCTATCCAGAGCCATACGTATACATGATATAGTTTTGAACTCACATAACTATCTTGTACATTTTGAGCTTGATCAAGCATCTTGCCTTTTGAGACATGCATGATCTTCCTAGCACTTTGGTCATTCACATACACATCCAATCAAATAAAGTCCATCAAAGTGGTTTTCAAGCAGCTCTTCATCCCCCTGAAAAAAAATGATGAAAAAAAAGAAGAAGGGGGAAAGATGGAAGAAGCTACAATCCAAGTACCACATAAAGGACATTCATTATCCACATTCACTTGCACTTGACCAAAGTTCTTGGTTGACATGATCTCTCATGGACAAGTTATTTGATCTTGCAACATAGATGGATAAGGTATGCATTTATCTATCCTTACCTTGAGCTACACATACAGCCTTATAGAGGTAGGTGAGGCTTCAAAAAAAGCCTTTTGTGAGGATTAAACACTTTGAGCGACTGAGTGGCTTGAGAGAATGAGAGTATGCCTCCATTGTTTTGAAAATTCTACAAAATCTCCAAGTACTGAGAAGAAGTTGCAACTATGCTCTTCATTGATTTGTTCTGAGGTTCAATAGGTGAAAGTGAAGGTGTTAGCCACCCGGAATCCAAGGTATGTGGGAAAGATTTGAAATAATTTTTATGCATGCATTTGATTTCATGACCCTAGGCTTTGCTTGATCCTCTGGATCTAATTCTACCCTTTGCTCGGGACTAGCAAAGTTGAGGTGTGGGGGTGTGTTGGCGTTTGTTATCCATGACTTTTACCACCAACATTTCTCCAAATTTCATAATCATATGGTCAAAATCATGTGAAAATCATTTACTCTAACCAAGTTCCACGAGTTTTGGTGGTTTGCGATCTTCTGCAGGTCTATGCTCATATTATGCAAGAATCAACACAAAATGGAGCAAATGCAAGCATGGTGAAGCATGGACATAATATGGCATCATTATGAACATTGTGGAATGCCCAATTTAACAGCACCATGTTAAAGTGCTCTCCAAGATGATCAAAATGGACATTTGGATCACCCAATTCGGAGACCGGACAGAAAAGTTATGCCTCCGAGAAGATCACCGGCGCGATCGTCACCGCAGGCCGGCCAGACTTTGGCCGGCCAGGACTTGGCCGGCCGGCCTGGCAACTCCACCAAATGGCCTCCACTTCACATATGTGCCTTAGGGACTCACCAATGGACCCCCAGCACGTTCATACAAGTCTATGGTGAAGATTAAGGCCGAAAAGCCTTAGATGCCCCTCCAACGGGCCTCCGACGTTGCCACTCGGTGTTGGCCCAACCCAAACAAGGTGAAACCTACACCAATATGCAAGGAAACACACCTAGAGGCAGTACCAACCATTGGATAGAAATGGAGGGAAGGATGTGCATATCACATGGATCAAAGGGCCCACCTTCGGGACTTAACCGACCTATTTTGGATAACCGTCAATGCAACCGTCATTGAGAGGAGATCTGGATCGTCCATGAGAAGGCGGTGCGCGAACGGGCGACATCCCTGGCCAAACGGCCGGCCACCGAGGCGGTTTCCAACCGTCTTTGAGTGGCGGTTACTCCAAGTCGGTTGCCTTATCCTTTCACCTGCAACCGACCATTTGAGGCTATAAAAGGAGCCTTCCACCCCCGCTTTCAACACACCATCCAAGGAGAGAAGAAGAGATTCAAGATGTAGTTCCTCTACTATATTTGTAGAATAGGGAGAGTGTGAGGTGAGAGCTTGGGTGTGAGTCAAGCTAGGAGGAGAGGAGCTGGGTTCCCTGGGTCCTTCTCCAACTTTGTAGCCACCTCGGAGGAATAAAGCTTCTTTGAGTAAGTTCCTCGTCTTTCTTCAGTGTCTCGCTAGTACTTCTCTTTACTTTCAGTAATTTGTTATTTACTTCCTTTGGTCTGCGGGATCCCTTATCTGCGTGGACATTGACCTGTCCATTTGGGGTTTCTTCTTGCCTGAGGCTAAGGCAGAAGTCAGTAGTTTGATAGCTTAGGTGTGGTACCTGTGCTTGATAGTTACCTCGGGTGTGTTCCACCCCACGGAAAGAGAGTGGTAGGCGGCAAGTGGTGACAGCCTTGTCCGTCCTTTGTGCGACCACAACGTTCGGGTGTTTTCATAGCAGTAGTAGCAGGTTGCCGTTGGGTCTCACTCCTACCCCGTCTGGACCCTTCCTCTTCCAGCCGCCGATGCAGATCAAGTTAGTGAGTAGCAAGTTATCTGGATAATTAGTTGGCTATCTGAAGTTAGGCCCTCTACCCATGTACCTTTTCTCCCCTTGTGGGTCCGGTTGAATAGTTCTAGGCTTAGTCGCGTCTACCGTTCCTTGGATTCGATATCCCAGGTATCACTCCCCTGGTGAAAGGCTACATCGGTCTCTGTGCGCTTGCGGAGTTATTCTCGTATAGGCTAAGGAGTGCCAACAACTAGATCGTGCGGCGCGCAAAGGAGCTCGCTGCAGCACCTCTGCAACGGGCGGTCAGAGCCCCTGTTACGGGCGGTCGGACTCCCTGTGACAGGCGGTCAGACCCCCTGTACAGGCGGTCAGACTCCCTGTGACAGCCCGGTGAAGAAACCAACGAACGACCACCCGGGAGGGACCCCGTCAGGGTAGGCGCACGTAGGGTTGCCCTAAGCTCGGCAGGCCAGTTAGGACGCCTCCTCATTCCATGGAGACAAGAGAAGAACAGCACATGGGGTTGGAAAAGTGGGGCAAAGGGATAAAAGGTAAAACGATAAAAGATAGATTTGTTTGTGATTCGATTGGATACCCTCAATCGGCCATGGCCTTTTATATTTATAGGGTGGGGAGGTCTTGCCCCGCAAGGAATTAAGAGATCCTAAAGAAATCCCGTCAAAATACAACTCTAACTCGGTTTTCCCAGGCACTGCCGGTCTAACCTCCTGTACAGACGGTATAACCGCCTATCGTAGGATGCAGAACTTCCCAAGATCATAACTCTCTCATCCGAACTCCAAATCAGACGTTCTATATATGGATTTTGATCTACTCGACGAGTGGAATCCATTGGTGAAGTCCAATTTGCAATTTAAAGACTTTATACAGACGGTCATGACCGGTTGTGACAGGTGGTCTGACCGCCTGTCGCAGGCCTGCCAATTTTGGTCGTCAACAATTAGAAGTTGAGAGAAGTGTCCATGTTGCCCTTATTGCTCATATCAGTTGTGGTTGAATGTTGTGTTCTCTATTTGGCTTTTTAGATCTCGAATAAATGCACGTGCATTGGTCATTTGATTGCCTGCTTGCACTTCTCCATCCACTTTTTTTATTGGTGTGAGTGTTTCTTTAATTAGAGGAGCCTCTCCAGAGCTAATAGAACACTTATTTTGGGATGGAGGGGTATGTTTATGATGGCACTAAAATGTAGTTTTCCCTTTTCACTTTGAAGTTAGAAAGTTTTATGCCTTTTTGAAACCTAAATGATCACATATGAAAATGTGCTACAATTTAAATATAAAGCTTTGCAAAAAGAAAGTTAATTTTTAAACCTCCATTTTTTATGAGGCTACCAACAACGAAACTATTCATCTCTTAATTAACCCCCATTCAATTAAACTTATTCCCTTTTCAGCCTTGGAATTTACCAAACATGTGGCACTGATATGGCGACCCTGCCGAGACTAGAGATTTGTTTGCATTTAAAACTTTAAGAAATGAATAAATTTTTTTAAATTTCTTCACTTGCATAGGGGAGCATGTATAACCTAGATATATTTTCAACTTGTGCAATAAAAATTTTTCAATGTTATTTTTTAATTTACAGATTTTCCTAATTGGGTCATTTACTTCCAAAAGTTGGAAAATAGTAAATGAACCTAAACAATTCAAGATATCAGTTGTCCTTGGAATATTTGGAAACTAAATCAATTTGGATTATTTTTTTACAAAGCAAACTAATATCTTTTCAATCATGTCTTATTTCATATAAAACGATATTTATGTTATGCATCACAAGGGGCAGGGCTTTAAGCCATTTACATTATTTTTTCAAATTCAAATACTTTTTTTAGACACATATCATCAGCTTGTTAATATCTATGCCAGGCTATCTGAAACCACTCTGTTTTGATTTATGGTTGAAAGTTGAATGATTTTTAATAGTTGGGAGGGTGGGGAAGAAAACATTCCATAGTTGAGGGTGAAAACCAGGATTTGGTTACAGTTTAGTTTAGGGTATGTAAAAGAAAAGGACTATAGCTTATTAGTTGTAAAATAATATGTTTTTCATTATGAAAAAACAAATGAAATATATTCAACATTTACGTATACATCGTGTAAACAGTACCAGTAACCAACATTTGTTTAATTATTGGCGGAATAGCCAAATACATTCTTGAATTATCGATGAAAGCTCAATTTCATCCCTGAACAATAGAAATGGACATTTTCATCCACAAACTTTCAAAACCGGCTCAATTTAGTCCCTAGGCTGACGTGGAGCGCCACGCTGTCGTCCTCGTCATCGTCCAAATCAGCACTTCAATCTCTAGGATAGTGAAATACCGTTTCTACCCTTCTCCCTTGGCCAGATCTTCCCCAGGACCCAATACTCTCATGTACTATGGAATGGTGAAGCTGGTTTTGAAGTCAAAGATAAAAAATGGAGATCTCAAGGCTAATATATGCTCCTGCAGATATTGGCAAATTTCTGAAAGTCCCTGTGCACATGATGGTGTTGTGCATGGGAGGGATTTGGTCCTTGGGAAGTTGTGGCCAAGAAGCGTGGATAGAAACGGTATTTCATGATCTTATTGAATGAAATACTGATCTGGATGATGACGAGGACAATAATGTGGTGCTCCACATCGGTCTAGGGACTAAATTGAGTCGATTTCAATAGTTTGAGGATGAAAATGGCCATTTTTGTTGTCCATGGATGAAACTGAGCTTTCATCGATAGTTCAAGGATATATTTGGATATTATTTGCAAAAAAAGGATATATTTGGATATTCCACCTTAATTATTCTTTATTCTTATGTTGAACCAATGTTTTAAATAGCCGGCTAAACTACCGCTATAGCCGGCTATAGCTGCTAGAAAAGAGCTTCCGCTATGGCATTTATCCGGCTATATCCCGCTATAGCCGGCTATATCCGGCTATATCCTGTAACGGCAGCCCCGCCGCTAAACGTCTTAGCCTGCTATTTAAAACACTGACTTGAACACGAGCATATCCAAAAAAAATGTTGGTTATAATATTGAGGCAAACAGAGTAAGGTCCTTACTGTTAACAGTGATTGTCGATCGGGATTAAAATAATTTCAGTAATTAAATTGCAACTGAATCAAACAATTAAAATATACCTGGTTGCCGAATAGATGGATGGTCTGTCAAGAATTGGGACGCCGCCATCCACCCTGCTTGTGCTTGGCATGTCCAAGAGACTGTTTTTCTGGATCCCTTCAAGCTGGCTCAGGACGTCCGCTATGCACTTAGACAAGCTGCGCCGCACGGCGACCTCCTTGACGGGGAAGGGAAGCAGTAAGGAGGGGTGCCTCCTCCTCCTCGACTCCGTCTCGAATCCTGGCCGCGACAAGAACATCTCGTGGCAGTACTCCTCGACGATGTCCTCGGCGCTGCACACGGCGTCGCGGATCTGGCTGACCCAGACGCGCACCAGCTGGTCGCGGTTGATGCTGTTGCCGTCCTCCGCCACCTGGATCCTGGCCATCAGGAACTGCCGCTTGGAACGGAGGTCCCTCACCTGGAAGTCGACGTCCGCCAGACGCCGGTACTCGGCCTCGGCCAGGCCGAGGACCTCGCCGATCTTGTTCATCACCGTGAGAACGGCGGCGTCCATGTCTCCCCTCCCTCTCTCCCTGACACTGTGACAACTTTCTGCTTAATTTTCTTTTGGTCGTCTATCTATCGCCCCTCAGCTGCCAAGCTTAAGCTGATTTTAAGAGAGGATCACCCAAAGTCAATGATGAGCTAGCTCTACTAATACTAGTAAGTTAAACCAATGGATGCTCCATCCGATAGGCATAGGACTGGGCACCGTTGTTTGGCCACTGACTAAATGCACCTCCAGCTGGCTCTCGGCACCGACACCACACAAAAATTAGTGCAAGGACGAAGGCGCACTGTCACATCGTACAGCAACTGCAACATAATTATAAATGTTTCCCTCCACATATACATACATACATACATACTCCATACATATATGGTCCCTCTTGCGACAAATAGGCGATATTTTAAACGGCCCACGAAATTAAATATAACTTGAAACTACTATTTGATATAAATTTGGCACTATCATTTTTCAAATATCCAACTAAAAAGTACTACAAATTCATAGCCGACATTAGTGCATTACCATTTCTGACGGGGTAGCATGATAAGAAGGTACCTCTATTTTAAGTTTGTAATTGATTCACACTAATGTCATCTTATGAATACCTCCAATTTGGCCCGTTTGGCATAGCTTCTTCCAACTCGGCTTCACTTGCCACGACACGTACTAGTTTATAGCCAAAGGTCGTCTTCCAAATCAAGAGGAAAATGAATCGGGCCGGAAAGGGTGTGTTTAGATTATAGTAAAAAACACTGTAACATCAGAAAAACACTGTAGTATTCACTGGAAACGTATTTTGTGAGGGAGGAATAGTGAAAAGTTAGAATGAATAATAAAAAGTTGGAATGAATAGTGGAAAGTTGGGGAATCGCCTTAGTGGAAGATAGTGAAACAAATTAATGTACTCCCTCCATCCCTAAAAGAATGTCTTTCTCAATTCCCGAGAAAACATACGGCCAATTATATATAAAAATATATTAAAATTTATATCACAATATAAATACTATTAGATAGATATTTATATCTAGTTTTTTTATAAAGTTTATTTAAAGACTTAAATGTTGCACATATTTTTTACAAATCGAGTCAAACTTGTGGCACGTACACTGACAAGTGGCAACGACACTAGACGGAGGGAGTAATTGCATGTTGCGGTTCTTTTTAGAGACAATTCCCTATTTGACATTGGGAAAGTTACTAATTCCCTATTTGACACTTAAAACTTGAAAATTCCCTATTTGACTTGGATGTAAATTTTGCTTCCCTATTTGACATTACCGTGAGTAGAGCACAATGACGATGTTAACTAGCAGATGAAAAGTCTATTTTGCCCTTGGCGTATGTACAGTATCGTTTTAGGAAATCGGCTAACAAAAATTTTCTCCTTTCATATCGTGCATTTCTTGTGCCCAAAAATCCAGATTCTGCACAAAGTAATGTGCATTTTTTCCATTCATGCTCCCACTGCCATGGCCGTCGATGGGTGCAGCAGCACCGGCTGCGCCTCCCAGGCCGTCCGCAGCAGCACCGGCACCCTCTAGGATTCCCAGACCCGCGCCTCACAGGCTGCTTGAACCCCCCCCCCTCCCTTGTGTCCCTGACCTGCGCGTTCCAAGCTGCCCGGACTCACACCGCCCTGGCCGCCCACAACAGCTGCGCCCAGGCCACCAGCAGCAGTGCCCTCCAAGACGTCGGGAGGGGAGCCCTCCATGCCGCACGCCGCCAGCCACCTCGTCTCCCTGGGCACCCTCGCGGGCCTCGCCGCCCGACCGCCGCCCCTCGATCTAAGGTTCTGAGCAGAGAGGGAGACCGAAACAGAGAGAAGAGGAGGAGACCGAACAGGAGAGATAGGAGGCCAACTCCTATTTTGTTCCCAGGGGTATATTCGTCCATCCGGCAAAAAACTGACAAGAAATCGTATAAACTTGACAGAATCAACTAACAGAAGTCACCGTAGTGTCAAATAGGGAAGCAAAATTTACATCCAGATCAAGTATTGAATTTTCAAGTTTTGAATATTGTCGGCGATTTATGCTGACTAGGTTCTCGAGGGGGTGCCCCGAGAGAAGGGTTTAGGGAGAAGTCGTCGAGAATCTAGAGCCGAAGGTGACAAGAGACGGTTTACACAGGTTCGGGTCGCCGGAGCGTAATACCCTACGTCCTGTATGGTGTATCTTGTATTGATGAGATTGTTGTGAGGGGGTCCCTGCCTTCCCTTATATAGTCCGGAGGGCAGGGTTACATGGGAACCGTATAGGACTAGGAGACTTTTACAAGTTTATCTCCAATTCCTAAATACAGTCTATCCAAACCGACTAGGACTAATCCTTGTCTTGTACGTCAAGTCTTGTACATGGGCCGGCCCATAGGATGGGCCGCCAGGGTTGTTTAGTCCGTCAGGACTCTACACCCACAAGCCCCCGAGCACCTTATCTCCTGAAGAACAGCCTTGCTGAAAATACAGAGTTCTTTGAGGTCCTCCAGAGTTCTTTGAGACCCACAGGGTTCTTTGATTTTGGAAGTTGCAACCACGCTGTTCAATAGGTAATGATGTGCTCATAAGTCTTCTCGAAGTTCGGATTGGTGCGCACCGACTAGGTGCGCCCAATTGGGCAGCCCCCGAGCCTCGTTTATCTTTGAAGAAGAAATTCGAGGCTCTTTCGAAGTCCGAACCAAAAGAGAATCAATTTCCGAAGAAACCCGAATTCTTTTAGAATTCCTCATAAATTTATCAATTGAAGCCGAAAATTCTCAGAAAAATATTTCCTGAAAATATGTCCACAGCCCCCGAGCCTAAATTTGAACGAATTCAAATATAGGATCAAGAAAGGACCAAAATTGAAAATTACCGAAGTAACGCTTCGAAAAGCCCATATAAACCGTCTGCGACCCTTTGTATCCGTACGCCTTTCGCAAAACAGATCTAGGGTTTGCGACAGTTGCTGTTCTTGCAATCCAGAGACCGCACAAAAGCATCCACAGCCTCCCCCAACCTAGATCCAATCCACACCAAATCGCAAAAGATCCCAATGGCCGGTGGTGAAGGATCCAGCCGAGGCAAAGGCTCGAAGAGGAAGGCGGAAGCCATGAAGGAGGTCGTTACGACCGAGAAGGCAGCATCCGCGGGAGACATGCCGATCATCGAAGATCCAATCAGTGACTGACCAACCAGTAATCTGAAGGAGAAGCATATCAAGGCCCTGGAGGCAGATGGATTCTTGGCAGCCCAAGAAATCAGTCGGTGGAGAAGCGCACACGGACATGAATATCCTACCGAAGATACCGAGGAAATCACGGTATGGAAGGCATTTTATGAAGTTGGTTTTGGTATGCCAACCTGTGATTTTTTCCGCCGTGTGCTGCAATTTTATGGGATAGAATTGTGTCATCTGAATCCCAACTCCATCTTGAAGTTATCCATCTACATCCATCTGTGTGAAGCATTCCTTGGGATAGACCCCCATTTTGCACTGTTCCGCCATCTGTTTAGGGTGAAGACCTCCAGGGGACCACTGCAAGTGGTGGGGAAAGTAGTCATCCAGTTCCGCCAGGGCATGAGGCCAGTTTATTTGGATTATACAACCAAGGAAAGCCTCAAGGACTGGCAGAAGGAATGGTTCTACGCATGGAACCACCAGCCACAGCTTCAGAGCCGCTCAGGGAATCCTCCAGTAATGAAACCATTCTGGAGCGAAACAGTTGGAGTGAATCAAGCAATGCAGATCCCTGAGCTGCTCAATATGATTAGAGATCTGAAAGCGCAAGGGCTGACAGGAGCCATGGTATATCGGTCATTCCTGCTGAGGAGGATCCAACCGTGCAGACAACGCTGTAACCCAGGGTACTTGTACTCTGGGAAAACAGACCCCTCAAGGAATGCCACCGGAGATATGTCAGACAAGAGGATAAACCAACTTTTGAAGAAATTTCTGGTGGTCACCGACGAACAATTTCCAGAAATAATGGAAGTTTCTGCAATAACCATGACACCTGAGGTAAAATCCTTGTCTGAAAGCAATATATCGCCTTATTGTTGAAAATAGAATATAAACTAATGTCTTGATCATCACAGTATGAAGCCAGGCGCGCACTGTATGTGGGTCTGCCGCCCCTGGACCCAACCAGCACTGAAGAAGCAGCGTTGCTGGCACGCTGTGTGGATCCAGGGGTAAGAGATCAAGTACACATACAAACTGCAATTGAAGACCCTGACGAGCCAATGGTAAAACTTGAACCATAGGTCCCTGAAGAACCCCAAGCCAAATCAGGAGCAACCTCCAGGGGAGCAGAAAGGTCCAAGAGACCAGCACCAACAGAGCCAGCAGCGCCTGTGCCCAAGAGAGCGCGGACACTACCCAAGCCCCGAGCCAGGACCATCCCAGAAGAAAGGGCAAAGGTATCCCCACAACCCAAGACATCATCTTCAGTGGGGATATCTATTGGTGAAATTGGAACCAGCATGCCGCAGCAAGGCAGCTCTGCTCGGCAACCATTATCTGACGAAGAGATCCTGCACAACATCTTCAACCCTGTATCTGCGCCATTTATAAGGACAACGCCAATAGTTGAAGAACCCTGTCCAGCAGGACCGTCGGCGCCAGAGCAGGAAGTTGAAGAGGAGTTCACCTTGGGGGAGCCAGAGATCCCCATGCGACCCTCCACCATGTAAGTATCTCGTTAAGCAGTACAGAATTTACCTTTGTAATATACTGTTATGACTAACAAACATTATTGTTCCAGAGTTGAAGAAACCCCAGCAATAACCAGGGAAGAACCCTCGGTTGATCATGCAGCTGTAGAACCAGAGGCCGCAGTGCCCGAAGAACCCAGGGTAGTACCAGAAACAACCCTGCCGGAGGTTCAAACAGCTGCGCCATCAGACCTGCTAGCACCAGAAGGAGCACAAGTCGAGGAAATAGTTGCTGAGGTGCTGGCGGACATTGAACAACTGGTCACTCAGGCGGTGATTGAAGAATCCGAACTGGAACGCCGTGACCAGTCCTCTGCGGAGCCCCCGAGCGTCACGGAAACAACCCAGGCCGGGGCGGAAGCAGAGTGCTCAAGGGGGAAACAAGCTGAAGCATCAACCCAAGAGCAGAGGATTGAAGAGATCCCCAGAGTACCCAGGGGTACTGGAGCTGAAGAAGAGGTTGGTAGCTTCCGCATCGGGAGCTACGACCCAATGCTCAATCCGAATCCGCAAAGCTTCGAGTACATTTTGGACGCGGAGGAGGATGAGCAACATATTGACAGGGGACTGTACCACGCCGAGAGGGCAGTAGCCTACTTCAAGGTCAGTGAATCAACCCTGTTCTTGTAGTGCTTGTCGGAGCATATCTCCTGATAACTGTGTTGCAGGCTGTCGGCGAGGCATCAAGGAAGAAAACCGAGTACCTCCACAACATTTCCTTGATGCACGCCAAGGCGGACCGTCTCCAGAAGGAGCTGGAGCGTGAACGCGAAGACCGCAAGCT
This sequence comes from Digitaria exilis, assembly GCA_015342445.1. Taxonomy (NCBI): domain Eukaryota; kingdom Viridiplantae; phylum Streptophyta; class Magnoliopsida; order Poales; family Poaceae; genus Digitaria; species Digitaria exilis. The sequence continues at coordinate 144,444 of JACEFO010002656.1, forward strand.
CCAGGAGACGGAAGACGCCGACATGATCCGCACCTTGCACCTGCGAACCAAGGAATTGGCCGCGGAGAAGGAGGACATGAAGAAGAAGCTTGCAACGGCGAAAGCAGAGCTCAAAGGTACTCTGTCGCTACCGAAATCTTGTAACGAAATTTCCATTGCCTTTGTTGAATAACAACTCTGTCGTTGTCTTGTGTGAGCAGGGGTGCAACAGCAGCTAGCAACAGCCCAGAGCAAGATGACGGATTGGTCCAACTTGGCCAACCGTCATGGAGAAGCGTTGAAGACCCTCTCTGCCGAGCATGAAAGCATCAAAGAAGAACTCAGAGTAGCGGTCAAACAACGCAAGGATGCTGACGCGCAGCTAATTCAAGTCCTCGAGCAGCAACAGAAGCTTGCCAAGGACCTGGAGGATGCTCGCGAAGAGAAGAATCAGTTATCCAGGGATCTCGTCCAAGCACAGAAGCATCTTGCAGACAAGAAGGTGCTGGACGAGAAGCTTGAACAGGCCACCAGGAGAATGTCAGAGCTGGAAGAGACCTTGCAGCTGATGAAGAAGTCTGACGACGACCTGGCCGAAGCCTTAAACCGGATGTCACTGCTAGAGAAGGCAGCGAACCCGGTGGTGAAAGCCTTGGTCCCAGAAGACCCTGCATTGCCACTATCATTCCTGGAGCGCCTGAAGGCCATGCCAAGACAACTGAAGGCGTACATCAAGAGATCCTCAAAAGCTTGTCTTGTGCATGTCCTTGCTGTAGTTAAATCCAGGTACCCTGAAGTGGACATAAGCAAACTAGTAGAAGACGCTGAGCCGAACTGTACCGAATCCGCCTTCAGGGACCTGAAGCAAGAGGCCGAGCCAGTTGCAGAAGCAATTGCTCAGAGCCTTAGGCTATAATTTTGAACAAATGTTATTGTAATATAAATATTATGCAATGTAATATATTATTGCCATGTTATGAAGAAAAACCAAGAATTTCTATGAATTCCCGGGTTGTCTCTGTGTCGCTGACCAGGACTTAGTCAAAATGTACGTTGCGTAGATTTTAACTTGTGAAAAGCAGCCCTGTTAAGGACCCGAAGGAACCCAGGGAGATTTCTTATAGCATAAGCTATCTAATAAAATGTACCCCGGGGGGATACTTGGGAACAAACTGTATATGGTTTGCCGAAGCAAGAACCCAGTAAGACCCACGGAGCGGCAGCGTTAGGCTGGAAACTATCACAGAGTAGCATAATAGGAGGAACAGATCCGTTCTTGGCCTCGAAAGAACCCGGATAGATCTCATTTATAGGCTCCGAATGCTAGTAGAAGAAACTGTCCAAGTCTAGAAAGAACACGGAAGTTTTGGATAATGTCACGAAGACAAAGAATCAACCCAGTAAAGGGAGCTTTATTAAAATATATCTCGTTGCCGGAACAACGGTACACAAGAACATGTAATGCCGAAGCAGTTAGTTCATATATTGCCGGAGCGATGTGTACAGAAGAACTCTGGATGCCAAAGCAATTGGTTCTTGTGATGCCGGAGCATTGTTGCAATGATGGAGCTACGCATAGAATTTGCGTAGATGTTCTATATTCCAAGGATTTGGTAATTCCACACCATCTTCTGTTAGAAGTCTGTAGGTGCCTGGTTTGAGGACCTTGGAGACAATAAATGGACCATCCCAAGGTGAAGTAAGCTTGGAATGGCCGACTGTATTCTGGATTCGTCGTAATACCAAGTCTCCTATCTGGAATGATCTTGTCTTCACATTTTTGTCATGGAATCTGCGGAGTCCCTGAAGATACGCGGCGTTGTGTAACAAGGCTGCCAGTCGCACTTCTTCAGCCGTATCAACCTCCAGCATCCGTTGTGCGTCCGCCATGGCTTCTTGGAATTCCTCAACGCGAGGAGCACCGTGCATGACGTCAACAGGTAAAACAACCTCTGATCCATACACCAGGAAGAAGGGAGATTGCCCCGTAGCTTTACTGGGTTGAGATCGTAGGCCCTAGACAACTGGAAAGAGTTCTTTCATCCATCGGCCTTCTGCTTTCTTCAGGGTTCGTTCCATGCGAGCTTTAAGTCCATCAAGGAGCATGTCATTGGCTCTTTCAACTTGTCCGTTGGCATGAGGATGAGCGACAGAGGCATAGGACACCTCAATGCTGCGATCTTCACTGTAATCCCAGAACTTGTTGCCTGTGAAGGTAGTACCCAAATCTGTGATGATTTGGTGTGGTATCCCGAAGCGAAGAATCAACTCTTGGAGGAATTGGACTGCTTTCTCAGAGGTTGGTTTAACAACCGGAAAGACTTCTATCCACTTTGTAAATTTGTCAATGGCGACAAAACAATATTCAAATCCACCAGGCGCCCTGGGCAGTTTCCCAATCATATCAAGCCCCCAGCATGCAAATGGCCATGACGGAGGTATCAATTTGATCTTGTGAGCAGGCTGATGTGAATGATGAGCGAAATATTGACAACCCTTGCAGTGACGAACAATTTCCTCAGCGTCGTGTAGAGCTGTAGGCCAGTAGAACCCGGCACGGAAGGCTTTGCCTACGATAGTGCGGGAAGCTGCATGATTGCCACATTCTCCTGCGTGAATTTCCTCTAGGATGTTGACTCCTTCTTGCTGTGAGACGCATTTCATCAATGCGCCAGAGCGTGCGCCGCGTCGGTACAGTGTATCGCCGATTATAACATAGGACTTGCTACGGTGGACAATTTGCTGAGCTTCTGCCTTCTCGGCAGGAAGTTTGTCGTGCAAGATGTAGTCTATAATCGGAGCGCTCCAAGTGGCGTCAATGAGCATAACCTCGGGAGCTGAGGTTGTATCATCAGAATTTGCCGCTGCAGAGATTGATGGCTTGGAGAGTTCATTGACAAACACCCCACTAGGCACCTCTGCTCTGGAAGAACCCAGCTTTGATAGGACGTCTGCAGCGACATTGTAATCTCGCTCGACATGATGGAATTCAATGCCGAGAAAGTGTTTTTCCAACTTCCGAACTTCTTCACAGTACGCGTCCATGTCTTCATGGTTTCGATTCCAGTCCTTGTTAACTTGTTTGATGACCAACATTGAATCCCCATACACCAGCAGACGCTTGATACTGAGGGTAATGGCCATCTTCATTCCGTGAAGAAGTGCTTCATATTCTGCAGCGTTGTTGGTAACGGCGAACTGAATCTGCAGAACATACTTGAGTTGCTCTCCTCGAGGTGAGATCAACAGAACTCCAGCGCCTCCACCTTCCAGCTTTAGTGACCCGTCGAAATACATGATCCAATGCTCAGGCTTGGTGGTGACGATTGGAAGATTGTGCTCGGTCCATTCCGATATGAAATCAGTAAGGACTTGAGACTTCATGGCCGTGCGAGAACGGAACTCGATGCTGTATGTTCCGAGCTCAACAGCCCATTTGGCGATACGCCCTGTAGCGTCTTGATTATGGAGAATTTCGCCGATAGGATAACCAGTAACCACGATGATCTTGTAGGTGTCGAAGTAGTGCCGCAATTTTCTGGATGTCATTAAGACAGCATATAGAATTTTTTGAACTTGAGGGTACCTGGATTTGGAGTCCGAGAGGACTTCGCTCACAAAGTACACGGGTCGTTGAACCTTCTGAAGATGACCTTCCTCATCACGTTCAACAACAATGGCGGCGCTGACGACATTAGTGGTTGCTGAAATATAGAGCAAGAGATCTTCGCCCGGGAGCGGTGCAGTGAGCACGGGTGGTGTAGTCAGGAATAGCTTGAGCTTGTCGAAGGTGACTTGAGCTTCCTGAGACCACTGGAATCTGTCTTGCTTCTTGAGTAGTTTGAAGAACTCAGTCCCGCGTTCCCCCAGTTTGGAGATAAAGCGGTTGAGTGCAGCCATGCAGCCCGTAAGCTTCATGACATCCTTGACGGTGCGCGGCGGCTCCATGTTCATGATAGTTGCTATCTTCTCTGGATTAGCCTCAATGCCGCGTTCGCTGATGATGAACCCAAGGAGCTTTCCGGATGGAACGCCGAAGACACACTTGGCGGGATTAAGCTTCCATCGCCATTTGCGTAAGTTATCGAACGTCTCAGTGAGATCAGCGATGAGATCCTCGGGATTTCTTGTCTTGACTACCACATCATCAACGTAGGCTTCAACATTTCGGTGAAGTTGGTCTTGAAGACAACCCTGTATCGCCCGCTGATATGTGGCACCTGCATTTTTCAAGCCAAAAGGCATGGTTGTATAACAATATGCGCCATATGGCGTGATGAACGAAGTTTTAATCTGATCCTCTTCTTTCAGCGATATTTGGTGATATCCTGAGTAACAATCGAGGAAGCAGAGTAGGGTGCACCCGGCGGTGCTGTCGATAACTTGATCGATGCGAGGAAGCCCGAAGGGATCCTTCTTGCAATGTTTGTTGAGATCAGTATAATCAACGCACATTCTCCATTCATTTGAATTCTTTTTTCTTACAAGAACCGGATTGGCTAACCAATCCGGATAGAAAACTTCTTTGATGAAGCCGGCTGCTAATAACTTAGCTAGCTCTTTCTTGATGGCTTCCCGACGCTCTGTGGCGAATCTTCGGAGGCGCTGCTTTTTGGGCTTTGTGCTCTCGTTGAGGTCTAGCTTGTGCTCGATCAACTCTCTGGGGACTCCAGGCATGTCGAAGGCTTTGTAGCAAAGATGTCGGCCTGGGCTCGCAGGAAGTCGACGAGCGCGCTTTCCTATGCAGAAGTGAGGGTGGAGCCAATCACTGCTGTCTTCGAAGGATCTCCTGTTTGGAGGTCAATTGTCTTCGTTGCGACCTTCTCCACAGGCTTGATGGCCCGTGTCTTCTTCTGCGTCGGGGCGTCATCGTCCTCTGCGACGACGGCGGCGGCCAAGGGTTGGAGCTCTTGGCGATCTATGGTGGACGCGGCTCTGACGGCGTACTCCACTGCCTCTTTGTCGCAGAGGTAGGAGCGCTTGATATCACCACGAAGGGAGAGAACGCCATGAGGCCCTGGCATCTTCAATACCAGGTAGGTGTAGTGGGGGATGGCCATGAACTTGGCCAATGCTGGTCGCCCGAGGATGGCGTGGTAGGACGTTTTGAAGTCTGCAACTTCGAACTTGATGAACTCTGTACGGTAGTTGGATGCCGTACCGTACGTGACGGGCAAGGTAATTTGCCCGAGGGGGATGGCAGCCTTCCCAGGCACGATGCCGTAGAAGGGAGTATCTACCGGCTGCAGCGTGCTTGTGTCTAGGCCCATGGACTTCAGCGTCTTGGCGAAGATGAGGTTGAGCCCGCTGCCTCCGTCGATCAGGACCTTGGTGAGCCTGCTATTTGCTACCACGGTCTCGAGGACGAGAGGATATCGTCCAGGAGAGGTGATCTCCGTCCATTGGTCTTCTCGGGACCAGGTGATGGTGGTGTCCGACCACCGTAGTGGAGTAACCACCGCTGGTTCTGCTGCGTAGGCCTCGCGCCGCGCATTCTTGCGATTGCGCGAGGTGTCGCTGACTGCCATGCCTCCGAAGATAACGTTGACAGTGTTGGTGATGTCTGGGAAACCGCTGTCTCCCTTGTCGTGCCTGTCATCTCCGTCTCCATCCGACTTCTGCTTCTTGTTGGGCGTGCTGAACGTCTCCCGAAGGAGCGTGCACTCGCCCATGGTGTGCTTGCTGTCGGGGTGGTAGGGGCAGCGCTTCTTGAGAAGTTTGTTGAATTCTTCCCTTCGCTGCTGCGGAGATTTGGCGGCGCGAACGGTCTGGACGGTTGCGACCGTGTTGTTTGGTCGCTTCCGTGGGTTGTTACCGTTACGCTAGAAGGAGTCGTGCGGCTGATCCCTGTGGTCTTCCTGATTCTTGCGACCAGGGTTGTTGGGTCGTTTGCCGTAGCGCTCCCGTTCTTGATCATCGGTGTCCATCCAGTTGGATACCAGTGCGCGGAATTCCTCGAGGTCACGAGGACGGTTGTGACCGAAATCACGGAAGAGGCTGCGGTCGGTCATCCCTTCTTGAAAGTAGTCAATGACTTCTGAATCGGGGATTGGAACGCAGGATGCCTTGATGGCGAAGAATCGCCTGTTGTAGTCGCGCAGGGACTCGTCCGGCTTCTGTTTGCACGCGCGGAGTTCATATTTGCTGCCAGGGCGCTCAAAAGAACCCTGGTAGTTGGAGACGAAAGCCTTCTTCAGCGCGTGCCAGCTGTCGATGGAGTCTGGATGAAGGGACTCGAGCCAGGTGAGAGGACCTTGCTCCATCGCAACTGGGAAGTAAAGCATCTTGGAGATGTCGTCGCCCCCTGATGCTTCAATTGCGGAAGAATATCTGCGCAGCCAGATGTTTGGATCTTGCTTCCCGTCGAAGTTGGCGATGCCTAGCGGCTTGAACTTTCGCGGGAAAGAGCTGACGCGGATGGCGCGTGTATAGCATGGCAGGGCATCGGGGTTGGGGGCGTCGCATCTTCCCGCAGAATCCGCGACGTGGGAGGTAGCTCTCCCCTCTCGGATCCGGATGATGTCGTTGCGGGCATCGTTTGGTGTGATGTGAGAGCGAGCTGGGCGGGGTTCTTCGCGACGCTGGGACCTGGGGGGTTCCTCGCGAGGACGGCGGGGTTCTTCGCGAGGCCTGTTCTTGTCCTTTGTTTGTCCTGCGGAGCTGCCGTAGTGGCTGCTCTGACGCCTGGCTGATGGTGCTTGGTGGCGCGAAGAACTCTTGCTTTTGGAGGCGGAGCGGCCTCCATCCAGGCGATCAACCATGACCGCTGCGGCTTCTAGGAGGGCTTTGGCGAGGTTGATTTCAGGGGTAGTTTGGAACCCCTCGAAGACGCTGACCCCGAACAAGATGTTGGCCACAGGGGAGTTGAAGATGCTTTCCTTGTCGAACTCAGAGTTGAGGTTTTTCCTCTGAATGAAGCGACGTCGGAGGGCGCGGTTGCGGTTGCGCTCGACACGGAGTTCTCGGTCCGCATCGGTTTCTCCTTCCTCTGTTGGAGCGTCGTCGGAGACAACTTCTTCGTCGCTGTGATCATTGAGGATCACGCAGGACTGGTGACCAGGGTTGGTAGACCCGGTTCTTCTGTTACTCATGGCAACAGGGAGTTCTCTGCCTTCTTGGAAGGGAAGCAGAGGTAGAATATCCCGTACCGTGGAGGGTACGTTTGCTTCGAGGAGAGCCACCTCGGGATCCATGTCAGGCCAATGAACGATAACCCCCGAGGGAGTTGAGGTCATGACAAGATCCGAGGTTGCTTGGCGGGGTTGGAGAACCTTCTTCTTCAGGTGCTTCTGGTGGATCGCGGCTGAGTTTGTTAACCCGAAGGGAAACTGAGGTGCGCGCGATCCACGCGGTGAAGTCTTCGTCCCGCGGGGGCTGGAACCAGGGTTCCTGGGTACCCGCGGGGTTGCTGTCACGGTCCTGATCGTTGAACCCTGGCGGGACTCAGAAGTGATCCGGAGTCCGCCGGGGAGTCGTGGACACGTGGCTTGATCCTGCCCCTTGACAGGGGTCGAGTTGACGCGGTCGGCCCGGGCTTGAATCTGCTTCGGGCGCCATGTACTCCTCCGATAGGATACGATCCAGAGATCGTGTCGGAATTCGAGATTTTCCGAGATCCTCGCGGAGTGGTTTGCGCGCGTGGCGGAGCTGGTGCAGCCACCTCGTCGCGCAGTTGGTGTTGAGGTTCGCCTTCCTGGTTTGCGATGCAAAGCCAGGAGCCGAAGATGAAGGAGGCGCCTGCCTCGAACTTGGTGACGATGGAGGCGCTGAAGGAGGCCATCGACTCTTTAATGAAGACTCGACGAGTAGATCCCCACGGACGGCGTCAAAGTGCCGGCGATTTATGCTGACTAGGTTCTCGAGGGGGTGCCCCGAGAGAAGGGTTTAGGGAGAAGTCGTCGAGAATCTAGAGCCGAAGGTGACAAGAGACGGTTTAGACAGGTTCGGGTCACCGGAGCGTAATACCCTACGTCCTGTATGGTGTATCTTGTATTGATGAGATTGTTTTGAGGGGGTCCCTGCCTCCCCTTATATAGTCCGGAGGGCAGGGTTACATGGGAACCGTATAGGACTAGGAGACTTTTACAAGTTTATCTCTAATTCCTAAATACAGTCTATCCAAACCGACTAGGACTAATCCTTGTCTTGTACGTCAAGTCTTGTACGTGGGCCGGCCGCCAGGGTTGTTTAGTCCGTCAGGACTCTATACCCACAAATATCAAATTGATATTAGTAACTTTCCTCGTGTCAGATGGGGAATTTCTCTCGACTTTCTACTCGTGCGGTCAATTCACCAGGGAGCACTCCAACACCACACATGGGTGGGCCCGCAGCCCGCTACCTCCCACCAGGGTTAAAAAAACCGCGGGAACCGGCCCGAAAACCGCGGGATCCGGTCAATTCACGAGGACGACGATGAAGGTGACACGCCGCTTCCATCTAATATTGTCGCTGATAAAATAAATCCGGCGGACCTCCGTACTTCTACAGGGGAAGATTGCATTAGTGATTGGGCACGGCGACATGTGGGTGACACTCATGTAGGGAAGCGTAAGTACCACGTCGCGCCTAGCAAGGTTGTCCCGAAGCGCCAACGAGGCCAGGCAACGGGAAAAGGGAAACAGAAAGAAATAGAAGTCCTGAGCGGTGAAGACACTGATGATGGTGAGGGTGATAAAAGCCCAGAGTATCAGGAGTCTCAGGACAGCAGCTCTGGCGATGATGGTGATGATAGTGATGATGGCGATGACGGCGATGATGGTGATGATGGGGATGGTAGCAGTGATGGTGATGATGGAAATGGTGGTGGCGGCAGTGGCGGTGCTACTGGCGGTGGCGGGGGCCGAGGCGTGTCACCTTCAAACCCACCTGCTGGTCTCCATTTTACAGGTACCAAGTGTACGTATATATGAACATGTTTTTATTATTTTGACTTATGAGTATTAATTATACTATGTGGTTCATTGCAGGGGAGACTGAGTTCACACATGCAACCCAGGACATTGACCATGGAGCACCGATGTCGCAGAGGAGAACGGTTGGACCGACGGATTACGACTCTCCACAGTTCTCTTCTAGCTCCTCCTACAGGGATTCCTCACAGTCTAGTTACCACTATCCTATACCGGAGTTGAGCATGCAGCCACCGATGAGATGGGTGTACGAATGGCAAGATCCCCATTGGTACAATATGTTACTTCAGGAGTGGCAGACGACATCGGCCTGGACGGGCCAAACTTGGCAAGACTTCAAAGCTGAGTTGCTGGTAAGGCAGGGTTTGAATGTGATGTCCACCGCGGAGTATGAAATGGCCTCGCGATGCTACCGTTGAACAATTTTTTGTGCGAGACTATTCGTATTAACAATTATTTGTACCAGAGGACTACTGAACTATTTGCATGGACATTTGTACTATGTTTGTATGTACAATTATATGTATGGATGTTTGTCTATATTTTTAGTTATTTTTTTCCTTAATTTACGCATATTTCATGGCAATTTTTGGTTCTCCATCGAACCGTTCCAAACCGGCCGGTATACCGGTCAAACCGGGCGGTTACCGCCCCAAACCGACCGGTTTGGACTGCCGCCAAAACCGGATGAAACCGGTCGGTATACCGGTAAAACCGGTCGGATACCGGTCAATTCGATCGGTTTACCGAAAAAAACCGGTTGCACGGGGGATTTGAATTCAAAATTTGAATTCAACCGGTTTCTACCGGATCCCGGTCAAACCGGTCCGGTATACCGTTACCGCCGGCCGGCGGTACGAACTACCGGACCGGTTTTGTAAACCCTGCCTCCCACCCCTCCCGCACGTCTCTCTCCCAGTCCCAGTCGGACGCAGATTCGGTGACTTTGCTTCAGCAAGGCACGACGTACCTTTCACCTCTGCATCCAACGTTAAAAACAAATCCAACGGCTCGTGGCACTTTGGGCTTTTTTTTTCCCACCAGAGTACGCAGCCACAGAGCCACGGAGGTAGAGCTCCAATCGCGTGCGCCGTTGACGGCCAGGCCAGAAGACGGCCGGCTGGAAGCCTGGAACGCCGCCGGGGCACGGTGAAGAAGAAGGTAGAGTTCGTCTTTTTCACATGGTTCACATCCTCTTGGCAACTTGAAGCTTCACATAGCAAAGGCCCGGCCTGCGAAGTGTGCTTCATGCTTCTGTAGCCTGTAGGAGGATACCAGGAGCCCAGGAGGTCCGCCAGTGCTGCAAAATATCTCGTTTTGGGCAAGCAACGAACTTTGCTTAAGTAGCGGAGGCTAATTTGGCCATGTGGAAACTGAATTTGTGGTGAGATTTGAGTTGTCTCTGCTCTTGTACAGAGCTTCTTATGTGTGACAATGGTGAAAGAGCCAAAAATGAAGGCGGAAGCTGCTGGGAGCAGCTACAGGGAACTCAATTTTGGGTATGTGAAATCACTTTAAGCCACGAAGGTTCAATTCAAAGCATGCGTGCTCAATTTTGATTGACAGCATCTCGATCTTAAAGTCATGTGGAGTTTGATTTTGCAATCTAGAAGAAACAAGAGGAGGAGCAATGTTGAGATCAGATGGGCATGGTGAGGAGCGCCGGACGGTGCGCTATGGCAGCAGATCCCGAGAAGATGCTCGCCGATGGGACCACGCCGGGCATCGCGGCGGCCAGCGGGAGTTTGCGACGGCGCGTGGCGTGAACTCCATCAAATTCTCCTTTGCTCCATCGCAACTTCCCGTCTTCCTCCGTCCGCTGCACGAGAGGCCGCCTGCTTCCCTAGGCAGCTAGGCTGCATGACATTTTGCCAGCCACCTGGTCATCCTTTTTTCTGGAGATGGGGCGGTGCGGCACAGCCGTGCAGATCCACACAGAAGAGCAAGTCGCCAAGTCCCCGGGCAGCTGGCGCTGACTGCGTTCGCAGGGGAAGAAGAGCCCGAAGTCCTATGAGCCATTGGATTTGTTTTTAACGTTGGATGCAGAGGTGAAAGGTACGTCGTGGCTTGCTGAAGCAAAGGCACTGAATCTGCGTTGGTCCCAGTCCACCACCCTTCTCCCTCTTCCCCTTCTCTTTCGCGGTGATGGGCAAGGTCCAAGGGAGCAGGGGCGCACTACCCGGCTCCGAGCTCCTCCGGTGAAGCAGGGGCACGCTCCCGGCGTCGAGCTCCTCCAGGGGCAGCGGCACACATGGCCCGACGACGACCTCCTCCTCCAGAGATCCGGGCAGGCGCCGCTGGGAGCTGCGACGACGGTGGCGTGCTCCCCGGGTGAGCTCGACAGCCGCGGCGGCGCACTCGCACCGCAGCAGCTGCGGCAAGCTCCTCGGCGGAGCAGCAACGATCTCCCCTGCGGCGACCTCCCCCTGAGGACCCGAATTCGTGCGTCGGAGCGGCGGCGACGACGGGGTGCTCCCCAAGCGAGCTCCCTGGACGCGGCGGTGCGCTTGGCCGCAGCAGCTGCGGCGAGCTCCACCGGGATGCGGCGGCGACCTCCCCCGGGGCGCGCCCGGCGGCGAGCGGTTCAAGTTTTTTTCGAATTTTTTATGCAAATATTTTACACAAAAAACATTGTCGAATTTTTTACATAAATCTTTGTTCCAATTGTTTTACAAAATTTTTGTGCCATTTTTTTACAAAACTTTTCTTCTGATTTTTTAGTAAATTTGTTTGTTCATTTTTTCGACTAAATGTTTTGACAAAATATTTTTGCCGATATTTTATTAAAAACTTTTTCTTAGAAACATTTTCAAATGTTTTCTAAAAATATTTTGCTGATTTTCTCAAACTTTTGGTGTCTAAATTTTTATATATTTATTTGAATAACTTTTATTTCAATTTTTTTACGTGTTTTTATTGTTCTTTTTGGTTTTTCATTGTGATTCATGTGTATACAGATCTGCACGCGCATGCTGCGGGGTGTCTGGAGTCTCTGGGACCACGCGGTACCCGTGCATGCAACCCCACGTGGGCAGGTTATCTGGAAATCGACCGCACAGGCAGCCCCATGCGGTCGCCCTCAAATTAGCGACCCCCCTTTTTTGCACAATATTTTTACATAAATAACTGATGTTGTCATACGCTTATTGATTTATTGCAAGAAATATATAAATAGCCAAAATTTTCGTTTATCTAGTTTTATAAGATGCGGTAGGTGCCAAGTAGCATTCCAATCACTGTAGCAGCTGCCTCTATTTTTTTTAGGCAAAGCAGAGAGCTTATATTACTGGATCATATGATTACAATCCTTCTCAGCGACCCTAGCAGGGCCTTTTTGTTGGGCAGGTGTGCCGTGTGCCTTCTGGCTGGGCTGGTTCGTCCGTTCCTAATCAAATTCGATTTAGGATGCCCACCAAAACGTGAAGATATAGGCCCGGCCCGACAGCTCCTTCAGACCTGGCGACGACGAACTCCGTAAGTCCGAACACGCCACCACTTCCAGCTTCCGCCGAAGCTAGTAGCGCCACAAAATCGAAACGAAAGAGTTATATTTTCCTTCAGATCCGTATTTTCCCCCCAAAAGATTTTAGCTTTCATCTGAACCTGCATGGCCTACGTTCCATGTCCCCCCACCGCCGGCGAGCGCCAGATGCCGGCGCCGTCGAGCTTGACGGCAGCATCTCGAGTGGTCGAGTACACCTTTCAGGTACGCACTCGCCTAAATTAAATTCACAATATCCCTTGAATTACACATCCTGCACTCGACCCTTATTCATGTATGGTCGGTGCATGTTCGTGCTAATTTCCCTCATGTTTCTTTCGTGTGACTGATCCCTGACCGACATGGGTTTTGCAGATCTTGTACGCTGCTTGGTTCCTGTCCATGATGGTGGTAAACCCAAGAGAAGAGCACCGCAGCGTGAGAGGGGTGTTCTTGGAGGCACTGGCTTGGGTCACCTACGCGCTCTGGGCGTTCGTTCTGAGGCACATCTTCGCGGGAGAAAGGATAAGCCAAATCTGTGGAGACCGATCAGATTGTGAGTTTATTTTAAATACCGCACCTGCTATTTAAAAAATAGAATAAAAATAAACTAATTTAGAATAGTGGCATGTGTTATTAAAAATAGAATAAAAAAACTAATTTAGAATAGTTCATCAAGAAATAAACAAAGTATTTAGAGCGCTGAAAATTAGGCAGGGTGAAAAATAAAATGCATAGAAGGGTAGTTTTGATTATTATAATCAAGAAATAAACAAAGTATTTAGAGCCAACATTTAACCACTATTGTTGCCTTATAGTCTATGAATTAATACAAACACTGATGGCACCAAAATCGAGCGAACAATACAACCACATATACTTATATGTATTTCTCTCTACGTGTGTCCCCTATGGAGCGGAGAGCTTTTAAATCTTCAGGAATGTTTGGTGCACAGTCATCCCACATGAATTTCAGGGGTTCAATGAGGAATCATTTCCGGAGTATTCTTGCATCCTTGTAGTTTTGAAAAAAAACAATTATCAGCATAGAGAAATTTCAATAACGTTGGGAATACTTTAATAAGCATATTACTAATATAAAGTAATGAGATGTTATTGCTAACCGCATGAAGCAAACAATGGAACAGTTGACCATCCCAACTGTTTATGAGTTCTAAAATTATAAACCCTGTCAAGCAACTACGATTAAAACACATCCCATGTGAAGATTTATCACGCAAAAAATAACAGTCATCGTTGGATGCACAACTTTATAGTTACATGTCCGATGTTTTAGGAACAAAGCTCGGAAATATATGACGCCAATCATAAACATCGTCATTCCACAATGGATCGACTTCTTCCATAGCTCGCTCATACATCTTTGTAATATTCTGTATTTTAGGAAGATAGTAAAAGGACAGATGACTATAATGATCCCACTGGCTAAATGGTGTAGGATCGATTATAGCCATAATCCTATCCTTCCTGTCCAATGCGAACATGCCATAGTTTTCACAGGAACGGTAAGTCACAAAAATCTACAATGACTGTGTTAGTATATATATCCCTGAAATTCTTTTTATTACATTTTTGAAGCACCAAAGCAGGTTGAGTAAAACGTACCAGTTGACATTCTGAAAACGTAACTCCACTATTAGGCCAAACATCAAAGTGGGTGGCCAGTTTTTTTGGGTCAGGCTTTACACGATGCGAAGGATGGCGTCTGTAATTACATGCCCTTTTTATATGCATCCGGATCATCTCCCATCTCAGGAGACACGGTTCCTTTTTTTTAGGCTTGCCCATCAGCCCAATAACCAATCTTTCCATAGTGCACATACATATCATATATATTACTATAATAATGTATGCTGTTTTTTTTTCTTTTTTAACATGAGATATCCGTTGTTTAGGAGACAACAAGAATGTTTCCTTTTTTTGTACGGTAGGCGAATCAGTTGATTCTTTCTCGGCTAATCATCTAAAGTTAACTCTAGTCTTGATTTTATTGCTCTTTCCTTTTTTTCATTGTTTCCCCCAACCATGTGGATATCGAATATCTATTTCCTTTTTTTTCATTGCAATTGTGGACATGGATGTGCTTTATGTATTTGATTTTAGGAACAGAAGAATAAAAGATACACGTGATTTGTGACTCAACTATATAGTTCCACAATGCATATGCAAATATTACATTTATTATCGTTCTTTATAGACTGACGACATTATCTTTTATCTATTTTCTTTTCAGCGGATCAGCTCACATAGGAAACAAGGATGTTTCTTTTTTTTAGGCAGAGAAGATAATTAAATGTCAAAGTCCCATCCGCTGTTGATCATGTACTCATAGACGTATTGCTGGGAACGTACGACCGGTAGCCTTGCACAATCTTCTCTTGCGTTCGTCGTTGTACGATCACGCGCAGCAACCGCAGCTTTGACCGCATCATGAGCCATCACGTCCGTACGTAGTTCTTCCCTCACCACTGCACAAGAATGAACCATAAATAAAAAAAACTTACAATAAATACTTAAATATTTTTTATAGAAGAACAATCATACATATATGGTACCTTCGAGATCCGGAATCCTAGGATATACCTCACTTTCAATCAATGTGATTGAAGTGTTAGCGGTCCCCTCAAACCACCCTGCCAAACACTGAAGTTAAAAAATTAAAAACATTATATCTATCTCTTATATCTCTTCTCTATCCTATAAAGAGCCAACAAATTTTGCAACGAACCTCTGTCACAGTTTACGCGAATTCTCGTCGCCATCATGTAGCTGTTTTGATGCTAGGCATCAATCAACCTACCACCAGTAACCTAGTAGTAATCCGTGATGATGCGAAGGAATGCGATGCGGCTACAAAAAGATCCATTAAATTGTTAAGAGCATAGTGAGAGCAAATAAAATTACAAAACAAGGACAATGATGATACACACACGAACCTTTTCTCCTGCAAGCATATCTCCCTAGTGGTGTATGGATGCAATGAACTTCGGTGTGACATCCCATGCCAAGAACATGTTAAGTGCCATCAATTAGTATAAAAAAAAGAGAAGAAGAAAGGAGGAGGTTAATTGACCAAAGTAAAAAAGTGACAAAATTTGGATAATTTTGGAAGCCAAGAGTTTCTAAATTTAGTTCATAAGCTAAGGAACTTGGTTGTCCAAAAATTTTGGGTAAACTTCTTGTGGTGATGCCTCAATTAAATAAAAGAAAGAAAAGAGAAATGGCACTATTCATGATCTGAAAATAGGACTTGAACCTTTTCAGGTTTGAGCTGTTTGGGCATAATGAGCAGCCGACTTTGAGGAAAGATTGTGGCCGATCTGTTGGTTTTCTAAGCTGGGTGTTAACAAGAAAGATGTTTAGGGAAGTGTTTGTGACAACTTTTGTTTTTGGACCAGACCCAGAAGATGCCTGGACTCAGGAGAAAATCGCGAGTTAAGTTGGTTAACGAAATAGTTTCAGTGAAATTCAGAGAAACTCCAGCTGAACTGAATTGGTGAGATTGGAGCTCGAATTTGAAGTTCTCTGTAAAAACTTCCAATAAGGAAGTTGTACTTCAGAATGTGAATTTCAATCTTGTTTTTGGCACCTGGTGCATGTTCTGTTTAAGTTTTAAGAGTAATTTGAGAAATACAGTTAGCAGCTCTGAATTTGAGAAGTGTTGAGGCTGATACTTTGAGGCTCAATTTCGACCTCAATCTTTGCTCAAATGGAACAAGTGCCAACAGAAAGAAATGAAATTCAGTGATCCAGCTACAAGTTTGTTTTTGGAAGTTTTGAATGTTACAATGCAAATTTCGGAGAAAAGGGGAGTTCAAATCTCAGGTTTGGAGCTGAATATGGGGAAAAGCTGACGTCGGTCAGCTGCTAGGCAGCTTGCCGCCGGCGGTGGCAGGTCGGTTCACCGGCCACGCGTCGTCTTCGCTCGGAGCCAGCTCGTGAGAAGGCGCAGCAGAAGGTGGCAAGCGATGGCTGCGTTGACTCGCGGTTAAAGGCGTCATCGTCGACCTTCTATCCTCCCTTTCACCTCGCCGTCGTCTTTTTCCACCATGGTCGCCGGCATGCCGTAGCTCGGCCGCCGTCGTCCGCGCCGTTCCATCCTGTTTCTCTCCACCAAAAGCTTCGCCTTCACTTCCTCTTTCATTTCCACTAGCTCTCATCCTTCATCCACCTCTCCACAGCTCGGCGCAACCTCTTCTTCAACCTCCTCGCCGTCGTCTTGTGGGGTAAAGCTCAGGTCACCGTGGGTGATGGTGTCTGTAGCCGGGGTTTGAGAGCGCGGTTGGGTTGTTCTTGAGCTGTGGAGCGTGTTTGGGGGGTTAGCTGGTCGTGCGCGACGTTCCTCGGGCCGGGAACGCCGTTCGCCGCGCGCTCTTCCGCCATGGCCGACGCACGTGGCCAGCCTTGCTCGAGCCTCCTCCGGCCGAGCTGGTGCGCACGCTAGGTGCAGTGGGGTCTGCAAATGCTCGTAGGGGGTCGTTGGCCGTGTTTGTGCCGTGTCGGCTCCGCTTCACGTTCGCCGCCGCATGCGCCAGGCGCGCTCCCGCCATGGCTGGCGCTTGGAGCTAGCGCGCTTCGCGTTGCTTCAGGTCGAGCATGCTTGCGCGAGAGCTGTCTCTTGTCTCGGTGTTGCTCGCAGACCTGTTTTGAGGCGACTGCTTGTAGTGTGGTCGCCGGAGTTCGTCGCGCCGCCTTGCGCCACCGCCGGAATCGTCGCGGTGCTAGGGTTAGTGTTTTGCCGCGGGAATGCTAGGCTAGATGGGTGCACGGTTGCAAGGGGTAGCCATAGAGCTAGGTGTCATCGTTGGGGGACCTTGCCGCCGGCGAGCAGTCACCAGTCAACGTCGGCGGAGCCTGGTCCATGCCGGTGCTCTGTTCTGGCGTGGGCAGGGACCCAGGGAAGAAGAGAAAGAAGCTTAGGGGGGTTTCTGCAAGAAAGCCAATTATGTTTTAGATTTAGATTTAAATTTATGTTTTCCACTGTTTTATTTATAGAAGATCATAGAAAAGTCAGAAAAATGTAAAACCAATTTTCATAGCTTCCTTAGATTATCCTTACTGTTCTAAAAATGTTAAACCTTTTATGGTGTGCTGTTTAGATTTTGATAAAAGCTTCATCTTTTGGAGTTTAATAGTAAAAATGTTTAGGATGTTTATAAAAATGATTAAAAATCTGATTTATGCTTTATAATCAGAAATTAAAGTAAAGAAAAGGTTTTAGGTCTTTGGTAGATGTTTTGGAACCTTTGATAATTCTTTTTCGACAAATATAAAAGAAATAAGGACTAATTCACCCGAGAAAAATTGCAAGGTTTTCTTTGAAAATAGGTGGGTAGGTTGTGTTGGCTTGCAACTTTATCGAGAGATAAAGTTTTGTGTGCTATGCTTTAAAACTTGTTGCATCTCTAATCTCTGACTTGCATTTCATGTTAGAACCCGAAGCCTCGGAAGTGGAGTACATTGAACTTCCCGAAGCACAAGTCCAGTACAAGGAAGTTCTGGTGGTAGCTCCGGAGTCCGAAGAAATTGTTGACACAACTAAACTTTTTGGGACTCAAGGCAAGCTTCGGAGCATCTCTACCTATTTTATTTCACAATGCTCACGAGTCCAAATATTATGCTTCTATGTTGCATTCGGCTAGGAACTGATTGAAACCCCTTTGATGCTTGAAATAATCCTTGGTAGGACTATCCTTGCTTAGTTAAGAAACTTGTTTAACAATGTCTACTTTGGCTATGCTTAGTAAGGGTAAGTAAAAGATGATGATCTAGGTTCTCACTAATCATATATGAATCGAAAGACGTGATATTGAAAGATAGTGGGCAGAAGTTGGTAGGAGGGATTGAGGTAGGCTCGATCCTTAGTTCTGCCTACTTGTTTAAATGATTAAGGACCGATCCGTTGTTTAATTGATTGATCAAGTAATTTTGATTCTACCTGGTTTCTTACTGGGTTATGGGACCAGCAAAGCCAACTAGATTGGTTGGTTCAGTGTTTAGAAATATCGCTTACCCGTGCTTGCTGGGTCGGAGAAAGGCGGGGCCGTAGCCAGTAACTCACGGGGTGGTCGCCAGACGTGGGACCCACATGGAGGTGCATTCCCGGGTTCGAGTAAGGCTATTTCCGATATTTGGCCCAGCTGATCAAAAGGTTGTTGTGTGCAGCCGATGCAGCTATACGTGACTGGGGGCTAGGTATCTCCTGCAGAATGTAAATTGATCCGGATCGTCACAACTCTTGGTTATGAGTGCACTTGATCAGGTGTTAAACATCGTAGAGGAAACAAATTCAACAAGATGAGTTTGATTCAAAAATGTTGTTTGAGCCTAGAACCACCTGTTTGAAAAGCACTTTATAACATAGTTGGACAGGTAACTATTCCGATGAGCTTAAAGTTGTCAGTTAAGGACCAGCAATTAGTAAGCCTTTTTGCAAAAAGGGTTGAGTCAGCCAAAACCACCCAAAGGCCTATTCATATTCCCTTGAGAGTCTTTTCTTTGGTAAGGCGGGAAAGCCTTGCTAAGTACCTTGGTACTCAGGGTTCTCTCCTTGTTGTTTTCTAGAGGATACTCCGCAGCAGGAAGGCGAGGAGGAGGAGAACCAGAAGCCCTAGAGCATTAGTTGGTCCCGGATGTCTCTAGACGAATAAAGTTACCATGTGTTGTAATAGAACTTAATAGTTTCCTAAACGAGTTTGTATTAAGCTCTTAGTACCTTGACTTGCATCTATGGTTGTTTCAAACTCGGTTTGTAATATTTCGTACCTCTTCCATATTTATGTAAAAAGGTAATGCCTGTTTTGTTCCCATCGTGGAATTGATCCTGAGCTATGGTTGAATAAAATTGTCAGTGGATGATTCGGGTTGTCCCGGGGACACTTGACACACTACCGAATTTAAACTGTCTGAAGTGCGTTTGCTGATATTGTCCCTAATTAGGCAATTAGGCGCACTTGAGCCAGTTTAAATTGGGCGGTTCTGCCACATTCGGTGACTTACTGACCCAACGTTAGCAACGGCGGCAAATAGATCGACCTCGTATCCATGAACCATCTCAAGACAATCAGCTAGAGTCACGTAAAACGCTGAATAAACCATGGTCTCTCGCTGAACAGCTTTCGTAGAAAAATCTCAAAGAATTTGAGGCGAGGTATGTACTGGTAGGCAAGGGCCATGATGGCATTGAGGCAGTGGCTACAAGAGACATATATAGATGGGGCGTGACGGCTTGTTTCCTTTTTTCTATTTGGTTTCCTTTTTTCTACCACAGGAGACGGAAGGGAACTACACCAGAGAAAAAAAAGAAGGGATCAAGCGACGTGATCAGGGGATCAAATGGTTTATTCTATTTTAATGTTCTTTCCTTTTTTTTCCTATCTTGGGAAGGAAGGCATCAAGCAACGTGATCAGGGGATCAAAGGGTTTATTCAACATGGGGATTATTTCCTTGTTTGTCGTGGGGGATATTAATTTTCTTTCTTTTTTGCCGTGATGGATATTGGCCATGGGGACATTCTTTTTGTTTGCCCGTGGGGACATTCCATTTTGTTTACTGTGGGGGTAGATTTGATGGTGAAAAAAGATTGGAGATGTGGAGGTGGGATGGGAGTTTTTGAATAGGGGAGGACGATCAAATCAATCTCCCCCCTTTGGTCGTCCTAGGCCTACCGTTCAGTCCTGGTAGGTGGGTCCGTTGGGAGGAGTAAAGGGGTGTGTTTTTGGGTGAGAAGTGTCCTCAATTTGTTCATTCCTTTATAGTATAGATTTGACTCGAAAAAACTTAAAGTGGACACTTTTTTCGAGACAGAGGGAGTACATCTTTGAGCGCGCCCTAATTGTGAGTTTGGACACTTAGTTTTAGATAATAACGTGCTATGCCTGGATTTTGTGACACTTTTGCAGCAATGGAAATTTTTGGCGTGCACGAGCCGGACACGCAGGAGGAATACAGTCTCCTTGGCGGCGGATACGAGCTCACGGCGGTCACAGGCTTAAATAACCAGCCGCGTAGCTCACGCTGACCGGAAACCAAGGAGCCGCCACCGCCGCCGCCGGAACCGATGACGAAGAAACCATCCCTAACGGTAGACGATCTACTGGAGATCGTCGCGCGCAAGGACCTCACGACGAGCGTCAGCTGCGCCGCAACCTCCACGCTCCTCCGCAGCGCCATGCTCGACCCGAGCTTCCGCCGCCGCCTCGACCTCCGCGCCGGTGCCAACCCCGGCTTCGAACCCGTCACTACTACAGAATAGATTTTCGGAGGTGGTTTTTGTGTCTGCCTCTAAGATGGGGCTTCTGTTAATAAGACATTTTCAGAGGTGGTTATGTGTCTGCCTCCGTTAATGGGAGAAAAAAATTAAAAAAACAAAACCCTAGATGAGCCCGACGGGCCCAGATCTAGGCCCGTCGAGCCCATCCAGGGCGCAACCGACGGATCCATGGCTGCCGTCGCCGTTGCTAGGCGCGCGCCGCTGCTGGCCTCGCCGGAGTAACTGCGACTCGCCACCGCAGCTACGTCTCACCGCCGTCACCGCGAGTCGCCGTCGCCACTGCGCCTCGCTGCGGCTTGCCGCACATGCCTCGCCGCCGCACCTTGCCGGCACCTCATCGCCGCGTCACGCACCTCGCCGCTGCGTCCGCGCCTCGCAGCCGCACCTCGTCGCCGCTTCACACACCTCGGCGCCGTTGCGCCTTGCTGCCATGTCACACACTTTGCCGCCGCTCGTGCCCTGTCGGTGGAGGGGAGGCGAGAGGGAACTGGTGGAGGAGCTTGCGGAGAGGAGGAGGTGAGGGCGGCCTGGAGAAAGGCGCTGAGGGAGGAGAGAAGGTGGAGATAGGGCTGGCGGCTGGGTGGGGGAGGAAGGGAGGAAAGATAAAACTTAGGGTTAAGGTTGGTGGTAGTGTTTATATATAGGACGAAGGGTTTTTGGGCCGAGTTGGGTCCATTTGGGCCTCAATCTTTTTGGAGGCGGGCTTTATAAACGTCCGCCTCCGAAAATCGATTAACGGAGGCGCACCACTTAAAACAACCGGCTCGGAAAATAGATTATTTTCCGAGACGGTTGTTTAAAATGTCCGCCTCCGAAAATTGATTTTCGGTAGCGGTCAGATGCAAACGTCTCCGAAAATAAAAAGTGTCCGCCTCCGTTAATATATGAGATTAACGGAGGCGGACGGATTTTGTGTCCGTCTCTGAAAATTAAAATGCAGTGTGTTTTAAAATCCTATTTGTATTAGTGCGTCCGCCCCCCGCCATCGCCTACTCGTCCCGCGACTACGGCGGCGAGGGCGGCGTGGACCTCCGCGGCCGCGCCGATTCCCCTCCGCGCCCGCGTCGACGCTGACCTCCTGCACACGCTCCGCCCCGTGTCCTCCCGCAACGGGCTCCTCGTCCTCTTCGGGGAAGGGTGGGGCGAGCCGAAGGAGATGCGGGTCTGCAACGCCTTCACCGGCCACATCACCGAGCCCCCCCACATGGCCACATGGACCACAAGTACTACGGCGGCATCTACCGCCCGGCCCTCCTCGACGTCGCTGACGCCGGCGGGTCCTTCGAGGTGCTCGTCATGGACGCGCACCTCCGCGTCCAAATCTTCTCCTACTCCAACGACGGCGGCGGCGGCCGGTGCGGCGCCATGCGGACCGTGACGCCGCTGCGGTCGAACCACGAGCGCATGAAGCCGTACGGGCTGCATACCTCCCCGGCCATCATCGGCCGCGCCGTCCACTACCTCTGCCACCGCCACAAGAACGTCGCGGTGGGCCTCAACGGCGACGGCGAGATGTTCTTCCTCGCCGTGCACGCCGACGACGTGCCGCGGGCGGAGCCGATCGAGCTGCCGGAGGGCTGCCTCTGCCACGACGGTGCGGCGGCGGCGGCGGAGAGCCTTTCAAGCTAGTCGCGCCCGGCGTGAAGGTGGCCGGGAAGGTCGTGTTCCAGGGGTTCGGGGAGAGGAGTGGCGCCGTGCTCCTCCGGATGGACATGGTCGGGCTCGTCCTGCTCGACCTGGAGACGGGGAAGGCCGTGCTACTCCTCGGGTGCAAGAAGCTCTACATGAGGGCGTACAAAGATGAGCAGGCGTGGTTGCATGAGATTGATTTGGGCTCTTTGCTCCAAGGCATGATACATGTGAAAAAAGATATTAAAGAAGAAGACAACGAATAAGAGGAGGAACAGGATGACGACGACGATGATGATGACAACAAAGAAGAGGAGGAGCAGGATGACGATGACGCTGATGATGACAATGAAGAAGAGGAGGAACAAGATGACGATGATGATGACAAAGATGAAGAAGATGATGGTGACGACAAAGATGAAGAAGATGACCACGGCGAAGATGACGACGACGGCGACGAAGAAGAAGAAGACTATGATGACTATGAGAACTACAATTGGTATTAATACAAGTGAAAAAGAATATTGAAGAGGAGGAGGAAGAAGAAGACGACGAGGAGGACTGGTGTATTGAGTTCTTGTGCTAATTGAGGCACTATCAAAAGTGTAATGGGACTAGGAGAGTGCATTCTAATTTATAGCCTTCTCTGAACCTGTACATGCGATAGTACTAATGAACATTCTGTTTTTCCATGATGAAGTAATGGAAGTGGAAGATGGTCACACGTCACAATGGGATGCAACTATGACAAGGAACACAGAAGATGATGAGACACAAAGAAGGGCTGGTTAACTTAGGTTAATGGTTTGGTGATGGGGCTAATGACAGATAACTAGTGGTTGAGCCACTAATCTCAATGTTTTGGGAGAGATAACTAGTACTGTTAAGATCATAAGAAATATTTGTTTACAAAGTATATGATTCAACTTATATTTTACATTGACTATAACAGTTCTGAATTCATATGCATGTGCTGTATTAGTGGACACATAAATAACTCCAGAACAGTTCTTAGTATTTATGTAACTACACTACAAAAATGATGCCAAAGAAGTGCAGATAGCTTATATAGTAGATGTCCTTTGGCTCTGCCTGGGGTCCTATATTAGTAAAGGCAGCCGGCTAAGTATAACTGCAGCATGACATGTGTGTTAAATTGGTAGAACTACAGGCTACTATTTTCTTGGATCTAGAAGTGTGGTGATTGCTTAGATCACTGCCTGCTAATATGTTGTTTAGGTGAGAATATGATCTAACACACGCTTAATGTAATAGATGCTAACTTTGTTAGGCATGGTGTAATTCTGTAAGTATGCCTTGTTAGTTTTGTATAGTACTCCATGAGAATGAGTATTGAAATGCTGTATTTTTTCAGGCAACATGTAATGGCCTGAAGACTCGATGCATAACAGATATCTATTCTTTGGTTGGTACAATGATGGTGGCAAGTGGCAACTACTTTGTTGTATTGTTGAATAATCTGGTTGTGCTTTGTAACCCATGAAGGCTCAATACTGTACTGTTCGTAGTCACTGCAATGCTCTGTATTTCAAATGATCAGGATCTATAGAACCGTGTGGTTGTTTTCTGTCATGAAAATTGTCTAGCTTATATTGCTGATTTGGTCTTGCGTTGTGAAACTCTGTAGGACTAAGTGCATAATATCATGTTCGTTCAGGGCCCTGGACCAATGAGGCTTAGGAATAATCCCCTCCCTGCCGAACACAACTTTAAGTGAAAGGGATTTAGAAGATACAAGGATTAAACCCCCACAGGGATTAAGTGACAGGAGGGGAATTCATTTAACCCCTCTCTGGAATAAATCCCATTGGAGAAATAGACCCTGTGAACCGAACATGCCCTCCCGGGGCTAGAATCCCGCCGGGCTTGTTCAACACGGGCGCTCGTGTTTCCCCTCCGTCACCAGGGGCCAGGCGGTGGCTCTGTTTCTCGGTCGTAGACTCGTGGTTCCCAGGACTAGAATATAGGACCCAATAGGTCGTGGGTGCTTCCCCTCTCCGTTGGCGGCGACTCGCCTCGATGACTCCGTTGGCCAGGGGTTTCCTTCCCTGCTGGGCAAGTTCCCCTCCGTTGCCAAACCAGCCCCGTCCTTGACCCAACAGGACGCGCCTCCTCCTGAACTTGTGCACGTATGGACGCTTGTTATTAAATGGTTCATGTTAGAAGCACGATTGTTTACTTGTTAGTGGCACCCCACTCTTCCGTAATTGGATTATGACGAACGTGTACACCACATCTGTGCGACCACAGTGTTGCACCTTGCACGTAATATACGCAGAGTCAACCACAGACTCCTATATAGCTCAATACGATCATGCACGCCCAAAATCACACCGACAAGGCGAGAAGATGCCAGTACCGTTGTCTCATAACCATCATCCTTCCTGCGTGGCGTGCGGCATCCTCGCGCCATGCCGGCTTGCCCTCACGCGGCTCTTCCGCGTCCCGGCCTCCGCGGCGCTGTCCATCAGGGCCTTCCGCTTCCGCAACCTCCGGAAGGCAGCCGCCAGGATGAGCCCGCGCCGCCGCCGTCGACGCCGGACGTTCCATTCTGTGCGCGCGGTCTTCTGGCCGCTCATCGTCCCGCCTTCGTCATCCACGCCGCCAGCATCAGCCTCAACAGCAGAGGCCGAGGCCGTGCCCGTGGAAGCACCTGATGAGACGGTGGTGCACGGCGAAACGCCGGTGCACGCGCCAGTGTCGTCCCCGGAGACGCCGGCGTACGTGAAGGTGGTGGCGCGGCTGCGGTCGGGGAGGAGCGCCGCCAGCAGCAGCGGAGATGGCGAGGGGGAGGGTGAGAAGAAGGAGGAGGCATGCAGGAGCTTCGAGAGCTGCCTGATGGGGATGCTGGTGGAGGAGGGAAAGGCCAGGGACCTGCAGGACGTCGAGGAGCTCCTGCGCTGCTGGGAGCGGCTCAAGTCGCCGGTGTTCGTCGAGCTGGTGTGCAGGTTCTACGGCGAGCTGTGCAACGACCTGTTCCCGGCGCCCGGGGTTGACAAAACGGACGTCGACAGCGGCGATGGCGAAGGCTCGGTGTCCACGTCCGGCGTTTGATCTGAACACCTCGAAGACTCGCAGCACCTTCCTTAATTCGTGTTGTGAATTGTGATTGGTGCTCCCCCAAAAACTAAGGTCATCAGCAAAAAAAATAAATGATAATTTCATTCAGGTGAATAATTTTTCCATCAGAGCGACCCACCTACCCAAAAACCCAAAAACACAATTTCCATAACCCAAAAACCAAACCCGGTTTATCCAAACCCGAACTCAATGTACCCATCACTATTACGCATATGAAGTCAAGAAACTAGCTTCGAGACGGGCTTTAGCGAGGTCGATGTTGGGGGTTGCTTGGAATCCCTCCAAGACACTTACTGCGAACATGATGTTGGTTGCATGTGACTTGAAGATGCCTTCGTCGTCGAACTCGTTGTTGAGGTTCTTCATCCTGATATGGCGACGCCTGAGGACGCGAGAGCGGTTACGCTCGATCCAAAGTTCCCTGTCAACCTCCGTTTCTCCATCGACTGTAGGGGCGTCGTCGGAGACGACCTCGTCGTCGCTTCCGTCGTGAATGGTTGCGCAGAGTTGGCGAGCTGGGTTGTTAGGCCCAGTTTGTTCGTTGTCAGAGACAACAGAAAGTTCTCTGCCTTCCTGGAAGCGAAGCAGAGAGGAAGTACCTTGTACTTTGAAGTTCTACGGCGAGCTGTGCAACGACCTATTCCCGGCGCCCGGGGTTGACAAAACGGACGTCGACAGTGGCGATGGCGAAGGCTAGGTGTCGTCCACGTCCGGCGTTTGATCTGAACACCTCGAAGACTCGCAGCACCTTCCTTAATTCGTGTTGTGAATTGTGATTAGTGCTCCCGCAAAAAGTAAGATCATCAGAAAAAAAAAGAAGAGAACTTCATTCAGGTGAAAATCAGCACGACCCACCCTCAAGCGGGTGGGCACAATTTCCGGAACCCAAACCCGATCTCAAATTACCCGAACTCAATATACCCCATCACTATTTCGCATATGAAGTCGAGAACCACGAATTTAATTTGGGAACTCGGTATTAATCCACAACACCCGATTTCTCTAATTACGCGAACATAGAAACCGATTAAAAACCAATCCCCAATTACCCGAACCCATCGTACCCAATCACTATTTTGGATATAAAGTCGAGAAACCCAAATTTAATTTGGGAAACTCAATATTAACCCACAACACCCGATTTCTCCAATTACCCGAACATCCAGCCTGATTAAAAACCGATCCCAAATTACCCGAACCCAATGTATCCAATCACTATTTTGGATATAAAGTCGAGAAACCCGGATTTAATTTGGGAAACTCGGTAATAATCCACAGCACCGGATTTGTCCAATTACCTGAACAGCGAACCAGATTAAAAAACAAACCCAATATACCCAATCACTGTTTTGGATATAAAGTCGAGAAACCCGAATTTAATTTGGGAAACTCGCTATTAATCCACAGTACACGATTCCTCCGATTACATGAACTCTAATATAAAATCATAACCTATCTTCACCACCTCCACATCAAATAAACCTAGATTACTAGTTCATTTGATCTATGACATATTGATTTGAGTTTTTATTTGGACCATGCATCATTGAGTTGTTAACAAAAATTGTACAATTTGGCAATATATCTAGTAGTTCGGGAAAAACCCAAGCCCAATATTCCTAGTACCAAAAAGTTCAAGTAGTTATTTTTTAGATGAAGCTCGGGTGTTAGTTTAGAAAACCCGAATTTTGAAATACCCAAATTTCCTGAAATGCCTTAATGTCGTCCCCAAAACGAATGGAAGGCCACAAGCAAGTGGTGCTAGATGTTGTAAACTTTTTTTTATCATAACGTAATATTTTTTGTGAGCATAAGAGCATCTCTAGCCGGGCCCTCAAATGGGCCTCTATTCATTGTTTGAGTCTCCCAGTAGAGAAAATATTTGCAGCCGGGCCTCTAAACAAGCCCTATTTTGGTAGGCCTCTAAATTTTGGTCCAAAGCCTCTAAAGATGGAGGCCCTCTAAATTTAGTCACCCCATTGGAGTTGGAAGCCCATAAATTTTTGTGGGCTGACCTCTAATAGGAATATAGAGGCTCCAATTTAGGCGCACGGCTGGAGATGCTCTAACATAATTCTTCACAAAAAAGAGCATAATGTATTCCTTGTAAACTAAGTTGTATCTAATTAACCTCTATATGAACCCATGACCCAAACCTAGCCAGCACAGCGTGCCACGTCACCTGTAATCTCTCGCTCGTCGGATCGGATGCGTCGACGGCCTAGATCAGTCTTTTTTTGATTTGGAGCAATTCTATGGCATGTGGGTGCCACAACTGGGCCTCACCATGGGATCCATGGGATCAGGAGTCGTGGGTTCCATGTCCATGGGCCCCACTAAACCTAGCCCCACCAGATTTTTTATAAAAAAAGTTTTATAAACATTGTTTAAAGGTTTTTCTAAAATTTTATATTAGAATAGTTCTTATTTTGTTTCTTTAATATAACATCATAGTATTTTAGTTGAACTATTTTTGAATTTGTTTGCTTAAATTAACATAATTTTAAATTATCTAATAAAATTATCTATAATTAATTTTATCTTTTTTAATAACATATACTAAACGTCTACGGACATCCAAATTCTCACTTAAGAAAATTATTATGTGGTGCTTTTAGAAAACAAAAATGTTCAAATAAAAAGGTGTCCAATATCAAGTTTTATCAAAATTTCAAAATCTAAAACTTTATCATAAATAATATTTTTACAATGCCACAATTTATCTAATAAATATTCACATGCGATCCGTCATGCCTACAATTCGGCACAGAAACCGTCTTCAAATTAAAAAGTGTTCATACAAAACTGCTCAGAATTTAAAAACCTAATATTTTCCTAAAGAAACTCAAATTCAAAGTGCTTTCATAATTCTTCTGCATAATGTTTACATGCATTCCATTGCCCCTATGATCAGACACTAAAACATCTTCAAATTAAAAAATGTTGGATATTAAAGCTCATAATTGGAAAATCAATACATTTGCTATAGATTGGACTTTAAAATTTGAAATTATTTTCCAATTTGTCCGTTAAATCTAACATTTGACGCTAAAACACCTTCAAATCTAAAAACTTTAACATAAATGTTGCTCCAAATTCTAAAACATTTTCCTTTATGCATAGAAAATTTTGACATAAAATCTCTTTTCTACTTCCTGTGTCCAGGAAAGAATGCAACTCTAGCATTATCCAGATAAACCAAGAAATAGGTAAAATGATGCATGTACCCTTAGTCCAATAATATTTTAAATAGAAGATGGTCTCCAGCACTAATTTACTCTAAGAAGTTACTAAAAATGCTGGCTCTTTGAATGCCGACTTTTTGGATGACTTAGAATTGAAAATTGGAAATCGAACCCAATGCCAATCAGAATTTACCCCAACATAAATCCCCCCAGTTTCAATGTGGAGCCTAACGCCTCCGCATTGGCTGGCATTCCCTTTCCATCTACATCCAAACAATGACTAGCACCAATATAAACATCCAAACCAAGGCTTAGCTAGCACCAACTCACAAACTTAAGTTCATATGAGCATCCAAGCTACAAGCACTCCACATGCACGCAAGATTTGCATTTTTTTATGACTTTTGAATCCTAAAATTGCATTCTTTTCCTAGAATCGCAAGATTTACATAAATTTATATTTCAATAGAAAATGTACTTCAGAAATAAAAGGTACTTCAGATTCCAAAATTCAAAACCTTTAACAAATTTTTAAATTCAACATCATTTTGTCAAAAAAAATATTTATATGACTACGGATACATCTACTTGCCACCTGTGGCAAAAGCCGCGAGCTTTCCTAGTCAGTCCCTAAAGTTGGAAACCAATAGAGGCTGAAGGGGGAAGCCATGGTGGGTTGGGGCTCAAATACCACCAATTTAAGGAAAATGTCCTTTTGAGGGCCCACAACTATTGCCCAAGTCCGATTTCCATCCCTCATCTTCAAACTCGGGTATCCGACATCCCTCATCTATCTAATCCATTTTTTTTAGTCCTTCACCGGTTTTAAAGGTGGTTTTAGGTAAGGAAAAAGTCCATTTTTAGCCATCCAACTCTTGCCTCAGTTTGGTTTCGGCCATCGAACTCCAAAACCGGGTATCTTTGGCCATCCAACTATGAAAACCGTTCAAATTTGGCCATCGGGCTGTTTTGATGAGTGGTTTTAACTTTTCTATTTACAATTTAGTCCTTAGATCTTAAACTGATTATTACTTTTTGCTCGTACCTCCGATTTGAGTGATTCTTGTGGTCGTGTGTTCCTAACGGTGAGCACTATATGTTAAAGTGATATTTACAAACTGGGGCACGAGTTGGATGTTCAAAAATAGACTTTATATGGCAGAGAAGCCCACCCGCCCCTGGTGAGGCCCACATGCCATCTCTCTCCACACTCTCTTCTTCCCCGTCTCCTCCCATAGCGCCGCTATAGATCTCGTCGGCGTGCGCGGGGCCAAGCACTCCCATGGCGCGATATTAGATCTCGCCGGTGTGCTCGGGGCTGAGCACTCCCATGACGCGATAGTAGATCTCCTCGGTGTCCATGCCCTCATCATTCCTCGCTCGTCCATCTCTATTTTGTTTAGGCATTATGTGGGTTGTGGATAGGGATGGCGACAGGTGAGGTGAAGTGAGGGTGGAGCAAAAACCTGCCCTCAACAACACCCGCAACACTTGGCTACGCCCGCCCTCAAGTGACCCGTGGGTGACTCACTGCTTTCATGTCACCCACGGGTTGTTAACAAGATGCTAACATTCAATGAAAAAAAATCAAAATTGAGAAGAAAGTAGTACAAAATTATCAATTCTTGTTCACATAATGAATAAAAAAATGTATAGTAATAAAACCTAGGGAAGTAAATAATAGATATATAATATAATCTATAAAAAATATTATAAGTTTTACATTAACTTGTATTAAATATTCATAACATGTCTAAAGATGAAAGGTAAAAAATTTGGACATACATATATATTGGGCCCACGGGTGACCCACGGGTAAAATTTGTCACCCGCGCCCAACCCTCTACCTTCATGGGCCTCGACCCACAACACCCCCGTGTGCAATATAATATTGCACCCATGCCCACACCTGCGGGTGTAATTACCATCCCTAGTTGTGGCTTTGGTCGGGGAGGAGGCTAGGTGACGAGCTGTGGTGGAATCCGCCGAGGAATTGATGGGGGCTAGGGAGGAGAGCAGGTGGAGGCCGCTATTAGCATGAATCACCCGAGGCTAGAGGCGCCAGACACCATCCGTGAGGGAGGACCTCGCCACCACCCTTCCACGATCCATGGAGAACGCGCGTGGGTGGCGGCGGCAGCCATCACAACCCCTACATGCTCGTCTCCATAGACCCGGCCGACCACCTCGTCGCGCCGAACAACCGCGCTGTTTCAGGGCCCATGCATGCTCCTCTGCATGGACCTGTCTGGCCACCTCGCCACGCCCGACGACCGCGCCGTCGGCATCATGGTGCAGGCGCTCATCGGAGGGGAAGTTGTCATCGAAACCCACGCCAATGCCATGTCGCCCTCCAGGGCACCTCAGCCGGACAGTGTGCATCACCACGGCCATCTCCGGTGGTGCGCGCGTGAGGAGAAGAAGTGCGGCGTGAGGAGAAGAGGAGGAAGAAGATAGAGTGCCCTCTGCAACGTCACCTAAAACCACCTCCAAAACCGGTGATGGACTAAAAACAAACAGACTAGATAGATGAGGGACGTCAGATACTTGCATTTGAAAACGAGGGATGAAAATCAGACTTGGGAAATAATGAGGGACCTCCAAATAACTTTTTTCCCAATTTGATAGGACTTCCAACCCGTGATAGGACTTCCAAGCCGCGCGCCCAAACCGAACTATCGCACTGCCCTCGCAGCCCGCGAGCGCTCTCGGTGATGGGCTGGGGTTCCAAATGTTTGCTTGCTTTTGGGGTAGACAAAGGCCTAGGTTAGTTTTTTTTGGTACGCGCACGCATGTGCTGGACCATTTGGATTAAACTCACTGAATTTAATTTGTTTAGCCCGCATGAAGAAGCTCTTCCTCACTTACGCATGTTTTGTTTGTAAAAAAAACTTATGCGTGTGTTATCTCTCCAAATAAAATAAAAAATTACACACATGTTTGTTAGGGCTCTGACTCCTCTAAATTTTTTTTTGAAGCATCAAGGGGGGGGGGGGCTAAGAAAGCCCACCTGAAATTTCATTACTTCAAAGCGATATTACATGATCAAGCATTCAACCCCCATCACTGAGAGCTGGCGATCAGGACGGATACAACATGTGTAGAACAAGCAAGGGAGCCACAGAAGGTTACAGACGCAACGCCCACTCCCCTAACATAGGATAAGCTAAAGCAAACTGGTGTTCGTTTGTCTCACCCATGACGGCACACCAACGGACGACGAATTGCAGGAAGGAACCATAGCGAAGTAGCTCAGCATCTAAAGACATCTGGACCGCAGAGAGAGTCGAGCACCAAAGGGATCCAATTCAGTTGCAATGAGCGTTGGCAACGGGGAGGATTGAGCCTCACCTGAAACAAATCATTGGGCTCCAAATAGAATCCCCGGATGATCCGAATAACCAAGACGGCCACAGATGCAGCGGAAGTTCGTGTGGAGGTAGACACTCCCAGCGCACCGAGCGCCACACTTTCATTGCACGACCGCCGATGAGAGGGGATTGCTGGAGCCGGTAGAAAATCGCTGAGGAAGTGCAGAGGTGCAGGCACCCCCCGCGCACCGGGCGCGGCACTTTCGTTGCACAACACTCCGATTCCGAAGCACGGCCAAGCAGCACGTCACACCTGCCATGTTGAGACTCAAGACCATGCCACAACCGCGCTGGAGGAGGACGGCGCCGGCTGATATGGAGAAGACGACTGGCAGAGGACGGAAGGGCAGGGTTACATGAGCTGCTGCATGGCGAGAATGAGCACCACCCAGTTGCCGGTGAAGGGGTGGTGCAGCTGGAGGCAGGACCAAGCGACGGGCGCTAGGCCCGCCGCGCCGAGGTGCGTCGCACAATCAGGGAGGGGGAGCAAAGAGGAAGGCGTTGTTGTGGCAATAGATCCTGCCGCCGCCTCAGGGTAGGAACGGCGCGCAGGCAAGCCCACGGGGAGCGGCCCACGAGACCCCTTCCGAGAGCAGCACGGGCGGCGGCGGGGAGTGCGCCGTCAGCACAAAGGTGCAGACTGTGTCGGAGGCCGGGCACACGAGGGCGTGTGGGGGAAGAAGGCGGAGACGAGGAGCGCGAGCGTTGCACCACGAGCTGCCGAGGCGCCGGAGCCGTCTCACCGGGAAGGACCAGTTGCTCCTCCCAACTCACCTTCTGCCCGAGTAGATCCAGCCTCGGGGGACCCGGATCCGGTCTCTAGGACCCCAGATCCGGCAGTCCGGGGCGCCGCCGCCTCCATGGCTGGCCCCACCGGGTCGCCACCATGGCCAGACGAGCGACGAGGAGAGGAAGAAGGGCCCCGCTGCCACCTTCCCAGCAGCCACGCGGACTTCTGCTGGCTTGCTCCGGCGGCGGCGAGGAGGGGAGGTGCATGGGACGGAGGGTGGTGGTGGCGGCGGTGCGGTCGCCGCCCGAGCCGCCTCCCCTGGGAGACGACGCGGGGGCCTTTTTTTCCTCCCGAACCGACTGCCTACTCTGCGGCTCAATCCCCTCCTCTAAAAATGACTAGGTGCTGGAGTTATTTCAAACGCCGCTCCACCATAACTATAGCCAAGATGTCATGTGGACACCGTGGTGCGTTCACGCCAACTCCTATTGAGTCAAAGTATGGCGTGCCACACATTCAGAGACAGTCGAGGAAGAAAGGGCGCCATGATTGGATCCCATCCCAACCAGTGGTCGTCGGCAATCTTACATGTGCATTGCGAGAAGCAGCTTTGGGTGGCAATTTGAGATGTAAGTTCTGCTCAATTTGAGATGTAAATTCTGCTGAGGGTTATTCTGGTAACAGGTTAACAGCATGTGCAGGAAAAGGAGAGGAGAGCACTATCTCCGGCTGGTAGCATAGTACAAAACCGGCTCCACCTCCACTAGTGCTGCACGTGTGGAGCTATTTACAACATCGTCGTTTGGTAGGGCTCCAATACACAACACATAGAGCTGGAGCCTACCAAAGACTCCCATAATTTATAGTTTTACTTTGTTTCCGCTAGCTAGTATATTCTTCAATAAATGTAGTAATTGTATGCTTATTAACAATTATTACATATTGTACATGTGATTTGGACTTTGTTTCTCCTCTAGGTTTGTTACCGTTTCGTGGGCGCCTCGCTGAGTGGCCCTCACCATGCTTGGGTGTCAACCTGCACAATGTGTGATACGATAACTCAAAATCTCTTGGTGACTTGGAATGTGTTTAGATTGGGGATAAAAGAGGGTTAGGACGGGTCAAACCTAGATCGATCCAGCTCGCCCTTGTGTGGATTCGTGAAGTGAGTAGTAAAATGGGTTCGCAAGACATCAACCAAGGTTTGGTTGCGAGTGATTGCGCCATGATTCACGATGTGTGATGAATTTCACTGGCTAGTGGTGGAGGAGGGAGAGAAGGCATAGGCAGAGCATCATGCGCAAGTGGGCGGTGGAAAGGCGCCTGGTGTCGGCTAGAGAAGCAGAGGTAGAGGGTGTGGGTGCGGCTCCAGGCATTAGCATAGATGTGCCAAGAACGGTCGGCAGGCTCGAGAAGAAAACATAGAAGAAAAAAGAGAAATTAGAAGGGGATGAAAGGTTGGTCCCACGGATAACAGGTAGTCATTGTTTCTAACCATGTGAAGATGACATATGTCCTCTTTCTCCACCTCTACAACCAAATATACAAAGTTGAATCTATTCTTCTGAACCAAACACAAAATCGGATGTACCCAACCCAAAAGACATACCAAACAAAACACATGCTTAACTGTTGACATTATCAATGTCAGAAATTGTACTAGAGATTTTGATTCATATTAGGGCATGGTCAGTTGATCTTTAACCAAGGTGGTTTGGGGGTGTTGACGCACTTTTGGTCAACACACGAAAAGTGCTAGATCGCGCGGTCGTCGAATTCTCCTCGTCGGAGCTCCTGGACGCAGCCGGTCAGACCGCCTGTAGGGGCCGGTCAGACCACCTGTAGCAGAGGTGCCGTGAAAGCCTATGATCACAACCTCGGGAGGGACCCCGTCGGAGGCTGCAAACCTAGGGTTGTTCTAAGGTCGGCAAGGCCACTTAGAACGTCCTAAAACATCGCGGAGACGAAAAAGAAAAGCAAAAGGGTTGGAAAAGCTAGGGTTTGGAGATAAAAAGTAAGATAATGATTTGTTCGATTGGGTAGAGGTCCTCAATCGGCCACGGCCCTTTATATTTATAGGGTGGGGAGGTCTTGCCCCGCAAGGAAGTCCTTGTACAGATCTAAAAACATGAAAAAACCTGATTCAACTCGGACTCGGCGACAGGCGGTCAGACCGCCTGTGATAGGTGGTTAGACCGCCTGGCACATTGCCAGATCGGCTACAGGGCCGGCCGGTCTAACCGCGTGTACAGGTGGTCTAGACCGGCTGTCCCAGCCTGATCGGCTTTAAGCCACATTTGGTCATCAACATATGCCCCCCTGTTTTTTGGTAAAACTTTGTTTACCCCAAAACATTTAATCAGACTAAGGGCGACCCTCTATTGTCGGCCATTTTTCCCTAAGGGCGATATCACATATCGGCCATATCCTTTCAAGCATGTGCCAAACACTTGGATGATATTTCTTCAAGTACTTTCCATTGAGCGCTCTTGGCAACTGAAATCCTTGCAAAGTCTCTACCACATACGAATTCCAAGAACAAACATCCACAATACGATATGGTCCTTCCCAATTCCGCGACCATTTACCAAATTTGTTGCTCTTTGTTCCTATAGGAAAAATAGTCTTCCAAAACAAATCACCAACTTGAAAGGATTTGAGTTTTACCTTCTTGTTATATGCTCGAGCCACTCTTCTTTTGTCTTTTTCAATCTCCTCTAAGGCATCCAAACGCTTGTCGGTCACATCATCAATATTATCCATCATCAAACCACAATATGTACTAGCATCAAGATCATTTTGCTTAGCCAATCTATAAGCAGTCAGATTTACCTCAACAGGCAAAACGGCCTCTTGACCATAGACGAGATCAAATGGAGTAACCTTAGTAGCACCATGTCTAGAAATACGATGCGCCCATAATGCTTCAGATAATACCTCGTGCCACTGCTTAGGATGATCTTCAATCTTCTTCTTTAGGAGCTTGATCGAAATCTTGTTGCTAGACTCGGCTTGACCATTGGCTTGAGCATAATGCGGAGATGAATTGAACAATTTAATACCATAGGATCCAACAAACTCACGTACCTCCTTAGAAATAAACGACGTTCCTTTATCTGTCGTCAATGTTTGAGGAATCCCAAATCTATGAATAATATGCTCAGTAATAAACTCAATCACCTCTCTATGTGTCATGTTCTTGAGGGGAATTGCTTCAGTCCACTTGGTAAAATAATCAGTAGCCACAATCACAAAACAATGACCTTTGGATGAAGGAGGATGAATCTTACCAACAAAATCTAAACCCCACCCTCTAAAAGGCCACGGCTTAATGATTGGATGCATTAACGCAGCAGGTGCAATCTGAATATCCCCGAACTTTTGACACTCTTTACATCCTTTGTAGTAACGAAAACAATCGGCTATCATCGTAGGCCAATAAAAACAAGCCCATCTAAGGAGCCACTTTATCATTTGAGCCGATTGATGTGTACCACAAATTCCTTCATGAACCTCTGCCATAGCCAATCTAGCTTGATCAGGATCTAAACATTTCAAAAGCAATCCATCCATGGTCCGACGTTATAGTTCACCATCAATCAAAGTAAACTTGAAAGCCCATCGTCGGACTTTTCGATCCACTGACCTGCTAGTATCCGGTAAATACTTCACCAGAGGCTCCCTCCAATCACCAGCATTAGCCACAATAGATTGAAAATCATTAACAGCCGAATCGGTGTTTTCAGAGGTGCAGGCGGTCAGACCGCCTGTACTGGCGGTTAGACCGGCTGCGCTGGTCAGACTGGCTGTAACAGGCGGTCGAACCGCCTGTTCCAGAGCAGAAACGTCGGCTTCACGAAACATCGGCCTCTTTTCATGAAAATTTCTTTTCTGAACATTATAGCCTGATGCTTGCTGCGCCAACGCATTAGCTCTAGAATTCTCTTCTCTTGGTATGTGATAAATGACAAATTCATCAAAGCAAGATATAATATCTAAACACTTAACAAGATAAGCATTCAAAAATCCATCTAAGCATTGACAAACCTTAGATACTTGCTGAACTACCAAAAGAGAATCACCATATGCTTCTACATGTTTCACTCCCATGTCATGTAACATCTCCAACCTGAATAATAAAGCTTCATATTCGGTTTGGTTATTGGTGTACTTATGATCTATTCGGTTAAGAGCCTCAAAAACAACACCGTTTGGTGAAATAAGAATAACACCAACTCCACAACCACTTTTGCAAACTGATCCATCAAAATGCAATTTCCATAGAGTAAAAGTAATATAGCCGACATTTAAATCAAGATGTTCACTAATCCTATGTTCAACAATAAAATCGGCGACGATTTGTCGTTTCATAGATCTCAATGGCTCAAAGACTAAATCATATTCAATTAAAGCATAAGCTCATTTGCCGATTCTACCACTTAATATAGGTCTATGCAACATGTATTTAATTATGTCGGCTTGACTAGCAACTATGCAAGTATTTAATAACAAATAATGCCTCAACTTTGTACAAGCATTATATAATGATAAGCATAACTTTTCAATAAAAGTATACCTTGTTTCGGTGTCCAATAATCTTCTACTTGCATATGAAATAATATATTCCTTCCCTTCGGTCTCTTGGATCAAAACAGCCCCAATAACACTTTCTTCGGCCGCAATATATAATTTGAAAGGAACCCCTCTCCTTGGTGCCCGAAGAACCGGAGGTGAAAATAAATAATGCTTGATCTCTTCAAACGCCTCTTGCTGTTTTGCCCCCCAAGTAAATTCAGCATCATCTTTCAACCGAAGCAAAGGAATAAAAGCATTCACCTTTCCCGACAAATTGCAAATAAATCTTCTCAAGTAATTCACTTTGCCCAAGAATTTCTGCAACTCTTTCTTAGACCTAGGCGCCTGCAACTTGCCAATAGTATCGGCCTTTTTTGGATCAATTTCTATGCCATGCTCATGAACTATAAAGCCCAAAAACTTACCGGCCGATACACCAAAAGCACACTTGAGTGGATTCATTTTCAAACCATACCGGCGCATTCTTTCAAATGCAAGTCTCAAATCGGCCAAATGAGAATCACTTCCAGCCGATTTGACTACAATGTCATCAATATAAACTTCCAAGATAATACCAAGCAAATCATGGAAGATTAAATTCATTGCCCTTTGATAAGTAGCACTGGCATTCTTTAAACCAAAAGTCATAACAATCCACTCAAATCTTACCCGTTCCTTTCTTTTCCACGGGGACAATATGAGAAATCCATTCAGCATATCGACAAGGTCTAATAAACTTTGCTTCTAATAACCGATTTATTTCCTCTTTAACTCGGTCATAAATTTCAGGATTAAAACGCCTAGTTGGTTGTTTATAAGGCCTAAAACCAGACTTAATAGGCAACCGATGCTCAACAAGCTCTCGGCTTAAACCAGGCATTTCATGATAATTCCAAGCAAAGCAATCGACATACTCCTTTAATAACTTTATTAATTCAAATCTAAACGCAGGATCTAAATTCTAATTTACAAACGTCGGCCTGGGTATAGAACCATCACCAATGTCTACCTCCTCAAGAGGATCGGCCGACGTAAAACCACATCCTATCTTGCTTATATCATCAAAATCTTCAATGGCTTCAGACATATCGTTCTGATGCGCCCGATAGTGATCAAGTCTCTGCTGCAACCACTCTCGATTATCCATTAAATCATATGAGATGATTCAGCCGATTGTTCATCGGCTTTATGACAGCAGGGATGAAGCCATTCTTAGTACAACTGATAAACTCAAATTCAGAAAGATCTAAGCCTGACAAACATCTAACATCATCATGAATGCCAACCAAAGAGCTATCAGCTAAAGCAACACAAGCAGAAGTATCACCATGCACAACCTCCACATCATCATCTATCCACTGAATCAAACATTGATGCAAAGTAGAAGGAATGCACTAATTTGCATGAATCCAATCACGACCCAAGATTAAACTAAAGTTACCTTGAGTCTCAGCGACAAAGAAAGCAGTGGCCAAGGTCTTTCTCCCAATAGTAAGCTCCATAGAAATCACCCCCTTGGCACCAATAGGCTCTCCTCCTTCAATGCCGCTGACGGTCATGTTGGTCTTGATCAGCTCCGAATCTGAACCACCAAGCTTCTTGTACAAAGAATAAGGCATCAAATTCACAATAGCCCCTCCATCGACCAACATCCGCGAGATTGGCTTCCCATTGATATGCCCCTTCAGATATAAAGCCTTCAAGTGATTATCTTTAGCTTTAGGCTTCTGGAATATAGCTTCCTTGGGACCAAAATCAAGATGAGCAACCTCCTCCTCCGAAAGTATGTCCCCATTCATGGACATATGAAGCACATTCACATCAACATTCATGCGCTCCAGAGAAGAACTGTAATCAACAAGCTCTTCATCGTCCTCAGCAGTGGGAACCGATGTTGACTTGCCATCACGAGTCAAAGAACTGGAAGAAGAAACACAGGGCACTTCTGCATCACCCGGTCTGACCGCCTGTACAGGCGGTCTGACCGCCTGGGCCGCCGGTCCTGAATGACAGGCGGTCTGGACCGCCTGTGCAGCCGGTTTGACCGCCTGCGGGTTTTCCTTCGGCTTCCACTCCTTCTTCTGTGGAATCATGGGCTTGACTTGGTTGAAGAATTCATCTCTCTGTTTCTCCAACTCCTGCTCTTGTCTTTCCCGAAAATGGAGTCTCTAAAGCTTCCTCTTCTGCGTGCGAGTCAATCCTTCACAACACCACCTTGGAAGAAAGTGCTGTTGAGCCTTGCTAGTACTAGCCCCCTGATCTTCCACCATCTTTTCACTAGAAGTCGGCTTCATAGCAAGAATTTTCTCAATAGGAACATCCATTGTCCCAACTTGAATAATGTCGAACTCAGCAGTCCTCTCTGAGTCCACATCCATGCTCTACACCTCCTCCTTCCTCTTAGGCCGATAAACCTGCCTCGGAGGAACTCTTGGCGGCTGACCTTGACGGACGGTCTGACCACCTGTTACAGGCGGTCTCACCGCTTGTGCCTACTCTTGACCAGATTGACGGAAAGCCAATCGGTCTCTCCTGGGATAAATAATCCTGTCCTGCACACCTCTTCTTGGACCTTCCCAGCCAGGATGAACGAAGGCTGCACGTTTGGATGATATGGCACCCACATCACTCCATTGTCATCGCACACCGAATCCAACTTCATACGAGGAGGCGAAGGAACCCTCTCATTCTGAATCGGTGATCTCATTCTTTTTTTAACGGCCGATCGCTTGGAACGGCCTTTTGTTTGGTGTACTTATCATA
Organism: Digitaria exilis; assembly: GCA_015342445.1. NCBI lineage: Eukaryota > Viridiplantae > Streptophyta > Magnoliopsida > Poales > Poaceae > Digitaria > Digitaria exilis. Next base: position 184,465 of record JACEFO010002656.1, read on the forward strand.
AAGCATATCAAACGTGACTTTGGGCTTCTGAACACCCTACTCCTTTGCCGCGTTCATCTTCCAAGTATCAACTTCCGGACGCTTCGGAATCAGCATCTTCGGGCGTCCATAGGGACATGCGGTCTGACCGCCTGGCGCAGCCGGTCTGACCGCATGTAGCAGACCAGCCCCGGGCGCCCGCGGTCCAGGAATAGTGACTGATCCTTGCCCCCCTTGTCCAGAGGATCTCACAGTAACCTTGAACGACTCTTTGCCATCAACCGTCTTCTAAAAAGTCACTTCTCTAACTAACTCTTTTGAAGACGGTTTTTCCTCTCCAATCACCACGTTCTTCCCTTTAGTAGATTCGGCTTGATGGGGCCGAACCAAGACCTTGGGCTGCTGCAACTCCATGGTGTTGACCGGAAAAGTAGTCTCATCAAATTGCATCACATGAAACTTCAAACGGTTCTCATTAATAGCCGATTGAACCTGCCGACGGAAGACATTACAATCATTAGTAGCATGCGAAAAAGAATTATGAAACTTACAATAAGCATGATTCTTCTGTAGGTGGTATAACATGAGAAATCTTGATGTAAAAAAATTTATGCAATTCATCAAATATACGATCACATTTGGATACATCAAAAGTAAACTTTATTAGCAGGCCATACAAATTCTGCTAAATAAACATCATTATCATCGTCGGTCGAATCATCGGAATCATAATCAACTATATGAACATTAGACCGACGTGTCTTAAAACTCTCTTTTTCTTTATTCATTTGGTCTTTAGCTACTTCAGCTCTAATATGCACTTGTGCGACCGAATGATAATCACAATTGTCAATTTTTTCTCTAATAGAGGATTTTAAACCTCTAAAGCATAAGTCAGCAAGATCAACCTCAGAAATAGACAAATTAAAGCAACGATTTTTAATGCCTTTAAACCTTCTCATAAATTGAGAGACAGTTTCATCCCGACCCGGTCTAACCGATGCTAAATCTGCCAATTTCATCTTATGATTGCCACTATAAAAATGATCATGAAACTTACGCTCTAGTTGATTCCAACTCATAATAGAACCAGGGGCTAATGAAGAAAACCAAGCAAAAGCAGTACCAGTAAGTGAAAATTATAACAAACGTACTATAAATGCTTCATAGTTTCCAGCCTCCCCTAGTTGAGCTACATACTGACTAACATGTTCCCAAGTGGTGCGCTCATCATCTCCACTAAACTTAACAAAATCAGGCAAGCGCCACCCATTGGGAAAAGAAACAGTATCAAAGCTAGAATGATAAGGGTTTTGATATACTCTAGTGTTACCAAAATCAACACCTAGCTTATTTCTCATCACATCAGACAATTCATCCATGAATCTAGTAAATTCGGCCCATTGGGGGTCTTGTTGGGCCGAAGGTTGCATAGCATTCATATAATTCAAGTGAGGTGATTGCCTATTTTGCATATCTCTATGTGCATTAAAAACATCATCGGGAATACCACCCGAATTTGCAGTATGCATAGTCGTGGAATAAGTAGCGCATGTTGTAGCTACTGGACCAGCACGGCCAGCAGAGACCGAGTTCGGAACAGTAGACAACGGCAAAGGTTGCTCCGGCATGAACACCATAGCATTGGTCAAATTTGCCTGACCACCAGAACACGCGGTCTGACGCCTGTAGCCACGGTCTAACCGTCTGTCGCGGTCTGACCGGCTGTGCTGGCGGTCTGACCGGCTGCAGACCCAACCGCTGCCGACCCAATTGCATTGACCGTGTTCGGTCTGGACATATTGGGTGGTGGCGAGGTCTGTCCAGCAAAGTAATTCGGTGTCATACCATAGAAAATATTACGCTCAGGTAATTTATGAATATCTATAGATTTACCCTCCAATTTTATCATTCGTTCCAATAATCGTACAACTAATGCATCACGATCCGAAAAAGTTGAAGCCATAGGAGTAGATGCAGGGGTTTGAGGTGCAGAAGTGCTTACATTGTCAATTACCTCAATTTGCCCCTTACTCATCTTGAAAGAAGGCATTACGAAGTCTTGAACACTCTTCGCCGATCGTTCTTCACGACCTTTCCGAAACATCTTTAAGAACTCCGCCTCGATGTGCTTCTGGAGCGCCATGAACCTCTCATGATCTTCGGAAGAAAGATCTTCAAGCGAGGCCGTCACGATGTTGTCTTCTACAACGTTGAAGCCCATAGTACTAGGGATAGTAGATCGGTCTTTAAAAACCAGATTTCTTTCCCTAGCGGAGTCGCCAAAATATGTTGACGCACTTTTGGTCAACACACGAAAAGCGCTAGATCGTGCGGTCGTCGAATTCTCCTCGTCGGAGCTCCTGGATGCAGCCGGTCAGACCGCCTGTAGGGGCCGGTCAGACCGCCTGTAGCAGAGGCGCCGCGAAAGCCTACGATCACAACCTCGGGAGGGACCCCGTTGGATGCTGCGAACCTAGGGTTGTTCTAAGGTCGGCAAGGCCACTTAGAACGTCCTAAAACGTCGCGGAGACGAAAAAGGAAAGCAAAGGGGTTGAAAAAGCTAGGGTTTGAAGATAAAATGTAAGATAATGATTTGTTCGATTGGGTAGAGGTCCTCAATCGGCCACGGCCCTTTATATTTATAGGGTAGGGAGGTCTTGCCCCGCAAGAAAGTCCTTGTACAGATCTAAAAACGTGAAAAAACCTGATTCTACTCGGACTTGGCGACAGGCGGTCAGACCGCCTGTGACAGGTGGTTAGACCATCTGGCACATTGCCAGATCGGCTACAGGGCCAGCCGGTCTAACCGCGTGTACAGGCGGTCTAGACCGGCTGTCCCAGCCTGATCGGCTTTAAACCACTTTTGGTCGTCAACAGGGGGTTTGAGGTGGATTCATTCCACAAATAATTTGTCAATCCAAATGGAGTACACATTGTGCAGGGTCGACAGCATCCGCGGCGCGGCGCAGATCGCTCTAGCGCCCAGGAAACGGATCGGAGGTGGTTTCCGTCGCTGTGCCCGATGACCCGATCGATGCGTATACGACACTACGCTTGTGAGTTGTGAGCGATTATGGCAACGAGGTTCGCATGGTCCCGGCAGGCGGCAGCGCCGCAGCATCGGTTCGACAGGACAAGTCGCCGTCGAGTGCACGGTTCGTCCACCGTTCAGCCGCGCCATGTGACGGGGCTGGATTCTACGTGGGGTGTCGCTGGCGAGCAAGGGGCCGAAGAGGAGGTTCCCGGGTCCGGCTATCTCGTCCAGAACAAGTGAATAGTGGTGGTGCATGCCCTGGTCCTTGTGGGTTTGTCAGATCAGTCTCTGCTAGCAAGCGATGTGTCCTACCTGCCTACCCACCATGTGATCTCGTGAATTATTTCTTTGATTATTTTGGTACAATTATTCGAATGATTCTCGTCTTAAGCATTCTTAATTCTGACCCTTCTAAAATGAGAATTGGAATGACAATTGAACAGCTAGAATCCTGACAGTATTGCCTAGTAATAATTCATACCTGCCTTGATTATTGGTGAAGTACATGATGCATTGACAGTCAAGTTCTATCGTCTGATGCCATGAGAGGATGGCACAAATAATGCACTACAGAAACACTAAAGTAATCGCTGGGCCTCCGCTATTATTCTTGATCTGGATTTAGATATGGGATGAATGATCGTCAAGATTCCTTCGGTCTGCTTATTGAACCTAAATAAAGAAACATACAACAATCACATTTGGAGCTCATATGTTCTTTTTTCCCAAGCCGTACCAGATTTCAGAAAAGTAAGATTATATTGATGTAAAATACCATGAGGTACAGAACCCTTGTTTTTCAAGGATATAGTGGTACTTTTGCATTGTCTTTTAGGCTGTCTAAGAACAAAGCACACTTTCTAAGTTTATGTATGAAACATGTATTCTTAGTTGTATGCCAATAAAATTTCTAAATTTTAGATGACATTTATAGATTTTTTAATTTCCAAGCTTACTTGCATGCATGCACTGCTCCTTTACAAACTAAACCGCGTGTGGGACCGGGTAGGCCACCCAGCCAGAGCCTTGCCTTTCCCTTCTCCTATTCGGCTAATCCTATATGAGACTACTGAAAATTGGTGTGCCCAATTCTTTGCTCCTCCACTGCATGGTTGTTCCAGAGGATCGCGCTAGTGAAGCCACGTTACGCATCCTGCTCATCGCTTGTCCGCCTTGCCCGAGGCCAGTATATTTTGTTTCCTCCACAAAACTCCATCTGCTCACATGCTCTCCACCTCCATTCGCGCCGAGCACACCGCGGCATTTAGATCCGACCATCCTTCAATTGCTACCATGCCTCTCCTTCTTTCCCCTTAGGCATCGTCGTTGTGTTCATTCCCAATCCAATCGTTGTCGCTTCCGTGGAGAGAGATCCGTCAGGACTTGTGGCGGATCGATTCAAATTATTTGGTAAGGAAAATCAATCGCATGCATGTTTTAGTTCTACTTATTTATCCTGACCCATCAAGGTCAAATGTTTCTATTTGTAATATAGAACATGTCTTGCTGCTGGGTGATATATTTGCTGCGTGGGGGTATCCAGATAACATTTTCTTTTGCAATGAATTAGTTCCATCACTTCTTGGATTTGTTATTATCGTTGTGGATGCATTTATATAATCCTACATGGCATGTTCGAAAATAACTATGTTGATTGAAAGAATTATGCGGAGCACACATTATGCGTTTAGAATTTTGTGTAGGTACTTTTGTTCTCTATGTTCTTCAGAGCAGGGATGAAACTCATATCGTCAATGAAATTACCCCGGCAACATGTTTATGGTCCTCTTGTGCCATTTTAAAATTAAAGAGAAAATTCACATGGAGAAAAATTGTCAAAAACTGTAAATCAATGATAAGTTCTATTGACTGCAGTGGTGGACCTTTAAAGAGTTAGTGTACATGAATATAATGAAACTATTTTGCGTTATTGTATTCTTAAACAAAGTCTATTATGATATATTTATTCTTTAAATTGTTTCATAAACTAATTTACTGATTTATTTTAAATATTTGTTTTGTATTTAACAAAGTTTTTTTTGTTTCACTACATGCTTTAAAGTACTATATAACATGTTTCCTAGTATTACTGTAGCGTAAGATTTTTTAGTGGGATAATTTCTTATAATGTATTATTTGAATTGTTGTGCCCATTGACTTTGTTTATATATTGTGATTAATGAAATCCCAAAACTTTAGCTCAATTTATTTGTTAGATTTATCTATGTACTTAGGTTCAAAGTTTTTGTATGGACTATAAAAAAGAGAATATTTTGAAATGTTGTTTGCTTGACTTAATTCGTTAAAGACCCATGATATGACTATTTGTGCCACACTTGAATCAATAGTCAACATTAGTGAAATTGTCCTAATATGATATTGATTCAAGGATAAAATAATTTAATTGGTACAACATGTTTTATTTAGTGATATATACATGTGTATTTGAAGTGTTATGTACTCCCTCCGTGCTAAAATAGATGTCATTCTCGTTTTCCAAGAAAAACAACATCTTTGAGCATTAGCTAATTATATATAAAGTAATATCAATATTTATAATGCGTCATTAGTATCACTAAATAGATATTTAAATCTAATTTTTTAGCAAATTTATTAGAAGTATAAATATTGCATATATTTTTCTACAAATCGAGTAAAAGTTGAGAAAGTAACACATGCACGCATCCCATAACGACATCCTTTACGGGACGGAGGGAGTATAGGATATGTATGGTGTTCCGAAATAGAATATCTAAACCCTCTTATTATTACCTTCATAAAGAGAATATAAATTATTTCTAATTCTGCTATGTCTCTAAAGAAATTTAAAAATGAAGTAAATAAGAAAATAATAATATATTTTTAAGAATGAAAATTATTAAATTATTTATTTCTTTTGTCATTGTGTCGGACTAAGCCAATGCAAATCCCATGCGTCCGTAGTGGAGGCTACCAACCTCTTTCCTATGAGAAGAATATGTGATTAAAAGAGTTTACACGTGAGTTGTTACGGTAGGCCTAGTTCAGGTGCGCTCGGAGGAGCTTAGGGCGCGCTTGGTTGCTGGCCGCAATTCGCCACGCCACGAGTGTGGCAACCACAACCTCTTCTTTGGTCGATGCTTGGTTGTGTAGGAAGCTTTGAGTGCCACATAGTTTCTAGTTGTTTTATCCGTAAAGCTTAGACGGACGAAATCTCTGCGAAAATCTACGCCGCCGCCAAAAGCTAGGCGTGGCCTGATTCGGCCATGAACCAAGTGCACCAAGGTGCAATAGAGGTCTGGCGGCTGCCGAAAGCAATAGGATGCTACAAAGGTTAAGAAGACACTTTTTTTTTTCTGGTATCTCGATTTAAAGTCATATGTTCTTAATTGTTTTTAAACATTTTTCTGCAAGCAATATTTTACACAACGAATTTTAATGTGGTAAATATTTGAAACTTATGCTCCTGCGTACTCAGTTTGGTCTGTGCCAGCGAACGGTCCTCCGGCCTCCTCTCCCGTTTTTTTAGAAACAAACCTCTCAATCCGTTTCGTTTCCCATTCCCTTCTCCCTCTCTCTCTCTCTCGCTCTCTCTCTGGTCTCCGCCGTAGACTGCGCGAGCACCGGCACCATCCGCCACGCCTTCGCCGTCGCCAGGCCCTTTGCAATAGACGAGGACCCATGAGGTACGCCCGAGCCCTCTCTTCCCCTCCTGCTGTGCGAAATGGAGCACCCCAAACCCTAATGTAAGATATATTCAGATCTGACCTAATTAAGATATACCTACTAAATTCGATTTTGTTTGCAAAAAATTATCAGGCGTACACAATGCTGGGGCTGGCCCTGCTTGACTGTGCATTAGACTAGCCATATCAAGGGAGTGACTGTTGGACTAACTATACCATTAAGAGAGACAGTGAACCTGTTGTTACTTTCTTGTGACGGAATTTCTTTTTTTTTAAGTAAATGTGATGGAATTTCTAATTTCGGACATGCTATTGGTTAGTCATGTGAATGCTAGCAGCATAATGGACAGTGAGTTTGGGGTGATGGTGTCTACTGGCTAGATGCCGTGTCAGGATGGGTTCAGGATTGTATAGCATACCTGTGGTATGTATTAGAATGGCTAGATCAAGATCATATGTGCTGAGATGCTTGACTGACGAATAAAGATTTTTCAATCACTTAAGTCTGAGGAATAGATGAACCTTTTAATTAACTCGGCAACCATTTCCCCTGTTTCCCAGTGAAAAGAATAGCCTTTCTGTCTGTATCATTAAGGATATGTACAATCCAGAGTCCAGACATAGACTTTTCTTGTCTCTGATGTCAAATCAAGCACATGAGGATTCTGCGTTCCCCATGTCAATATTTTATTTCTTGTACAAGTATTATATAATTTTTTTATCTAGATGTCATTAACTACCATGCTACTGGTAGAGGAACCTCAGCCTTTTTAACGGAGTCTTCCATTACTAGCGAATACTGTGACACAGTTAAACTATCATTAGAAGTACATGTACATTTTGCAAAACTGCATATAGCCTATTTTGAAATTTGGAAAAGCTGTTATGGCATCTATATCTAAAGAATAAGGAATGGCTTTTTTACTGATGACACAACATGCATGTGAACTGGTAGTGTGGATTTTCACTTCACTATCACAATATCCTGATTCCTCACGTGTTCTTTCATTGGATTGTTTTGTTTGATTGACCAACCCACTATAGATGAGATGGTCCAACATGAGTTCATCCCATTAACTTTTTTAGGATGACTTCATCGCACATACTATTCGTATTAATCATGTGTACATGGTTTGATATTCGATTGCAAAGAAATGTAATCGTTTTTACACTTGTATTACTTTCTTTACATTCCAGGGTTGTTTTAAAGGAAACATAGTTTCAGTTTGGCTGAATTTAATCTTCATGCAATATCTGTAAACTGTAAGATATTAGGCGCACTTGTTCACATTCTACGTCAGGCAAGGTAACCCATACATTAATAAAATTCATTCACCTGCTGGGTTGAGGCAATCTTTGAGCAAGTTCAATATTCTGGTTTGCTAGCAGTGAACTGTTTCCAGGGCACCAACTTAGTTCAAGTTCCCACAAGGCATTGAGAGTTGGGACAAGTTTCGTAGGCTTGAAATCTTGTCAGAGTGATGGGCCTAGGCTTGTCTCATCTGAATTAAAAATATAAGGAACCAAAGATCCCAATGCCACGAAATCTTATGCATTAGTTATATGGCTGCATATTTATTTTCAAGCACATGTACACATTTATCTACCTGCACACTTTCTTCTTCTTTTTTTTTGTTTTGTTCTTGATTTAGGACAATAAGCAATCTATTTATTGACTTCAGAAAATAACTATGGTTCTTTTATGTATTGGCAGCCCTGCAAATCGAATTGTAAGGCTATTCTAAGGAATGCAGAAAGATGTATTTGCATGCTAAAGATTTCTCTTGTGAAGAGGAGGGCTTTTCTCCAACTCATTTGAAGTCACTGGTTCTTGATGAGCAAGGATTTCAAGTGCACATTAGGTGCATATCAGAGAGTAACTGTGATGCCACCAATTTCAGAAATATTGCTATGCTAGATCGTATAATTTCTGAAGACGGTTGAAGTTGGTTTGTTTTACCAATTTGTCTTGCCACAGTTAGTATAGATAATAAGGATCGTCTGGTTGGATTTGTTGATGATGGAAGCAGAGAAGAATGGAAACATTTTGATGCAACGGTATGAGGTTGGCAAAATATTGGGGCAGGGAACTTTTGCGAAAGTATATCATGCGAGGAACATATTGACGTCACAAAGTGTTGCTATTAAGGTGATTGACAAGGACAAAATTTTCAAGGTTGGCCTAATGGAGCAGATCAAACGAGAGATATCAGTGATGAAATTAGTGAGGCACCCTAACATTGTACAGCTTTATGAGGTCATGGCTACTAAATCAAAGATATATTTTGTCCTTGAATACGTCAAGGGTGGTGAATTGTTTAATAAAATTGTTAAAGGTAAATTAAGAGAAGATGCCACAAGGAAGTATTTCCAGCAATTGGTTAGTGCAGTTGATTTCTGCCACAGTAGAGGTGTTTATCATCGTGATCTGAAGCCAGAAAACCTACTTGTTGACGAGAATGGGAATTTGAAGATTTCAGATTTTGGATTGAGTGCTCTTGCTGAGTCAAGGCGCCAAGATGGCCTTCTACACACAACATGCGGCACTCCAGCATATGTGTGGCACCTGAGGTTATTAGCCGAAAAGGATATGATGGTGCAAAAGTTGACACATGGTCCTGTGGGGTGATCCTATTTGTTCTTATGGCTGGTTATCTGCCATTCCAAGATTCAAATTTGATGGAGATGTACAGAAAGATTGGGAAAGCAGATTTCAAATGTCCACCTTGGTTTCCATCTGATGTACGAAAGCTAGTGTCAAGAATTCTTGACCCAAACCCTAGGACTAGAATGCCAATTACAAAAATAGTGGAATGCTTTTGGTTCAAAAAGGGCCTTGACAGCAAGCTAATCCGAAAGAATATTGAGCTGAAGGGAAAAGTTTCAGCATTAACTGATGTCAATGTGGTTTTTGCAACAATAGGTAGCAGTAGTGGCAATAATAAGATGGTTGATGAGAAGCAGGATGCAGCAAAAGTCACCAACCTCAATGCTTTTGATATTATTTCCCTATCAGAAGGCTTCAATCTTTCAGGCTTGTTTGAGGAGACTGAGAGAAAAAAAGAGGCAAGGTTCACATCTAGTCAATCAGCTTCAACCATTATATCAAAACTAGAGGATGTAGCCACATGTTCAAATCTTACTGTAAAGAAGAAAGAAGGTGGTGTGCTGAAAATGGAAGGTTCAAGTGAAGGAAGGAAAGGTGTCTTGTCTATCGATGCAGAGATTTTTGAAGTTACTCCTTCTTTTCATTTGGTAGAGATCAAGAAGAACAATGGTGATACGCTAGAATACGAAAATTTGTTTAAGCAGGACATGAAACCAGCCCTCAAAGATATTGTTTGGGCATGGCAAGGTGAGCGACAGGGTCAATAGACTGAAGATCATAAGCAGATATGGATTCACCTTGGTATAGATACTGCTTGTTTCCACAGTAATGCAGTCCAAACTGCTTACCTGCTTGTAGCTTCCTTGCACATTTTATCTCGGTTATTTTTTTCACTGAAATTGACACAAACACATGATTTGATTCTGAGCATACTCGGCTGCTTCATGCTGTTATGTTGTATCCATCTATAAGTGTGTTCTATTCTATTGATAATCTTCCATAGAATGGGTGATTGTAGAACCGTACTATCAAATTGGTTCCAACATGTGCTAGATGATCTTATTGTCATAATTGCTCCTCTCTAGAAATTCTTGTTTTGTTTCATAAAAAACGTTAAACGAAATATTTAATCTAACAGTCTGAAATGTTATAGGCATTTTCGTCTGTATATAAAGTATGGAAAAGGTGGGAAGGAAACAGGGTTTAGGGTTAGTGTTGGTCTTGACATGGTGTGATGTTCATGGAAGGAAAGGAGTGATTGGAATATTAAAAGGAATGGGGTTTTACCAGTACCAAGTTGACTTTCTTTTCTTCAGCACCACTGCTAGTTCCACTAGCGGTAGTGACAGCTGCAGCCGCAGCCGCAGCAGCAGCAGCGACCACTCTAGCTGCAGTAGCAATTAGTTGCTTACAGCTGGGTCATGAGACAGTCTATATTGTCGATGTAACAAGTAACAACTAATGGGAGGTACTAAGACACAGAGTATATTTAATTTCCACGTTTGTGTGTGGAACTAATAAGCCAGTTGTAGAGGAGGAAAAGTAACATTTCACCAAATTATTTCAGCACTCATTTTTTTTATTGAAAAACATTTCAGCACTAACATGGAAGGACATCTTTACGGTTTATTTATATGACATTGGCTTTGCCAAAAAAAAAAAGGTTTATGTAGTTGCTTGAGCCAGTCTTGATAAATTCATTCAGATTGTCAACTGGCAGGTCCAAAAGAAACAGCATGCCCCGATGGAGTAACATAATAGAGCTGATGACCATCCAAGCAGAGGGTGATTTTTTTATATGCTCATAGTTTCTTAAATACGTTCTGTGAGCAGTATCTGCGAATGTGGTGCATCTAAGGGGCCAGTGAGCCCTACTTCCCATTGATTCCTTTCAATGGGTTGTGTTGTGTACTGAAGAGTCTTAGGTTCATCTTTTTTGCGAGCATATCGGTTGATTAGGAATTGAAATGGGTTCTATTGTTTGCTGAACCCTTTTCTAGGGAAATAATTTCACGTGCACGAACTCTTTTATGTTGGCCTATTAAAAGGCGACATGTCCAGCAACTGAGTGTAGCAGAGATGCGGATGTTGCGGTGGTCTTGCGGGTACACAAGAAGGGATAGAGTTCGGAATGAAGACATTCGGGAGAAGGTCGGGGTGGCACCCATTGAGGAGAAATTGACCCAACATCGGCTGAGATGGTTTGGACATGTCCAACGAAGGCCCTCGGAGGCGCCGGTGCGTATTGGGGTCCTAGGGCGGGCCAATAATATAAAGAGAGGTAGAGGTAGACCTAGATTGACTTGGGACGACGCGATAAACAGAGACCTTAAGGAGTGGAATATTTCCAAGGAGGTAGCTTTCGATAGGAGCGCTTGGAGACTTGCTATCAACGTTCCTGAGCCTTGAGCTTTGTTTCTTGGGTTTCATCTCTAGCCTACCCCAACTCGCTTGGGACTAAAGGCTATGTTGTTGTTGTTGCTGCTGCACGAACTCTTTTATCTAAACATCACAAGGGGCAAGGAAAAGTAAGTTCTATTGTTTGTTGAACCCTTTTATCTGACAGAAGCATATCTTAAGTCACTCTCACAGTCATGGTCTAGGCGACGCTTTGTCCGGTGTCCTAGATGAATACTGAATAGCCAATGCTACGGTGAAAGCCTGAAAGGTGAAACCAAACATCAGAAATACACTAAAAGGTGTTGTGGTGGCGGATCTAGAAAACAAGCAAGAGGGGTCTGACTGCTTATTGGCTTGATATGGTGAACAACAAAAACGAAAAACATTGAGAGATGACAGATGAGCCATCATACGGGCTTGATATGGAGGAGATGACAGATGAGCCATCATAAGAGAAGATTGATACACGTGCTCTTCAATATCGGTGTCTTTTAGCACCCCACCATATATATCTTTGCTAGTAATTTCCTCTATAGCAGTATATACTACAGATTGATGCAGGTAGAAATGTCTTGTTCAATCCTGGTTTGGTTTTGCCTTATCATGTTAACACAATACAAGGAGGATTAAACACCATCAAGCAATAAAGAAGGTTGGTCATGGCATTGGAATGTTTCAACACTAACATCTTCAGGGCTTATTGAAACTTGTCTTTCAAAATTAAATGAGATTATACTATTTATTAATTTCATTGAAATTTTGTTTTATGAAATTATTTTCTGCTTAGTCCATACTCGAGATCTTAGAGCACGAGGATAACTTCTTCCCCGGAAATGATTTTCCGTATCATCATTTTGTAGTCCAACGATAATCAGATTAGAACCATTCCCATCATATGTGTAGCAATGATTAGATTAAAGAACAGTGCAAGCAAGTGATGGCGGTGGCAGCGACAAAATTCCGGAGCCAGCAGCAGCGACAAATTTATAGAAGCTAATTAACAGATGCACAAGATAGATTCATGTCATATAAGCTGCAATAAGGTAATGTCTGTCTTCATATTGTTCAGAGACAAATTCGTATGGTTTATCTAATTTTCCTTTGTGACATATTTGTTAACTCTATTTAAAGTGTTGGTTAAATCATATTATGTACTTGTCGTTGCCATCACATACCCTGTCACTCGCTTAGTATATGATGTGTGGATCAGTCAGCATATAACGCGGCGACTAGTCATATGAGTATGTGACATAAACCTGTTAAATCAAGGAGATGAATGGTGCACCAGGTTTTGTTAGTTAAAGGATTGATTTGCGCCTCCTAAAACAATAGGCATGAAAGTTACACTTTTGCGATACTTGAAGGATGAAAAATAGACTTTTTCAATATACTTGAGCAACTGAAGCTCTACAGTAAAAGAAAAAACAAAAAGCAAAGCATATCTTCTCTTGTTTCACCTACAAAAGCTCCAGTGAGAATAGGAAAAAAAAACAACCTTCTAATTAAGATTTACTGTAAAAGGAACTCTGAGCATCCTTGTCATTGTTCGTATCATTTTACGAAAAGATGGATTTGTCGGCACAGTATTAATAATTTAAAATTTCAAAGAAGAAACAAGAATTTTTTATTTGTTTTTGAATAATTATTTCACCGCCCATTCCAGGAGGAGCAACGTATTGGCTTGTTACTTTTGACTTGTAGGTAGCACTGACACTGAAGATTGGATTGTATTGCTCACACTACCTCTGTAGTCGACTTACCAGGATTGAATAGTTAAATCATCATACGCTAACAACTTGAGAGATGCACAATCTCGACCAATGAAAAAGGTCTTTACAGATAGAAATCTTACATACCTTTAAGGCACCAGGATCATCCTGCTTTTCTTGCCTACAGCTTAGGAGGTTCTGAGGACCGAAGCCCTTTTGCATTTTTTTCGATTTTGTTTTGCCATTTTATATACAAAAGTGCAGATCGGTCAAAATATTCAAAAGGTCACTAAAAGGCACAACCCATTTTTTCTGGATTAACATGAAAGAAAGAGAGAAAGAACCTAATATACATGCAAGTCCTCGACTTTGTGAGCTTGTATTTTTCCAGGATTTATCTCACGATTTGGTTATTGCTATATTTTTAGTAGTAAGCGACGGGCCCATAGACAACAAGGCATATGTGGTGACCTCGTCGATCTCGAAATCTGCCGTTTTATTCCTTCAGAGTTGCTAGCTCCTACGGGCGTGAGTGTATTCATGGGTTGAATATGTGTGCGTGTATATGTGCATCCACACAAAATTGCAATTATCAGTTTGTAAAGTAAGATACCAAGGTAATCTTACGTATGCTAATCTTAATTGTTTGTGATATCCTTATATCTTTTCTTGGAAAACTCCAAAATTACTCCCCATTAAGTATAGCCAAAGTCAGCTGAACTATTTTTTGGTTCAATTTACCGCCTAAATTATCTCATTTGGTATAATTGAGCCCCTAATACAATTTATCTATTTTTCATTTCTCCATAAACAAGTGGGGGTATAAGGTTAAAAATTTTATTTACTATGTAAGGAAAATAGTCCTAGGCTATTGTTTGTGATTTTAGTGATCGAATGATAACATTGCCATTGGGACTTGCTTAATTGCCGAGATGTTTTAGGTCCCAAGGATCATTTGGAGGCCATCTTATTGATTGAGAAGTTTGGGCATCCAAATGATAGCAAACAATTATTGACATCCAAATGATTATCAAAAGTGTCCTATTCATGGCAACATAGTTTGGACAAAAACCCGCAAATAAAAGATGAACAAAGAAGCACCAATACTTCGACCGGTCCATTTGGTGAAGGCCATGAAGGTCACCGAATCAGTCGATGAGGAGAGCAACTGAGTACTCCTGTATGCTATCGCTGTATCAATCCATTCAATGCTTTGTCCAGAGAGCCATCAAAACTGATTAATTCGGTGGTGACCTCGAAGACACCAAATAAATCAATTGGTCAAAGTGCCTTGAATGTACATGTCATCTCTTTATGATTTTGGCACAAACTGATTAACTCCATTCTCTATATGAGATCCTAACTAATCATGAAACATTAATTCACACACAAAAAATTGAGTTTCACAATGACTTTAGTTTCACCAGGAAGATTCAGGCCGATAGCAAATTCTAGCAGGGCAGAGGTATGACTGGATATTCCGACGGGAAGATTCGATAGCCTCGGTGTGGTTTTAGAAGATCCAAAAGGGGTCCAAGGAAACATTGGTCAAGTGTATTCAATTGACTTGCCAGAAGATCTGTTGACATGCTTCTGGTCAACACACGAAAGCGCTAGATCGCGCGGTCGTCGAATTCTCCTCACCGGAACTCCTGGACGCAGCCAGTCAGACCGCCTGTTGCAGAGGCGCCGCGAAAGACTACGATCACAACCTCGGGAGGGACCCCGTCGGAGGCTGCGAACCTAGGGTTGTTCTAAGGTCGGCAAGGCTACTTAGAACGTCCTAAAACGTCGCGGAGACGAAGAAGGAAAGCAAAGGGGTTGGAAAAGCTAGGGTTTGGAGATAAAAAGTAAGATAATGATTTGTTCGATTGGGTAGAGGTCCTCAATCGGCCATGGCTCTTTATATTTATAGGGTGGGGAGGTCTTGCCCCGCAAGGAAGTCCTTGTACAGATCTAAAAACGTGAAAAAACCTGATTCTACTCGGACTCGGGGACAGGCCGTCAGACCGCCTGTGACAGGCGGTTAGACCGCCTGGCACATTGCCAGATCGGCTACAGGGCCAGCCGGTCTAACCGCGTGTACAGACGGTCTAGACCGGCTGTCCCAGTCTGATCGCCTTTAAGCCACTTTTGGTCGTCAACATATGCCCCCTGTTTTTTGGTAAAACTTTGTTAACCACAAAACATTTAATCAGACTAAGGGCGACCCTCTATTGTCGGCCATTTTTTCCCTAAGGGCGATATCACATATCGGCCATATCCTTTCAAGCATGTTGCCGAACACTTGGATGATATTTCTTCAAGTACTTCCCATTGAGTGCTCTTGGCAACTGAAATCCTTGCAAAGTCTTCACAACATAGGAATTCCCAGAATAAACCTTCACAATACGATATGGTCCTTCCCAATTCGGCGACCATTTACCAAATTTGTTGCTTTTTGTTCCTATAGGCAAAATAGTCTTCCAAACCAAATCACCAACTTGAAAGGATTTAAGTTTTACCTTCTTGTTATATGCTCGAGCCACTCTTCTTTTGTCACTTTCAATCTCCTCTAAGGCCTCCAGACGCTTGTCGGTCACATCATCAATATTATCCATCATTAAAGCACAATATGTACTAGCATCAAGATCATTTTGCTTAGCCAACCTATAAGCATCCAGATTTACCTCAACGGGCAAAACAGCCTCTTGACCATAGACGAGCTCAAATGGAGTAACCTTAGTAGCACCATGTCTAGAAATACGATGCGCCCATAATGCTTCAGATAATACTTGTTGCTAGACTCGGCTTGACCATTGGCTTGAGCATAATACGGAGATGAATTGAACAATTTAATACCATAGGATCCAACAAACTCACGTACCTCCTTAGAAATAAACGACGTTCCTTTATCTGTCGTCAATGTTTGAGGAATCCCAAATCTATGAATAATATGCTCAGTAATAAACTCAATCACCTCTCTATGTGTCATGTTCTTGAGGGGAATTGCTTCAGTCCACTTGGTAAAATAATCAGTAGCCACAATCACAAAACAATGACCTTTGGATGAAGGAAGAGGAATCTTACCAACAAAATCTAAACCCCATCCTCTAAAAGGCCATGGCTTAATGATTGGATGTATCAATGCAGCAGGTGCAATCTGAATATCTCCGAACTTTTGACACTCTTCACATCCTTTGTAATAACGAAAACAATCGGCTATCATCGTAGGCCAATAAAAACAAGCCCGTCTAAGGAGCCACTTCATTATTTGAGCATATTGATGTGTACCATAAATTCCTTTATGAACCTCTGCCATAGCCAATCTAGCTTGATCAGGATCTAAACATTTCAAAAGCAATCCATCCATGGTCCGACAATATAGTTCACCATCAATCAAAGTAAACTTGAAAGCCCATCGTCGGACTTTTCGATCCACTGACCTGCTAGTATCCTGCAAATACTTCACCAGAGGCTCCATCCAATCACCAGCATCGGCCACAATAGATTGAAAATCATTAACAGCCGAATTGGTCTTTTCAGAGGTGCAGGCGGTCAGACCGCCTGTACTGGCGGTTAGACCTGCCATGTCGGTCAGACCGGCTGTAACAGGCGGTCAAACCGCCTGTTCCAGAGCAGAAACGTTGGCTTCACGAAACATCAGCCTCTTTTCATGAAAATTTCTTTTCTGAACATTATAGCCTGATGCTTGTTGTGCCAACGCATTAGCTCCAGGATTCTCTTCTCTTGGTACATGATAAATGACAAATTCATCAAAGCAAGATATAATATCTAAACACTTCTCAAGATAAGCATTCAAAAATCCATCTAAGCATTGACAAACTTTAGATACTTGCTGAACTACCAAAAGATAATCATCATATGCTTCTACATGTTTTACTCCCATGTCATATAACATCTCCAACCCGAATAATAAAGCTTCATATTCGGTTTGATTATTAGTGCACTTATGATCTAATCGGTTAAGAGCCTCAAAAACAACACCGTTTGGTGAAATAAGAATAACACCAACTCCACAACCACTCTTGCAAACCGATCCATCAAAATGCAATTTCCATGGAGTAAAAGTAATATAGCTGACATTTAAATCAAGATGTTCACTAATCCTATGTTCAACAATAAAATCGGCAACGATTTGTACTTTCATAGATTTCAATGGCTCAAAGACTAAATCATATTCAATTAAAGCATAAGCCCATTTGCCAATTCTACCACTTAATATAGGTCTATGCAACATGTATTTAATTATGTCGGCTTGACTAGCAACTATGCAAGTATTTAATAACAAATAATGCCTCAACTTTGTACAAGCATTATATAATGATAATCATAACTTTTCAATGAAAGTATACCTTGTTTCGGCGTCCAATAATCTTCTACTTGCATATGAAATAATATATTCCTTCCCTTCGGTCTCTTGGATCAAAACAGCCCCAATGACACTTTCTTCGGCCGCGATATATAATTTAAAAGGAACCCCTCTCCTAGGTGCCCGAAGAACTGGAGGCGAAGATAAATAATGCTTGATCTCTTCAAACGCCTCTTGCTGTTTTGCCCCCAAGTAAATTCAGCATCATCTTTCAACCAAAGCAAAGGAGTAAAAGCATTCACCTTTCTCGACAAATTGCAAATAAATCTTCTCAAGTAATTCACCTTGCCCAAGAATTTCTGCCACTCTTTCTTAGAGCTAGGCGCCTGCAACTTGCCAATAGTGTCGGCCTTCTTTGGATCAATTTCTATGCCATGCTCATGAACTATAAAGCCCAAAAACTTACCGGCCGACACACCAAAAGCACACTTGAGTGGATTCATCTTCAAACCATACCGGCATATTCTTTCAAATGCAAATCTTAAATCGGCCAAATGAGAAACACTTCCAGCCGATTTGACAACAATATCATCAATATAAACTTCCAAGATAATACCAAGCAAATCATGGAAGATCAAATTCATCGCCCTTTGATAAGTAGCACTGGCATTCTTCAAACCAAAAGTCATATCAATCCACTCAAACAAACCAACAAAGCCTGGACATACAAAAGCCGTTTTGGATATATCCTCTTCGGCCATGAATATTTGTTTGTAACCAGCATTACCATCAAGAAAGCTAATCATTCTATGTCCAGACACAGCATCGATAAGCATATCGGCTATTGGCATAGGATATTCATCTTTAGGAGTAGCATGATTAAGATTTCTAAAATCAATACACACTCTAATCTTACCCTCTTGTTCTGAATCGGTGATCTCATTGTTTTTTTTAACGTCCGATCACTTGGAACGGCCTTTTGTTTGGTGTACTTGTCATAAAGCATATTAAACGTGACTTTGGTCTTCTGAACACCCTACTCCTTTGCCACGTTCATCTTCCAAGTACCAACTTCCGGACGCTTCGGAATCAGCATCTTCGGGCGTCCATGGGGACAGGCGGTCTGACCGCCTGGCGCAGACGGTCTGACCGCCTGTAGCAGATCAGCCCCGGGCGCCCGCGGTCCAGAAATAGTGACCGATCCTTGCCTCCCTTGTCCAGAGGATCTCACAGTAACCTTGACGATTCTTTGCCATCAGCCGTCTTCTCAAAAGTCACTTCTCTAACCGACTCTTTTGAAGATGGTCTTTCCTCTCCAATCACCACGTTCTTCCCTTTAGTAGATTCGGCTTGATGCGGCCGAACCAAGACCTTGGGTTGCTGCAACTCCATGGTGTTGACCCGAAAAGGAGTCTCATCAACTTGCATCTCATGAAACTTCAAACGGCTCTCATTAATAGCCGATTGAACCTGCCGACGGAAGACAATACAATCATTAGTAGCATGCAAAAAAGAATTATGAAACTTACAATAAGCACGCTTCCTCAATTCTTCCGTAGGTGGTAAAACATGAGAAATCTTGATGTAACCAAATTTATGCAATTCATCAAATATACGATCACATTTGGATACATCAAAAGTAAATTTTATGTCTTCTTGCCGATTCTTATGAATCGGCTTAAGAGATGAGCATGACACAGTTTTCTTATTAGCAGGCCATACAAACTCTGCTAGATAAACATCATTATCATCGTCGGTCGAATCATCGGAATCATAATCAACTATATGAACATTAGACCGACGTTTCTAAAAACTATCTTTTTCTTTGTTCATTCGGTCTTCAGCTACTTCAACTCTAATATGCACTTGTGCGACCGAATAATAATCACAATTGTCAATTTTTTCTCTAATAGAGGATTTTAAACCTCTAAAGCATAAGCCAGCAAGATCAACCTCAGAAATAGACAAATTAAAGCAACGGTTTTTAATGCCTTTAAACCTTTTCATAAATTGAGAGACAATTTCATCCCGACCCTGTCTAACCGATGCTAAATCTGCCAATTTCATCTCATGATTGCCACTATAAAAATGATCATGAAATTTACGCACTAGTTGATTCCAACTCATAATAGAACCAGGGGCTAATGAAGAAAACCAAGCAAAAGCAGTACCAGTAAGTGACAATGAAAACAAACATACTCTAAATGCTTCATAGTTTCCAGCCTCCCCTAGTTGAGCTACATATTGACTAACATGTTCCCAAGTGGTGCGCTCATCATCTCCACTATACTTTACAAAATCAGGCAAGCGCCACCCATTGGGAAAAGAAACAGTATCAAAGCTAGAATGATAAGGTTTTTGATATACTCTAGTGTTACCAAAATCAACACCTAGCTTATTTCTCATCACATCAGACAATTCATCCCTGAATCTAGTAAATTCGGCCCATTGGGGGTCTTGTTGGGCCGAAGGTTGCATAGAATTCATATAATTCAAGTGAGGTGATTGCCTATTCTGCATATCTCTATGTGCATTAAAAACATCATCGGGAATACCACCCGAATTTGCAGTATGCATAGTCGTGGAATAAGTAGCGCCCGCTGTAGCTACTGGACCAGCACGGCCAGCAGAGACCGAGTTTGAAACAGTAGACAACGGCAAAGGTTGCTCCGACACGAACACCATAGCATTGGTCAAGTTTGGCTGACCACCAGAACACGCGGTCTGACCGCCTGTAGACACGGTCTGACCGCCTGTCACGGTCTGACCGGCTGTGCTGGCGGTCTGACCGGCTGCAGACCCAACCGCCGTCGACCCAATTGCATTGACCGTGTTCGGTCTGGACATATTGGGTGGTGGCGGGGTCTGTCCAGTAAAGTAATTTGGTGGCATACCATAGAAAATATTACGCTCAGGTAATTCATGAGTATCTATAGATTTACCCTCTAATTTTTCCATTCGTTCCAATAATCGTACAACTAATGCATCACAATCCGAAAAAGTTGGAGCCGAAGGAGTAGATGCAGGGGGTTGAGGTGCAGAAGTGCTTACATTGTCAATTACCTCAATTTGCCCCTTACTCATCTTCAAAGAAGGCATTACGAAGTCTCGAACACTCTTCGCCGATCGTTCTTCACGACCTTTCCGAAACGTCTTCAAGAACTCCGCCTCGATGTGCTTCTGGTGCGCCATGTACCTCTCATGATCTTTGGAAGAAAGATCTTCATGGGAGGCCGTCACGATGTTGTCTTCTCCAACGTCGAAGCCCATAGTTCTAGGAATAGTAGATCGGTCTTCAAAAACCAGATTTCTATCCCCAACGGAGTCGCCAAAATATGTTGACGCGCTTCTGGTCAACACACGAAAGCGCTAGATCACGCGGTTGTCGAATTCTCCTCGCCGGAGCTCCTGGACGCAGCCGGTCAAACCGCCTGTTGCAGAGGCGCCGCGAAAGCCTACGATCACAACCTCAGGAGGGACCCCGTCGGAGGCTGCGAACCTAGGGTTGTTCTAAGGTCGGCAAGGCCACTTAGAACGTCCTAAAACGTCGCGGAGACGAAGAAGAAAAGCAAAGGGGTTGGAAAAGCTAGGGTTTGGAGATAAAAAGTAAGATAATGATTTGTTCGATTGGATAGAGGTCCTCAATCGGCCATGGCCCTTTATATTTATAGGATGGGGAGGTCTTGCCCCGTAAGGAAGTCCTTGTACAGATCTAAAAACGTGAAAAACCTGATTCTACTCGGACTCGGGGACAGGCGGTCAGACCGCCTGTGACAGGCGGTTAGACCGCCTGGCACATTGCCAGATCGGCTACAGGGCCGGCCGGTCTAACCGTGTGTACAGGCAGTCTAGACCGGCTGTCCCAGCCTGATCGGCTTTAAGCCACTTTTGGTCGTCAACAAGATCCGAACCAGGGTCACAAGATCCGATGACCATGATTTCAGCACAATAGCTAGTTTTGGGGGGTATAGTATAAATACCCCTTCACGTCCCTCTTCATTTGCTGCTCACTTAACTTGTGTGCCAAAACTCTCTTGAGCCTTTCCAGTCCCTCTTAGAACTAGGCTAATCTTTGCAAGGATTCACCAAGGGTTGAGTCGGAGAGAAAGTTTGAGAAGAGTGACTTGAGCTTTAAGTGTGGGGTTCCCTAGAAGCACTTTAAGCAGCTTTGGCTTAGGCCATCTCTAGTGGTTTGTGAAAGCGGTGCATCAGGCACACGTGTCCGCCAATGAATCGATTCAACACCAGTAAAGAACATCGAGTCATTGTACAGGGGAACGATCCGATTCAAGAAAATGATCCGACGCATGGATGATAAAATAACATAAATATACAGTAAACTATCAATTCTCTTGGCTTCGACACTACTCTTGGAGTAGTCACTGTGTGGGCAGAGGAAAGGGAAGCCTTTTTTTATTAGGCATAGGCCCATGCGACCGCTGGAGAAAACCGAGTCGTTCAACTACGTGGCTATCGGTTCTGACATGCACCGATTCACGAGTGGAGATGCTCTTAGCAATTTCATTTGTTACTCTTGGAGATTTGCTCTTAGATGGTTACATGTAGCCCTTGAGCTACACCTTGACTATGTGCACCTTGGGAAATAAAGTTTGTATTCCCTTCTCATTGTGACAACAATTGCAAGTGACTCAATCTTCCTTGGTGCTTTATTGAGGGAGGCAAAAGGGGTTAGTGACGACCTGCTTCTTTATGAGATCCTCAACAGAGACATAGCTCCTTTGTGGAGTGAACTTTGGTAGCAAATTTCGTTACTTCATTAAGTTTTTCCCTTTCATATTATTCTTGTACTTGAATTCACCCGATCTATGTGCTTGTGAGCTTGTGCTTGATTTCATCATATATATATAATTGTATCTGGACTCTTGTTATAGCCTTTCTATTCAAATAGAATTGTCAAAAATATTTTAATTTTGAATTTCATTTAAGTTTATTTTCTCTACTGGAAGTTCCTACTAAGTGTTAGAAATTCTGGTCCACCGAAAGATCCAACACTATGTCGAGACATCCAACAGCTCTAACATTTCCGCAAAATATTGTTAGGTCTTTAGAAACACCTATTCACCCACCTTCTAGGCATCATCAAGATCCTTTCAGACCTAGACTAGTTGTAGAAGACATTCCGCTAGGCCAGAGACCAAGAACGGTAGGTGGAAAGTGCAAAGTCAACTGGATCAATTGTTGTTTGCTGAAGGAAAATGGCAGCCTCAACATCCTTGATGTTAAGAAGTTCGCAAGAGCACTAAGACTTAGTTGGCTCTGTCATGAATGGAGGTCACCCGATAAAAGTTTGGATTGATATGAAGGTACCATGTGACAATATGGACCGACTCCTTGTTGCCACCTACACTACAGTCACCATTGGCAATGGCAAGATGGCAAGCTTTTGGCACTAGAGATTGGTTTCAAGGTTGCCGACTAATGGACATTGCTTTGAACATCTGCAAGTAATCAAGAATGAAAATCTGTGTTGTCACAAGCGCTATGGTCGAGAACAATTGGCTACATGACCTAAGCTCCAAGTGAGTATTCTTACAACCCATTGTTGGCGATCCTTAGCCTAACATATAACTCCGCAAGCATACGAATGCCGATGTAGCCTTCACCTAGGAGTATTCCAAGGTATCGAATCCACGAGGAACGATGAGTGTACTAGAAGAAAGTCTAGTTCGTCCAGGGGATATGACGGGGGTGAAGATGTCTAGATAAGATATAAGTAGAGGTAATCTAATGTCATCTTGCTAACTCTTATCAAGAATACTTGACTGCTCTAGTTGCTTCAACGGCTAGAGCGGGAGGACCCAGAGTGAGATGAGAAGGGGGTCCTCCAGGGTCAGCAAGCTACTGTTATGAAAACACCCGAACATGGTGGACTACAATGGACGGACAGGGCTGTCACCACCTGCCGCCTACCACAGCATTACCGTGGGGGTGGGGGTGGAACACAACCCAAGGTAGCTATAAAGCACAAGCACCACGTCTAAGCTATCAGTTACTGACCTCCACCTAACGCAAAAGTCTTATGAGGAAATCCCAAATGAGCAGTACAGTGCTCACGCAGACAAGAGATCCCACAACTAGAGAGAGAAAGTATTCAAATACTAGTAAAGTAAAGGGGAGAAAGCAATACCAACAAAAGAAGAGGAAGTTAACTGAAGCTTCATTCCTCAGAGGTACAAAGTTGGAGAGGGGCCGACACTCCGGCCCCTCTCCGGACTCTCACCTCACCACTCTCCTATTTGGTATGATATATGGGCAGCACTACACTTCTCTTGGACTTGCTCCAATTCATCGTGCGTTCTTTTGGGGGTGGAGGCTTCCTTTTGTAGCTTCCAAGGTCGGTATGACCAGCGTAGCACTGACGCCAACAGGTGGAGTAACAGGCATGTGAAGTCTGGTCGTTTAACTCCCACGCAGCCGGTTGACTGGCCTGGGATGTCGTCCATTTCCGACCGACCTTCTCGTGGACGCTCCTCATCTCCTCCTCGTGTTGGTGGGATTGGCACTTGCCTTGAATATGCAAAATATAGGCCGGACGGCTTGGCTTTGGCCGGCCGGCTCAGCTCTGGCATGTCTCAGCCCTCCGCTGCACCGACTTGTTTATCAACGCATGGATGTTGTCCAGAGAGTTCACTCCAAAAGATGAAGGTAGTCACTGCATGTGGGTCCGTCAATCCATGGCCTTGGCCTTTCGATTGTAGGATGCACACTCAAGTTCCATCGTTATTTGCAAAGGTTAACAGCCAAAAGTGGCATATAGTGGCTGCCAACACCCATCTACAAGAATCCACAGCCTTATGGAACATGGTTAACGACACTGTTGGTGCTTCTTAACTACACCTTTTTAGAAGTGTTCACCTAAACAGCCTACACGGCCGTGTACACGCCATGTAAATGGTACACGAGGGGGCAGCTGTGCAGTTTAGGGTGTAAACGGTGCTTTACACAGTCGTACACGGTGATACACGTCCTACTCAGCCTGCACGGAATGTTGAAAAAACGGTTTGCACGGCGTGTAGGGAGTTTAATCAGCCGTGTAGGCGATACAGATGAAAGGGCGCGCGAGGAAATTTTTTCCGTCGGTTGGGCGCACCCAAGGCTGCTGCTGCCTGCCTAGAATAAGAGACATATGGCTTCTGTGTTAGGGTTTAGGACCACCAAATCCACAGCCGCCCCTTCCTTTTTCCACCGTCCGCCGCCACCATGTTTGCATTCTCAGATCCGCCACCTAGCATTCCAAATCCAGCAGCAATCTACGGCGACCTAGCTCCTTGTGAAGATGTGTGTCGTGTGCTCCTCACGTCCTTGCTGCCTGCAGCTCGTGCACTAGGAGCTCTGCACAACTTCAGTGAGACCCGGCCGTCGGGCACGTTCAAGACTTCCCTTCTCTCCGTCTCTTTTAAAATGGAATTAAATGGTTAACTACTAGCTCTTTTATTTGTGGAGGTTAAATGACTAAATTCTAGACCCACATACAAATCATTGCTCTTTTAATTAAGTTTATCGATTCCCTACACCTTGTGTTGTTTTATTGAAAACTAAATTCCTACGCTATCTACATTTGTGAATCTCTTGCAAAGTTCTACCTACCAAAGCTACATACATGTTCTTTCATGATGAAACATTTAGATTAATTGAAAAATTGTATTTTAATGAGTTGGATTAAGATTGATTTCTATGGTACGAGACTAATTAAGAAGTTGGTAATTTCTTTGTGTAACTTTTTAAAGCTAACCTTTTTGTCCATGCATTGTGCGTTTTCACATTGGAAATTTCACAAACTTCGCTGGACATCCACCCAAAAACCCAAATATCTTTTTGTGATTATCTCCTTGACCACAACCCGATTTGAGTATGAAATAACCTAGATAAATAATAGAGTTTATACTTAACTCGACGGTCATATTTCTCCTCTCTTTTATGCTCGAGGACAAGCATCATTCAAGCATGGGAGAGGAGTCATCTGCGTAAGTATCATGTTGTGAAAGTTCTAAGGAGCAAAAATAAAAAATAAAAAAAAATAAAATAGAAGATGCATGAAGGTATGTCACATGCTCACAAGGCGTGTCAAAGTAAAAAAAGAGAAAAAGAAGGAAAAGAAAAAAATAAAGAGAGAATAAAATGCTTCTTAGTTCTTTTTGCTTCATTTAATTCCCAAGTGCCTTGAGGAGAAATCCATACTCAAATCTTCCAACCATGTGTAATCCGATAACAAGAACTTCATTTGTATCTCGGGATCACCCATTTTCCACTTGTACATGTCCAACTATCAAAAAGTGTGAGTCCATCTCTCTCCCTTCTCAACATTATTTTCCATGACCTTTTTGACTAGTCTCGGTAATTCCAATAGATCTCTCTCTATCTTAGTTTGACAATATTTCAAGTATAATGTTTTGCTATGATTGTTTTTACCTACCAATCTCCACATATGCTTTCCACTTTCATATACGAGTAGAATAGGTTGAAGATAATCTAGTATAGGCTTGAGTGGCTTGATGAGTTGAGCATTTCCTTGATCTTTTGCAAGAGAACCTCACTTATGTTAGATATGTATCTTTTTAGAAAACTCTTGGAACAAGGTAAATATTTGAAGTTCACCTAAGTTTGAGAGCATTGGATTTATTTATTGTGGTTTGTCTTTATTGCTACTCTATCTTCCATAATTAAAAAGTAGCCGGTCACAACTTGAATTTTAAATGTTAAATACTTGAGAGAGCAATGTGTCTTGTTATGTATGACTAAGTGTAGGGAGGATATTGAAGAGCAACACTGATTTTCATATGAAGCAAAGCTCTTGGACTTACTTGAGGAAGAGCAGCTACCAAAGTTGCAAGAAGCCTGCACACGAAAGATGAGGCTGAGATGGGCCAGAAAAGGCCCAGGACGGCCGGCCCACCCTCTTTTCGAGCCAGTTTCGTCTCCCCTCCTAGCTATGGTTTCCTCGGGTTATTTAAAGCCCGAACCTTATTGAAACCGGACGCAAATTCCTACCAGAGAGCGACCGAACTTGACGAAACCTAGAGCAACACCGGAGGACGGCGTCGACAAGATTGGAGGGTGGCAAAGTCTTCGCTGAGGACTTCTACACCATGAATTCGCCAAGACTAGATTTATGGGGTGAAGGCCTCATTTGTCCATAGGGTTATGAGTTGACCATTGGTTTGTAATCGCCGACATTCTTTGTGAATTTGATCTATCTTGTATGTACATAGATTTTGGTTCCCTAGGTTTGATGTGCTTCTACTCCTAGTGCTGGGTGACGAGTGTGGGGGAAACGACATCAGCTTTTGGAACGTGATAGATTAGATTGGCGCTTTAACTCGGTGATTGCATATCCAAGCGATCCTAAAATCCTAGGGGCAAACGTTCTCTATGTCTTGTGGTCTCGCTAACTTAACCTCGCATTCTTAACCCTAAATTTAGTAGATTAAACTTAGTAGATTAGTTCTATTCATACACCATCCAAAACCCAAAAATATTAACAATCAACTTACTTAGTGCTTAGATAAGAGTAGTGATCTTCTTGTTCCATGGATTGATAACCTTGGGGAAAACTCTAAAGGAAAAGCTACAACCAACTCGTGCGCTTGCAGGTATGTAATTGACGCGGCTAAGCGCCGTCAATAGGCACCAACTTGAACATGTAGGAGGTTGAAAACATTACATGGTAGCTAACCCCATCGAGGAATATTCAACGGCTTTGCCATATAAGGCATAACACATTGGACGCACCCGACAACAACAACTTGTTCATGTTTGGACGTTGTGCCCCCGCCCCACACCATACTCTGTTGTGTCTTCTGTAAACAAACCATTGAGCCAGTACACCATATGGGCAGATTGCAAGTACATCAGACGCATATCGGTCATGGTAGCGGATTGTGTTTCCTTTTCACCCATGCAACCCTACAATTGGGAATACAACAATGTTAGATAATCTAGTGTACAAAGTAGCCTAGCTAGTAGTTGGTTAGTGGTTCAACGGCCAGAGAGCATGCCTGGTTTTGGTTCATGTTGCGTTGCGTCATTGTTGACGGTCCTTAAGTGCTAAATATTGCCATCAACATCTCAAGAAAAATACTACTTTACTAGCATAATTTGTTTAGTATGACTTGGTTCCACTTGTATTTTGTCTTTTTATGATTTTAGAAACTCAGGGTGAGAATTAAGAAAAAAGAGCATAAAAGAATAAATAATATTCTGCCCTGTAAATGCTTAAAGTTGATGGAAAGGCACACAAAATAAGTCCAACAGAAACTATCGTCAACATAGAAACAATTGTGCCTTCAATAAA
This sequence comes from Digitaria exilis, assembly GCA_015342445.1. NCBI lineage: Eukaryota > Viridiplantae > Streptophyta > Magnoliopsida > Poales > Poaceae > Digitaria > Digitaria exilis. The sequence continues at coordinate 212,487 of JACEFO010002656.1, forward strand.
GCCCACCACGCAAAGACGATGGCCGAGGCAGAGAGCCTAGGGGGCAGCTGGCACCGCTTTGGTGAGGCAGTGGTATGTCGGTTCCTAAGGTCAATAATGCGGATTGCCTTATTTGGAGCCCCCTCTCATTTGACAGATAGATAATACAATAAGCCAAACACCTCTCTAGTTCTCATTGTAACCCTAGTTCTAGGATTATAAGAGCCAAGTCTCGTTCTTCAACTTGATCAAGTTGTTCTTCAAGATTATGGTTGGTCTTGGATAATAGCTTTATATCCTTTTTTGTCAGATATTATTAATTTCTCAGAGTTGTTATATGAAGTTTGTGCTATATTATGATATCTTTCTTCATATTTATGCTTACATTAGTCATATATACTCTATGCTTAGATTAGCCATCTATGCTATTATAATGGTTTGGAGTGTTTTGTGCTTGATTTTAGTCCTTTGGTTGTCCATCCAAAAGGGTGGGAATTACCAGTAGGATTAGACCAGGTTTCCATATGCAGACGTGATGCCTGGATATAAGATTTCCTTGAGATACATTTGATCTCTACCAGATTTGAGAGGTAGACGATAAGTTGTGACAGACTTGTTCCTCAAGCTTATTTATAAGTTTTGTGCAACCCTCCTTGCTAGACCTTGGAGTAGGAGTTTTATAGATACTTGGGCCACAGATTTGGACTAGGTATTCTCCCTTTATAATAGGCTTTAATCTCTGGTTTAGCGATATGATTGGCTTGACCTTTGTAATGGGCAACGAATCAGGTGGAATCCAACCTCTTCGTGAAAACTATGGAAACTTCAATCTGGTCCAAATATTGATCTAAGGGGGCGCTCAGGGGAGGTGTTAGGGGTGATATGCAAAAGCGCTCTAATCACCCTTTGCAAATGTCCCCTCCCACCATGCAAATCACCCCTCCCACCTTCCCTTAATGCCTCCTTGTATCAACACCGTGTCACCCAGATTGAAGTTTGCATAGTTTTCACGAAAATGTTGGTTTCCACTTGATATGTTGTCTTTCTAATTTGATAAGTTTTAGACATCCTTTATACATTTGCTCTGATAATCATAGTTCTACTTCATTCTTTTATTTATGAGGTGGCTTTGTCTTTGTATATGTCTCATCACTAACCTATTATTATTAATATTTATCTTGTGACAATTTATAATTTTTATTGCACATACCAATTGACAATGGCCTATGAATTGGATAATTAATTATGTAGATGATAGTTTTATAATTTTAACATGTTTCCATTGGATAAAGTAAATATCAATAACCTGATTTACTCCCAGTTAAAAAGCTACAATGGTATATCTGTGCATTTATGGATAAATATTTGGTACCGTTATAATATTTTAGTAAGCTTTTTGATACCATGATTGTCTGTTAGACGATGTCCATGAGTAATTAACTTACAATGTTAATAGATGTCATTGCGTCATGTGCATGAGCTCGTTGCATCGTGTGCAGCGTGATCGCGCATTGTGGGATGGCACACTTAGTAGTTGCAAAGATGTTGCACGTTCCCGTGCAGTTGTAGTTTCCTTAAGTATTCAACAGATAAACAGAAAACGTGAGTTGACAGCACTAGAAGCCACCTGAGTCCAACTATGTTCGCATGCTTTCTCTCTTGTCGCCGGCGTTGATCACTGGAGTTAACCTAACAAGCGACACCCTGTCTTCGTGGACACAAATCACAACAGTGCCATTAACGCCTCATAAGGCACTCTAGAGCCTGGTCCTCCTCATGATATGGTAAATATGGAATGAGAGGAAGTCGTGAACCTTGAGAAGATTGGAATCTTCCCACGGTGGCCCTTATGGCAAAAATTATGGGGGGAAGAATCAATTTGGGCAGTAGAAGGCGCTCAAAGTTTAACACAACTAATAGCACATGAATAGGCTCTATGTAATTTTTTTGTGCAGACTCTCTGGCTATATCTTCTTCTATCAATAAGCTGTAATTATATTAATGATATAGGAACAATCTCGTGATAAAGAATAAAGTTTTGAGAACACACTTGACGCGTGTATCCTATCATCACTAGTCTGAGTGATTTTTAACAAGACTGACAACAAAAAAAAGTCCTTTAAATAAAATAATCCACCTCTGTCCCAATCATGGAACTCAGATAACACCCTAGCATGCTAATCCGGCAATAACATCGCAACAATATTATTATGAAGGGGTTTCCCAGCATCTGACATCGAACAGTGTTGCGTGCAACGTCAAGTCAATTTCTGAAACATTGCAACAATGGAGCATTGGAATAGTGAAACATTTACTCTTGATTTCTAAAATATTAAAACATTTGCTCTTGATTTCTAAAACATGGATACATTTGCTCTTCCACCGCAGCATATAAAACTCCCACTGCAAGATCTGCTGCAATTTCCCTTGCAATGTTCTACGAGACCATAAATCCTACCAAAAAGCTGCACAGAAACTTCTATTGCAACATGTAAATAAATTTTGAGTAAAGTACGTTGCCGGTCCCTAAACTTGTACCGTCGTGTCATCGCGGTCCCTAAACTCACAAATCGATCGCTTAGGTCCTCAAACTTGTTCGTTTGTGTCATCCCGGTCCCTAAACTTGTAAATCACATGTTTAGGTCCTCAAACTTGTTCACTTGTGTCATCTCGATCCTTAAACAGCATGATTGGAGAACTTCACATCGAAAATTATTCATAACTTTTTCATATGAACTCGAATGAAGAATATCAAAATTATAGCCCTCAACATGATCTACAACTTTGTAGTTAATTTTTTTTTCATTTACAGTTGCTTTTGTCCTAAAATTTATTTTTTAAATTTTAGATTTTAAAATCTATATACATATAATAATATTTTGAGACCCTTAACATTAATAATTCAAAAACTTTTCAACAACAAAGTTGTAGATCGCGTTGAGATCTACAATTTTATTATAAATTTTGTCTTCATTTGATTTCATATGAAAATGTTATGAATTCTTTTTTGATATGGTGTTTTTAGATCACTGTTTTGACTCAAATGATACCACAAATTAAGTTTCGGGACCGGGATGACACAAGTGAACAAGTTTGAGAACCTAAAAGGTGGTTTACAAGTTTAGGGACCGGGATGACACAGACGAACAAGTTTGAGGACCTAAATAGTTGGATTTGTGAGTTTAGAGACCGAGATGTCTTTCTTGCGACAACACGAGGTCATTTCATCATTGTTGAAACATCACAAAAAAATTATGTTGCAACATATCAAAATCGATTAAAAATTCCAAATCATGGATGCAACACCCTAGAATCCTTACTAGACAATGAAAAAAAAATCATATTTGCAGCATCAATTAAAAAGAACGGAACTCCCGGGACATTCTCCTGGCGCTAGCGTGTGGACGGTCAGTTGTCCCAAAAATTAGCTCACTGCATGATACAACATATATTGAATGCAACATGGAAAGATATTAAAAAAATTAGTTGTAACATTAAAAACATAATTGCAATATGACAAAATCGCAACCGCAACACTACAGAAACACAATGACAACATCTTAAAAACAAATTTGTATTGGACGCTTGTTGCAACACCGTGGAACAGTCTGCAGCATTAAAGTTGTTGTTGCAACATCACATATCACACGTAAAACATTACGAAATCATTTTTGAAACACTAAATTAGTTGTTGCAACACCAGAAATCATCCAGGGGAAGGACGTGTATTCGGACATCCTAGTCATAGCAATTCCGTAATTGAGAATTGGACTAAATAACCTTGCAATCATTGGTATGGCTTGCAGTGAAGCCTGAAGAGTATAGTAGAGGTGATTTTTTTTTTTTTGAAATTATAGAGGTGAAAAACTCCTGCTATGAAACAGAATGTCTAGAACAGTAGTTTAGTCCCACATGAAGCAGCTATCAGGCCTGACAATTTTATTATTGCAGCTATCAGGGTGCTGAGCGTATTGGAAGCCTGACAAAACTGTCTTCGTTGTGGTCTAAAAATCTCTTTCGGTCGTATATCAGCATTTGATGTTCTCTGTTGAGAAAACGATGTTCACTTTTGTTTCTCATAAACAACAAGAAAAGTGTGAGAAAAAGCAAACAGTCTGTAGTTTTCCAAGTTCTAATCGTGCCGCTTTCTAGCTTTCTCAGCTACCAATTTGTCGAGGTATAGTAAATTGGGCTTCAGGAGATCCAAGTACCTGTATTACGACTTGTATTCTTTTCTCGTTTCGAATTATTTTAAAATCCCTAGACCTTGCATTTGGAAGCACCAGCCTGTCACTGGATATCCACAATTCAGCTCAAAATAAAATTATGCAGATGAGCATGTACATACGAGAATTTCGATCTATTTCACCTAGCAGTACAGTTGATCCTGACCACCTACCTTAAAATCCTAATAATAGAAGGGAAAAAAAAATGCAATTTGGAGAGGAACAGACGAAAGGGGATATATCCAAGAGGAGACAGAAACGCTATGCTGATTCCATCTCCTTCCCCTGCTCTGCCTCGCCGCCACTACTCCTCTCGGCGCCGCCTCCGACCTTCCTGCGGCAGCCCAGCTTCCCAGCCGCCTCGCACGCCCAATCCCACGAGTGCAGGAGCATGTAGGAGCCGATGCCTGCGATGAGCCCGTAGGCGATGGAGTATGTGAGCGGCATGAGCGCGAGCGTCAGGAACGCCGGTACGGCCTGGCGCATGTCGTCCCAGTCCACCTCCGCCACGGCGCGCATCATCATCACGCCCACCAGCACCAGCGGCGGGCCGACGGCCCACGACGGGATCGAGGCCAGCAGCGGCGTGATGAACAGCGCCGCCGTGAAGTAGGCCGCCGCCGTGAGCGCCGTGAGGCCCGTCCGCCCCCCCTCCCGGATCCCCGTCGACGACTCGATGAACGCCGTCACGGGGGACGTGCCCAGGAGCGAGCCGAACACGATGGCCGACGCGTCCGACATGAAGGCGAAGTACTGCCCCTCGAATTCGCCCGTTGCGTCGTCGACGAAGCCGGCGAACCGCGCCATGGAGTAGAGCCCGCCGGTGGTGTCGAGGATGTCGACGTAGAGGAAGGTGAAGAGAGCCTCCCAGAAATAGCCGTGGCCGATGCCGCGGAAGTCGAGGGCCCCGGCGGTGGAACGGATCCGGTGGACGTCGAGCACCTTCTTGAAGTAGTGGAAGCTGTCGTCTCCGGCGGGCGTGTCCGGGAACGCGGTCACGGCGGTGTGGCGCGGCCAGGACACGAAAGTGACGAACAGGATGCCGTAGATCATGGCGCCCTTGACATTCTTGATGAGGCAGAAGGCGATGATGAGGAAACCCACGAGGGCGAGCCAGAACGTCGGCGAGGTCATCCGCCCCGAGAGGCAGAGTATGCCGCCGGAGACGGTGCCGCCGGGCATGAGGGCCACCGTGCCGTTGGGGAACGTCACCACGGGCGCCACGGACGCGCGCTGCGACGCCGGGCACGCGCCGAGCGTCACCAGCGTGGACGAGCTGAACCCGACGAGCCCCACCCCCTCGTTGCTCTGCAGCCCGATGAAGGCGAGGAACAGCCCGATGCCCGCGGACGCCGAGATCCGCACGGGTTTGGGGATGAGCTGGGCGAGCTTGGAACGGAGGCCCACCACGGAGATGAGGAGGAAGATGAGGCCCTCGAGGAACACGGCGGCGAGCGCGGTGCGGTAGGGGAGCGTGCCGGAGCCATGGAATCCGACGACGGTGTAGGCGAAGTAGGCGTTGGTGCCCATCCCGGGCGCGAGCGCGATGGGGAGGTTGGCGAAGGCGCCCATGATGAAGGACCCGATCACGGACGACGCCGCGGTGGCGACGATCAGGTCCCGGCGGACGCGCGCCAGGCAGGCGGCGTACCCGGGGTCCACGGGAGGGAACTTGCAGCCGGGCGACGGCGTGTCGCAGTCATCGACGGAGCAGGTGGCGCCGGAGTCGGAGAGGATGGAGGCGTTGACGGCGAGGATGTAGGCCATGGTGAGGAACGTGGTCGTGCCGGCGCGGAGCTCCGTGGTGAAGGTGGTCCCGCGTGCCGCGAGGCGGAACCGCCGCCCGACCCACGACCGCTCCACCGCGGCGTTGAGCCGGCCCACCTTGGTCGCCGCCGCGTGCTCCCCGCTGCTTGCGCCCGGAATGATGGAGCCGGCCATGGCGGCGCGTTGGGGGTGGTGTGTGGCTGTGTGGGAGTGCGTGTGTTTGGGATCTTTTTAATGAGGCCATGTGGGGCCCTGGCATGACCGTGCAGAGTCAAAGGTAGCAGGAGGGGAGGGATCTTATCAAAAAATCAGGAGAGACAAGATAACAAATTTCCAATCAAGGAAAACGATTTGTTAATCAAGTAGTATCTGCTACAGTATGAACGATGTGGTGATGATCATGCGGTTATCTTGTTTGCTAGTAGTTGCAATTGCAACAACCATGCGAATGCTTTTGAGATTAGGACACGAGGGATCTTTTTGGCTTTCGGGATGTGTTCAGGGAATTTGGGAGATCTTTTTGGGGGGTTCGGGGTGAAGCGATTGATTGAGCAATTTTGACAAACAAATTGTGTTTGTGATGTGGTCGGCTCATTTGATGAGTGGAGGTATAGTTGAGTGCTTGCTTGAAAAGGAGTTTTGGTATCGATTTTTTTTTTTAGAGTTGGTACATATTTTAACTAGGCCTTGTTTAGATGAGAAAGTTGATCAAAAGTTGGAGGTGTGAATAGTGCGTTGATAGAGTTGGTAAAAATTAGTGAACTAAACAAGGCCTAAATATTTAAAACTAATTGGCGACAGTTATTCGGTTCCTTGGAGCCACGGATGTTTCTGCTGGACTCAAACTAACTGCACGACCGTATCGGGCCCACACCCATTCGCCTTTCCTCTCTCTGCCTCTAGTTACCATTGGATACGATATGTAGACTTTTGTGCTATCTACTCCTCCGCACCTAGAAAAAAAATATAATGAGTGTAGATCGAGTTAAACTTTTTAGATTTAACAAAACTTATAGAAAATATCATTAATTTATAGCTCTAATTATATATAAGCCTTGATTTATACCACACGCCGGCACGACCTTTCTCTCTTCCTCCCATTCGATTGGGCTGCTCATCGGCGATTACTATAGTTGCTGTTATACTTTTGGGGGAAGCATGCACGCCTAGCTGTGCTAGCCAACCGAGCTTTTGTCATTCACAGCTGTACCTTGATTTTACAAGAGCGCTTTCGATTAGTGCATTGATCACTGTAACACAACGCTGTTCATCAAGGGTGCATGACAAATGCAGTGACTGTGGCGAGAACAGTGGGAAAAGGAAAGAAAGATAAAAGGCAAGAGAGCATGACGTGCTGCAAACGACATTGGTGACTCTATCAGTTTCTTGTAGCCTTAGGCCATTGTTTATATCCTCTTCCCCTCTCCAACTAAAGTTTAGCAAGAAAATATGGAGTTTTTTTTAGCTTGCTAAAGCTAGGTTGCTAAACTTTAGCAAGGGGGTATTTGGATTCCTTTGTTAGGGCATCATCAACAAGGCTATTTGAGCTGGCTATTTGATGACTGACTCAGCTCAGTGCATGACGTGGAGGAGAGAGATCAGCTCACCAGCTATTTGCTCCTAGCTAGCTAGAAGCTCATGAATCGAGGAAAATACATACAATACTCTACTAGATGGCTGTAAAAAGGTAAAGAATAGTACATTGGTGGGCCTTAAAAGAAGGAAAGAGAATATTTAAGATATTATATATGAGTCCACAAGATGATGTGGATTTCTCCTAGCTAGCAACTGGCTAGGACTGTTGGAGACACCCTTAAATTCTTATAAATGACCTTTATATCATTCATTTATTGCTGCTAACTCCCACCCCTGGAGTAAATGTGAGGGTATGTTGGACTTTGATCGTTTTTAGCAAATTTTAGTAACTCTTCGCTAGCTAATGATTATATCTTTTTGCATTTCAAGAGCTTCTCTAGCAGCATGGCCATCTGGATGGCTATGTCCATATTTAGCTATTCATAAAAAAAAAACTAGCTCCATCTGAATTGTTATTAGAGCCTCCATCCCTGTAGCAGTGGCCAAACCATCTGGATAGAGATCCAAATCTGGCCGGCCCTGTGCAACACGCCATCTATCCATTTCTATTCTTCTCCCTCTTTCATAAATTCAAAAGTAACGATATACGACTCCTAAAATCTTGGCAATTATTTAGCAAACAAAATCAATAACAAAGAATCCATTTTAGTTGTGTTCAACATAAAATCAAATGCGGATTTCAAACTAACAATTCTCGACGTTGCTTTTTGTAAATTATATGAATTTTAGGACATTAATTAATTTTTAAAAATCAAGGAAAACATCACAAATAATATAAATAATATCCCTTACATTATTTGTTTCAAATAATTTGGATGCCAATAAATTATGCTTAATAGGATATGAAGGATGAGATTTAGTTACTCTGCGGGAGCAAATAGTAATATAGAGGATGAATCTTTTGGAGAGAACAGCTAAACTGAAATATAGATGGTGAGATTTGAAGTGTTTGCTGGAGATGCTCTAGGTGGACCCATTTATATCCAAAGTCGCCAAGTTTAGCAAACTAACTTTCGGGACATCAAACAGGGCCAGGGAACATGTGCTTCTTGTTTCCCAATTCCCATGGAGTTCAAGAAAAATGAATTTCTTATAAAACTGTGGCATCGTCGTCCCGTGCAACAGAACATGTGGGTATGCATGTCCTTATTACTAGTTGTGTTCAAACTTCACTATACTAAAAAATTCAACACGTTTGTCTCTTGTGTTCTCTACTTTGACAAGTAGTACGAGGCACTGGGAAGGCAGCGACATGTACCGGCGAGTTTGGATGCAGGGGCGCCGGGAATTTGGAGCTGGACAGGATGACGGCGACATGGTGGCAGGATGCCGGGGGATAAGCGAAGCGTGCACGTCTGCCGCATGGGCGATTGTTGACCGTATGGGTACATTACCGAATGGTATGATAGGATGCGAGAGCACTCGTGCTACTTTATTTCTGTGGCGTTTCTCGACAGCATATTGCTGATGAGTTCGTCAATAATTTTTGCTCCCCTCAACGTCTGAGGTTGACAAGGGAGGTGTCAGCGGCCTCTACTTTCACACGGGCCAGTATATGGCTATATGCTACTACTACGTGTTTGCTGCTGGAATCTAACGTTTAGGAAGTGATCTTTGCATATATACTCGAATGAAATGTTTTTTTTTCCTTTTTTCATTCGGATAAGCTAGAGAGATTCTATTAGTCCTCTGCTCTCATAGGAGCAACATATGGAGTATACCAAAACGACTTACTCCTTTCTAGAAACTACATACCAAATTTTATATATGTATATAATATGCCAAAGTGTCTTATAATTTGATCTGGAGGGAGTATACCTAATCATTGTTTTAGTTATGTATCTTTTATATTTTATATTTTTTTTTACTGAAGTCAGTAGGGGAAGCTACAACCCTTTTTTTGCATATTTTTTTTCTTTATTCCAGACCCATCATTCCCTCCCACGGGGAATTGAACCTGAGTCTGCTAGATCCTACTCAGGTTCTCTAACCACTAGGCTAGAGGCACTTTCGCTTTTATATTTTAGATGTTCCCAAAGGGGTATACTCTCTTGCCCCGTCCTCAAAAGATTGATGTTTTTGGTATACATATAAAACAACATAGGAATATTTCCATATGTATCATTAAATGGACACATATTCATGTCCTAAAATAGCACTTATTTTGGAGAGATGCGTCCTTTTTATTCACTCCTAATCTTTCTTAAAAAAACTTAAAATATCATTCTTTTAGGACGGAAAGAGTTTATTGTTATTTTATTTGTCCAAAACTAGAGTTTGATCTTTTCTATATCTTTAAGGATAGTTTCCCTTCAAATTATGTGTGACAATATGAAGTTTTACATCTTTTGATATTTATAACAAAAAAGGTATATTATTCTGATATAAGTTTGTCTATTGATATTTTATACCAGAAAAAGGATACTTCCCGTGGCCAAGAAAATGTTGCAGATATATCAACTAGGTGGTGTCCTAAAAGTTTATAGGTTGGTCCTGACTTGGTTTCGGTACCAAGAGCCGACACCAACTTGTAACAGCACATTTCAGTCCTTGCTCATGGACTGACAGATCGGGCTTGTGGGATCCATCCAATTTCTTGTAGCGAGCATCACTAGCAGTCCTTTTTTTTTTTCCATACAACCATATTGGCAGGGTTTTAGGGAAAGCAAAATCCTATGGCATTTTAAAAAAAATATTAGGACAAACAATAATCCATATATGTCAACTCTCCTCAAATAAAGGGAGAGAGTTTAGTCTCTCTCAATATGACAGTTACTAATAAGATGAGATTATTAGGAGACTATAATAGTATCTCTCTCAAGAATCTATGAAAGTAGTATTAGGACATTCCAATGACATATAAAAAAATAAAAAGGAATAAATTCTCTTCTTAAGGCATTTTACAGACTAATCATATGCATATTGCCGGCACAAACTCTAAACATTAACGTGTAATTTCAAGCTGCCCTGTTCTCTGGATGGACCGAGCCCCTCGCCCTGCATAACAGTGTACCTCTCTTCTAGGACGCAGCTGTTTGCATGGTCCCTTGCTGCCTCCAAGGCTCTAAAGCTGTGAAAGCTACGATGTGCATGTGGACAACTGCACGGCACTCTGCTGATTGCATTCTTGTGTTCGTTTCCGCCCTTGTGGGTCTTGTGAACAGGCTTTCTGCATGATAGTAGGGTCGCTGTGTTTCTCTTGTCATGCCTTTTGTATTCATATGCTCATGTTGGTCAGTTGTGAGCTGTCGATCGATTGTTTGATAGTTCACTCTTGGCCCCACCAGGAAAGCATAATCTTTTTAGCAGCCATCTAAGTAATCTTTTCTTATAACATTTAAAAAATAAATAAAAAATAAGTGTGTCGACGGCATTTTGCCATAATGCTAGTTAGACCATATTTAGATTACAAACTAAACACTATTTATTCCAACTTTTTAATATCAACCATTCATCTCTCTCGGAACACGCTTTCCAGGACTCTGCAGTGGTCTTCTGCAGTTACAGTGTTTTTTTACCCTAATCTGAACACAACCCTAACCATGTGGGGAAAGGGATCACTCGGACAGTCTTGGGTAATGGGTATTACTGTGGTACGGGAGATTGCCATATTAATATGTTAAGAGTGAGATCATGGAAAGGGTTGTGTTTTATAGTGCTTAGAGCTAGATATTAGCTCTTGCTATTGGAGGAGGTCAAAATGTCTCGTGCTTAATACCAGATTCAAATGCTTAACATCTTCATCAATATCACCATCCTTTTGCAACATTGATACTAAATACCGAAAAGTATCATTCTAGGGCAAAACTTGCCCATCGAGGCTAACGACTCCATCATCATGCCTAGTTGCACTAAATTTGCACAACATGTCAGTCGGTCCTGCTAAGTCTAAACGCCTTCAACTCTAACGTGCGTCTCCACAACTCTAGCTTCCCATTAATCCTTGCCATACTCTCGTCAACTAGCACCACATCATCGGCAACAGCATACACCAAGGGATATCACCTTACATGTCCCTTGTGACCTCATCCATCACCAAGGCAAATAGATAAGGACTCAATGTCGACCCTTGGTGTAGACCTATCTTAATATGGAAGCCAGTGGTGGCGCCATCACATTTCTGGACATACGTCATTGCATCCTTGTACATATCCTTGATTAGGGTAATGCACTTAGTCGGGACTTTGTGCTTCTCTAGAGCCCACCACATGACATTTCTTGAGACTTTGTTATACGCCTTCTCCAGGTCAATAAAGACCATATGCAAGTCATTCTTTTGCTCCTATACCTCTCCATCAATTGTCGGATTAAGAAAATTGCCTCAATGGTCAACCTTCTAGGCATGAACCCAAACTGATTTTAGGTCACACTTGTCACTCCTCTTAGGCGATGCTCAATAACCCTCTCCTAGAGCTTCATTGTATGGCTCATAAGGTTAGTCCCATGATAGTTAGTACAACTTTGAAAATCTCCCATGTTATTGAAGATCGGTACTAATATACTTCTCCTCCATTCACCCGGCATCGTGTTAGAAAAAAAAAACAAGGTTAAGAAGCTTGGTTAACCATACCATCTCTCTGGCACCTAGGCATCTCCACACCTCAATGGGAATACCATCTGGGCACATCGCTTTCCCACCTTTCATCTTCCTCAAAGCCTCCTCACAATCTCTTCCTCTTGGATTCTTCTCAAAGCGTCTATTAGTATCTTCAAATGAGTCATCTAGCTCAAGGACAAGGCCCTCATTCTCCCATTAAATAACTTGTCGAAGTACTCTGGTCATCTATCCTTGATCTCTTCATCCTTCACTAGAAGCCGATGTTGCAAAATCTATCTCCTTGCTCAGCTGCCGCTGGATGTGATCACCACGAAGACTTCCAGTTACCGAACTAGAAATCTGATGGTGCTGGACAGTGCTGTTGGTGCCATTCATAGATTGGACTGTGCCACTGTGGTGACATTGAACTGATGATTGGAAACATGCTCCGAGGACCTCAGAAAATGAATATTGTCATATAGTTGTATAAGGTCAGGCTCTCGCTAGATCAAATGCTGAAAGGTGTCCACAAGTCCACTGTAGTGATGTACTTTCTTGATGTGGCATGTGAGGTTGCTACGATTTACTAGTGTTTGCTTGCACCTGAAACAGAATTGCAGTTGTCTTTGCGTCAGTTTCTGTTGCTCACTTATTGACACTCCAGCATTCCATTTTTTTTAAAATAAAAAACCATCCTCTTGGATACTATTGAAAGTTGTGCTATGCGGTTCCGATTTCTGTACACGTTCATGCTCCAGAGTCCCCAAAGTTCAGAGTAAACAACAAAAATATCTCTGCCTAGCTGGACACAGTATTCTTGAAATTTTATCAGGACAATGCTGTAGATTACTAAAGGAGTACCAGACTATTGATACTGTTCCAAGCTTCATTCCTCATAACAACCCTTGGTGATAAAGGTGGACATTATGGGCGTGTTTGGTTGGTTGGATATGCCCCAATCAGGTTGCCCAGATGCAACCTTATTTTGTTTGGTTACCTCATAATGGATAGCCTGGCTCCACGCATACAATTTCGGATGATTGGTTGCCTAGCTTTGATGCTGCTTGCATCTGTTGACGTGTCTTTTGCTCTGCTCGCCCTGGCTCGCAGGATACGAGATTCAATCTCGTTTCTCCCGGGCCTGGCTGAAGCGCTGCTGGCCAGCAGCAGCCAGGCTGCCGAGGACCGAGCCAGGCTCGTCTGAGAAATCAACCAAACGCGCCCTATATAGCGTCGGACGTCCATTCAAACGCGCCTAAGATTTGCCAGAGGGAGAGCCGTTTAGTTCGGATCAGAGGTTGACTAGGGATGGATCATGGGGGAACTTGAGAGAGACAAAGGGAACCAGGGCACCGGGTAGGAGGAGGAGTGGAGGTGGTTGGGGTCGAGCAACGGCTTCCGCTGCTGACCATCTCGTCGAGGTGGTTGGGGTCGAGGAAGGGAGACCAGCGAGAGGCTGAGACAGACGGGAGAGTCGTCTGCGACCGAATCGAGAGGTTGACCAGGGTTGGACCGTGGGCATGAGTTGGATATGGGTTAGGCTGGACTTTTTGGGGCCAATAAGAAATAGTCATGAAAATAACTATTTAGTTGGTTGGACTGCTTCAAGATCCGTGCCAGAAATTAAAAGAGAGCAGTCCTCATAAATAAATTAAACTTCACTAGCCATTCAGCCCACACATTTCACATGAGAGCTCACATGACTGGAGTGGATGAGTAGTACGTTCCTGTCACGTGAAAGATCTTTTTCATCCTGAAAATAACTAGTGTAGGGTAATATTCTGTCATAGGTATCTCTAGGTTTCTCAAAACCATTACGATGGCTGAAATGTATATAACCATTTGTTGTCAGCCTCAAACTATAACCCATAGGCAGGGATGACTATTTGTGGTGTAGCAGGTGGGTTGGCTGGAGCCATCCCATCCTTCCTACGAGTAGTCTCTATACCAACAAACACATGGAAGAAGGAAGGGGCAGAGGAAGGGTCGTGAATGGTAATCTGTACGTGGATGTGACTGTACTTAGTCGCCTAGTAGGCCACTGTGTTGGCAGTGTCCTAGCAGGAAGCCAGGAATATATAGTGTGGGGCACTGGTGAAAACGGTGGAAGCGGGTAGGTAAATCCTGCAGACACGTACTGCGTCCCACGCACGAATGCAAATCTGGGGATGGAATTGAAAGGCGATCTGTGTATCCTTTCGGCGCAAGTTTATGTGATGGCGATCTAGAGGCCGCCTCTTTCGCGATCCGGTCGGCAAGTGGGCGAATGGCGTTGACGATCGACGCGATCACGGTCCGGGGTTGTTTTGCTGGTTAACTGATCGCAGTGATTTCCCTCGTGTCATATAGTATTGGCCAGCCACTTTACGATGATGGTGATCGGGTCATGGTCCCTACCCTTATCTGCGATAATAATCTGCTTCATCTAAATTATTGGGAGAACAGATAAAAAAAAGTGACGCTGCTTGTTTACTCCGGTTGGCAAAATTAGCCCTGTTCATGGGCTGGTTTCACCGGTTTCCGGTTTGTGGCCGGACCAGCCCAAGAGAAATGAATCGGACTGGGTCCGATTGGTTTTACACGGGCTGCTGCGCAGGTAAAGGGTGCTAATGGTTTGGGCTGAGCCCGGTCCTACTGGTTCGGTTTTGCTTATTGGGCTCGTTTAATTCGGTGACAAATAGGCTAAGGTGTGCAGTGGTCTAGTTTGGTTCGGTTTGCTTCTACGATGGGTTGGTTCAGTTTGGTCCACCGGGCTAAGAGTCCAGCTTCTCCAGCAGCGTCATCGTCGACCATCATCCTCCGTGTTCCCCATCATCTCGTTCTCGAATGAATGCCTTCGACATTTTTGTTGATTCGCATTTTGATTTGAAACCGTTTGAGAATTGGTGTCAATACATACCTGGTCCGTTTGGTTTGGTTCTTGTAGATAGCAAACTGGATTGGGTCGGTTGTCAGATCATGTAATTTATGATAAGGTGTGGGGCGGTTTTGGCTTGGTTACTCGACCATTGGCAACTTTATGCGCGGGTTGACCCCACGATGGGTTGGCTGGCTTTACCGGTTCCTTGGGTTTACACGGGTTGGCTCATCCTATCGCATGCTAGCTTGCCTACTTGGATGTTTAGCCTGTTAGGCTCTCTTGTGTTGCTGGCACGCTGCTAGATGTGATCTGGTTAAATAGGAAATGCTGGAATAAATACTTTTGTCAAGTCGATAAGCTCATGATTATATAAAAAATTAGTCTGAGATAGTAGTAATTTGTATTAAGAAAATGCAAGAATCGCTCTGTCGGCGGGTGACACACGGGGTGCCTCACGCCGGCGAGTGTCGATCACAGAACACGCACGTCTCGGTGGAGAATGGTTCAAGAGACGCAAGACAAGGAGTTTATACTGGTTCAGGAATGATCCCTACGTCCAGTGAAGCGGGCTCTCGACTGTATTGCTCTCTTGGCGGCGGATTACAACGAAGGCTGGTTCAAGCCTTCCGTGTGGAATGCGTGTAGGGGACTAAGTGCACTAGAGATCGAGAGTCCAGAAATCGGAATCCCTTTCGCAGGAGGATACCATCCTCTTTTATAGCTCAAGACAAGGGCAACTATACAATGGCGTTTTACCTATCTACCCTTGGGAGCCTGGCGCCCCCGACGGTTACTTGCTGTCGGCTTAGTGCGTCTTGGCGACCCCTTTCTTGGCCGCCGCGTGTCCTTGTCCTTCCCATCGGCAGCTTCGCGGTAGCTTCCTTCTTGGCTGCTAGCGCAGCAGAGCACATGCAGCTACCTTTTCCCAAGCGTAAAGCTGCAGATCAGCTTTTCCAGTTGGCAGGCTGGGATGTGATGTCGGGTGTCGGTCGGGAGAAGGCGTAGGCCGCACTCCTTCTCCTTCATATGCCACATTTGACTTCAAGACTGTCCCCGGGACTCCCCTTTTCCGCTGGTCGTGCTCGTCGATGGAAGGGACTCCTCGCGGGGGGTCTACCCTTCCGGCCCAGAGGGTCGGGGCTCGGGCGAGACGAACGCGCCCGGCCCCCTTATCTCCCTAGCCATCAGGAGGGTCTGAGGTCGGACGGGACGGAGGTGTCCATCCTTGCGTCCTCCAAGCCCTCTGAAGGTCGGGCGGGATAGAGTTCTCCGACTGGTCGAGCCTAGTGCCGTTTCCCACCATCGTCAGGGCCTTTTCTCACTCATGCGCCATTAGCGGGCGTGCTGTCAGTGGGCCCCCTAATTCATGACCCCCACAGTAGCCCCCGACCTTGCAAATGAGTCGAGGACTTGTTTGTGAGATCATACCCGTTCCTTGGGGGAATGGTTTTTTTAGGGGTTCCTTTTCTCCGTTTCTTGCTAACTCCTGGTAATTTCTGGAATTTTGGGGGCACGACCTGGGAAATGCCTCGGCGGTAACCCCCCGGTGCCCAACACGCTGTTGGCAAACTGCCTGGCGGGGGCTCCGACCTTCTTCGCAAAGCGACGGCCCGGGGGCTTCCGCGTCCGACCCCACTGTTCCTGAGTCGACGCCCCTACGTAATTCCTAGGCCTGTACGATCAGGTCCCGAGGGCTCGTCGCCTGGCTAAGATGCCGTTGTCAAGGGGCGTCCCACATCATCACGTGTCAGGAGTCAGGCGTAGAGGCTCGCTGCCTTTAATTTCCTACTTTCTAACTGCGCAGTCAGACCGTCCGTGCCCTTCGTGGGTCGGCTTATGATCCTCAGCCTTGGGCCGGGGCCCGTATTCTTTTTGTC
Organism: Digitaria exilis; assembly: GCA_015342445.1. Classification (NCBI taxonomy): domain Eukaryota; kingdom Viridiplantae; phylum Streptophyta; class Magnoliopsida; order Poales; family Poaceae; genus Digitaria; species Digitaria exilis. The sequence goes on from JACEFO010002656.1 coordinate 229,329, forward strand.
TCTTCCGAGCCGATCGAGGGGATACGGCTGGGCCCACTAGTCGTGGTGACCCGTCCAACTGCTGATGGGAGCAGACGCGTCCATCGAGCGCGATGCGACGCGTCGGTCAGGCTCTGGATTTGATATCGTAGTCATGGCGGGCGTGAAGGGCAGTTAATGCCCTAATCCTCCGCCTCGTGCCCCATGCGCACATCGGGCACGCCCGAAGCCATTGGATACGAATCGAGGGCTCAGGGAGCTTGGTCGTGCGCCCCCTTGGAGCGGCCGCCTGTCCTCCCGCCGTCCTTATATAAAGGAGCGCAGGCGTAACAGGCGTGGCTCCTCGCTTCCCGTCGTCATTTCCATCTCCTTGCTCCACGCGCGCCTCATCGTCTTTGCCGCTCAGACTTTCAATCTCGTCACCCACCAAGCCGACCGTCGTCGACATGGCCTCGAGGGGACCTTCATCGTTCGGGCAGCTGTGCCCATGGGCGCGTGCCGCTGCCCTCGAGTCGCTCGTCTCCCCCGGGCATCTCTGCCAACGCACCTCCGACGAGGAGTGGATTTCGCCGAACCCCTCTCACAAGACTCCGTCTCCGCCGGCGGGGTATGTGGTGAGCTTCATGGCGTATCACATCTGTGGCTTCGTGGCGCCGGCTCACCGCTTCGTTCGCGAGGTGCTCCACCACCTCAGCGTGGAGCTCCACGCCCTCTCCCTGAACGGGGTCTAGCAGATGGCCAACTTCGTGGCCCTGTGCGAGGGCTATCTGGGCATTGACCCGGATTTCAACCTCTTCCTCCTCTTTTTCAAGGCGGCGCTCGTCCGGCCGCACGGGGTCTTGGCCCCGTGGGGGTACTGATCGCTGTAGGCGAAGCAGTCCCGCGTGGACATGTTCCCACGCTCGGAGCTGCGGGGCTCCAACAAGGACTGGAACAAGGGGTGGTTCTATCTGAAGAACTAGCCCGGGGCCGCCCTCCCTCCGTTCGACCCCACGGGCTCGCCGCCAATGAAGGAGCCGACGCATTGGCAGTACGGCCCTGAGGCCACCGACCGCCAGAAGTTGAGGCCACACCTCGACTGCCTCGCCAAGCTCCGGTCGTGCGGCCTCACCAGCATAGGCATCACGGAGGCCATCCACAGATCCCGTGTCGCCCCGCTCATGGCCAGGCCGCTGCGTCTCTTCGAGATGCACCCTACAACTTCTGAGGCCGAGCTACGCCCGAGCCTCGTGTCGCGCGTCGTCCCTTTGGAGGACGAGATTTGGGCTCGGCTCGCGGAGCTCGTGGATTCTTTGTGGGCCTCCACCCTGGTGATCCTCACCCTAGGCCAGCCATCGATGCTCCCCGGTCCCGGGTCGTGGAGCTCGTAAGTCACTCATTCTCATCGTACCTTATTTTCATCTTTCCTTTTTTCCTTCTCTTTTTCGTGTGCCCGGCTGACGTCTCTGACCCGTAGTCCCCCGAGGCTCCCGGTGGCCTCCTCGTCTTGAGAGGGAGGAGGCGCACGCGACAAGGCTTGGCGGAGGAATGGAGCGGCAGGAGAGGCTGACCGGAAGCGCAAGGAGCATCGGGGAGAGGAGATCGGGTCGGATCTTGCCTCCTCGTGTGATGACGAGGAGAACCCCGGGGGCCATTCTCCTCTGCTAGGGGACTGCCCAGTAGAGGACTTCGTGGCGCACAGCGAGCTCTGATCGGCGCCCAGCGTCATGGAGGAGCTTCCTCCCCCACCTACGAGCGCCCCACCCGCGGGGGCGTCCCGCTCGCGCTCGTCCTCCTCATCCAAGACGCTGCTGCTCGTGGTTCTCCGCCCCGGCTCGTCGAGCAGGTTTTCTTGGATCTTCTAGTTGCTTCTTCCTTTTACCTCTCATGCTATTGGCGTTTATAACATTGCCACTATGCATGCAGTCGGGTAGGTCGGGGGTCAGGCCCTGACTCGGCGCCGGTGAAGCGTCTGAGCTGAGACGCGCCACCCGCGGCTGTCCCTGGCCCATCGGAGCAAGGGATGCCCATTGAGCCTCGGCGCATTAGCCCAGGCCCGGCTAGAACTGAAGGGTCGGCTCCACCCTCCATCCTCGAGGCCCCCCCGTCCGCGCAGGGGAGCGCGGAGCTTGGCCAGACGGCCACTGCCCCGTCCCCGTTCGTCCCTTCTCCTCCAACTGAGCGCGCCGCCAGGACGGGGGTCACGTACGTGTTGGCCACGTCGCCCGTGGCCGGGGAGACTGCGGGAATGGAGGAGCGAGCAGAGGACGACGAGGTGGCCGTGGGGGCCGTCGCGGGCGACGGGCCAGGGGCAAGCACTGGGACGGCCGCCACGGGCCTCGCCGTGGTGGCTGAGACGCCCGTCGCGGGCGCGGAGGTGGTCGCACTCGGGGAAACGCCTATCGGGAATCCGGTCACACCCTCCTCCGCCGGGCCGCTCACAGCGAACCCGGGGGAGGACGTGGAGGGGAGCCAGTGGTCGATGGAGGACCTCTTCGGTGAGGCAGAGGCATGTGCGCGCTCCGAGCCGGAGTCCTCCGCGGCCCCGTCGGCCCTCGCGCTGGTGTCGGTCTTGGCGCCGCCATCTTCCGCCCAACCGGCGGGGCCCTCTGGGCCAGGCGACGATCGTGGCAAGGCTCCGCCTGCCCTGGGTGAGCCGGCGGTCGACCCCGCGCACGTCATGCAAGTGGACGCTTGGCTGGAGAGCCCCCAGCAGATGGCCACCTTCACCATGGCGATTCCCTCCAGTCGGGTATGCGGTTTCTCTCTTCGTCTTACCTTTGCTTAGCTGCATGACTGCCTTCTGGGTCTGCCCTCGTCAGGGCTCTGACTTGGTCCTTTGGTCGATACAGTCGATGCTACTGTCGCTCTCCCGGACCCGGAGCATCGAGGAGGAGGCCATGAACCGGGCTCGTCGTGCATGGGAGGTTGCCCGTGCGGCGAAGGACGCCGAGGCCAGCGCGCGTGATGAGGCCACAGGCAGCGCCCGCCGTATCTCGGAGCTGGAGCGCGAGCTGGCTGAACAGGCTTCAGTGCATCAGCAAGCGCTTGCCGCGCTGAGCACCGAACTCGGCAGTCTCCGCTCTGACCCCGCTTGCCATCATTTCCTCCTTTAGATTACTCGTGCTTGCCCGGTGATGATCTCAGGCGCTGGCCTTTCAGAGTTCCATGCACAGATCAAGACTCTGAGGGAAGAAAGAGCCATGGCGGTTCGCGCATGCATCGACGCCCAGGCGGAGCACAACCAGGCTGTGGCGGCAAAGGAAGATGCCGAGGAAGCGAGCACCCAGCTGGGGCAACTCATCGCCGACCTTCGCACCGAGGCACAAACCTTCGCCCAGCGGATCGGATTCCAGGAGACTGCCCTGGCCACAGCGCACAAGTCCTCGGAGGAGAAGGCCGCTGAGATCAATGGTATGTCCCTCCCGTGCTTCTTCTCACTTTCTGTCCCTGTCGCCCTCCATTTTGTAGGTTGTTAGGGATTTAACTGTTGTTTATTCTTGGGCAGTGCTCAAGTCCCGCGTGGCGATGGAATCTCCCACCAGAACACGCTGTTGTCGCGCTTCGGGATGCTGCGTGACGCGGCGGGGGCGGTCCTGTCGCGGCTCGGGTTTCCTCTGTCAGAGGATATCGAGCGGCTCCCAGGAGATCTCCATCGGGCAGCGGAGTGCTGCGGGGAGCTGTGCAGCATGGCTACCACGGTGCTGGAGGCGCTCGAGGTGCCGATGAGTGGCGACCCCGCGCGTCTTCCTGAAGAGCTCGACCGCGTCCCCTTGCGTGTCGGGGCCCTCGCAAAGCAGTCGCTGGTGCGCGGCGTCCTGGAGGCCTTCACACTAGTGCGTTCCCACTACGGCGGGATCTGCTTCAACAGGATGGCCGCCGGCTTCCCCAATGACTTCATCTCCGATGCCCTGGACGCCCTGGCCACGGAAGTCAAGGCACCCGCCGAGCAATTTGCCAACGGCCTGGCGCGTACAACTGACGCCGAGGGTAACCCGGTGGACGACGCCGACCCTGACCAGGCCCTCTAAACTTGTCTTTCTTTTGCTCAATACTGTCGTGCCCTCGCGTAGAGGGGTTAAACTTTGAATTTTGGTGAGTTCCGCTTCGACGGGGCTCCCGTACTCTGAACGTTTGTAATAATTAGCTTACTTCCTGCTTCTTACTTTCCTTTTCGTCGTCTTTTTTGACCCCGTATGCGTGGGTTTTTTTTATTTGTTTTCCTATGGTTGTACTCCCTGCCAGCCCCCGAGTGGTGCCTGCCTTCCAGTTTCTTCGCGAACTGGATGGGAGGCGCCACTTGAGATAGCCTTTGCGGGGTTTCCTTCATTTCTAATGATTCTTAGTTACCCCTCGGGCCTCCGAGCCCTTGAGCTTGGTTGTGAGGAAAGCGAGGCAGACCCGGTGGTTCCGTTGAGCCCCCGAGCCCTTGAGCTTTGTTGCGAGGAGAGCAAGGCGGACCCGGTGGTTCCGCCGAGCCCCCGAACCCTTGAGCTTGGTTGCGAGGAGAACAAGGCGGACCCGGTGGTTCCGCCGAGCCCCCGAGCCCTTGAGCTCGGTTGTGAGATGAGCAAGGCGAACCTGGTGGTTTTGCCGAGCCCCCGAGCCCTTGAGCTCAGTTGTGAGAAATTCGAGGTGGACCCGGTGGTTCCGCCGAGCCCCCAAGCCCTTGCGCTCGCCGAGCCCCCGAGCCCTTGAGCTCGGTTGTGAGATGACTTCGGGGAGTTGTACCTTTGAGCCCCTAAGGCCGTCGGGCTCAGACCCGAGCCTCGCGCTCCTGGGGGTCTGGGTACCGAGCAGGCTTTTGGCCAGGTTGTCTTCGAGCCCCCGAGCCTCTGCGTGAAGTCTCCCTCATCATGCTTGGGCGCAACCCAACATCCGACCGTTAATTCCTGCAAAACCACAGACCCCGCGGGCCCAAAACAGAGTTAGTTTCTTCCGTCTGAGCTGCGTCATTGGCAACGCTTTTGTATATTCCCGGCCTGATTCTTCGCAAAAGGATCAACCCGGCGCGGTTACGTTCGTTTGGGTACGCTGGCAGGGTCGGCCATCCGGCTCGGCAGCCGTGTGAGCCATAGCCACGGGGGTGTACGCTGTCGCAACGCAGCTTTGCCGGACGTCCCTGCCTACCCTTCTAATGGTGCCAGGGTTTCCACAGAATCATGGGGCCGGCGAAAAAAGAGAGGACTCATAAGAAATGACAACGAATCTAATCGAAAAGGGAGTACAGAGAGTTCACTTATCTGGCCGGCTGGAGGCCAGAGGGAGGGCTTCCACAGCCCCCCCTGTCGGGTCTTCTATCGAGCAACGAGGAGTTGACATGGCACCGTGAGCCTGTAGCTGGTATGAGGACGTGTCATGACCAGGGGCTCGCGGTTACTGTAGCGCCAAAAGCTTTGCGTCGGCGGTAGTGCCCCCGGAGACGGGGGTTCCGGCTGTTGGGCGACAACCTCTGTCTCCGGGGCATTACCGCCGAATGGTTCGACTGTAGTTGAACTGGTTTTAAGCTATGCAGCTCCTCCCACCGCCGGCGATGTGGTACTAAAAATGGGTACTGTCTGCCGTCGGTGCCTTGCTATAAAAGGAAAGGACTGGACTGCGTTCAATTCCGGGCCAACTTCGGTTTCGGCCTGTTGGGCCTTCTTCCCACGAGGGTTCTCGTTGAACCCCTCGTGTTGACAAGGCACGGGTTTGTGGCCGACCCTGCCGTGGGGTCGGGTGAGGCGGGATCGTACCCGCTCCCTTCCGCGGGCTATCACGGGTAGAAGCGCCGTAGCTGCTCAATGTTCCAGGCGTTGGATATGTCGGTTCCATCTGGCATCGCCAGCTTGTAAGAACCCGGGCGGAGGACCCGTACTACGGTGTAAGGGCCTTCCCAAGGGGGTGAAAACTTAGTGAAGCCATGGCGATCTTGGGCTAGTCTCAAAACCAAGTCACCAACTTGAAACGCGCGGCCACACACTCGTTGCACGTGGTAGCGTCTCAAGCCCTGCTGGTATCTGGCTGAGTGTGCCACTGCCACTTCCCGAGCTTCCTCCAACTGGTTCGCAGCGTCCTCAAGGTTGGTCGCATTCCTTTCCTCGTCGTAGGCCTTAACCCTTGGAGAGCCATAATCTATGTCCATTGGGAGGATCGCCTCGGAGCCATAGACCATGTAGAAAGGGGAGAAACTCGTGCCACGGGTCGGGGTCGTCTGCAGACTCCATAGGACGGAGGGCAGTTCCTCCACCCACTTGGCGCCGAGCTTGTGAATGTGCTTGACCAATCGGTTGAATATTCATGGCTTCAACCCTTGTAGGACCATGCCGTTAGCGCGCTCGACCTGTCCATTCGTGCACGGGTGAGCGACTGCCGCCCATGCCACCTCAATCCCGTAGTTATCACAGAAGCGGGTGAACTTCTTTCTAGTGAATTGAGTCCCATTGTCGGTGATGATGGTATTGGGAACACCGAACCGGCACATGATGTCGCGGAGGAAGTTGACAGCTTGCTCTGATGTCATCTTCGTTAGAGGCCGAGATTCAATCCATTTTGTGAACTTGTCGACGGCGACGAACATGTGGGTGAAGCCCCCGGGCCCTTTTGGCAATGGCCTGACCATGTCCAACCCCCAGACTGCGAATGGCCAGGTGATGGGTATAGTCTGAAGCGCTTGAGCTGGTAAATGTGTTTTCTTGGCGTAGAACTGGCAGCCTTCGTATGTTCGCACGATTTTCTCGGCGTCTACGACGGATGTAGGGCAGTAGAATCACTGCCTGAAGGCTGAACCTACCAAGGATCGAGGCGCCGCGTGATGACCGTACACCCCTCCATGGATGTCCCTCAACAACGATCTCCCTTCTTCGTTGAGAATACAGCTTTGGAGGACACCATTGTGGCCCCGACGGTACAGGTTGCCCTCAATTATCCTGTAGGACTTGGCCCTTCGAACGAGGCGTCGAGCCTCTGTTCGTCCAGCTGGGAGGGCCCCGTCGACAAGCCAGCTTAAGAAGGGGGTGCGCCAATCTTTCTCTGGCTCGAGTGGGTCTTCCAAAGGCTGCCCCTCCTCCAGGCTCGGCCCCTCGTCGGGGTCGGACGCAATGGCCGCCACTACCCTCGATGGGTCGATGCTTCCGTCAGGGCCGAGCAACTGCTCGGGGTTCGATCCCGAGGTGGGTGCCTCATTGTCAAAATTCAGCGATGGGCGATGCTGGTCGTCTACGAATACACCAGGCGGGACCGGCTGTCGCCAGGATACGAGCTTGGCTATCTCATCCTCCGCCTTGTTGTACTCTCGCCGAAGGTGGACGAAACCCAAGCCGCTGAACTTCTCCTGCGCTCTGCGCGCCACTTCACAATAGACTGCAAGCTTCGGGTTATGGCACTTGGCGTCGCCGTTGACCTGATCAACCACAAGCTGAGAGTCACCACGAGCCTCCAGCCTGTGGATGCCGAGCTCCTTGGCTATCCGAAGCCCGGCGAGCAGAGCTTCGTACTCCGCCATGTTGATCGATGCGGGGAAGTGTAGCCGTATGGCATAGCGCATCATCACCCCCATAGGGGAGATAAAGACGACCCCTACCCCTGACCAAATTCGGTTCTGGCCTCCGTCGAAGTGGAGGACCCAGTACTCAAGGTCAACCAGGGCCGGGGAGAGCTGTGTCTCTGTCCATTCGGCAACGAAGTCGGCGAGGACCTGAGACTTGATATCTGACCTTGGCGTGTAGAAGATGCCGTAGCCCATTAGCTTGAGGGACCACTTGGCAATCCTCCCTGTCGCTTCCCTGTTGTTGATCACCTCGCCTAACGCGTGCTCGGTGACGACGGTGACGCGATGGGCGTCGAAGTAGTGCCTGAGCTTGCGCTTGGCAATGAGGATGGCGTAGATCATCTTCTGGATGTGGAGGTAGCGTGTCTTCGACTCGGTCAACACCTCGCTGATGTAGTAGACTGGGTGTTGGATCTTCAGGGCGTGTCCTTCCTCCTCGCCCTCCACCACGAGGACAGCGCTCGCCACCTGGGTGGTCGCCGCCACATACAGGAGCAGGTGTTCCCCATCATGTGGAGGCACCAGGATGGGTGGTTTGGTGAGCATGTGCTTGAGCTGGTCTAGCGTCTGCTGGGCCTCCGTGGTCCACTCGAAGCGGCCTGCCCTCTTCAACAGTTTGTAGAGGGGAAGCCCTCGCTCACCTAGACGTGACACGAACCGCCCTAGCGCAGCGAGGCAGCCTGCCACCTTCTGGATGTCCTTTCGGAGCTGAGCAGCCCCATGTTGGTGATGGCTGCGATCTTCTCGGGATTCGCCTCGATGCCTCTAGTGGAGATGAGGAATCCCAGAAGGAGGCCCTTTGAGACCCCGAATACGCACTTTTCTGGGTTGAGCTTGACGCGGTTTGCTCACAAGCGATCGAACGTCGCTTCCAAGTCCTGAACCAGATCATCAGCTCGCTTGGACTTGACTACGATGTCATCTACGTAGACCTCGATGGTTCGCCCGACGAGGTCGCCTAGGCACTGGTTCATGCAACGCTGGAACATTGCGCCATCATTTTTTAGCCCAAAGGCCATCGTGGTGTAACAAAATACACCGCATGGGGTCACGAAGGAGGTGGCAAGCTGGTCGGATTCCTTGAGCGCGATTTGGTGGTATCCAGAATAGGCATCGAGGAAACATAGGGCTTCGCATCCTGCTGTAGAATCCACGGCCTGATCGATGCAAGGAAGGGGATAGGGAAACTTTTCGCAAGTTTTATTGAGACTAGTGTAATCGACACACATTCTCCACTTCCCATTCTTTTTCTCGAGTATAGGATTTGCCAACCACTCTAGGTAGCATACTTCCCTAATGAACCCTGTATCTAACAACTTGGCTACTTCCTCAATGATGATCTTTCGCTTGAATTCATTGCAGCGTCTCGTGGGCTGCTTGACGGGCTTCGCGCCTTGGTGAATGTCCAAGGAATGCTCAGCGACTTCCCGGGGGATTCCCGGCATGTCTGCGAGGACCCATGCAAACATGCCTATGTTCGCCCGGAGGCAGTCGACGAGCGTGCTTTCCTATTTCTCCGCGAGGGTGGAGGACATGATGACCTTCTTGCTCCCGGAGCTCTGGGGGTCGAGAAGCACCTTCTTTGTGTCGCTTGATGGTTGGAACTACCTCTCGGTCTCCGGCTCGAGCATCGCCCTCTTGCTTGGGGGGCCATCATCATTCTGGGCGTTGCACACTTCCCGACCTTCAGGAGCAGAAGCCAGTACTCCCATGGTGTCAATCGCCGCTTGAGAGACGGTGAGTTCCTTGGAGGCCTCGACGGCCGCCTTGGCCTTGGCGAGCTGGCGAGACAGGACGAGCGCTGCCGCCAGTGCGTAGCTCTCCTTCTCGCATTTGTACACCACCTGAGGAGACGTTCCCACCACAATAATTCCGTTGGGTCCCGGCATCTTGAGCTTGAGGTAGACGTAGTTTGGGACGGCCATGAACTTCGCGTAGCATGGCCTTCCCAGGATGGCGTGATAGGAGCCGTCGAAGTCCACCACCTCAAAACAGAGTGCCTCGGTGCGGAAATTTTCCCGATCTCCGAAGGTGACTGGGAGGGTGATCTGTCCCAACGGGACAGCTTCCTTCCCCGGGACTACTCCGTAGAAGGGAGCCCGTTCGGGCCGCACGTGGGATCGCGGGACGTTCAGGGCATCCAGCGTGCTTGCGTATAGGATGTTGAGGCCGCTCCCCCCATCCATCAATACCTTGGAGATGCGCTTCTTCCCAATTATCGGAGCCACGACCAGCGGAAGCTTCCCCGGATGCGGGACGTACTTCGGGTGGTCGGACCGGTCGAAGGTGATCCCGGCTTCAGACCACCGGAGGAACTCCTGGTTGGTAGGATGAACCATGAACACATCACGCTCCATTAGCTTGGCGCGTCACTTCGACGCCTGTGCCTTTGGACTGCTGAAGATTATGAGGCACTCATCGGGTCCGGGGAACGTGTCGGTCACCGACCCCTTCCCCTGTGGCTGAGAGGTCGGGCTTACCAAATCCAGTCTGCCCATAAGGAACTTCCTCATGAGACCGCACTCGCGGTATTTATGCTTGACGGGGTCGCGTGGTTTGGACATGGACCTTCGAGTAGCTGCTCGAAGTAGTCAGGGGTCTGACCCTCGTTGGGTCATCGCTCTTAGGGTCGATCGTCCCGTCTCCGACCTTCCGACGGACCTACTTCGTCGGCTGTCTGCTCACGCCTCTTCTTTCCCCCGTCTTCGGGGAAATGTGCTAGCACGACTTCCTCTCCCTGCGCTTCTTCAGTGGCCATGTCGAGGACCTCCTTGATCATCTTCGGGCACTCCTTGCCGATCTGGTTGACCAGGACTCGGCACATGGTGCCTCCCATCAGTGCAGCGATGACGTCGGCATCGGTGGCGTCGGTGAGGTTGTTGTACTGTCGGTAGAACCGGCGTAGGTACTCTCGCAGGGTCTCCCCGTGCTTCTGCTTGCACCTTTTGGGGTCCCAGACCTTGCCCGGGCGTGCGCAGGTGCCCTGGAAGTTCCCGACGAAGGTGCCCCTTAGATCTGCCCAGTTTTGGATCTTCTCGTTCGGCAAGCGCTCGAGCCACGCACGGGCCGGCTCCGCCAAGTACAGGGGGAGGTTGCGTATGATGACCTTGTCGTCGAAAGCTCCCCCCGCCCGGCACGCAAGCGGAAGTCGTCCAGCCAGATCGATGGGTCTGTCTCTCCATCGTACTTGCTGAAGTTGGTGGGGAGACGGAACCATGGGGGAATTGCTGCAGTGCAAATCTCGTGGGAGAAAGCGGCCGGGCCGAGGCAATCGGAGTCGGAGCTCGAGTCCTAGTCCTCCTCTATCTCAACGTGCGATTCGTGCCGGTGATGCCTGATAGTGGGACAACATCCTCCGATTCTTCCGACCTATCCCGACGTCGGGCCTCGATGGTGTGCCGTACGTCGCGATTGGGACCTAGTCTATCCTGGATCTTCGCAGCATCCGGGTTCGGGGCATTCCGCCGCGAGCCGTCAGCTGGCCTTTTCCTGTCGACGGGGCTGCGAGACTGTGACTCTCTGGCTCCAACCCTGGAGTGCCGCTTTCTTCCGGCGGAGCTTTCTGCCTACTGCACCGCGGCGCGTTTGAGGAGCATCTTTAGCCCATTCTGGACTCGGCGCTCCTCTGGGGTAGACGGCTGGGGCAGCTGCCCACTGAGCAGCGTAGCCGCAGCGATGCATTGGCTCGCCCGGTCGAACAGCGGGTATCCATCGGCGTTAGTCTCGATCCTCTGGCCTACCTCGCGTGCTCGTGCTCGAGCCGACGGCTCCATGTTCGCATCGAGTTGGGCTTGCTCTAGCTCGATGGCTTGCCGTATCTCCTCCAGCTCTTGTCGCTTCGCCGCGATCTGCTCCGGCGTTAGCCGGATCTCAGCCCCGTTCGCCCCGTTCGTCAAGTCGTCTGGGGGGACCACGGTGAAACACTCCCGCGTGGGACAGTGCTTACCTGTCCTCAGGGGGAGGTGTACCCCCAGATCCTTTTCCTGACCAGGCTCGCATGGACTGAACATGACGCTCGGGGCCGTGTAGCGCCCCAGGATGCCTTCGTACCTCAGTAGGCGCACCCTGGCGTGTGCTCTTTGGAGGCCTTTCCATGCCCGACGTTGCACCAAGTCAGAAAACGCTTGTGACACGTTCCTCAGACCAAAAGGGAAAGCTGACGCCTCACCTTTTCGTGGACGTGCGTCCACCTTCTCTGCCATTTGGCTTTTCGAGCCGCATGGCGAAGGCGAACCCGAACGCTTTGCCCGAAGTGCTTGGGTTGAGTTGTCGCTACCGCCGAGGTGGTGCACGATCCGCTCGCGCCCCACCCTGGACACTGCGATGGAGTTCCGAGAGACGACGCTCACGGCCTATGTGGCCGTCGCAGCCTCACTCTCAGTCGAGGACACCGCCTGGCCACCTCGTGGGACTTGTCCAGCGCGGGTAACCGGGCAGTCGGAGTTGCTGACGAGGACGAGGCACCTCATTCACGAGGAACTCGAGGCTGCCAAACCGGATGGTCGTGCCCAACCTGAACTGATGGTCACCGAAACCAGCCATCTCACACCGGGTGTCGATGAAGACGTAGACGTGCGCAGGCCCCTACCTGGCGCGCCAACTGTCGGCGAGTGACACACGGGGTGCCTCACGCTGGCGAGTGTCGATCACAGAACACGCACGTCTCGATGGAGAATGGTTCAAGAGACGCAAGACAAGGAGTTTATAATGGTTCGGGAATGATCCCTACGTCCAGTGAAGCGGGCTCTCGACTGTATTGCTTTCTTGGCGGCGGATTACAACGAAGGCCGGTTCAAGCCTTCCGTGTGGAATGCGTGTAGGGGACTAAGTGCTCTAGAGATCGAGAGTCCAGAAATCGGAATCCCTTTCGCAGGAGGATGCCCTCCTCTTTTATAGCTCAAGAGAAGGGCAACTATACAATGGCATTTTGCCTATCTACCCTTGGGAGCCTGGCGCCCCCGACGGTTAATTGTTGTCGGTTTAGTGCGTCTTGGTGACCCCTTCCTTGGCCGCCGTGTGTCCTTGTCCTTCCCATCGGCAGCTTCGTGGTAGCTTCCTTCTTGGCTGCTAGCGCAGCGGAGCGCATGCAGCTACCTTTTCCCAAGCGCAAAGCTGCAGATCAGCTTTTCCAGTTGGCAGGCTGGGATGTGATGTCGGGCGTCGGTCGGGAGAAGGCGTAGGCCGCACGCCTTCTCCTTCACAGGCCAGATTTGACTTCAGGAATATCCCCGGGACTCCCCTTTTCCGCTGGTTGTGCTCGTCAATGGAAGGGACTCCTCGCGGGGGTCTACCCTTCCGGCCCAGAGGGTCGGGGGTCGGGCGAGACGAACACGCCCGACCCCTTTATCTCCTGGCCATCAGGAGGGTCTGGGGTCGGACGGGACGGAGGTGTCCATCCTTGCGTCCTCCAGGCCCTCTGAAGGTCGGGCGGGACCGAGTTCTCCGACCGGCCGAGCCTAGTGCCGTTTCCCACCATTGTCAGGGTCTTTCCTCACTCATGCGCCATTAGCGGGCGTCCTGTTAGTGGGCCCCCTAATTCATGACCCCCACACGCTCAAAATGGATAAACCAAATTTAGCTATATATGTATATTTATATTAATCAGCCATTATGGAATAGTAACGGAGAACAACAGGACCAGAAATACAAGAAAAAGAAATATCCTTGGCACTATCACTCTGAACAGCAGGACCGAACAGAGAGCACCAGCCACAAGGGGGAGTGAAAAGGCACACATGCTTTCTACTACCACTTGTTGCTGAGAAATTCTCATGACTGTATCAAAAGTCTGTGTGTCCGGCTAGCTCAACGAAATCTGAAGCATAAAAAAGAAAAGAAGCTTTGCCATTGAAAGCTATAATAATGAATTCTGCAATCGGTAGCAATATAGGCATCAAAAAGTAAATAATGTATAATGCAATAGGTGTTTAACAATGACAAGGGGTAGGCGGGCTTTCCTAATGCACATGTTACTGAATAACTACTATGAATGTGCAGGGTATCTGAACCTCAGTATGACAAGCAAATAAGATAAAACTCTTTGATGGAACAAGGAGAATAGATAATTATCAGCACATCGTATGCCATGCTGATAAAGGAACACACCAATGTTGTGTGGGTTATCTATGCCATCTTTTGAAAGAAACTCTGTATAAAAAGAAATATAATGGTGTGAGCAACTTTGAGACATAAGGTGTCACTTCTACTGAATTGTGAAAAACTTTACCTTCTCTAATCTCCTCGTATAACTGAACCTACTCTTCAGCAACCTACCTTGCACTTGGTTTTCTCTGAGAGGTATGTAACCAACTTTGAGTGAACAAGCTTCGACTGTGCTAGTTGATAGACTACGGCAGAGTGGATCTATAATGCGTCCACTTGTGCTAAAAGCAGCCTCCAATGGCACTGTGGAAGCTGGGATAGTTACTACCTAGTACCATGCTCCTATATTCAGAGAGGAGGCTGTGATGATATGGATCTCGTGGAGAGCATTCCTTTTTTTTTTAGAGATTTACTCCTCTTCAACCGGTTGAAATTTTGATTTCCTATCAATCACCCAAAATTTTCCCTCTCATGTTAGGGTTGTGGGGATTTGGGGGTTAGGGTTTGGGGATTGGGGACTTACCTCCGTGCCCGGCTGTAGAGGGAGCTCCAGGCGGCTCGTCGGCTTGTGGTGGAGGCGGGAGAGACGGCGGCGGAGCGGAGATGGCGAGGGCGCCGCCAGAGCCGGGCGGTGGAGGATCTCCGGTGGGCGGTCAAGGCGGCGGGGGCGTCTGGGGCAAATTGGTTAGCGCAGGACGGCGGCGGAGGCGGCGACGGCCGCCGGAGCCGATCGGGAGGCGGCGGCGGCGGCGGCGGCGGCGGGGGAGTCGAGGGCAGAAGCCACGACGCGAGTCGCGTGCAAGCGGAGGAAGAAGACGGGGGATGAGAGAGAAAGGAAGAAATATATAAAGGAAGGGAGGTTAAATCTGGACTGTTGGATTTAGATCCAATGGTCATAATAGGTGATTGATGAAAACTCTAAATTTTAATTGATTGACAAGGAGACACTCCCTTTGATTTATACAGTAAAAAGAGAATACAAGGTTATCTTTAGCAGGCCATAACCAGGCAAATAAAAAAAACACCAACGGATTGGATTAAAACATCAATGCACGTTAAATTCAACAACTATGCTGGTTTGATTTGGACATCAACACGAGCTGCGCAGCTCGTGTTCATTAGACTACTGTGGCCAGCCAGACATTACTCCGCACGACAAAGGCAACAGAAATCAAGCCTTTCCGCTGATACCACCGACCATCCACACTGCACTCCCCAGTAATCATTCCTTAGTTTCAAACAACATTCAATAATCGATATCGATCTTTGTGTTTAGGCACCCACGTGCTCGATAGGAAAACGAAGTCATTTGGAGGTATCGATTCTTATTTTTTCCTAGTTCGGTAGCCACTAACGTTGGAGATTCTGATACACTTTGCCTAGTTGAGGTGTATATGACTATCAATATGTGTTGAAAAAGGAAAAGATCGTCAAAAGATCTTTTGTGAAGTTTGTTTGTTATTACTTCCTCCTAAATTATAATTCGTTTAACTTTTTTAGCCTAACTTTGACCACTTGCTTTATTCAAAAAATTTATGCAAATATAGTCAAATTTAAGGCAGTTTTAAAATCTTTTTATTACTAAAGCTAGCCATAACAAAAAGATAATATTTTACAAAAAATTTTGAATAAGACGAGTGGTCAAAGTTAGGGTTAAAAAAGTCAAACGACTTACGATTTGTGTCATAGGGAGTAGTTTATTACCACTGCTTCCTGCCACTCGAAATACTACGTGGCAGCAATAACTTGTTTTTCTTTTGCGCAATTGTTTGGTCGAGTATAGTTAGTTAAAGCCTTGGTGGCGTTTTCTACATTGCTCATAAATAGCTGAGGGTAGACGAACTTCATTGCTCATGTATACAGCTGCTTCAATTCTGGCCCCTTTTTGACTGGGGGACTGCGGTGGCCTCCGCACCGTCGCACGCAGCACGCCGACACCGTGACGGCAGGTTGTGTCATCATGCACGGCGCGGCGCGTGTTTGACCTGCTGCACTTGACGGCTCTGCCGGCTGGTGTTTCCGACGAGCCAGGAAGAATCGAGTCTGCGCGTGGCGTGGCCACGGTGGGGAGAGCCGTTCGGCTCCACGAACAAATATTTAGTCAATGTTTGGAGATTGATTAATACGGTTTAACGTGAGCCAATGTTTTCAAATCGTATTATCCGAACCTACTCATAAGAGTACCAATAAGATGATTAGTTGTGATTAGTAGTCAAAACTAGTTGGCCCTAGTCGGACATCTAGTCGTCCTATATATCTCAGGACAAATATACTAGTCGTTCCTTGTCGCTATATATCTCAGGACAAATATACTAGTCGTTCCTTGTCGGAAGTGTAGTCTACCATATACTAGTCGGCGGCAGCCGCCAGATGTGCAGGTGGTGACGACGACGGCTTTACAGGTGGCCAGAGGTGGCAGCAACATAGTAGGATGTGGGAGGCGGAGGTTGTGCCTTCGGCGGGGGTGGCCGATGTGCTTGGCGGCCACGAGGCCGACGACTCATGCGGTCACGCCATGACAGTCTCATGGTCGCGCACGGACACGGAGTCACGGTTCTAATCCAACGCAATCCCATCTCCTCTAAATCCTACTGGGCCATGCGGCTAGCCCACCACGGCCAAAGCTCAAGCCCAATGCAAAGCAGCCTAAAAAAGAACTCCTCGTCTCATCGTTTTCATAGCTAATTGGTGCAATTAATCGTGACTAATCGCGACTAGTCGAATGACTAGAAACCTGGTCGCTCAAATCTATTCGGTGTCCCATATCAAGGTCCAGGGGATAAGGCCGACTAATCACGACTTATCAACGACTTGAAATCACTAATGTGAGCTAATTGTAAAACTAATAATTGCATAGGTCATGGCTAATTAGTGAGATGAATTCATTCATCCTAATTAGCCCATGATTGTCACATTTGATGCTACAACAAAGATAGGATAATCATCATGATTATCACATTTGATGCTACAACAAAGATAGGATAATCATGAGCTAATTAGGATCAATGGATTCATCGTGCCAATTAGACATTGTAATTAGCTCATAGTCTTCTAAATTGGTCTTTAATCATCGTGCTAAAATTTAGCAGGTGGGAGCCAATCACCCCACGGTGGGAGATACTTTCATTTTAAAATAACCCATTGTCGGCGATTTATGCTGACTAGGTTCTCGAGGGGGTACCCCGAGAGAAGGGTTTAGGGAGAAGTCGTCGAGAATCTAGAACCGAAGGTGACAAGAGACGATTTAGACAGGTTCAGGCCGCAATGTGCGTAATACCCTATGTCTTGTATGGTGTATCTTGTATAGATGAGATGTTTTGAAGGGGGTCCCTGCCTCCCCTTATATATGCCGGAGGGCAGGGTTACATGGAAACCGCATAGGACTAGGAGACTTTTACATGTTTATCTCTAATCGACTAGGACTAATCCTTGTCTTGTGCGTCAAGTCTTGTACATGGGCCGGCCCATAGGATGGCCCTCCAGGGTTGTTTAGTCCGTCAGGACTCTACACCCACAAGCCCCCGAGCACCTTATCTCCTGAAGAACAGCACTGTTGAAAGTACAGAGTTCTTTGAAACCCGCCAGAGTTGTTTGAAGCCCTCAGGGTTCTTTGAGATCCGCCAGGGTTCTTTGCTTTTGGAAATTGCAACCATGCTGTTCAATAGGTAATGAAGTGCCCAACAGTCTTCTTGAAGTTCGGATTGGTGCGCACCAACTACGTGCGCCCAATTGGGCAGCCCCCGAGCCTCGTTTATCTTTGAAGAACAAATTCAAGGCTCTTTCGAAGTTCGAACCGAAAGAGAATCAATTTCCGAAGAAATCCGAGTTCTTTTAGAACTCCTCATGAATTTATCAATTGAAGCTAAAAAATTTCAAAAAAATATTTCCTGAAAATATTCCTGCAGCCCCGAGCCTAAATTTGAACGAATTCAAATATAGGATCAAAGAAGGACTACAATTGAAAAATACCGAAGTAACCATCCGAAGAGTCAATATAAACCGTCTACGTCCCTTTGTATCCACACGCCTCTTGCGAAACAGATCTAGGTTTTGCGACAGTTGCTTTGTTAGCAATCCGAAAACTGCGCACATACTCCCGCAACCTCCTCAAACCCTAATCCCATCGACACCAAGCCTTGAAGTACTGCAATGGCCGGTGGTGAAGGATCCAGCCGAAGCAAGGGCGCAAAGAGGAAGGCGGAAGCCATGAAGGAAGTCGCTCCGACTGATGAAGCAGCGCCCGCAGGAGATATTCCGTGCGTGGAGGATCCAATCAGTGACTGGCCAACTAGTACACTGAAGGAAAAATATATCAAGAATATGGAGATAGATGGATTCTTGGCAGCCCAAGAAATCAGTCGGTGGAGATGCGCCCACGGGCATGAATACCCCACTGAAGATACCAAGGAGATCGCGGTATGTAAAGCTTTTTACGAAGTTGGGTTTGGCCTTCCAACTTGCGATTTCTTCCGCCGAGTCTTGCAGTTTTATGGGATTGAGTTGTGTCACTTGAATCCCAATTCAATTTTGAATCTGTCGATCTTGATCCACCTATGTGAAGCCTTCCTTGGAATAGATCCCCATTTTGCCTTGTTCCGCCATCTGTTCAGAGTGAAATCCTCAAGCGGACCATTGCAAGTGGTGGGAAAGGTGGTAATCCAGTTTCGTCAGGGCATGAAGCCAGTGTATTTGGACTATACAACCAAGGAGAGTCTGAAGGACTGGCAGAAGGAATGGTTTTATGCTTGGAACCATCAGCCACAACTACCCAACCATTCAGGGAATCCTCCGGTAATGAAACCATTCTGGAGTGAAACTATTAGAGTCAATCAGGCGATGCAGATTCCTGAGCTGTTGAATATGATCAGAGATCTCAAGGCACAAGGGCTGACAGGAGCCATGGTATATCGGTCATTTCTATTGAGGAGAATCCAGCCATGCAAACAACGCTGCCATCCAGGGTACTTGTACTCTGGAGAATCTGACCCCTCAAGGAATGCCACCGGAGACATATCGGACAAGAGGATTACACAACTCTTGAAGAAGTTTCTAGTGATCGGTGATGAACAATTTCTAGAAGTAATGGAAGTATCAGCAATCACCATGACACCTGAGGTAAGAACCATATCTGAATAACAATATATTGACTTGTTATTTGAAAGCATAGTACTAACTAGTGTCTTGGTCATAACAGTATGAAGCCCGGCGATCATTGTACGTTAGTCTTCCTCCCCTGGATCCAACCAACGCTGAAGAAGCAACCCTGTTGGCTCGCTGTGTGGATCCAGGGGTAAGGGATCAGGTGCGCCAACGCAAGCATCATTCTGAAGAAACACCTGTATCTGAAGAACCTGACGAGCCCCATGCCCATGCTGAACAATAGGTATCAGAAGAACCCCGTACCAAAGCAGGGCGACCTCCAAGGGAGGTGAAGGGTCCAAGAGGGCCGCGTCAACAGAGCTGGCAGCACCTGTGCCCAAGAAGGCACGGACCCTACCCAAGCCCCGGGCAAGGGTCGTCCCCGTGGAGAAAGCGAGGATATCCCCACAACCAAAGGTGTCATCTTCTGTGGGGATATCCATTGGTGAGATCGGAACCAGCCGAGCACAACAAAGCGGCGGTACCCAGCAACCTCTGTCAGAAGAGGAAATTATTCATAACATCTTCAACCCTGTCTCCACGCCCTTCACAAGTACAATACCAATGGTTGAAGAACCTTGTCCTGCTGGACCATCGGCACCGGAACAGGAGGCTGAAGAGGAATTCACGTTGGGGGAGCCAGAGATCCCAATGCGGCCTTCCAGCATGTAAGTACCCTGTGAATCTTGTCATAGTGTACAAATTGAACATTCGTAACACTCCATTGTAACTGACGAAGTCATCGATGCAGAGCTGAAGAAATTCCATCAACAACCAGGGAAGAGCCAGCAGTTGATCATGCGGCTGTAGAACCAGAGGCCACAGTGCCCGAAGAACCCAGGGAAGTACCAGAAACAACCCTGCCAGAGGTTCAAACAGCCACGCCATCAAATCCGCCAGCATATGTAGAAGCACAAGTAGAAGAAACAATTGCCGAGGTGCTGGCGGACATCGAGCAACTGGTCACGCAGGCAGTAATTGAAGAAACTGAAGTAGAACGCCGTGACCAGAATTCTGCGGAGCCCCCGAGCGTCATGAAGACATCCCAAGGCAGGGCGGAGGCTGTCTCAGAGGCAGAGTGCTCAAGGGGTAAACAAGCCAAAGGATCAACTCAAGAGCAAGCAATTGAAGAGATCCCCAGAGTACCCAGGGGTACTGGAGCTGAAGAAGAGATCGGTAACTTCCGCATCAGGAGCTATGATCCAATGCTAAATCCGAATCCGCAGACCTTCGAGTATATCTTGGACGCGGCGGAGGATGAAGAGCACATCGATAGGGGATTGTACCATGCTGAGAGAGTAGTAGCCTACTTCAAGGTATGAGAGACAACCCTGTACTTGTTGGCCCTTGTTGAATATATCTTATGACAGTATTTCTGCAGGCCGTCGGCGAAGCATCGAGGAAGAAAACAGAGTATATCCACAATATCTCCTTGATGCACGCCAAGGCAGACCGCCTTCAAAAGGAGCTGGAGCATGAACGTGAAGACCGGAAACTCCAGGAGGCGGAAGATGCCAACATGATCCGTACCTTGCATCTGCGAACCAAAGAATTGGTCGTAGAGAAGGAGGACATGAGAAGAAACTCGCAGCAGCCAAAGCAGAGCTCAAAGGTACTCTATCACTGCCAGAATCTTGTAATAAAATATCCCTGTGAGCAGGGGTGCAACAACAGCTTACGACAGCCCAGAGCAAGATGACGGATTGGTCAAACTTGGCCAACCGTCGTGAAGAGGCGTTGAAGACTCTCTCTGAAGAGCATGATACCATCAAGGAGCAACTCAGAGTTACAGTCCAACAACGCAAGGATGCTGATTTGCAGTTAATTCAAGTCATTGAGCATCAAAAGAAGGCTGCCAAGGATCTTGAAGATGCTCGCGAAGCAAACAAGCAGCTATCCGAAGATCTCGTCCAAGCGCAAAAAGGTCTTACTGATAAGAAAGCGCTGGAGGAGAAGCTTGAGAAGACAACCAGGAGAATGTCAGAGCTTGAAGAAGCAATACGGCAGATGAAGAAGTCGGACGATGACTTGGCCGAAGCCTTGAAGCGGATTTCGTTGCTTGAGAAGGCGGCGAACCCGGTGGTGAAGGCCTTGGTTCCTGAAAACCCTGCATCTCCGCTATCATTCCTGGAGCGTCTGAAGGCCATGCTGTGACATCCCTGATGTAAATACCTGGAAAGCACCTTTAAAATAGGTTAAAAGGGGACCAATTGTGTTAGAACTCAAAAATTGACCCAAAATTCAAATTAAATTCAAAATTAAGGCCTTTTTGACACCCAACTGAAATCTCAAGCAATTTGTACTAAACTTGAAAATCTCCAAAAACAAAAGTTGTTTGTCATCACAAATAAGGTCTAGTCACTGTTGGGAACTTTTTCAAATTTTCCAGTTTAGTCCCCCAAAAACTCAAAAAATAGTACTGAACACCTGTTTGAATTTGGCTTGTTTGAGCTTGAAAAATTTGAAATTTCAGGTTCACACCAAAAAGAAAGTTGTGTCCCACATTTCAAACTCCAACTTTTATTTTTACACTTTTCAACGTTCAGTTCAAATTTTTGGAGAAAATTCAAAAGGGGCAAAGGAGCTCCACGGGGCACCCGACAGCCCCCTGGCGCGCTCTGCTCCCGGCCGGAGTCCGGCCGCCACGTGGCCGGCGTGCGGCGGCGTCCACGCCAGGCCGGCCGAGCCACGGTGGCCGCTGGCTCTTGTCCTCGCGCGGTTGTCCGGCCTCCCGTACGGTCGCGTCGCGTGCTGTAGAGCCGCATTGCCGCGCCGCACGGTCAGGCCATCATGGCGGGCGGAGCTCCGCCGTTGGCCATCGCGCGCGTGCGCCGTGCAGAGCCGCTCCGCGGCGGATTCTCTCCCCCGCTATGCGCCAAGTCTCCTCTGCAGCGTATCCCACTCCCTCACGCGACAATCCCCCTCGCCCAACCCCTCGCGCGCGCTCTGTTCGAGCTCGGAGCGCATCAATGGCGCGTCGCGTCACCGTCGTCCCTCGCGCGCGCTCCCGAGGCCGCTCATTACTCTCTAGCCCACCCAAGCACTCCATCGAGCACCCACACTCCTTCCCCTCAGTCCACACGCTGCCATTTCCCTCTCCTCGCGTTCGCTCCCATCTTCTTCAACCTCCAGCCGCGTCGAGCACAGCTCGAGCTCCCTCGCCGCAAACCAAAATCAACCGTGTTTCCCTCCATGAATTCCCAATCCCCCGCGCGTGAAGCTCGCTCACTCACCCAGCTAGCCGCTCGAGCACTCCCCAGCTCGAATCGAGCCGCACACGCCGGGAATCGAAACTTTTCCCATCGCTCGGCCATTTTCACCGTGAACACCACCTCCACGTCGAGCTCCATACTCCGGCTATCCCCGTCTCCGCCAAGCCCCACGACGAGCTCCACCATCGTCCGGTGAAGCTCACACGCCTCTCCGCGCATTGTCTCGACCACCACAGCCCGCTACCGACGTCGCCGAAGCAAACCGCTCCGCCGCTCACCGCCGACGAGCCGCGCCGCTTCACCTCCGGCCACGAGACCTACCTCAACCGACTCGCAGTGAGCTCCTCTCCATTTCCCCCAACTTTCCCCGAGCCAACTCACCGTCGTTTCGCCGGCGTAATAACGCCGACGAGCCGTGGACCTGTTCGCGTTCCCCTTTTTAGTTCTAGGGTCCTCTGCGCAAATAACAGGGACTGGTTTGAAAAGTTTTAAAAGTTCTAGGGTCTCCGGCGTAAAAAGAATCTTAAACCTAGATCTATTTTGCTGAGATCTTGTAAACTCCATCAAAAATCGTAAGCATGTATATACTCTTTGGACTCGTGAGATTGTAAACTCCAATCTCATGTAAGCATGTATATACTTTTGGTGAACCGTTTTTGAATTAAAATTCAAACTGTGCATTTAGAAACTTGTGCACCATTTCAAATCCTGAGCTCCGCAAGGGCTGAGCTTTGGATATGTTGTTTGTAGTAACATGAGGCACCTTGTATCCAAAGGGAACCTAAAAATATGGACTGTAGCTTCAGTTATGAATTAATTTGTGATTCCTGTCTGAGTTTAATCCTGCAATTATTAAAAATAATCCATGCAGCCAAAAATCACCATTTTTCTCCAGAGGCCTAAATTTCCGTACACTCATGACTAGCTCTGGTAGGAAAATTTCCTGATTTGGAAGCAATTTCAATTTTATATGAATTAATTCAGTTTTCTAGGGCAGTAAATAGATTCATTTTTAATAAATTCTGTGTAGCTCAGTTTTAGCTAAATTTTGGAGTGAGCCTAACACTTAACTCCAGTAGCTATCATAAAGTTTGTAGATAAAAAGGATGAACAGAAACAGAGAAACAAAAATGAGAAGAAACTAGGTTAGAATTGAATTATGAAAAAGAAATAGATCACTTTGATTAAATAAATAAATATGGAGCGTGTGAAATCTAAAAATTTCAGAACAACACCCTAGCTTCAAAATAATAAATGGTATTGTTTTATATGTGTACACAATCACCATCATAGGTACGATAAAATTTCACACCCTCCTCTAATTTTGTAAAGTAGAAAGTGGTACACTAGCATGTCTAGGTGAATATGGCCTTCAAGGCCTTGGTTTTAGATCACTTAGGCAGCCACTATAAAGTTATGCATCTCATGTAGAAGTCGCTCTTGCGGACGGCACCTATCACCTCATCCCCGCCGACGAAGAAGGAATCCCCGAGAGCGGTGCCAGCGAAGTCGCGGTCGACCCGGAGACTAACAGTCAGTCAGCCCAAGAAGGCAAGCCCCGGAGCATGACCTAACTTTCAATTGAGCAATTATGTATTATTTATGCTTGTGCATTTACGTTGTAGGTATTGTTTGAATACCATAGTTGCATTATTCTAGTACCTATGACTTGAAATACTAGTATGGAAGGATCGATAGAGCAATGGCTATAGGTCCGTTACAAGTCGAGTGATTTCCTGTCACTCGCGAGACATAGGAGTTGCTTGTCTTTACTTATGTTGGAATCAAAAGGATGGACGGGCGGGATGGTATGTGTAGATCTCCCGTCCGTATATGATAATTGATTAAGGTCGAAACGTGTGGTATCGTGTGTCAAGTTTTTGAACGTACCACATGCATCCCGATATATGGGAATCGGTAAGCTCGGTACCAGATTGAAGCAGCTAGGGCCGATAGCCATCTCTCCTTGGAAACTTTTGTTTCCCTTGCCGTACACTTGTGGATATATGCGTGATGCTGTGAGTGAAGCAGTAAACCTTTATCCTAAGGGAATGGACCCGGTTCCAAATTGTGGATCGATGGGAAAGGTTGGGAAGTGCTTGTGTCTTTTATAGCAAGCATTGTCCGTGTGTGTTGGGTTTCCCCTAGCCAGGTAGCAAAAATTTGGTTCGAACTGTCCGCTTCTCGCGGTTAATAAGACTGCTTGACCGCTGTGCTACATTGAGTAACAAGTGGAACTATGAGGATGATGAACTTGCTGTATGAATTAAATTGTATTGCACCACTTGTATGCTTAGAGAGGATGCTAATCTAGAATGGTTAATTCTACTAGAACATGATGCTAAAACCATGAAAGTAAGGATCCACTCTTAGTTGCTTTTTTGGCAAACAAACCCACCAGCCAAAGGCCTCTCATGTCTAGAAGTCGGTGATGTAGTTTTCACCCGACGGGTAAGCCTTGCTGAGTATTAGTATACTCAGCCTTGCTTGTGGCTATTATTTCAGGTACTGTGATGGATGTGGCAGTCGATGCCATCACTTGGCCTACCCAGGTTCCCCCTGGATGGCACGTCGAGTGGGTTCCGTCCTCTGCCAAGGATCGGGAAGAGTAGCATCAGAGCAGGCTTCATTATGGTGTTACTATGCATCGTCGCTAGTTTAATATTTCCGCTGCAATGAACTTTTATACTCTGATTTGAAATTCAAACTTGGTTTGTAATAACTCTATGATACTATTTATGTATGATGAATTTGTAGAATGTTGTAATCTCTGGAACCCACCTTCGAGTGGGCATGCTTGTTGTTTCGATCGTGAAAGTAAGTGGTTAATCGGGTATAATCCGACGGCGCTCCAGCTTATTCCGGATCAAGTGCCTGACTGCTTGATTAGCGGTCCAGAGGTACTTGACTTGGAATAATTTCGGAGTGGTCCGCCACAGCTGGCATCAGAGCCGAAACATGCGTACCGGAGAGAGCAACAAACCTTTAAATAAATATTTTTGGAATAAAACTTGCCAACCCTTACTTCCGCCGCGCACTTGCGATGGAATGTTATCCATAGGACCGCTAAGGATGATATATAGAGCGTGAAGCCTGTGTGGGTTAAGGGATCACCATATGTTAGGTGGCTAATTATATATTATACTGACTTCCAGCACATTTCATTCTGTCATTTACTTTACGCAATGGTGGGCGCAAGGTACGGCGATTGCTGTAACGTACCACGGCACTACATGAAAATATAGTGGCGGCACATAGTCAATACGCTGTGATGGCGTATGAACCTAGAATAGCATGGTGGGCGCAAGGTACGGCGATTGCTGTAGCGTACCACGGCATCATATGCAAAAATGATGGCGGCACAAAGTTAATACGCTATTTTATGAGCGTATGAAATTGTCAATATGTTGCCTTGGTGACATATGAAGCATTGCCCGTTCAATGTTGAACGTTCGGGTGCCACCTCTATAGTGGGTGGTAATGTATGGAGACGCTTTCGTGAGTGCTGGCACGAAAGGTTGATTATACATGTTCTGCAATGGAATTTTCTGCAGGTACACTAACCACGATTCCGTAAGTGAACGGTTAGAAAAGTTCGGCTAGTTAATATAGGGAGAGACGGATATTGCCTAGCCACCGGCACTAACTTCGTAGGCCAAAAGTTTATTGGCATGTGTGTTGGTGAGAATGAATAGGCCGCTCATGGATTGCAATTCACTGAAATTTATTGAACCTTAATGCACGACCATCGGACTACCGCCATCAAAATTAAATAACAACCGGAATTTGTGCTGAGAACGGTCTGCTTGCACCATTAATTGGAACATGAAAACGTTGTCAAACGAAAAAGTGTTTAACATGAAAGTTGTCATAAATGTTATCTAGTTTGTGCTGTAGAAATTTCAACGAAATTGGTTCAGTAGAACTAGAGTTATGCTTAAAATGGTAACCCCCTGTCTGCTGAAAATTTCTGGGAACAGTAAGTTAAAAATTGAATTTTTACACCTTATTAACGACAGTTTCTGCTCAAACCTTCAACATGAAACTTGTTTGAAATTACTTAAACAATATTCTGGCCAAATTTGAGAATTTTGGGTTTGTAAATGTTGGGCTTTATAATTTTTACTACACTGTCCAGAATCTGTTTTTATTTCTTTGGCGCTAACCGGTTCTCACCCTTGACCTCTTTGTTCAGAATGGACGCTCACGCTGACCTGGCCAGCTACCCCAACGTCATTTCCTTCTCGGACTGTTTAGGATGGGATGGTTTCCCTAGTATCCTTTGGTCTGTTTTGCAGGCGATGGATTATCCAACCCCGCTACAGTACGAGAGAACCGTCATCCGAGACCGAGGTGTGACCCGCTCCCGTGTGCGTTTGGTGGTGCACCGTCACCCACCGTGTCCTAGATCCCCCACTTGGAGTGTGGAAATTCATGGGCACTACATGGAGACTACTTGTGAGCTAGCTGCCTTGAATGGCATCAGTTCCTTTTGTGCTCAGAACCAAGACCTGGTAGAGCACCAGCTGCTTTGGCTGTTTCCACCGTCCCAGCCGGACGATGCCCATTGGATGAGGCGCTATCTTAGCTCCCCTTTGAGGATGGCGGAGAACCCCATCGCTGCAGCGGCACATATGATGAGGTGGATCCGAGCTTACCACCGTTTGCAGGTGCTTTTAGGACGGTCCAGAGCGAGGTGCTCAACTTTGACATGGATATGGCTGTCCGTGCCCGAGACATTGGGATAGAAAGGACCTCCTTGTCCATAGAGGTGAGTACCAGAGATGCCATGATTGCAGATTTGGAGAGGCAATTGTCTGACCTCCACATTGCGCACAACAACGTCCACAACGAGCTAGTCCAAACAAGGGATGGGCTTGAGAATGTGCATGGTGTTTTGGAGCATGCCAATGCCATGTTAGCCGCCCATGATGCTCAGCACCTTCTTGAGCAGGGTGGAGAGCATGGGGAAGGAGAGGCCCCTGATTCCGACATGGACACCGAGGATGACATGCCGCTCCTTCCAGCTCCACCGTCTCCTATGGGCAGCGAGGCTACCGCTAACAACCTAGATGATTTCTAGAAGCTGCAGTAGCGAGATTACTCCTCCGCATAGCCTAAATTTTGGCTTCATGATGTAATAGGCTAGATGGAGTTGAGCTCCCCTCTGATCTTTTGAGACAATGTAATTTAATTGGTGTGGGTATGCAAGCCCCAAAACTTGATGAAGGTTGTCATGCGTGTGCTGAAAATATTCTGCAGCTAACCTTGTTTTAATTATTAATGGGTTTTACATTCATTTCTGGGCTGAGATGTGAACTACAAAGTTGTTTGGAATTTGTCATATGAAATGCTCACCAAATTTCAACCACATTGGTTCAGCGAAATAAAAATGGCAACCAAAACACTACAGCTCGGCCTACCCAAAAAACAGCAAACACAGAGAGCTAAAAATTGAATTTTTCGGCTTAGTTCCAGCCCGAATTTGGCTCTGAGCCACACATGAAAGTTGTAGAGCATATAATTTCCGAACTACTGACCGAATGGGAGCATTTGACTTGCTTTCTACTGGGAGATATGATTTTTCTTCCGAAACTGCTTGTTGATATGTCATCTTTACGCAGTAAACTTCATAATATTGCCACGTTCCATCTTGTCATCATTTATGCAAGCTTATGAAATGTGGCTAATACAAGTACCTACTGCAGATGGCCATCACTCGCAGCGGGCACGACGCTAGCGGCTCCAATGCTAACGAGCAGGGGCCAGAAGGGCAGCAACAGCCGCCACCACCTTCGCCACCGCAGCAACCTCCGTCGTGGCAACAATTGTATGCTACTCAAACGGAGATTCTCCGGAAAGTGGTACACTAGCATGTCTAGGTGAATATGGCCTTCAAGGCCTTGGTTTTAGATCACTTAGGCAGCCACTAAAAAGTTATACATCTCATGTAGAAGGCACTCTTGCGGACGGTACCTATCACCTCATCCCCGCCGACGAAGAAGGAATCCCCGAGAGCGGTGCCAGCGAAGTCGCGGTCGACCCGGAGACTAACAGTCAGTCAGCCCAAGAAGGCAAGTCCCGGAATATGACCTAACTTTCAATTGTGCAATTATGTATTTATTTATGCTTGTGCATTTACATTGTAGGTATTGTTTGAATACCATAGTTGCATTATTCTAGTACCTATGACTTGAAATACTAGTATGGAAGGATCGATAGAGCAATGGCTATAGGTCCGTTACAAGTCAAGTGATTTCCTGTCACTCGCGAGACATAGGAGTTGCTTGTCTTTACTTATGTTGGAATCATAAGGATGGACGGGCGGGATGGTATGTGTAGATCTCCCGTCCGTATATGATAATTGGATTAAGGTCGAAACGTGTGGTATCGTGTGTCAAGTTTTTGAACGTACCACATGCATGACGATATATGGGAATCGGTAAGCCCGGTACCAGATTCAAGCAGCTCGGGCTGATAGCCATCTCTCCTTGGAAACTTTTGTTTCCCTTGCCGTACACTTGTGGATATATGCGTGATGCTGTGAGTGAAGCAGTAAACCTTTATCCTAAGGGAATGGACCCGGTTCCGAATTGTGGATCGATGGGAAAGGTTGGGAAGTGCTTGTGCCTTTTATAGCGAGCATTGTCCGTGTGTGTTGGGTTTCCCCTAGCCAGGTAGCAAAAATTCGGTTCGAACTGTCCGCTTCTCGCGGTTAATGAGACTGCTTGACCGCTGTGCTACATTGAGTAACAAGTGGAACTATGAGGATGATGAACTTGTTGTATGAATTAAATTGTATTGCACCACTTGTATGCTTAGAGAGGATGCTAATCTACAATGGTTAATTCTACTAGAACATGATGCTAAAACCATGAAAGTAAGGATCCACTCTTAGTTGCTTTTTTGGCAAACAAACCCACCAGCCAAAGGCCTCTCATGTCTAGAAGTCGGTGATGTAGTTTTCACCCGACGGGTAAGCCTTGCTGAGTATTAGTATACTCAGCCTTGCTTGTGGCTATTATTTCAGGTACTGTGATGGATGTGGCAGTCAATGCCATCACTTGGCCTACCCAGGTTCCTCCTGGATGGCACGTCGAGTGGGTTCCGTCCTCTGCCGAGGATCGGGAAGAGTAGCATCAGAGCAGGCTTCATTATGGTGTTACTATGCATCGTCGCTAGTTTAATATTTCTGCTGCAATGAACTTTTATACTCTGATTTGAAATTCAAACTTGGTTTGTAATAACTCTATGATACTATTTATGTATGATGAATTTGTGGAATGTTGTAATCTCTGGAACCCACCTTCGAGTGGGCGCGCTTGTTGTTTCGATCGTGAAAGTAAGTGGTTAATCGGGTATAATCCGACAGCGCTCCAGCTTATTCCGGATCAAGTGCCTGACTGCTTGATTAGCGGTCCAGGGGTACTTGACTTGGAATAATTTCGGAGTGGTCCGCCACACATGCCTCGACAGTTGAAGGCTTATATCAAGAGATCACCCAAAGCCTGTCTTGTGCATGTCCTTGCTGTAATTAGGTCTAGGTACCCTGAAGTAGACATAGGCAAGCTTGTAGAAGGCGCAGAGCTCAATTGTACTGAAGCCGCCTTCAGGGACCTAAAACAAGAGGCCGAGCCAGTTGCCGAAGCAATTGCGCAAAGCCTTAAATTGTAATTGAGACAATTAGTCTTGTAATATAAATTTAATGCAATGAAATGTGATATTTCCATGGTTGAAAAACAATCCAAGAATTTCTAAGAACCCTTGGGTGTTACTGTGTCGATGACCAGGACTTAGTCAAAATATACGTTGCGTAAATTTTAACTGTTGGAAAAACAACCCTGTTAAGGGCCCAAAGGAACCCAGGGAGATTTCTTATAGCACAGGCTACATTTCAAGTATAGTGTATCCCGGGAGGATACTTGGGAACAAACTGTATGTGGTTTGCGAAAGCAAGAACCTAGTAAGACCCACGGAGCGGCAGCTTTAAGCTGAAAAGTATCGCTAAGTAGCAAAGGTGGAGGAACAGATCCGTTATCGGCCCCGAAGGAACCCGGACAGACCTCATTTGTGTGCTCCGAATTCATGAAAAGGGAACTTTCCGAGTCTAGAAAGAACACGGAAGTTTTGAACGATGTCACAATGACGTAAACAACCCGGCAAGGGGAAATTTATTAAAATTTATCTCGTTGTCGAAACAACGGTACAGAAGAACTCATAATGCCGAAGCAATCAGTTCGTGTGTTGCCGGAGCAACATTATAGTGGAAGAGCTACGCGTAGAATTTACGTAGATGCTCTATGTTCCAAAGATTGGGTAAATCAATACCATCTTCTGTTTGAAGTCTGTATGTGCCTGGCTTGAGGACCTTTGAAACAATGAATGGACCATCCCAAGGCGAAGTGAGCTTTGAATGACCGACTGTATTCTGGATTCGTCGTAGAACTAAGTCTCCGATCTGGAATGACCTTGTCTTCACATTTTTGTCATGGAATCGGAGAATACCCTGAAGATACGCAGCGTTGTGTAACAAAGCTACCAGTCGTGCTTCTTCAGCCGTATCAACCTCAATCGTCCGTTGTTCGTCCGCCATGGCTTCTTGGAACTCCTCGATGCGAGGGGCGCCATGCATGACATCAACGGGTAGGACGGCCTCAGATCCATATACCAAGAAGAAGGGAGATTGCCCTGTAGCTTTGCTGGGTTGGGATCGTAAGCCGCAAACTATCGGGTAGAGTTCTTTCATCCACCGGCCTTCAGCTTTCTTCAAGGTTCGTTACATACGAGCTTTAAGTCCATCGAGTAACATGCCGTTGGCTCTTTCTACCTGACCATTGGCACGAGGATGAGCGACAGAGGCATAGCACACCTCGATGCTGCGACCTTCACAGTAATCCCAGAACGTGCTGCTTGTGAAAGTGGTACCCAAGTCTGTAATGATTTGATGCGGTATCCCGAAGCAGAAAATCAACTCTTGGAGGAATTGAACTGCTTTCTCTGAGGTTGGTTTGACAACCGGGAAGACTTCTATCCACTTCGAGAATTTATCAATTGCAACAAAGCAATACTCAAATCCACTAGGTGCTCTGGGTAGTTTCCCAATCATATCAAGCCCCCAACATGCGAAAGGCCATGACGGAGGTATCAATTTGATCTTATGCGTGGGCTGATGTGAATGATGAGCAAAATATTGACAACCCTTGCAGTGACGAACAATTTCTTCAGCATCGTGTAAAGCCGTAGGCCAATAGAACCCAGCACAGAAGGCTTTGCCCACGATGGTACGAGAAGCTGCGTGATTACCACATTCGCCCGCGTGGATTTCCTCTAAGATGTTGACTCCTTCTTGCTGTGAGACGCATTTCATCAATGCACCAGAGCGTGCACCACGTCGGTACAATGTGTCTCCAATTATAATATAGGACTTGCTACGACGAACGATTTGCTGAGCTTCGGCCTTCTCAGTAGGAAGTTTGTCGTGCAAGATGTAGTCTATGATCGGTGCGCTCCAGGTGGCATCAATGAGCATAACCTCGAGAGTGGAGGTTGTAGCGTCGATAGGGGTTGCTGCAGCAATAGATGGCTTGGAGAGCTCGTTGACAAACACACCACTGGGTACCTCTGCTCTGGAAGAACCCAGTTTAGATAGGACGTCTGCAGCAACGTTGTAATCTCTCTCGACATGATGAAATTCGATGCCGAGGAAGTGCTTCTCCAACTTGCGAACTTCTTCATAGTACGCATCCATGTTCTCGTGGTTCCGATTCCAATCCTTATTGACTTGTTTGATGACCAGCATTGAATCCCCATACACCAGTAGTCGCTTGATACTAAGGGTGATGGCCATCTTCAGTCCGTGAAGAAGTGCTTCATATTCTGCAGCGTTGTTGGAAATGGCAAACCGAATCTGCAGAACATACTTGAGTTGATCGCCTCGGGGCGAGATCAACAGAACTCCGGCGCCGCCACCTTCCAACTTGAGGGAGCAGTCGAAGTACATAATCCAGTGCTCAGGCTTGGTGGTGACGACGGGGAGGTTGTGCTCGGTCCATTCCGATATGAAAATCCGTAAGGACCTGAGACTTCATAGCCGTGCGAGAACGGAACTCTATACTCTAGGTTCCGAGCTCAACAGCCCACTTGGCGATACGACCTGTAGCGTCTTGATTCCGGAGAATTTCGCCAATAGGGTATCCAGTAACCACGATGATCTTGTAGGAATCGAAGTAGTGCCGCAATTTTCTGGATGTCATTAGGACGGCGTATAGAATTTTTTGAACTTGAGGGTACCTTGATTTGGAGTCCGAGAGAACTTCGCTCATAAAGTACACAGGCCGTTGAACCTTCTGGAGATGACCTTCCTCATCACGTTCAACAACGATGGCAGCACTAACGACGTTGGTGGTTGCTGAGATGTAGAGCAAGAGATCTTCGCCCGGAAGTGGCGCGGTGAGCACAGGTGGTGCAGTTAGGAACAGTTTGAGCTTGTCGAAAGCATCCTGGGCCTCCTGTGTCCACTGTAATCTATCTTGCTTTTTGAGGAGCTTGAAGAACTCAGTCCCTCGTTCTCGGAGCTTGGAGATGAAGCGGTTGAGTGCGGCCATGCAGCTCGTAAGCTTCATGACATCCTTGACGGTGCGTGGCGGCTCCATATCCATGATTGTCGCTATCTTCTCTGGATTGGCTTCGATGCCGCGTTCGCTAATAATGAACCCGAGGAGTTTTCTGGATGGAACGCCGAAAACACACTTGGCAGGATTAAGCTTCCAACGCCATTTGCGTAAGTTATCGAACGTCTCGGTGAGATCGGCGATTAAATCCTCGGGGTTTCTTGTCTTGATGACCACATCGTCGACATACGCCTCGACGTTTCTGTGGAGTTGGTCTTTGAGACAACCCTGTATCGCCCGCTGATATGTGGCACCTGCATTTTTCAAACCAAAAGGCATGGTTGTATAACAATACGCGCCATATGGCGTGATAAATGAGGTTTTAATCTGATCCTCTTCTTTCAGCGATATCTGGTGATATCCTGAGTAACAATCGAGGAAGCAGAGAAGGGTGCACCCGGCGGTGCTATCGATGACTTGATCGATGCGAGGAAGCCCGAAGGGATCCTTTTTGCAGTGTCTGTTGAGATCGGTATAATCAACACACATTCTCCATTCATTGGAATTCTTTTTCCTTACAAGAACCGGATTGGCTAACCAATTCGGATAAAAGACTTCTTTAATGAAGCCGGCTGCTAATAGCTTAGCTAGCTCTTTCTTGATGGCCTCCCGACGCTCGGTGGCGAATCTTCGGAGTCGCTGCTTTTTAGGCTTCGTGCTCTCGTTGAGGTCCAGCTTGTGCTCGATCAACTCCCTGGGAACTCCAGGCATGTCGGAAGGCTTTGTGGCGAAGATGTCGGCCTAGGCCCGTAGGAAGTTGACGAGCGCGCTTTCCTATGCCGGAGTAAGAGTGGAGCCAATCACCGCCGTCTTTGTTGGATCTCCTGACTGGAGATCAACTGTCTTCGTGGTAACTTTGTCCACGGGCTTGATGGCTCGCGTCTTCTTCTGCGTCGGGGCATCTCCGTCTTCCTCAATGACGGTAGCTGCCAGAGGGTGGAGTTCTTGGCGATCGATGGTGGACGCGGCTCTGACAGCGCACTCTACTGCCTCTTTGTCGCAGAGGTAGGAGCGCTTGATGTCACCGCGAAGAGAAAGAACGCCGTGAGGTCCTGGCATCTTCAACACCAGGTACGTGTAGTGAGGGATGGCCATGAACTTGGCCAATGCTGGTCGCCCGAGGATGGCATGGTATGATGTTTCGAAGTCTGCTACTTCGAACTTGATGAACTCGGTACGGTAGTTGGATGTAGTACCGTACGTGACGGGCAAGGTGATTTGCCCGAGAGGGATCGCGGCCTTCCCGGGTACAATGCTGTAGAAGGGAGTATCTACTGGCTGCAGCGTGCTTGTATCGAGCCCCATGTGCTTCAGCGTCTTTGCGAAGATGAGGTTGAGCCCGCTGCCCCCGTCAATCAGGACCTTGGTGAGCCTGCTGTTTGCCACCACGGTTTCTAGAACGAGGGGATATCGCCTTGGACAGGTGATCTCCACCCATTGATCTTCTCTGGACCAAGTGATGGGGGTGTCTGACCACCGTAGGGGTGTGACCACCGCTGGTTCTCCTGCATAGGCCTCGCGCCATGCGTTTTTGCGATTGCGCGAGGTGTCGCTGACTGCCATGCCTCCGAAGATGACATTGACAGTGTTGGTGACGTCTGGGAAACCGCCGTCTCCCTTGTCGTGCTTGTCGTCCCCGTCTCCATCTGTCTTCTGTTTCTTGGTCGGCGTGCTGAACGTTTCCCGAAGGAGCGTGCAATCGCCCATGGTGTGTTTGCTATCCGGATGGTAGGGACAGCGCTTCTTGAGAAGTTTGTTGAATTCTTCCCTTCTTTGCTGTGGAGACTTAGCGGCGCGAACGGTCTGGACGGTTGCGACCATGTTGTTTGGTCGCTTCCGTGGGTTGTTGCCGTTACGCTGGAAGGAGTCGCGCGGCTGATCCTTGTTGTCTTCCTGATGCCTTCGACCAGGGTTGGCTGATCGTTTGCCGTAGCGCTCCCGTTCTTGATCATCGATGTCCATCCAGTTGGACACCAGCGCGCGGAATTCCTCGAGGTCACGAGGACGGTTGTGACCAAAGTCACGAAAAAGGCTGCGGTCGGTCATCCTTTCTTGAAAGTAGTCGATGACTTCCGAGTCGGGGATGGGGACGCAGGATGCCTTTATGGCGAAGAATCACCAGTTGTAGTTGCGCAGGGACTCTTCTGGCTTTTGCTTGCACGCGCGGAGTTCATATTTGCTGCCGGGGCGCTCGAAAGAACCCTGGTAGTTGGAGACGAAAGCCTTCTTTAGCGCGTGCCAGCTGTCGATGGAGTCTGGGCGAAGGGACTCAAGCCAGGTGAGTGGACCTTGCTCCATCGCAACTGGGAAATACAGCAACTTGGAGATGTCGTCGCCCCCCGATGCCTCGATTGCAGAAGAGTATCTGCGTAGCCAAATGTTGGGGTCTTGCTTTCCGTCGAAGTTGGTGATGCCTGACGGCTTGAACTTTCAAGGAAAGGAGCTGACGCGGATGGAAAATATACCGGTTAGAACACCACTCAGTACAAATGCCATCATTTAGTATAAGTTGGTGTTATGGCCTCGGTCATTTAGTACCGGTCTACGTAACACTGACCGGTACTTAACAAATATCACCTTGCAGTACCAAGTGATGTTTTATCCTGTACTAGAAGGCCTCTAGAGGTTTCATAATTTAAACCCGGCAGTGACGTTAATAGCCCTACCTAGTATAAATGTGTCCGGTACTAATGCCATTAATGAATGCCGTTATTTGAATCCTCTTTATTTATATTTTATTTTTTTATAAAAAACAATAAACACCATCAACATAAATAAATAATACCCAAAAACTTAACAAGATAGTGTATCAATAGGTAGTTTGCATTTTTAGAAAACTTTTAACATCGGTTTCATATTTTTTGTTTAAAATGAATTAGTTATAAACTTTAAAGTATAAAAATATTCTTAATATTTTCATGAAATGAAAAACTAACTTTGAAACTACACAAAAGACCGTATTTAAATAGTTCTGATAGTTTCATGTCTTTCAATGTCTGATTTTCAGTGATCTGTCATGGAAGTGTCAGCTGAAATCTTTGGTCGTCGCAACATGATCTGTCATGGAAGTGTCGGCTGAAATCTTTGGTCGCAACAACGAGATGATGTCCCTATCAACTGGTTTTTCTGTACTAGCCGATTAATAAAAAATAACTTCCTCTGGATTATATGTGAGTCCGCCAGAGATTTGCAGATCCACACATGCCCTAGAGTTCATAATCTACCTTCGAATGTAGTAGTATTCACATTCTTTTTTTTTTTTTGCGGAAAAGTAGTATTCACATTCTTGAATTTTGAAGTATACATTTCGTTTTTTTTAACAAGTTCTGGCCGAAAATTACAATATCAAGTCCTGGACCCACCCACTAGGCCACTTCGTCGCTCTAAGCCGTCATTAAGAAAAAAAATAAAAACTCGTGGGCTCAGGTTTGCGAGCGCCAGCCCACCAAGGGCTAGTAATGAAACGTCATCATTTTCAGAAGGAAAAGTTCCTGCTCCAAACCCGTTAATTGAAGGCACTATTATCACAAGGATATGTAATATTTAAACACAAAACATACAGGCCATCATAATTGATCTACGTGTAAAATATACGATATCTATAGGACACGAAGAACTCCACAGCTATTCACTCTCAACGCCACCGCCACCTTTGAGTTTCGCGCGAGTCCGCCGCCTTAGTTCCCATTTCTCCATGCCTCCAGCATCCTAGTTAGTGGCAAGCATGAACAGGTTCCTCCTCTAGTTGATCCACTATTTTATTATTTGTTTCTCAATAATTTACCTTTTCTATAGAATAATTAGGCTAGGTTTGGATCGTCATTCCTCTAGAATAATTTACTTTTGAGTTAACTGCGTCATTAATACATAAACATGGCGAGTGGGTGTACTTAGGTACATCATCTTTCGAATTGCTTATTTAGAAACAACAACTTGGCATTTGGGTGCATATAAGTCACCTAGATGGCATGCGGGAAAAAAAGATCATGTAGAGGCTTATATGTTATCTGGTACTTTGTTGAAAAGTCCTGCATATCCTCCAATTTATCATAAAAATAAAAAAAATCAGCTTATCCTCTCCTAATCCCTTTATTCTCAAGCTTGAGATATCGATTCTACTGTTCGTTCCATTCTTTTCAGTTTATTTTTAACCATGGCACACTCGTACTCTGCTTCATTTTTCATTAGAGAAGAAATTAGATAACTTTTATCCCATTTAGTGGGACAAAAAGAGATATTACAGCTGGTGACCTAATCCTAAACTAAATCTTCTTTTATCAACAACGCTAGAAGAAATTTGCAAAATCATAATCAGCGGAGTATGGAAAGAAACGATAACTCAATATAATTATGAAAGATTGTCAGTCTACCTGTTGTGCGACGTTTATCTTCACCTTGAAATTGTTGTGTGAGGCCAAAACTCTCTGTCAAAACCATCTCCCGTGAACACCCGAAGAAAAATGGGCGGATAAACCAATGAGCAAATAAACTAAGGGTCTATTTGTAATAATTGTCACCATGATTAATGTACACATAAACGCTAAATGTACACATAAGCATCCACATGGATTTTTTCCCGCATGCATCCAGGTGACCTATATGCACCCATATGCCAAGTTGTTGTTCCTAAATGAGCAATTTAAAAGATGATGTACCTAGATGCACCCACTCGCCAAGTTTATGTATTAATGACCCAATTAACTCTTTACTTTTTCATCTTTAGGCTAAGGAATAACTAAATCTAATATTGTGTGTGTATGTCTAGAATTTTCACTGGATACTCCTAATTATAATGTGTGATCGAAGCAGAGTCATAGTCATAAACCCTAAGAGAGTGCCTCAAAAAGAATATCAGTGGGTCATCGATCTATTAAATAGGGCATGGGGCCGCTTCATCAAAGAACATTGAGGACTGTCTAAGGAGACACTGAATATAAAGACAGAGTATGAACTCAATTTTCACATCTTAATTGTCATTTCTGCAAACACCGTAGATTTTCAATAACATGTTGCACTACCACATATACATAGTGTATGAGACACGAGCAAGGGAAGAACCCATATGGATACTACATATGAAAATGACAGCCTCCGAATTTGAAGTAAATCAACAAAGAACGTTGCATAGCATTATAGTTATTTATGAGACATGTACTAATTGGATGTATTTAATATTATGATGTTTGAAACTCACAACTTAGGCATATGAAAGATAGCCTCATCCCTACAAAAAGGCTAAAGGTAGTACAAGAACAACTCTGTGGATTTCTGTTGGACCAGGTAGTCAATCCAAGTGGAGAGTTCTTTGAAAAAAGAAAAGGACTATCATCATATGAATGAAGATGATGACAATATCGATTGGTAAATGGGTTGTTGTCTTTTGTCATTATGATGCACAAGATTCGGTAGCTAGACGATGCAAAAGTATACATATATATTTAATTGCATATTTACGATTGTTTTTTATATATGTTTAATTGCATGTCTACAATTATTTTTGTATATATATGTTTAGTTGAATGTCCACGTTGTTTATTTTTATATACGTTCAAATATATACAAATACGAATAGAAACAAACACGTATACACTGGTATGGATATAAATAAATATGCATTGAACCATTTATTACAACGAAAAAGAAAACAAAAGGAAATCAGAAAGAAAATAGACCAAGAAACTTAAAAACAAAAAAAAACTAGGGCGAACACATAGTACTGGCTGATATAACCAGTCAGTATACTAAACAACCCGTCCCCACCTGCAACGTGGTCCGCCGTTTGGTACTGGCTGGTGTAAGACCCCATCTCCTAAAGCCACACCAACCCATCCCTTCTGTGGGGGTGGGAGTATATACACATAACATCCTACTTATATTTTCATCCTCGCTTCGTGTAAAATGGCCACCCCGAAGGTGTAATGATTGGTGGACAAAGGCTTATAAGCTGGCTCCACCCTTACTCAACTAGCAATGTGGTGGTAAGCATGCATGCTTATGCTCATGGGCCACTACTAGGCCAATCAATTGTAGCTCCCCATCTTCCGAAGCCGCACTGCCCAACACTTCTGTGGGGGCGGGCACATGTACAGATAGCACCATGCTTATAATTTCGTCCTCGCATCATGTAAATGGGCCAACCCGAATGTGCTATAGCTAATGGATGAAGGCTTATAAGCAATGTGGTAGCGCAACTATGCTCAGGGGGCCTTTGGTGCTGGCCCACAAGCCTTGTGTTTCCCACCCCAGGCCCACACACATATCAAATGCTCACACACTGACATCGGTATAGATATTAATATTTGTTGACGCAAAAATCGGGAAAGATCTTCACATGCTAGCATACGAAATCAGTTGTGACCGTGAATGCAGGGCGTGCCAGTCAATCTGACCTTTTGATTGACAAGGAAATCGGATGTTAGATAACACAGCGAAATCGGCTGAGATTACGATTTAGCAGTAGAGATAGAATCGGCAGTGAATTCCGATCTATGTTAATGAACCAGTTAGGTCATCCGATCCGATGCGAAGCAGAGTAAGATTACTAAAACGTAACCTACCAAGTTAAGCAGAGCAACACTTAGAATAGATCTAAACGGCTATAACAAATCCGATGATGAATAGTAGATAAAAGCCGAATAAAGCTGATTCTAAGCTAGATAAAGGTTGAATAAAACCTAAACCAAGTAACAGCGATGCGCCGGTTA
Source organism: Digitaria exilis (assembly GCA_015342445.1). NCBI lineage: Eukaryota > Viridiplantae > Streptophyta > Magnoliopsida > Poales > Poaceae > Digitaria > Digitaria exilis. The sequence continues at coordinate 268,642 of JACEFO010002656.1, forward strand.
CTAAAGCCTATATATTTACTCGATAACTTTTGAAGAACTCCAAACGAAGCAACAACGATGCGCCGGTTGCTAAAGCCTGGATCTTACTCAGTAATACGGGACTTATATACAAGAATTGATATCTGATCACCCTCGACGTGCCCAAAAGAACTCACGAAAAAAGAAGAAACGAAGTCGTCGACAATGTATGAAATAGATGCGAAAAAATATAAAGGTTTTGTTGCTGTTGGTGTGTATAGATCTTTTATGACCACGTAGGGCCGCTATTTATACCCTGATGACTAAACTCCTACTCGATTGTGGTAACATTACTTGACATTAAAGAAAAGACTCTTTACAAAATTATACAATACAAACTACTCTTTATTTTGGTCCATCTTTAGACTCAATCGCTGGTCTTTTCCACCCAGGTCTCTTCACAACATCACTTCCTTTTATTAATCCCGACCCTGGTTCGAATCCTGTCTTAACACGCTTCTTTCACTGTGTTGGTTATTCCTATCGGATTCCGATTCCGATTCGAGTCAAACTTTTCCTTCTTTTCCTTTCTCGGATTCCGATTTTGATTTCCAGCCTCATCTTGACACCGAGGCAAGCCTGTCAAAATCCGGTGTCAACAACATGCCCCCTAGTTTCGAGATAGAATTCCAATTTTGACTCGAAACTATTTTAATCCTTATCCTTAAGCTTTTAGGTCAAATTTTTTTCTGATTCCACCCCTGGAAAAACCTATATAAGACCGGCCCCTCTTCTTCCTCGTCATCTTCTTCACGGAACCGTCGTCGCTTCCTCTCTCTCTCCTCTTCAAAAGTTCTCAGATCTCCTCGAGCATTCAGGGCCATCCCTCCTCCGAGCATCCCAACTCATTGCGCTTCTCCTCCAAACATCCCAAGCTCACTGAGCTTCTCCTCCAATGGCATCTCTTACTGAAGTCCCCGAGGTAAAGAATCATCATCCTTTAGATCTAGATTTCTACCATAGTAGATTTACTTTTTACTCACAATAAGAACATTTAGTAGGCTTTGCATGATAGCATCATCATCCCGGTAGAGGACAAGCCCGGTCTTATTATTCTGGGTCCGGTTGGCTCTTTCAGATCCAATGGATTTCATCAACCAAGAAACGCAGAGACTTCCTTTCAAAACTTTCCATTCAGAACATGACTGGACCAATGCTTTTATGTCTTGGCCAACCCTCCCCAATGGATGAAAAGTCTGGCACCAAAGGGTTGCCAGAGCGAAAAGGGACCAATGGGAGACTTAGAACCTTCGTCAATGTATAGCTCTTTGCTTGGCCGAAATAGATAGGAATGAACCTCTGCTGGGTGCTCTTCTGGTTTGACACCCTGAATGCCTTCCTTTTTTGGCCATGGCCCCATGACGCCTACATTGGCCGATGTTCTAATGCTAACTGGCCTCAGTATATCAGAATCGGACAGCTCCTTTACCCTTCCTGCCAAGGCCACTCACAAAATTGACACTACACAAATCAGAGGTTGGAGAGGATACATAGAACGATACTCCAAGAAGGAAGGAACAGTGCATATGAGGGAGCACTCCGCCTTTCTCAACATGTGGCTAGAACACTTCGTCTTTTGTGTAAAGATAGTGGGCCCAGCAATCCACTATCAGCGACTAGCTGAGCATCTTGCTCAAGGGAATAACTTTGCTGTTGGGAAACACCTCCTCGGATCAGTATATAGTCTTCTACATGCAGTATCTATCCGGCTGAGCACAAAGCAACAAATCGGACATCTCAGAGGTTCCTGGTGCTTCATCAATATTTGGTTGAACGTGCATATGCAGAGATTGTTGAACAACACTGTAAACAACAAGGTCTTCCCAGCCGATAAATTGAACGAAGAGGATCCTGATGAACGGTGATGCATGTCTTTTGGTGAATCTGCATCAAGTTTTCCCTGTGATCGGCTTCCTTCAACTCGCACAACCGAATATTTTTACGGGTTTTATAATGGTCTCAAGGAGGACTCCATGCCTTGGCATGTTTATGAGGATGCCAATCACCAGTTTGAGTTCCCTTTTCAATTCCGATTTGACAATGTCGATTCCGATGAGGTCAGCCGAACAACTTCAGAGAGATTATCTCCCCCACAGATACTTCCTACAAATATGTTCATGGGGGAAGACTCATCAATCTTACGAGTTCAATCACCCAACAATAATTGCTCGTCAGCTCAGATTTGTTCAAGGGCCAATCAACCTGTTACTAGCCGATCTGGTGAAACCCTGAGAGATTATCCCATCGGCTTTAGCATATGATAGATTGAAAAATCTATCACCATCAGGGGACTCTATAGATTTATCTTCTTGGAAATTTTCAAGTTTTACTACTATCTCCTTCAAAATCTGGTGGCAAGAATGGAGGAATCATCTCTTCTATCACCCAGCGGAGGACTTCTACTTACTACTCAACCCCGATTTCAAAACCAATGATCAGGTATATATTTTCAATCATCAATCCCCTCTTTTTTGAATCGGCCGCCAATAAAACTAACTTTTCAATTTTTTTGAATGCAGGACATAGCTATTAATCCTTCTTCCATCAGCAATAATGGACTCCCGATCAATTATATGTCACCATCGGACGATCCTCATATCGCATTTTCGAGTCCATCGATCAATGATGTTGCAACAGGTTGGAGGAAGAAATCGGACCAAATAGTAGCCCAAGCCAGCAAAGGCAAATTGAAGAAAACCGACACTTCTAAAAAGAAGAAATCGGTCAGCCAAGCAATATCCTCAGCCGCCAGTGCTGAACAAGAAGAAGCTACACCTTCCGATCTTCAAGCCGCGACTACAATGGTTAGGGAAAACACAAGAGAATGTTAACAAAAACCCTTTCAAGGAAAATTCCAAGGGTAGCCACTCGTAAGGTATCTGCTACAGAAGCAGCGAAGCGATTGGCACAAATAGCAAGTTCAACTGCTCCTCAATCAGGTGAAAGCCTTCTAATATCTACCGATTCCACTCTCTTATGTCAATAACTGATCCTCCATCATGTGTAACAGAAACAATTCCTGAAGTTAGCCTGATTCTTCTGGAGAACACCATGAAACCAGCTTTAACAACTCAGGTAAATATGCAACATTTCACTTCCTTTACCTATATTTCCAAGTTCTTAATTTCCTCTTTATGCAGAAATCTTTACAAGATAAAATTCCGGAATCATCGGCCTCAAGACTTCAACTTGGGAGCAATTTGCCAAACCTTCAGTCTTCGCCGATTCCGTCAGTGGCAAATATCCCTCCTCAATCGGAATCAACAACTCAAGTTCTAAAAGCGATCCAACGTTGTGGTAATTATCATTTCTGACGCAATTTCTTTTATTCGATTGACCATGCTTCTTAAATCGTACTCACCATAGCAGGGACAATCGGAAAACATCTCTATCAGAATAACAGTGACCGAGTCAAGGGAACCTCCTAATCTAACTCAATTTGATGAAATCAACCTGAAGCAGGTGACTAAATTTTTCTTTACTTCCATTTCTTCTTTAGGCTTCTTGGATGACTAACTCTGATTTTCCTAGGCACAAGATACTCCTACCCACAATGCTCTTGAGGTAGAAAATGTAGGCCCTTCTACAGCAAAATCGGCAGGAAATTATGATCCGATCAAGGCACGCCTCCAAGAGATGTTGAAACTCCTTGACACTAAAATCTAATAGCTTGTGATAAATGCTGATCCAGTCCGATCGGTCTTCAATAGTCTGCAAGGCCAAGTGCCAGAATCGGTAGAAGACGCTCTAATCCCAGTCGCATACATAGAGTTCAACCGATTCCAAGTGGTCAAGGCCCAGAAGAGGTTAGCCGAACGCATCACATATGAAAAGCTTTCCAAGGACCATGAACAATTCAAGGCAGATATTATCAACATTGATAACCAAATCAGAACTTTGGGCCAATCAAGAGAGAACTTGGAGAAAACCAAATCTGATTTGGAATCCAGACGTGAGATTCATGGCCAAGCCATAGCCAAAATCGATGCTGAGCTCACCGATGTGAATACCAACCTTTTGCAGATTCTTGAATCCTTGGCGCCTTCTGAAAAAAACAAGAAGACCCTTGCACATCAAGTTCATCAGCTTGAAAGGGATCTTAGACCCATCGATGGTTCAGCCGATGATGATCGGAAAGCAATTTCCGATGTAGACGATATTTGCCTGCATGCGATTAAAGTGATCCAAGATTTTCTTGGGTCCTTGTAAACATTTAGTCCTGTGAACTTGTGACTTCTCCTTAGTATTTGTAACATATATCTTTAAAGCTGTCACATTCTTTTGGATGTATTCAAACTTGAATTTTCTTTGACCAAAGACTTTTATTCCCAATGCGCTTTTATTGTCTTCTCAACTGATGTGATCGGCTTTTTACAGCACACCTCCTGAAAATAGCATCTTTGACCGTCGCGACTTGGTTTCTATGTAATCATATCTTCCAATTAAATGCTTTGAGCTTGAATTTTCTTTGACCAAATTCTTTTATTCCCAATGCGCTTTTATTGTCTGTTCAACCGATGTAATCGGCTTTTTACAGCGCATCTCCTGAAGATAGGATCTTTGACCGTCGCGTCTTGGTCCCTATGTAATCATATCTTGCAATTAATTGCTTTGAGCTGGGTAGATAGGTACTCCCTCTATGAATAGAACCTTCAGGCCAATCTATAGCATTGCATCCCAAACCAAGCAAATATCTTGAAGATTTCTTCTCCATGGCTTCTTCATCCAATCTGGTATGAAAAAGATTATTTCTTCCATCTTTTCGATAGCAGCCTTAACCCTTTTTTACCTTGCAGGTCCAACAAATGCTTGAGGCCATATTGACGCACCTTCAAGCTGGCTTTCCTCTTTCTGATGATCAAAAACTTTTCCTTTCTATCCATAGGCATGACTCTTCCCAAGTCGGAGACCATTTGCCGAATTTAGAATCCTTAGATCCGATCAGCAGAATCAACTTCCAAACCAATTCTCCTTGAGAGAATTCATTCACTTTAACCTTTTTATTATATCATCTAGCAATACGTTCTTTATTAGCCTCCAAATTCTCAAGAGCTTTCAAACGATAACCAAATAAATCTTCTAATTCATCTTTCATGATAATGGAATGAATATCAGCTGTTAACTTATTTTGAAATTCAACACATCTAGAGCCGATTTTCAATTCCCAAGGAAGCACAGCTTCATGACCATAAACTAATGATAAGATGACATCTTTACCGCACCATGGCAAGCCATCCGATATGACCATAATGCTTCATGCAACACAATATGCCATCTCCTTGGAAATTCATCAATCTTCCTTTTTATCAATTTGATCACAGTTTTATTGGATTCCTGCTTGGCCATTAGCCTGAGCATAATAAGGAGAAGAATTTAACAATTTGATCCCCATACTTTCAGCAAACTCTTCAAATTCCCTTGAAGTAAACATAGTTCCCTAATCGGTTGTAATTGTCTGAGGAATTCCAAACCAATAGGTAATATGCTCTTTAACAAAATCAATTATATTTGCATATTAGACAATCTTTAAAGGAACCACTTCAACCCATTTAGTGAAATAATCGGTCGCCACTAAAACAAATTTATTACCCTTACTAGATGCAGGATGTATCTGACCGATTAAATCAACTCCCCATCCTCTAAAAGGCCAAGGCTTTAAAATCGGATTCATGGCGGAAGCTGGAGCTCTCTGGACATTACCAAATCGCTGGCAATCTTGACAACCTTTATAATATTTGAAACAATCTTCAAGAATAGTCGGCCAGAAATAACCATTTCTTATAATCATCCATTTCATCTTAAAGGCCGACTGATGAGCTCCACAGACTCCTTCGTGAATCTCTCCCATCAGTATCTTGGCTTCTTCGGATCCAATACATCTGAGAAGAACCCCATCGATTGTCCAATAATAAAGTTCATCTTCAACTAGAACATATTTTACCACTTGAATCCTGACTTTTCTCTCAACCTTCTTGGTTGATTCTTCAGATAATCATAAATTTCCTTCCTCCAATCATCGGTAGTCAATTCTAAACTTGAAATCTCTCGAGTCGGACAATAACTAGATGCTCCTTGAGCTAATCGGTTGGCATCTTCATTGTGATGTTTAGGAACATGTTCAATCTTGACAAACTTGAATTCTTTCAAAAACTGGAGGCATTCATTATGATATATTCTTAAAATATCATCATTGCATTCATATTCACCCATTAATTGCTTCACCACAAGCATAAAATCCCCAAATATTTCTATAGCATCAGCCTTAATCTCCTTCAACAACTTGATACCTTTAAGAACGGCCCGATACTCTGCTTGATTATTTGTGGCTTCTTTTTTCAATCGGAAAAGAGAACTCAAAATTTTCCCCCCGAGGCGAAATCAATACAAATCCGATTCCCGAGCCAACTCCACTAGAAGATTCATCAAAGAATAGAGTCCATGGGGCAGGCTCCACCAAATTAATCTTTAGACCACAATGATGGGTGAAAAAATTGGCAAGGATCTGTCCTTTAACTGCTTTTGCCTATTCAAAGCGTAAATCAAATTCTGATAAGGCTAAAATCCATTTTGCGATTCTTCCATTTAAAATCGGCAATGATAGCATATATTTTATAACATCATCTTTACTAACAATAAGACACTTGGCTGATAACAAATAATGCTTGAGCTTGGTACAAGAGAAGTATAAGCACAAGCATAATTTTTCTACAGGATACCTTGTTTCTGCATCTAGAAGTCTTCTGCTCACAAAATAGACGACACGTTCTTTTCCTTCAAACTCCTGAATAAGAGCCGATCCGATTGAAGAATCATCAGCCGATAAATATAATTTGAACGGCTTATCTTTCTGAGGATGAACTAGAATAGTAAGAGACACCAAATATTGCTAGAGCCTTTCTAAGGCTTCTTCTTGTTCTTTTCCCCAAACAAATTCTTAATCAGCCTAACTTCAACAAAGGTGTAAACGGCTTAATCCTACCAGAAAGATTAGAAATGAACCCTCTGATAAAGTTTACCTTGCCCATCAACGATTGAAGTTTTGTCTTGTCTTCTGGAGCAATAATTTTATTGATAGAACCAATCAATGTCTGGCTGACTTCAATTCCTCTTTCATGAACCATAAATCCTAGAAATTGACCAGCAGAAACTCCAAATGCACATTTTAAAGGATTCATCTTCAAACCATGCTTTCTTTCCAATGTTTTGCGTAAATCGGCTAGATGTTGTTTATAGATTTCAACAATTTTGCGTAAATCGGCTAGATGTTGTTTATAGATTTCAACAATTTTGCGTAAATCGGCTAGATGTTGTTTATAGATTTCAACAATTCATAGCACGTTGATAAGTAGCCCCAGCATTTTTCAAACTAAAGGTCATGCCTACCCACTCATGTAAACCAACATGCCTAGGACAACGAAAAGCAGTCTTATGAATATCTTCTTCAGCCATAAAATTTGATTATAACCAGCGTTACTGTCCATGAAGCTTATGACTTTATGTCCAGCTGCAGCATCAACCAGCAAATCGGCAACTAGCATCGGATAACCATCCATTGGCGTCGCCTTATTGAGATGCCTAAAATCAATGTAAACATGAAGTTTCCCATTCTTTTTATACACAGGAACCACATTAGTAATCCACTCAGCATATCGGCATTGCCTAATGAATTTTTGCTTCAAATAAACTTAGTAATTTTGGTTTAATATCAGGTAAAACTTTCGGATTACATCGTCGTAGCTCCTGCTGATGTGGCCAATACTCCGGCTTAATAGGTAACCGATGTTCAACAATAGATCGGTCTAGACCAGACATCTCATAATATTCCAAGCAAAACAATCTTTAAATTCTCTTAACAAAGGAGTTAACTCTTTCTTATACTCAGGATCTAGCTTTGCACTAATAAACGTCGGCCTTGGTTTATCACCATCTCCTAAATCTATTTTTTCTAACACATCGGCCGATGTAAATCCATATCCTATCTGCTTGGATCGGCTGTAGACCGAAATCGGCCACCTTGAGGAACTCGGAATCCAAAGCTTTGCCTGATATGCATATTACCCTTTCATAATTCCATGGCTGAGCTTCTGCAGCAATGCTGAACGATGCATCCACTTTGACAATTTCCACTGTATCTTCAATCCACTGGACTAGACATTGATGAATAGTTGATGGAATGCAACAATTGGCATGGATCCAATCCCTTCCTAGCAACAAATTATACAAACCTTTGTCATTAACAATAAAGAAAGCATTAGGAAGGGTCTTATTTCCAATTGTTAGATCAACACACAGTGCCCCCCGTGCTGGAGAAATCTTCCCTTCATAATCTTTGAGCATCATGTCGGTTTTGATAAAATCATCTTCTCATCTGCCGATTTTACGAAAACGGCATAAGGCATCAAATTAACAGCAGCGCCACCATCAACCATCATTTTAGTCATCGGCTTCCCATCAATATGACCTTTCAAAAACAAAGGTTTCAAGTGTGTATGTTCTTCTTCTTCTGGTTTCTCAAAGGTAGCTTGCATAGGTTCTAGAGGCAATTGGGTCATTGCCTCTTCAACTTCAGCATCTTCTTCATCACTAGCCGATGCCATGAACTCTCTTGGCAATATGGACTTCATATTGACATCGGCTGCAGGACTTTCCTGATTATGATGCTTGGGACGCCACACTTTGGATTGTACCTTTTTACTCTTTAATGTACGCAGAGCTTTCTCTTCTTGAATTTCTTCATATCGTAGTCTCTGTAATCTCCTCTTCTGAGATTTTGAAACTCCCTCTGGACACCACCATGGTTGAGGCACCTTAACTTCACGGTGTGAACCTCGATCTAGGTTCAGCAACGGCTCTTCATCAGAAACTAAATTATTAGCTTGCTCTTCCAGTTGCCTACTTATAATCGGTTTGCCCCCCAGCCGATCATGAACACTTTGCCTGCCTCTGATTCTTTCATGTACTGGAGTACGCTGATATTGTTCATCTCTGTCTCGACTAATCGGCTGACACTCCCTACTATCAAATCGAGGCCTCTTGTATGATCTGTCTTCCCGATAGCATCCATTGCACTCTAGGCAATTGTCTGGAGACGGTAATTTAATTCCTTATTCCTAGCAATAAATGAAGAAGGGACATCTCCAATAATCTTCATGACGATGCATCCTTTCTTCATACTGTCTTGACCTTTCTTGCTAACGTTGATACTTTTTAATCAATACTTGAGAAGTTAAATGCCTTTGGGAACTCCTGGGGTATTTTTCCCCTTTCAAATCGGTAGCAGATATTTGCACTTTGAGATCAACTGCTCTCTTTTCTTTTGCCGATTCTGATGTCAAGACTTTTGTCTGTAGAGCATTTCCTTTAGCTGGCTCCACTATGTTCACAGGGAAAGGATGTTCATCAATCTTCATTGTTCTTGTAGGTTTAGAAGGAATTTCAAATTGTAATCTTCCTTGCTCAATTCCTGATTGAATCTGCTGTCGAAACACCTTGCAATCATTGGTGTTATGAGAAGTAGCATTGTGCCACTTGCAATACACCACCCTTTTGAGTTCATCTGCAGATGGAAGACTGTGATTAGCTAATAACTTAATCATTCCTTCTTTGAGCAACAGATCGAAAATCTTGTCGGCTTTAGAGACATCGAACCCAAATATCTCTGGTTCCTTTTTACCGAAAGGACAAGAAATCGACTTTTTATTCTTGACCCATTCTGCTAAACCGATTTCTTCTTCACGATAGGAATAGGAATCGGAGCAACACAATTTATTTTCTTATGATAAGTCTGTTTCTGCTCATATGACCGATTCTCATGCTTGGACACTCTCTGCACAATATGACTCAAGCTTTCAAACTCTTGAGAATCACATTTCTCTTTCAGATATGGAAGTAGTCCATCAAACGCTAGTTGTGCCAACTGGACATCGGTCAGATTCAAACCAAAACACTAGTTTCTTGTCTCCCTGACTCTCTTAATGAAGTTTGCCACTGATTCATCATTCCTTTGCTTCATATTTGTCGAATTGGTAATTTTCTTCTCATGAATGCCAGAGAAGAAATATTGATGAACCTGTTTCTCTAAATCTGACCAGTAAACAATGGAATTTGCTGGTACTATCATAAACCATGAGAACTTGAGAACAAACGGATCCTCAATGCATCAGTTGTTGCAGCTTCTCCACATTGTACCAAGAACTGATTGACATGTTCTATTGATGAAGTATCATCGTTTCCAGAGAACTTAGTGAAGTCAGGGATTTTGTATCGATGAGGATATGGTAGTGAGTCATAAGCTGGAGGATACGGGGTTCTACATCACGTGTTGAGTTTTAGGCTTTAAGTCGAATTGATTTTGAATCACATCGGCTATTTGAGCGGCCCAATTTATTTGAGCAGACCCTTGAATCATCCTCTGTTCCAGTTGAGGTATCCTCTCAGTTTCCTGATTTGGTTGAATTGGCTGTTTAATCCCCTGTGATGTTGATTCTACCCCTTGCTTTTTAGGAGTTGAATGCTCAATTTCATGAATATATACTGCTTCATGACCTAAGGAAGGATTTTGATTAACCATCTGTCCTTGATTCTGAATATTCATCCCTGTTTGATTTGAATTAGTATATTGATTCATCATAAATCTTTCTTGATGTGCATGTGATTGGGGATTTCGATATATTTCCATAGCAAAAGTAGTTCCCATTGATGCGCTAGCCTTGAGTTTCTGGTTGAATCGGCGTAGATCTACTAGATTATTTGCCGATTCTTGCTTAGAAGACCATATTCTCTGAACTACTCCTTTCTCATCCACCAATGACCAAGTGACTCCATCAGCATGGGTTATCCAAACCATCTTAGAAGGATCAGCTTGGATCTGATGGGTAGTCTTGGGAGAAGAAACGAAATATTCAGGAGGCATACCCAATCCAGTATTGGGGTCATATCCCTTGAAAAGGTCTACTCCTTTTTGCGCCGATATTGATGATACTGGTGTGGTTACCACAGAGCTTGATGTTGGAGCTTGAATTAGTGGTATCTTGAATTGAGGTGGCGTTGTGAATTCTCCATGCATAATCGGCCCTGATGCTGATTGTGGCTGTCCGATCGGCTGGGATGCCGATGGATTAGTGAAGGCCTGGGAATAAGCAGTCTTGGCAGCAGCCGCTGCAGTAGCCCCTGATGAAGCAACGACATCAATAGGAATAGGTCGCTAATACGTTGGACCTTTGTATTGAAAATCACCCGCACGCAATGTGTGAACCACTTGATTATGAAATTCAATACTCATCACTTTAGCATGGTTCGCAAGAGCTTGATGGTCTTCTTCATTGACCATCTCTTGCATCTTTCTAGGCGCTTCAGCTATTGTGATTTGTCGAGGTGCAGAAAATTCAGTTTTCTTTACAGCTTGACCTCTTTTGGTGCTGGTGAATGATTTGAGGCACAAGAGTTCGTATTCCTCTAACGCTCTTGCCAACTCACCGTTCTGTTCATCACTGAGGTCATCCTTGGTGGTTTCAATGATGTTATGTCCTCCAATCTCAGCACGATCATCCTTCTTTGTCATGGTTGAAGCTGTCGGGTCCCACTAGGCGTGCCAAAAGAGTGTTGATGCAAAAATCGGGAAGGATCTTCACCTGCTAGCACACAAAATTGGTTGTGACCGTGGATGCAGGGTGTGCCAGTCAATCTGACCTGATTGACAAGGAAATCGGATGTTAGATAACATAGCGAAATTAGCTGGGATTCTGATTTAGCGGTAGAGATAGAATCGGCAGTGGATTCCGATCTATGTTAATGAACCGGCTAGGTCAGCCGATCCGATGCGAAGTAGAGTAAGATTACTAAAACATAACCTACCAAGCTAAGATGAGCAACACTTAGAATAGATCTAAACAGCTATAACAGATCCGATGATGAATAGTAGATAAAAGCCAATAAAGCTGATTCTAAGCTGGATAATGGTTAAATAAAACCTAAACAATGTAACAGCGATGCGTCGGTTACTAAAGCCTAGATATTTACTCGATAACTATCAAATAACTCCGAACGAAGCAACAGTGATGCGTTAGTTGCTAAAGCCTGGATCTTACTCAGTAATAGGGGACTTACATGCAAACCTTAAGATCTGATCACTCTCGACGTGCCCAAAAGAACTCGCAAAAAAAGAAGAAGACGAAGTCGTCGATAATGTATGAAATAGATGCGAAAAAGTATAAAGGTTTTGTTGTTGTTGGTGTGTACAGATCTTTCATGACCACGCAGGGCCGCTATTTATGCCCTGATGACTAAACTCCTAGTCGATTATGGTAACATTACTTGACATAAAAGAAAAAGACTCTTTACAAACTTATATAATACGGACTCTGCAAAATAACCGACTCTTTATTTTGGTCCATCTTTAGACTCAACCGGTGGTCTTTTCCACCTAGGTCTCTTCATGTCATCACTTCCTTCTATTAATCCCGACTCTGGTTCGAATCCTATCTTAACACGCTTCTTTCACTGCGTCGTTCATTCCAATCGGATTCCGATTCCGATTCGAGTCAAACTCTTCCTTTTTTTTCTTTCTCGGATTCCAATTCTGATTTTCAGCCTCATCTTGACACCGAGGCAAGTCTATCAAAATCCGGTGTCAGCAATATTGTTTTTCTTGTTGTGAAGTTATTAGACTATTTATACATCATGACATATTATCAGAATACATTAGCATCACTTAACGGAATTGGCGATAGATCCACTAGCACCTCCATTCCATCTCCATTGATAGTCACTTATGCATTAAGTATATATCATCTTGGTTAAAGAAACATTTGTATATTCTCTTGATGCTTGAATAAAGCAAATACAGGGAATAGGGTACTAGAAAATTTATAACATCAATGTCAATGGGATTTTCATGAGCATAAATTTCCATGCCACATCACAAATTATTTAGATTTGGCAAGGTATTTATGAGGAGAAAAATTAATAGTTTCATCATATTGTATTATCTATATGGTTCGATGTACAGGACTTTATATATCCATAGGAAAGGCCATTAATGGTGTTTTCATGTGATTGTCTTGATGCAGAGCATGTTTTCATGTTTTCATGTGATTGTCTTGATTTCCTGATGAACTCTATGCTTTGTAGTCAAGCCATGCTAGCTCCAATCTCCACATCAGCTTAAGGTTAGTAGAATAAGATTAAACTCTTCAATCCAGTATTGTGGCAGGCATTTTACGTGCATTGGATAGGCATGTTTTCATCTGTCACTAACGGGCAATGGCTAGGCGTGCACATATATACATCTAGCAAAATGCTAGGGGATAGGGCGTCCAGAGGGGAAATAAAAAAAATCAGACAGTGCAACATCAGACATATGTTGCATGCAACATCAAGTAAAAATTGCAACATCAGGCGAAAAATTGCAACATTAGGCACATGTTGTATGAAAAACACTAGTACAAATAGGATGTTAGGAGAACTGGCCTTTGGTTAACACAGGCGGGCATGCTTCGTAACCGCCTCTGTTAGTGGCCACCGGCCGAAATGCGGCCAGTGGCTGGCCAACCGCTTCTATTAAAGGATTAACAGAGGCGGTAATCCTAATATGACCGCCTCCGTTAATGTTACATCAACTCAAAATTAGATATTTCAATGTTTCAACATCAACAGTAGGCATTTGTTTCAATCAAATCTTTCAATGTTTGGATGTTTCCTCCTTCCCATTTTGCTAGAATGTTGCGATTTCGTCAATGTTTAAATGTTGCAATGTTTTCTTTTGATTTTGCATATATTTTTATGTGGATGTTTGAGGAATCAATACGATGTTTCAGCCAGATATTATAATTTTTCAGTTGATGTTGCATACACTATGTGCTTGATATTGCAATATTTCACCAGATATTGCAATATTTCACCAGATGTTGCAATTTCTACTTGATGTTGCATGTAATGTATGCCTGATGTTGTAATGCTACATCATCCATTTTGCAATGTTGCACTATCTGATACTGCACCCGGACGTTCGTCGTCCGGGTGCTAGCAAGTCTCAAACATATATGATCATCTATACTAACTTCTTGTATTACTTTGTGCCACCTATGGCTTGAACTTCTTGTATTAATATTGATCAAACTCGTGTGGCAACAGAAAATTATATAGTACTAGAGAAGAGAGAGGACATTTTTTAGGGCATCACTTCTACGGATATACACGAGGCATCACCGCTGGACACTCAAACCATTGAAGATCCAATTACAAGAGCTCGTGCGAGGCAATTAAAAATTAGAGGTGAGCTCGCTCCTAAGTGTTCGTATTAGTACTTTTGAGAATGATTTACTACCTATTTTATAATGATATTAGGAACCAAAGAGAAGATCAACAAACACATGGAGGAAGGCTTAGAGGCGTGGAGCTCTAGCGAGGGCCGGCCAAGTTACATGGAGGCCCACTACAACTCGAGTTCGAGTCCACCTCGGAGTCCAGGAGCTGCCTTCGGTAAAACGAACGCCCAGGCTACATACGGAGTCCAATTTCGACAATCCAAATATGGTTGGAAAGAATATTTTATAGAGCTTCCAATGGCATTGGTTTGTGGCCCAAGTACCTCCTGAGTCCTCGGGAATCGTCCAAACAAGGTGTCGTCCAGAATCTGTTCCGGTGCTGCGTCACCCTCTTTTGGCCTTTTGTGGCGGACCACTCCGAAATTATTCCAAGTTAAGTACCCATGGACCACTAACCAAGCAGTCAGGCACTTAATCTGGAATAAGCTGGAGCACCGTCGGATTATACCCGATTAACCACGTATTTTCACGATCGAAACAACACGCGCGCCCACACGAAGGTGAGTCCCAGAAATTACAACATTCCACCAATTCAACATACATAAATAGTATCATAAAGTGATTACAAACCAAGTTCGAATTTCAAATCAGAGTACGAGAGTTCATTGCAGTGGAAAATTAAAACTAGCGACGATACATAGCAACACCACGATGAAGCCGGCCATGGTGCTACTCCTCCCGATCCTCGAAAGAGGACGGAACCCACTCGACGTGCCAGCCAGGAGGAGCCTGGGTAGGCCAAGTGATGGAATCGACTGCCACATCCATAACAGTACCTGAAATAAATAGCCACAAGCAAGGCTGAGTATGCTAATACTCAGCAAGGCTTACCCGTCGGGTGAAAACTACATCACCGACTTCTAGACATGAGAGGCTTTTGGCTGGTGGGTTTGTTTTGCCAGAAAGCTACTAAGAGTGGATCCTTACTTTCAAAATTTTAGCATCAAATTCTAGTAGAGTTAACCATTCTAGATTAGCATCCTCTCTAAGCATACAAGTGGTGCAATACAATTTAGTACATACAACAAATTCATCATTCTCATAGTTCCACTTGTTACTCAATGCAGCACAGCGGTCAAGCAGTCTCATTAACTGCGAGAAGCGGATAGTTCGAACCGAATTTTGCTACCTGGCCAAGGGAAACCCAACACACACGGATAATGCTTGCTATAAAAGGCACAAGCACTTCCCAACCTTTCCCATCAATCCACAATTCGGCGTCGGGTCCACTCCCTTAGGATAAAGGTTTACCGCTTCACTCACGGCATCACGTATATATCCACATGTGTACGGCAAGGGAAACAAAATATTTCCAAGGAGAGATGGCTATCGGTCCTAGCTACTTCAATCTGGTACCGGGCTTACCGATTCCCATAGGTCGGCATGCGTGTGGTACGTTCAAAAACTTGACACACAGAACCACACGTTTCGACCTTAATCCAATTATCATACGCGGACGGGAGGTCTACACATACCATCCCGCCCGTCCATCCTTATGATTCCAACATAAGTAAAGACAAGCAACTCCTATATCTCGCGAGTGACAGGAAATCACTCGACTTGTAACGGTCCTAAAGGCATTGCTCTACCGATCCTATCATGCTAGTATTTCAAGTCATAGGTACTAGAATCATGCAACTAGGGTATTCATACAACACCTAGAACGTAAATGCACAAGCATTATAAATACATAGTTGCATAATTTAAAAGTTAGGTCATGCTCCGGGGCTTGCCTTCTTGAGCTAGCTGACTGTCAGGCTCCGGGTCGATCACGACGACATTGGCACCACCCTCGGGGACTTCCTCTTCGTTGACAGGGGCGAGGTTGTAGGTACCGTCAGCGAGAGCGCCTTCTACATGAGATGCACAACTTTAATGCGGCTGCCTATGTGATCTAAGAACAAGGCCTTGAAGGCCATATTCACCTAGACATACTAGTGGACTATTTTCTCCTTCACAAAATTAGAGGAGGTGTGTGGAAATTTTTATGTCGTTATGATGGTGATTGTGTACACATATACAACATTTCAATTATTATTTTTAAGCAAGTGTGCAGCTCTGGAATTTAGATTTCACATGCTCCATATTTAATTAATTATCCAAAGTGTTCTATTTCTCTTTATAAAACTCAATTTTACTCTAGCTTCTTCTCATTTTTGTTTCTCTGTTTCTGTGCATCCTTTTTATCCACAAACTTTATGACAGCTACTGGAGTATAAGAGTTAGGCTCACTCCAAAATTTAGCTAAAACTGAGCTACACAGAATTTATTAAAAATAGAACAAGGTGCTGTCCCAGAAAACAAGATTAATTCATATAAAATCGAAACTACTTCCAAAACAGGAGATTTCTTTACCAGAGCTACTCATGAGTGAAAGAAAGGTTCTGACCAAGTGGTGGCTAAAATTATCCCTTGGTCAGCCCTCAAAAATTTTCTATCCGAAAAACATCATCTATTTTTTTTGCTAGTCTAAACAGGGTCAAAAATTCAATTTAGTATTTTTTTCCACACGTGCAAAATGTTCCTAGACCTCTGGTGAAAGATGGTGATTTTTGGCTGCATGAATTATTTTTAATAAATGTAGAACTAAGCTAAAACAGAATTCACAAAATAATTCATAACTGAAGCTACAGTCCATATTTTTAGGTCTCCTTTGGACAAAAAGCGTACACGGGCATCACAAGCGACATATCCAAAGTTCAGCTCCAGAAGAGCTCAGGATTTGAAATGGTGCACAAGATTCTAAAAACTGAGTTTGAGTTTTAATTCAAAAGCTATTCATCAAAAGTGTATACATGCTAACATGAGATTGGAGTTTACAATCTTACGAGTCCAGGGAGTATTTTTGTGCATTTTTCCGATTTATGTACGATTTTTAGTGGATTTTACAAGATTTTGGGAAAATGAACTAAACCTTAAGAATAGTTTTACGCCGTGACCCTCGGAACTTTTGAAAACCTCGCGAACAGGTCCCTGATTTCTTTCACTGGGAACCCTGCGAAAAGGAAGAAGATGAAGATATGCCCTCGGCTCGTCGACGGCGTTGCGCCGGCCAAACGACGGTGGGAGGAGGTCGGAGAGGTGGGGGGAAAGAACGAGCAACTCACCACGAGTCGAATGGTGGCGGTTGGGAGGCCGGAGGAGGCTCGGAGGTCGCCGGCGACGGAGCAGTAGCGGTGCGGCCGCCGCGGCTTCAACTCCGGCGAGGTCGGTGGCTTTCACTGGGGTTGGAGGGGCTCGTGAGCACCAGTGGGACTTGGCGAAGCCGTTGGGATGCTCGTGTGGCGTTGGGGATGGCTCGAAGGGGTAGCTCGACGTGGGGGTGCTCCGGCGGCCGGAAATGGGGATTTTGGGCGAAATCCCGATTTCTCGCCGGAGAGTTGAGGGGAGCTCGAGAGAAGTGGGGGAAAAGGAAGCTAAGAAAGTGGTCTAACTCTGTGTGCGAGGAATTTGGGAATGGTGGAGGGACGAGGGCGAATTTGCTCCGACACCCGAGCTTGGTTCTCGCGGCTGGAGGTTGAAGACGAAGTGCGCGAGCGCGGAGGAGGAGAATGGCGGGGGTACGAGCGAAGGCAAAGGTCAGCGGTCACTTGGCGAAGCAAAAGGAGCAGCTAGAGCTTGTTGGGGCGGCTGTGGGCGTGCGTACGCATGCTCGAGCCGTCGGGGTCGCCATGAGTGCGCCTGCGAGCTCGGGCAGCGCGAACGGAGGGGATTGGGCATCGCGGATCATGGTGTGAGCGAGGAGAGATCTTCCACAGAGCGGCTTGGCACGTAGCGGGAGGGAATCGCCGCGGGTCAGCTCAGCGCGGCCGCGGCCAGTGGCCGAGCTCCGCTCGCCATCATGGCGCTCCGCGGCGCGAGGCTGCCAGCGCGCTGTAGCGCGCGAGGTGATGGAACGGCAAGCTCGACGCCCGCGCGAGGACAAAAGCAAGACGCCGCCGCGGCTTGGCCGGCCTGGCGAGGCCTCCGCCGCTCGCCGGCCACGTGGCGGACGGTCTGCGGCCGGAGCAGGGCGCGCCAGGGCGAGCTGGCAGGCACCCGTGGAGCTCCTTTGTTCTCTGTGAATTTTCTCCAAGAATTTGAACTGAACATTCAAATGTGCAAAAATAAAAGTTGGAGTTTGAGATGTGGGAAACAATTTTCTTTTTGGTATGAACCTGAAATTTCAAATTTTTAAAGCTCAAACAGGCCATTTTCAAACAGGCGTTCAACACTATTTTTTGAGTTTTTGAGGGGCTTAACTGCAAAATTTGAAAAAGTTCCCAACAGTGACTAGGCCTGATTTGTGATGACAAACAACTTTTATTTTTGGAGATTTTCAAGTTTAGTACAAAATTCTTGAGATTTCGGTTGGGTGTCAAAAAGGCCTTTGTTTTGAACATAATTTGAATTTTTGATCAAATTTTGTGTACTAACACCATTGTTACCCATTTAATTCTGGTTTGATTGTGTTTTTAGAGTACTAATATCAGGGATGTCACACAATCTGTCTTTTAACAATCGTCGTCCTTCGGTTTGTAGAACCTCAACTTGTGTGCTTAATCATTCATCCCAAAGATTCTCACGATTATTGAGAGCTGCATTCTTTCAAGTTCTTGCTAGTGTTCTTCATTTTGCTTGCAGGAATTAGCCTCCTTGGTGAGGTCAACCAAATCATGACACAGTTCATAACCAAAGGAGTCATGGTGCTAAGATTGCAAGGTTTGAGTTGCTGACTTGAAGCCGCATCGGTGTGTTTCACTCCGCCAAAAATGATGGTTATCTTTACCTGATGGAAAATCAACCACCTAGGTCACATTAGTTGGTAATCAGAGCAAGGTTTACCATTAGGTTCACCCTTATCCTTGTTTTGCCTTCGTCCTAGAGCCCATAAAAAAACCTACAAAAAAAATTCCACTATCCTAGATCCCATTTTCGCCTTTGCAATTTTGTTTCAGAATGCCTTTTTCAGTTCATGTCCGTAGTTGAGTCTTGTTGCTGGTTTAGTTTGTGTTCTTAGTCATAGTCCAACAATGCCATCGCTGTGTTTTTCTTCCGCCACTCGCCCATCCACCTATACCCAGATCACAAGTCGATACCCCCATTACTCGACTTGCCCTGCTAGCCGCCTTGTATGATTTCACACCACGCTAGCCCTAGATAGGTTGCGAGCTACCTTGTACCTTTCGCCGCGTATCGTTGCCCCTCTTGGATCCATCTAGCGATTACCTTTTGCCCTAGCCGCTGCTGATCTATCTGTCTAGTTATACCTCTCCGAAACCATAACTTGAGGTACCTTTAGTAAAACGGGCATAACTTTTCGCTCGGTGCTCCATTTTGGCCCAATTTTTTATAGCAGATTCATTACTCAGAGTTGGATTGTCATCTTGTCTATCTCAATAAATTCAAAAAAATTGGGAAGATAATTAAAAAATTAGTTTACTATAGACACGTCTTTGCCAACAATTTTGACTTATACTTTGTACACTTATCAAACTTGGCTAATCTGCATTCGATATTTGCTAACCCTTGTTACCATATTTGGCCACCCAAAGCTCCACATACTTTCTTCAAATCAATACAGCGAAGGCCCTTGCAATCTTGGTGCCATCTCCTCATAGGTATCACGAACCAGCCACCGGTTATACCATTTCACTTCTTGTGTTGATAAGAACTTCGTAAGACATGTGCGAGGATGTGATTCCACAGCCAACCTTAGATTATTAGGGATAACATTCACTGTTCGTTCCTGATTTTGTGTCTATAATGGCAGGCAACGATGGAGCTTCTCCAATGGACTTCAACGAGTGTGTCAGCCAGGCACAACTGCAAACGTTCATGGAGGCAATACCGACCAAGATGAGAGACGAGATAAGAGACACAGTCGCCAGGTCCATCATTAAGAGCATCAATGGGCTCAGGCTTCCAGACACCATTGCAGGCGTCAATGGACAGGTCACTACGCTAACCGCAACTGCCTTGCTGCGTTGGAACCTCGTCCACCTCCTCAACCAGTCGATCAAGATGTGGTGCTTGACATCCATGGCAATGTGGACGAGGCATCTACACGAGAGGCACGCATACGAAGAAATATACGGCTTAACACTGCATGTGGTAATCGTCCCCCCGCTGATCCTTTCGCTAAGGTAAAATTTACTCTACCTTCTTTTGATGGACAATATGATGCTGAAGCATATCTAGATTGGGAGATGATGGTAGAACAAAAATTTAATGCCCACCTTGTGCCTGAGCAACATAGAGTTAGACAAGCTAGTAGTGAATTTAATGATTTTGCTATCATTTGGTGGACTGGTTTAGTTGCTGCAGGTCTCGCATCTCATACTTGGGAACAACTTAAGGTTGCTATGCATGATAGGTTTGTCCCTACTTCTTACCATAGAGAACTGCATTGTCAGTTGATGCGTTAAGATCAGGGAGATAAATGTGTGCAGGACTACATTAGTGAGCTTCAGAAGGGTTTGATGTGTTATGGGATAGTTGAGAATGAGGAGGACGCCCTTGTTCGATTTTATTCAGGACTGAGATGTAACATCCATGATATAGTTGATTATAAGGGTTTTAATACTGTCAACCAGTTGTTCCAGTTTCATATGCTTGCAACAAAGGGAGACCTTGCTGAAATTTCTGATCATGATATTTGTTAAGCTTTGATATGCAAACGAGCTTTGTTTTCACTTGATCATATCGTTAGATCTTTGCCTTCACTAACATCTTGCAGGAGTATAAGAATGTTTTCCCAGCTGAGATACCCCCGGGTCTACCGTGTTGAGAGGGATAGAGGATCAAATCGATTTGATCTCGGGAGCCTCTTTGCCAAATCGTACCGCTTATAGAACCAATCCCTTAGAGTCCTAGAGCTGCCTTCGGTAAAATGGACGCCCAGGCAAGATACGAAGTCTGATATTGATGATCTACATATGGTTGGAAAGAAGATTTCATAGAGCTTCCAATGACATTGGTTTGAGGCCCAAATTCCTCTTGAGTCGTCAGGAATCGTCCAAACAAGGTAGTGTCCAGAATCTGTTCCGGTGCCGCGTCACTGTCTTTTGGCCTTTGGGCCTTATATCGTTGTTGAGACCATTAGAGGGTGCGTCTATGGGTCAAAGACGACACTAGACTCTATTTTACAGCAGCCGCCGCCACCATTAGGGTTTGGGGTTTTGCTTTACATCAATCTATCTTTGAATAGTCGTCGTCCTTTGGTTTGTAGAACCTCATCTTGTGTGCTTAATCATTTAGCCGCATATTGTCACCATTATTGAGATCCACGTTCTTTCAAGTTCTTCCTTGTGTTCTTCGTTTCGCTTACATGGATTAGCCTTCTTGGTGAGGTCAGCTGGATCATGACACGGTTGATAACCAGAGGAGTCGTGGTGCTAAAATGGCAGGGTTTGAATTGCTGACTTGAAGTCGGATCGGTGTGTTTCAGTCCGCCAAAAACGATAGTTATTTTTACCTGACGGAAGATCGGCCACCTAGGTCACATCAACATCCAATCCATATATTTAGCTGCCATGTAAAAACCTGGCACTAGTATTATCCTAGAAGCTTCATACCAGCTGGTACTAAAGTGAAAGTTAGCATTCTTCTAGAATTAAATAGGAAAACTACACAACTAGTGACTAAGGGTTGGCATGTGAAGGTATCCAAATGGTCGACACTGAAGGTGATATCTACACTAGTGGAGAACCCCCTATTGTCTCGGCTAGTAAGGGCCTTTCGTACCGTCTAGCGAACCGAGAGCGCCCAGCGCCCAGCAGGGACAATAGGGGTACCTTTAATCCCGGCCATGGCAACCGAGACTAAAGGTCCTTTAGTCACAATTGGTATTACCAACCAGGACTAAATGGGTTCCAATGTGCAGATGGATATACCCCCTTTAGTCCTGGTTGGTATAATACCAACCGGGACTAAAGTTTTTTTTTTTTTTTGCTTTTCTTTGCCAGCAATACTGAATTCTGTCATTTGTTATTTATATATTAAGTAAACTAATATATGTTAAAATTCATGTTTGTTGTTTATGTATTAATACTGCTCATCATATGTGGGGGAATAGAATATCCGCTGTAGCGAAAACATCTGTTCACTAGTCGTGGCCTATTTTGCATGATGGGTCAAGGTCTATGAGCGGATATTGTGCCTGCACTAGATATTCTATGTCACAACTTCTTTAAGGATAATGTGGCTCCAGAAAACCTTTGTAAAACTATTTCCTTATTCCTGTATGATATCCAACCGAACTTAGTGGTCTCTCGGTTGTGTATGTTCTATTTCTATTTGAAGGTGGCTTCGAGGGCAAATACTCTGCTATAATGTACCACTTAACATTTATCTAATCTAGGACTCAAAAGCTACTCTGTGATGTCCGACATGAAGTGTCTATATTGTTTTGTGCATCTTTATTTTTCTTGTTCCATGCATAATAACTATAACACCCATGTTGGCATTGGGGGCTGGAATCGAGAATTGGCATTGAAAACCCCTAATACGGTAATACCGCAGTTTGGATGGCTTCGGAATTGGCTGGCGGAATCGCGCTCCAATGCCGCGCCCAATTCACCGACGGCTGCGCGACCCTGCCCACAATTCGGAGCCCTCTTTCTCTGCATTGCTCTGAATCGTCGTTCCCCCACGCATCGCTTCGTCTTTCCTCGCGAAAAAGTAGCAGAGCGAAAGGGCGACCATGGAGGCCGCCGCCGGCCGCCCCTGCCTCTGCCGCACCCGTCTCCGGCACAGGTCTGCGTGATGAGCGGGGCGTGGAGCTGCTTCGTCGTGCTCCCGCTCCACCTCCTCGACGCCCTTGTGCACACCTCTGCCACCGGCGACCTCCCATCCATCCTCGCGCCCGGCGGCCGTTGATCTCTCGCCTGGTCCGGCGCCGCGTCCCGATCCCGCGCCATCGAGGTGAGCGTCCACAGGCAGCCCCTCCGCCGCTCCTACTCCGGCACAGATGCGTTGCGTCTGCACCTCCTCCTCATGCCCGTGCTGTCGTGCATCTTGCGCAGGAGGCCTTGCTGTCTTGGCTGCACTCCCACAGGCCACGGCTTGTTATGGCACGATTGGATCTAGAACATGCAAGGAAGGGAGGAGACAGAAGAGGAGATCGACAACAGAGATGGTAGAGGGCGGAAAAGGATCGATGAAATCATGAATCTATCCATGCGTGATTTATGTATTCCCCAAAAAACATTATTATGTGTTGTCATCAATTTTTTTTCATGTTTTTATATCATATTATTGCAGTTTCTACTATTATTTTTAAATATTCTCATGTATTTAAAGTGAAAAGTAATGTATATTATCTTCAAATAAATATGCATATTGCGAAATATATTTTTGCAATGTGTTTAAACTATTGTAGACAATCCAACCAACCATTCCACCTTTGTGCATCCAAAAATGAATTGGAATTGGTTATTTTGTTTGATTCCAGCTCTCAACTACTTGCACATCCATACAATGGCACGGGTATTTGAGGTTATTTCCAATTCCCATCCGCATTGGTATTATAGACCAATTCAATGCCACACCTTTCAATATCTACATCCCAACGAAGCCTAATATTATTTTGACACGTCTAATTGTCATGGAAACTACTCAAAACAAATTAGTATCACACATAAATGAGAAAATTAAATTACTGAACCCAATTTATTTACCACTATAAAAACATGTATCATTAACTCTACCTCAAAATCCTCTCCATCCTCCCTCAAAATTTTACTTACTTCGTTTCCAACATGGATTTGAACATAAAATTATTTATCTCATATGAATCATATGATAAAAAAAACTATTCATAAAATCCTATTGAAATTAAAACTTGAGGGTTTACCTATGTCACACTACAACATAAATCATTTGTAATAACACTGCACATTTTCCAATAATAACAGGAACCCAAAGAAACGTTATTGCGGTGCGTCGTTGCTTATGTCATCGGTGGAGCCGTTATTGCCGCGACCACTACAATAACGGGGAGCAGTGATGTCATGAGGACAGCCATTATTAGAAATAGATGGGTCACAATAATAACATATGATGCTGACATCATCGCTGTCTGTTATTACATATACTATTTTTAATAACGGCTTCCCTGTTAAAAATACCTTCTTCAATAACGGTTTCTGGTTTCTACTGACGTTATCATGGTCCGTTGTTCAAAATTAAGGCTAGGGCTAACTTTACAGATGATGTCATCAGTCTTTTACTACAAATGTACCAAGGAATGCTGATGTCATGTGTCCGTTATTACAAACGATTTGAAATTTGATTTTTTTCAAATGATCTCGTATGGAGAAACTAGCTTAATGAAGTTTGTAGCTGACAACCTAAAAAGAAACTTTGTAGTTGACAATTTTTATTTTGAGATAATATTGTCTACAAAAACCTAATTTTAAATTTCCCAAATTTGAAATTTAAATTTCGTAAACGACCTCAGATGGAGAAACTACCTGCATGAAAGTTGTAGATCTCGAAAAGTTAAGAAACTTTATAGCTTACAATTTTTTATTTGAATTCGTTTAGGGCCTCAAAAAAGCAATTTTTACTCGGTGAAGTATAATATGTGGAGAAAGAAAGTATGGACACAAGTAAAGTGTAGTGCAGTGGTCGAGTAAGTTCTTCGCGAACGGGAGGTTGCGAGTTCGAATTTGTGAGCCGTAAAGTTTAAATTTCCTGAAAAAAATAGGATAGCTTGGATGGGTGGGTGGCCGGTGGGGCCTTCCTCTCCTAATTTTTTTTGTTGCTATTAGTCAGTTTTTTTTTCTATTTGTAATAACGGGCGTGATGATGTCATCTATCTGTTATTGCAGTGTCTATTTGTATTAACGGGCCTGATGACATCATCCACCCGTTATTGCAGTGCCTATTTCTAATAATGGACATGGTGACCGTTACTGCAGGGTCGAGCCTACAATGACGGAAAGTTAATAACGGGAGGGATGCCCGTTTTTATAATGCTATTTTGCCTATTATTACAGGACCTGATTGTAGTAGTGTCATAAACTCTATTTCTAAAGCGTGAAACAAATTAATGCATAATAAAAACAAATGAAGGAAGGATGAAGTAGAGATTACCTTTCCAACACTTTGGATGAGTCAACTCCAACGAATGAATCAGTGAAAAAAAAGGCTCCCTAATAAGCTTGGGAAGGCGCCATGGAGAAGAAGGCTGAGCTCTCAGGTTTGACCTGTGGATTGTGTGTCTGATCTTGGGGAGGAAGAAGCTTGGCCAATTTTTATAGGATGAAAAGTCCGTTCTCTCCAGTAGGATGGACAGTACATGACCACTTTTATACCGGGACTAGAGCCCTAGGATGGAAAGTCCGTTCCAGTACGTAGTGCTAATCTCCTTTCTGCAGCCAGCACGAGGTGATCCCCTTAATGCAAATTCCCAATAGGATACTAGCGAAACACACACAAGAGAGTAATCCACATGAGGAAAATCTATAAATGGTTATTAGAGTCGACAACAATAATACAAACACAAGAAAAAGTATCTATGTGAGTACTTTGTAAGCTTATAACCAAAATAGACAGAACAAAGATTAATATGGTTTTGATTAACTGTGGGTATAAATTTATGTCTATAAATTTCTAACACCTGTATCTGTTAAACTTATTATTAAAATATGTCGAAACATAGATTGATGGACTAGTTCATTTAGCTACAAATATCTCATAAACAATAAGAAACACGGGAGGGCAGTTTATTTCCAAATTGACTACTCCTTTTTCCCAGACACACACACACACACACACACACACACACACAGATATATATATATATATATATATATATATATATATATATATATATATATATATATATATATATATATATATATATATATATATATATATTGTGTTCTAGTCCTTCCTCAGCTAATAGTCATCTTGAAAGAGATGTCATGAACCAGTCAGCACAATAATAGCCTCCCGTTCTTATCAGGAGAGTTGCTGCCTATCGCATAGCAAACCATATAGCTGTCAAACTGCTTGGCTGGATGACGGGAGTGTGGCAACAAAACACATCGTGGAAAGAAAAAGGAACAACACAGAAGCAACTATACTTGATGCCTGAAAACGACTATTTCTTGCTTCCGTCATAAGACAAAAATATTGTTGTAGTATACGTAGGACTGATGAAATGCTCAACTCAGCCATGATGTTAATAGAAACAATTTTTAATAGGATTATGTTCAATAGATTCACAACATTGATCCATTGTACAAATTAGAAATCTCAAGAAAGAATAGCAGGGTAAGGAGGAGCTCGGGTCATCGTAGGGACAGGGAAAACAATAAGGGATTGCTCGTATGAATAATAGGTTGTGATCGACATCCTAACTTAGGAAACACGATAAAAACATACTCCCTCCGTTTCATGAAGATTGTGATTATAGTTTTTTAAGATAGATTACTGGTGGTGTGAAAAGACTCATGCTAGAAGTTATTAGCTAATTCGAACACCATTTTGTCCTCCTATGTCCGGGAACTGTAGTCAATTAATGTGCAATTTTTTCACATTCCCGTCCTAGTTTTCTTGAACACCGTTTTGCTCATAGCATTAATATGTAGATCTCATGGGAGTATTAGATTTGATTCTCGTGGTTTCCATGTACAAATTCTACTTGATGGAAAACAATAGAAATTGGACATTACTAGAACAATTACCATCAGTACTGGTCAAAACTCTGATTCTGTAAAACCAAGATGGGCTTCATGACCCGATAATAAACATGACCCTTTGGTAGTGGTCATGAGCACAAGCCATGTGATTCTTGTTATGAAATATGTATGTGCCGTGATTTTTTTTTACGAAATATGCAACCTCCCACCTCATTCAACATCCCACCTAAAGAGCATATCAAAGAAGATATGTTTTCCTTTTGAATTCACCCCCTGTAATAAATGGCCTCCCGGGATCATGTAAGTTACATTAATATCAGGTCTAATTCCTACTTAGATTGATGATGTTTATAATGTAAAACCACCATAGAATGTTAATACTAGCTACCATATCTGATGTTGTAAATATTGATCCGTTATCTCACCTAATTTTCAAAGAAATAGAAAATGGTTTGTGCATTAATTCAAAATTACTCGACAACATCGTCTACCTATGCAGTTCCACTTCAACTTTTGACCTTTAACATGATGCACATCCAGTCCTAATTAAACCATTTTAATTGACAAATGTGTCTTGTTCGTTAGTAGTTGTATTACTCTCTGTCATTTATGAAGGAATAATAAGAAGAGATGGGGCTGCCAATAACCCTGTTGTATTGTGTACATGTCAATGTTTTGAGCAACAGAACTGAAAATGTTCAATAATGATTTATTATGCTTGCATGACTCTTGAATCATATTTACACCAAGAGACAATATCATGTCAGTTTGTGGAGAATTTAAGACTTGCTTGAAGTTTCTCCCAAAATTTTGGTGCCACTTTGTTGCTAGCTCTTTCTGCTTCAACGAGCAATATTTCCTCATGCAGCGGACGAACACTAACTTGCGCGACGAAGTTGGCACAGATTGCTTCAAACAGAACCCCTCCAAACCCTCTTTCCTCTTTCCTCCTCACCACAAACCCTTCTTCTCGCCCTAGCTCCTCAACTTTGTCCAACACTGACTTGGCATTTATGCCGGACACAATAAATCGAACCCGATCTGACAAAGTCCCAATCAACCCGCTCAGATCACACCCTGATGCGAACGTAAGGATATCAAATGCATTCATCTCCCTTGCTAGCTCTGATTCCGCCTCCCATTTCACCACCTCAGGAGTAGGATGAGAAGAGCCGGGTGGCGTGATAGAAGAAAATGACATACCATCTTTCCGTAACCAAGGATGGTCCAACATCTCATCAACCTTGATGCGTGTATTGGGTTCCGGATCCAGCATCCTCCCGATGAGGTTCCGGAGCTCCATGGAAAACCACTTGGGGCACCGGAGCCTCCCTGAGCAGATCTTGCGGTACATGCCCATGAGGTTGCCGTCGTTGAACGGCAGGTACCCGGCTGTGAGCGAGAAGAGCACGACGCCGCATGACCACACGTCGGCCTTGCCAGGGTCGTAGCGCTTCTTGAGGAGGATCTCCGGAGCGACGTAGGCAGGGGAGCCACAGGCCGTGGCCGTGAGGCCGTCGGGGGCGAGGTGGCGGTCAGCGAAGGCGCAGAGCCCGAAGTCGGTGAGCTTGAGGTCGCCGCGCTCGTCCAGGAGGAGATTGTCCGGCTTGACGTCGCGGTGGAACACGCCGCGCGCGTGCGCGTGCGCCAGCGCGGAGACGAGCTGCCCGAAGAGCCGGCGCGCCACGGGCTCGTCGGATCGGCCCCGTTCCTCGAGCGCGGACTGGACGCTCCCGCCGCGGGCGAGGTCGAGCACGAGGTAGACGGTGGAGCGTGAGGCGAGGACGTCGAGGAGGCGCACGACGTGCGGGTGGCCCCGGACGCGCCGGAGCGCGGCGAGCTCGCGCTCCACGGAGCGGCGCGCCGCCGCAGCGTCCTCGGGCGAG
Organism: Digitaria exilis; assembly: GCA_015342445.1. NCBI lineage: Eukaryota > Viridiplantae > Streptophyta > Magnoliopsida > Poales > Poaceae > Digitaria > Digitaria exilis. The sequence goes on from JACEFO010002656.1 coordinate 297,502, forward strand.
CACGGGTGGTGCGGCTTCGGGACGGCCTTGACGGCGACGTGGACGCCCGTGCGGACGTCGCGCGCCCGGTAGACCTTGGAAGAGCCTCCCCTGCCGAGGATGCGGCCGAACTCGTACCGGCCCTGCAGGACCTTCGTGTAGCTTTCGGACGACGGGTAGGCCGCCGCCGATGACTCGTCGTCAGGTGGCATCTCCGGCGAGGGTGGAGGCTGCCTGCACGCGCGCTCTTAGTCTTTGATGGTTTTGGTAGAACAGGTGTGGATGTTGGTTGGGAACTCCCAACCTCCAAGGCCGGTGGATTGGTTTGATAAGTAGCCCTGTGATACACAAGCCTGAATGTATTCGTTCATTCAGATGCAGGGGGTGCGCTGGTTCCACGATCCCACTGCCAAAAAGATCATTATTTTTTTATAACGATGACGATATTGACAAATACGTCCCGTTTTTATATGCTATGACAGCCTTTGTTATTAATAATGAAATTAGGTAATTTTAGTTTGGTGTTGGATACCAATTTAAACTTCTGTGAAACACAATACATATACATAAATTGGTGCTCGTTGGATATGGTACTCACATTTATTTGAGGGTCGCTGTCCAACCTACTAATATGTAATTTTACACCTCGCAGAATATGTTTAGTGTTATAGTTAATTAGGACCAAAAAGGATTGCCATTATCTCTACAAATATCTCATCTTTCCTGCAGTGTAACCTTATTAAATATAATGTAGACTATCAAGCACCAGATTTAACTGCAGGTACGTGTATGCCAGAATCATCATCTTGTGCTATATTTATTACTTTATGGAATTGAGGCGTTTCTGTCATCCAAGTCACCCTAACCCGCCACCAATCTCCCGCTGCTTTTGGCTTGACGGCGACCCAACGCAATACAAGGGGCATTATTGGTGTTAGGTCCACCGGAGATTCGCTCGCTGATGCTCGTCGTCTAGTCACGGTGCTTGGACAAGATGCCAGGATCCCGGTCGCCTCGCCATACCAAGATTCACTCCCATACTTGCACACAAGAATCACCGCGTACGCACCTGTTGTGATGTACTCCATTTGCCCAAAAAAGGAATATATTCTCATTTCTAAAAAAATTACAATCCACATCGTTTTATCTTCTTACATCGTATCATATTTAACATCACTCCTGTGTTTCCACCTCAATTCTTTCCCGCATCACATCGCCCCAGAGGAGATCAGCAATGTCCATAATCTTTGTTGGTGACTGCCCAAGCATAGATTAGTGTTCTGTTGTCCATCTATGATGGATCAGTGACAACTTAGAGTTTTCCCTGGTATTTTCCAGATTGTGTGTTATCTCTTTTTCGATCATAGACATGTATTTGTTACCTATATTGACGCTCTGCACCACCGAACTTGAGCTCTCTTTTTTCACAGGGAAGGCCAAGTGAGGGGCGCTCCTGGTGCCTGCGCCAGGGCTCAAACCCAGGTCGCCGGCGTGGGGGCTGGCTCAAGGAACCACTCGGTTCACCAGTGCACTTGAAATTTACCTCGTTGCCTTCTTATTTCAAAATTCTACTCATCCTCCTCCATCAACATGGTTGCATCCTCGAGCTGAGCTGCTCCGGTTTCCAGTTATCTGGTCATTGCTCACTGCATTCATTGCTGGTTACTAGGTTCTCCATGATCACAACCCGTCGCACCTCCTGTGCTTGTAACCTTGCCATCCTCATGGTATATATGCCATTGTATGTCCAGTTGGTGACTTCGTCCCATATTAATTCTCTTCACCGTGCGCGCTGTCAAGTCAACACAATCCGCTGTCTTCTAGGTGGCCACCGCGGGCCGATTAGTCGAGGAGATCAAACTAATTTTGTGGCCGGCCATGCTGATAGCACAGCAGATGTATCAGGCGCATGTATCTGCAGTACAATAATAGCCTCTCGTTCTTATCAAGAGGCGCGGTATGGGTGCAGCGTCGCAACCTATCCTATCAAACACACCGGAAGTCTTTCCAATCATACTATCTGGGTCAGAACACGATAATGGCAAGAAAACAAACACCCAATAAACAAGCAACAATAATGGAGCAACATTATTTCATCTCTGAAAACGACTGCTGTCGGTTTCCATCCAAAGCTCGATTGGACTATGACACTATTTTCAAGCAGCTATTTGATAAGTTTATGATGCCAAGCAAGCAGAGAATAGTGAGGGGACAGATCAGCTAGAATATTTGGAAAGAGTACAATAATCAGTTTACAATCCCATGCAAGTCACGCAGGGCTTTGATGCATGGCTGATATTGCAATTAAATTTGTGACGTCTTTTTCCAGAACAGAGCAAGCCCATTTCGATTTCATCAACTTGAAACATCTATAGTTGCATATCAGTAATGCAGCTCAAGAACCTGATCCACACCAGGATCAGGTAAGTCATTCCATAAATCTTCATAGTTCTAAATTATAAGTCATTCCAGTTTTTTCGGAAAGTCAAAGCATCTCAAGTATGAGCAATTGTATACAACAAATCACTACAGTTTCATAGTATATCTATTTGGTGCCACAAACCTTTATAATCTCATCTATAATTTTGATTAAACATAAAATGGTTTAACTCTCTAACGAAGTTTGGATCTTAGTATTGCCAATTTGAGGCTGTTTTTGAGCCTCCAGGTGAAGCCACCCATCCTAGGTGGAAACTATAAACAATAAAGAAATTATAGAAATTCTAACAAAAATCAAAAACATCCTGCCATTAATCTGACAACCCTTATCATAATAGTCATTGGATGTATTATATTTGTAAAAAAATTACCCACATGTCATTATGTAAATAGGCTAAAATAATCCCCAAGCATGTATCCAAATTACCCACATTATATAAAAAATATAAAGTAACCCCTAGTCTTTATGTAAATTACCCACAAATGTCACTATAAAAAATGTCAAATATCACCCCCTAAACTTGCATATAAATTATCTAATTATGTCATTGTTAAAAGTTAAAGTAGCCTCTGTATCTTAATCTAACTTATATAATTACAACAAAACTCAAAGTGCACCAAAAGAAAATTCTAAATTACTATCCCTAGCGTTTTAATATATTGATATGTTAATGTTTATATAAAATACTATGTGTGTCACATATGAGCGAAGAGATAAGAACACTGATTTTTATTTTGGTCACATGCTCAAACGAATAGTTCAATTGAATACATACCAAACACATATAGAGGGGGTGACACAAAGTGAAAACAAATTGCTACTAACTAAACCTATTACATCTAGAAAATGATGAATATGTATATTAAAGTATTGGTGAAATATTTAAAGATGAAAATAAGTGTGAGATAATTATAATTTTTAGAGAGCACCTGATTAGCATCTAGCATACCCAAGTTCGACTCCCTACACGACCGAAACTAGGTTTGGAATAAAAAAAATTGTATAAAAAATAGCTTCGAGCTTTCCCTACTAACTTCGGTCAAAATAATATTTTTATATTAATTTTAATTAGCCTTTGTGGGAGCCGAGTTGATAGGCTAATGGCTTATAATTTGGAACAGGGTTGTAGCTTTTAACAGACAGCAACTACAAAATCAAGTTATGGTAACATCCTCACAAACAGAGGCAAAGGGCACTAAGAGGCACAGACCTGGAGAGTGCGACAACGCCATCTGGCATGAGGGAGAATCAAAGTGGGGTCCTCAGGCCTCAACTGCCGCTGCCTTGAGCAGTTGATATATATAATAATCCTCACATTCATTTTGTCTAGAAACACATTACAGAAACGAGTATTCTGAAGTGCTTGTATCACATTGCAAGGTGGTAAGTTTAACCAACTAGCTAATATTGAGCTTGCGTAAACTGGAATTCACATAGATGTTTATTCAGTATTTTCTCACAATAGAATATGTTTCTAGTTTTTTAGGCGGAACACAGAGTATGAATTTGTATATGATCTGGTAATAGAGAAAATTCGATGACCAGTATTGAGGTAAATTCTAAGGGTAGTTGCTAACCAAGCATGTTGTTAGTGTGTTACCATGGCCCATCATGACCGGCTTGGAGTCCATTCTCTATGATCGTTTCATTGAATTCGTGATGGTTTAGATGCATAATTTTTCATTGTCACATCATGAAAATGTCAGGCAGCACTTGGCATCAAATTCACAATCATGCTGCATAATTATCAGTTCCATTAATCATTATTACATATACATGAACCAGTATTATCTCTTAAATATAATGATATGTAACTTAGATACAGCCTAATGATACTTGATACATGTACAAAAGATTTGGCACAATTATCAGTTTATCACGGGGAGGTTTGTATCTCCAGACAGCTTCGTTTTCCTTTTACATACACAGCCAATTTCTGTAGTCTTTGTTGCCCGGGATTTACATACTTAACTTCTTTTTACATGTACACCACCATATCCGCCACACGAAATTTCTGAAAAAGTTCGGGTCTTCAGGCTGAAGAAAGGCTTTTGAAGACTTCTGCTCCAGTACGAACAGGTTTACCTCCACAGACATGGATAGAATTGCAGAAATCCCTCTTCTCGGGGAACTTCTTGATATGTTCCATTATGATTGGTGCATTTTGGATGATCAACCTCTTGCACTGAAAAAGAAGTGACGCTGTTCAGAAACAGTCATATTGAATTAATCAGAAACAGTCATCTAGTAAGCCTTACCTTTTGTACAAAATTATCTGCATTGTTGCATCCTTTCAGAAGTATCTCGATTATCTTAAGCTGCTAACAGTGAATAGAACCATGACATAAGTCTTTGTCTTTTTTCTAAAAAAAAAAACTGAAAAAATACTTATCAATAAAAGAAAGAAAGTAGTATCACATAGCGACGTACAAACACAAAATAATCCATATGTGGACCCAAAGTAGATTACTAATGTTATTAATTGCATGGGACAGATATTAAACTGGATTTTTGGCCTCGGTAGCATAAGTTTAATATACCAACTACTTTGTCTTATAACTTAAGTTGTTGAGACTAAACTCCAACCTTTAATGAACATGTTTTTTCGCGACCGTGGCTGAGCACATATTTCATTAAGAGGAAGAAGAGAGTAGTTCAGTACAATCAAAGTCGTGGAGGAGGGATGAACATGTCAAATCCCATTGACAATCATGCAAGGCAGTAAACTGATAGAATAATCCATGCCATCGAGATATAGGACACTTCAGATGGATGAGATTAAAATAAGCAAATCAGAACAATCTGTGAGCCACACACATTGTTTCCCTGCAAACATATGCCCAGACTGCACAACTAATCACTATGACTCATGGGACATAACTGCATTGAGTTGCTGCTACTCATATGCCTAACTGGCAGCTAGGCCAACTAATGAGTTATAGCCTCATAGAAACAACATCACAGCAAGCTCGCTGGGACACTGGCAACTAACAATCAGGGACTGCAAGAGAATTAGTGGAAAATTTACACAGGATTTTGAAACTCATAGGGAAAAATTGGACTGGAATATCACACATTGTAACTACAGTACTCTGAACAAGTCAAATTCACACAGAATGGCTGACAAAAAGTTTAAGCTGTATGAAGATTGAAGAAACAGGCCACATAATTTATGCCCTGGAAATATATCAGATGCTGAGGACACACATGCATATGGAGATACAACTACGAACTAGTAATGTCATCTAGGCGCAGTATTTTAGAATTTTTGGAGGATGTCTGATTGAAGTAATCAATGTAGTGTGTGCCCTTCATTTATTTTTCCTTTATATCAAGGTGAAACACATGTACAGGTAATTTGCTATGAAAGGTAATTTGACTCCTTACAATTACAGAACACAAGATTACCAAAAAGGAAGAAACCATATAAAATTGATAGAACAAAATGAAACAAAGAAAGCATAAGACATGAATACCTCCATGTCTGGATCTTCAAGATTAGTAACGATCTCATCGACAACCTCATGGCAAAGGCTACAGGTATCTTCATGTCTTGGGAGACGAATGAATGTTGCCTTCGCACAAAAATTTACTGATATGCAAAAGTCTTCAGGACTTAAAGAAGCGATTTTTGTGAAGAAAAGAGGGGCATAGTAATCTATCAACCTTGTGCACTGTCAGAATTCAACCCGTAAGCATATATTACGTAAGACATTGAAACCTTTATTTAGAATAAAGGTACATCTATTTGAGGTAAGCAAACAATACCTCCAGCTTAAAGGAAGCAAACTTTGAGCAAGCTTGGTGAAGTGTATTAATGATTTCAGTCTGGGTCTCGTTTTCTTTAAGATAGAAGAGGGCTTCTGTGGCAAACTGCTCACAAAGTTGGCATAATTGTGGATCTTTCTTCATTGCTGGAGATACTGTGATGACATTGGGAGTCTTTATGGCATCTAGAATAATATTAAACCAGTGGAAAATGATAAGTTGAAGGCTAATTAGAGATACGACATTTAACAAAACAACTAAATAAGAACACAGTAAAAGTAGTGTAATTCATGTGTTAATTTTCACTACGTACTTAAAAAAATGCAGCTGCTTCAATACTCATTCAATAAGCTTTTGATTTAAGACAAATATATGCAAATTGCTATTAGGCTTTCATAATTATCTTCTAAAAATTGTCATAGTCAGGGCCTAACCTACCTTTATCGTCAAGAGAAAAATTTGAGATCCTGCTCCTTATAAAAAGCCACCTACTTCCTTCTATAGGTTGGTTATTGAGTGTTAAAAAAACAGTCATGATCTGTTTCCCTTTTTCATCTCAAACAAAAATATGTTTTCCTTTCAAATATGCACAAAGAATTTCATTAAAGGAAAGTGAGGCTTATTGATATCAAGAGAGAGAACATAAATGGGATACTATCTACAATGGAATTCCATCAGGATCTTTGGTGGTAGCTGAGGTCAGGGAAAGAGAGAACTATGCCAGGAGGGTAGAAATTACAAAATGTCAACATAAAATGATTTTTCCCATCCGTTTGCCCTGAAAAAGGGACCTAACTAATTTTCATAGAGATATTTCATTTTTTTAGAGTCTCACAGCTTTAACACAGAAAAAAATGCCTATTACGAATAATTAAAATAAATAAAAAATTGGAGCCATGTAATGCTTGTAATGGATATATGATTGCAAATAAAAATCATTTACGCACCAGCATCATCAAAAGCCATGCTTGTAGCACACCAAAGCACAAGGCTGATGGCAAAAATAACTTGAACTCTTGTTTCCATTTTGTCTGTAAAACCAATAAACAGTAACAATTAAGTACAGCACTGCACATCCCCATGCCATTTTCCTTTATTTCGATAACTACAACAGATAATGCTTCCACAAAATGACAGGCATGACAACGGAGATAAATAATTTCCTTCCGGATACAAATCTCTATTAGTTTTTTTTTCGCGGTATCTCAGTTTGTTTTACCCTCTTCAGTTTCCGTTATGTCAAGATCTTCATCTGAAACCTAATAACTAATTTTAAATAACTAGAAGATATAGTTCTGGAATACCCTAAACGTTCAAAAATCCAGATATAGAGCTGATTGATCAGCACCAGATCCCCATTCTCTGCTTTCTTTTGGACCATACTTAGGACACAAACTAAAAAACCAGTGTAGTTGACAGTCATGCTTCATGAATTGATGTATTCTCGCTTGACAGTGGTATAGGTTAGCTCTCCAAAAATCATATTTTCTACATACCAGTCTCTCCTTTTCTATCTAGAACAATAGAGCAGTAGGGGCAGGTATCCTAAACCAAGATTGACCTTTTGTAGCAAAGGCGTAACAATTCTTCGTAATGCGTAAGTCCAAATCCTGTCGATACCTATTAGCTGACATCTATATACAGGGAAAAGGGGAAAAAACACCAGTTTTCTCCAGATAGATATCTCGTTCTGAAACTATCGGAACGACAAGCAGCTAGCTGTAGTAAGAGATGAGGAATCAAACTCGCCTGTAGGGTGTATCCCAGGAGAAACAGAAAGGAAAAAGAATCTAAGAAGCTTCTAGAATCGTACCTCGTGCGTTCACAAGAGTATTGGGTGGCTCGACGATGGCAGCAGAGAGCTGGGAGGTGTCCGAGCAGCGACCGCGGGCACGGAGAGGTAAAGGGAGGAAGAAGAACGGAAGAGATGTGGATTTGAGATGAGACACATAGACAGCGCGGCGTTGACTAGCTGGATTGGATGTGTTGCTTGCTGCTCTCCGCAGTCCGCACGCCAGTTGAGCAGAGCATGAGGGGATATCCGCGGTGCTTCGCATCCGACGACGAGGCAAAAAAAGAATTGTAACAGAGGGGACGAATAGAATAGAATAGAATAGAATAGAATAGACCGAGGCTTCCTACGACGCATCTTCTTTATGGCGCACTAAGGCCCAACTCAGTTTACTTTAGCACAACTCAGCTTTGGACATGTAAAATCAACCCAAAATGTTCAACAATTTGGTAACACCTAATCAACATTGTCCTAGAAACTACTAGAAGCTGCACAGACCACTTGTTGAAGTAGCGAAGACAGAATGTTGAATCTACATAATCAAAATATCAAAATATCTTTCCTTACGATCCGTGGCCAATTCCACGGCAGGAGAAGCAGGCCACGTCACCTGCTTTTTCCGGCCGTCGGATCGGCCGGATGTAAGGCCGAGATCGCGCCAATCCTCGACATTTTATAGAAAAACCCTCGAACTTTACAGAAATATAACCCGCCGTCCATACTACTCTCTCAGGATTTTTTATGAAGAAGCCCTCGAATTTTCACGAACTCAACCCGCGGTCCACCCAACCGGCCAAGTAATATTTTCAAACAAACCCCTCTGCTTTCTCCAAATCAACCCGCCATCCCCTTCCTCTCTCAGAAACTTTCTTGAAAATAGCCTCAACTTTTACATAAATTAGGTAACAGCCCGTTCTATTAGTTACTTCCATACAAGCAGCACTATACGTACATTTCGACCACCAAAACGAGTTCGAAACAAAACATAACCAATGTAAAATTTTATTATAATTTTAAAACCTACGATTTTATTGTAGAGCGTATTTTAAACCCAAAACACTTTCACAATTATTCCCACGGCTATTTATCTACGCCCCGACGTAGAAAAAAAATTGGTACAAAAAACTTTTTAAATTCAAAGTGTTCCATAATCCGTTCTCACCTAAGATGCGGGCATCAAAACATCTCTAAATAAAATAAACATGGAAACTGCTCAAAATTTAAAAATAAAAACATATTGTAGAGAAAACAAAAAAATCAAACTCCCTTTTCTAATTCCCTCGTTATAGCTAACATTGCACATCAAAATTTTTAATTCAAAGTGTTTACATAATTTGTTCTCACCTTTGATTCGGACATCCAAAACATCTCCAAATTGAAAATTCAAATATATTATGCATCAAACTTAAAAACAATAGAAGTCACTTCTCCAATTTGCTCATTATGGCTAACATCTGAAAATCAAAATGTTTTTAAGTTAACATCTAAATGTTTTTTATTCAACATAAAAGTTGCTCTAAATACCAAAATCTATAAAAATTCTTACATAGCAAACATAATACAATGCTCCTTTGCAATTCTCTTGCATAAATTTTTCTATTTCAATATACTTCAAATAAAATATACCTAACGTTCCAATCTACAATGTTTCCACATAGCACTTTTACGGGTTCAATGCGCTCTAGCATTTATTTTCAAAATAAAAATTGTACTACCAAATGAAAGAAAAACACACAAGTACATCCAGTACATTGTCCTAGAAACTACTAGAAGCTGCACAGACCACTTGTTGAAGTAGCGAAGACAGAATGTTGAATCTACATAATCAAAATATTAAAACAGAAGAGTCGAAGGGGAATGGAAGAGCGAGCTCTTCTCCAGGTAGCCGTCGTCGGCCACCTGCAGTGCCGTCGCCTGAGCCTATTGTTTGCCGCCGCCGTTGTATGAGCCTGCGCACGCCGTCACCGTGTCGCGACCACGCTCCATTTGTCGTCATTGTGCTCCGCACTGCAGCCACCGCTACTGCGTCATGTTTCACTCTACAGCCATTGTCGTGTCTTACTCCACCTTCTACCGTCGTAGCGCTGCTCCGCAGCTGCGCCGTCGCGACACCTTGCTATGATCCTCCTTCTACCAGACCATCGGTGGCCTAAGCCTGCGCGCGTGGCGCCACCGCTGCCTGAGCCTATGTGCGCCGTCGTCATGTCGTGGCCACGCTCCATCTGCAGCCGACGTGCTCTGCTTGTCGCTACTCTGCTCTGCAACGCCGGCGGGCAGGGAGGGGCGGCACCGGTGGGTTGCACGAGGAGGTTGTGGATGAGAGAGGGGATTAGCTAGGGTTTGTGGTGGATATGATGGCTATAGTTGGTTGCACGAATATCAAACATTGGAAGATGGGTAGGCTAAGATTAACCGCAAGATGGATAGGAATCCCCAAATAGACCTGGGTGTTATCCTTCAGCCCAGAAAACAAATGTGGTCCAGTGCAGTTGTGAGAACCTTCAAGTCAAATCTCGTTAATTACATAATATTCCATTGATCAATCTTATTAACAGGATTTAACCTAGATCATCCTTAAAACGTGTCCCAAAACATACCTAGGATGACACATCTCACAAGCATAACTAAAACATCTTCATCACAAATATTGCATGCATAGTCTTCACCACTTGTGGCTCGTTAGGTAGACCAACTCCTAGCATCTACTCTCCACTCGCACCACCCTCCGAAGGGTAGAAATAGCCAAACACGTTCTGGTGGCACATCGCCTGCATAACTTCAACGATAGCATCATGAGTACAAAGTTACTTCGCATGACTTATCCAATATGGATATATATTTACCCAACTCTCAATCAATATGCATTTTGGTTAGGTAGCAAGTAATTGGCTAATGAATAATAATTTGCAAAAACACATTTGCATTTGCATAAGTTGTCATAAATAAAAGACTCTAGCCCTTCTAAGCATATATTAGTTAACTTACGACCTTTTCCTAATCTTTGCTAGATTATTAATTAATTAAGTTTTTTATTTAATGCTAGTAATTCATGCTTAGTTTAAACCAATTTTTCTATTACACCAACTTAATAAGAAATATAGATTTTAGCTTCCACATATTAGTGTTTGAGATTGATGTAAACATCCACAAACATTGGATCTATACCTAAATACTAACTTTCTCTCTCCAACATAGCTTCCCCTCCCCCAACCCGGCAACCCCAACCATCTCCAACGGCACCTCCTCGCCGCCCGTGAGCTGTGTCCACGCTCGCCCGCGCTGCCACCCACGCCCATGAGCGGCTGCCCGCCATGCCGACAGAGAAAGAAGGCCAGACCATTACATTAATTTCAACATTGCGAATCCTTCCACTTCAAAATTTGGTGTTATAATTTCAATATTTTGTCTTTATATTTTAAACATTTTGAGGTCAAATGTTGAACTTGTTTAAGAAAAAAATGAGTTAATCCTATCTTTAGGCCCCGTTTAGATTCAAAAAGATTTCTCAAAAATCCACTATTCATCCAACTTTTTCCTATTCATCTCACCCCTTCCACCCACGTAACACTATTCATCTATAGTGTTTTTTTTATAAACAGTGTATTTTAGAGGAATCTTTTCCAAATCTAAACACACCCTAAGTAAGACCAGTTGTTGCCCAGTTTCTGTTGCCGCCGAGCTGCTAGCACCGCTGCCCCTGGTGTCGAGCGAGGTGTGCAGTTTGCGTCAACGACGGCGGTTAACACAGCAGCTGGCTCGATGGGCCATTGAAGCGGTGAGGCGACAGCTGATGGCAAGTCCGCACCACAATACCACCGGCGCAAGAGGAAGGGCAGCCACATACCAATGCCCTGCTCCCAGTAGGGGCGTAGTGCCATCGCCATGTGGAGATGGGTGACTCCAAGAAAGTTCAGAAGCTGATCTCTTCAGTCTAGGCAACACGTATAAATAAAATGCAGCGATTCAAGGAACCATCCAATAAGGAAATAACTATTACTCCAACAAATAAATCGTACGCTGCAATCAAATTTATTCTGTGGCCAGAAGAGAAAAATAAGCTTGGCCTTGTCACAGCTGACCATTATATTCCTGGAATAATTGTATACTCAAGCTTGACTCTGTTTTGATGGTGAAAATTTACCAACTGAGAAGCGTGTCCCATTTTGTAGGGTACGCTTCTCAATATGATTTTTTTTTATCAAATTTCACCATCTAAACGAGCCACAAATTTCCATGGCGAGATTATTTTGTAGCCAACTAGCTTGCCATGCACATTCATCTGCAAAAGACTCAAGCACCACAAACATAGGAACGAGGTCCCATATAACAAGCATGAATAATATTAGTATAGGACTCATCGCACGAAACCATATTTCTGTTTCCTATGCTGGCTTTTTTTGACTGGCAGGGATATTTCGTTTTCCAGTAGTCACAAATAAAAAAGATTAAGCATAAACTGTAGACGTCACATCTTAATAAATTAGCTATTAGTCTCTGCCCATACGAAGGGACGAGGCTACGCTCACTTACGCTAGTCTCAGTGGGGTTTTATGGGCATTAAATTACATCAGACATCAGCAAGATTGTTTATGTGGCAGTGTAATTATGAGGAAAGAGAATAAGGGAGTGTCATCACCATGACACTCAGCATGTGCAGTTACCAAGACATGAAACTTACATTGAGAGTCATTTTGTTTCATCCTAGGCACATTTGTCCATACAACATGCAAGAATTAAATGCTGCAACTTATATATGAAATTGTGCTATGAAACTATGCACTGAGAGAAGGAGTTTCATATAAATATGACGTGGCAGTCTTGGTAACTGTGTGATAAAACTATGCATTGAGACATGCCTTATTAGCCCGGTGCCGGTGCACCATGGTAGAAAAAAAATCCACTACCTAGGTTTATATTTATCATGTATCATAACAAAATCATTTTGGTTCATTTAGCAGTGCAAAATGGTCAATTTGGCGTCACCATATGGTTACTTCGGATCAGATTTATGGTATGGTGACAAGTCCGGGTCTACCATACAGGAGGACGGTATTGACTGATGCGATGGCTCTTGAACTGACTCAGATTACAAGAAACAATATGCGCGTGGCTTGCTTTGTTGGTTGGTCACAGGCACAGCGCTGCACATTGCCAGTCCCTCAAGGTCTTTTTGCCTTTCCTTGTCGATCTACACCTAGGCGTTGTTTACATAGATGGGGTAAAGTTGGTGAAAGTTGACGAAATATCACATCCATCATTTTGACACTAATTAGGAGTACTAAATATAGGCTAATTATAAAACTAATTACACAGATGAACTCTACATCGCAAGACGAATCTATTAAGCCTAATATGTGCCGTCATTAGCACATTTTTAATGACGGGTTACTGTAGCATGCTAGTGTCTAATGACGAATTAATTAGGCTTAATAGATTCGTCTCACGATGTGCAGTCCATCTATGTAATTAATTTTATTATACCTATGTTTAATACTCCTAATTAGTATCCAAACATTCGATGTGACAATTTGGCAAAATAAGTTGGCGAAAGTTGGCAATCTAAACAAGGCCCTAGTTGCTTTTCATGTTTGATTATGTTATCTCCAACTACTACATCCCATTAACTCAGGTTTATCAGAAGCATATGCCAAGACGCAGGTAGCTCAGATAAAGTCGGATTTGATGAACTTTTCAAAGAGGGTTATATCTTACAATACTGCTGCAGGGTTTCCCCAGCATTCAGGCTATTGTGCTACGTCACATGAACTATAAGAGTAGTGTAAAACAATAAAGAACAAAAAAGCTACGATCGTGATCATACCAACTCTCTCAAAATCATCTTCACTGCTTCAAGTTTCATCTACGTGTTCACCTTTTGGGTTTTCGCTACACACATTGAGATAATTTCATAATAAAATCAAAGCTGCCGGGTCTGTGTATGTTGAAGGCTTGAAGCCTTCAAAAACACGAAGGACTGCTCATACTTTCAAACGGTTCTACTCGTGCCCCCACACAGCTCTTTGTGTTTTATTTCCCTTTCTTGCCTGCTGTCTCATTCTATGGATGATTACAATCGGAAAGCATTTAAAAGGATTCATGGTTACACATCAACTGTTCCTCACTAGCTACTATGTGAAACCTAGCTATTTTCAGTCATTGGTTCACACTCGAAAGTCAAAACTGATGCTACTACCAAGATTTATACAGATATGTAGGTTCCAGACCATTTTGTTTGTGTGTGATACGTCATTTTGTTTATTACAACTATATCTAACCTAAAAACTTTTGTGAAAACTGCTAGATATGCTGTCTGTGCAAATAATATATATGCCATATCTTACCAATCTATCTATAAAAGAACGAGTAGAATTGAAAACGTTTCATACCCAAATCGGGTCCACGTTACCCCTCATGTTGGACCCACCTGTAAGGGCCGAGGGAGGTAGGAAGGTGCATAGACCCCTCAAAACTGCGAGTTAGAAAATGTTTTTGCCAAAAACAAATTGATTTTCTCACCGTATCCGTTCTACCCGCATGCGCCCCCCCTACCCCCTCCCCGCGTCTTACCGTGCGTCCGTGAAATTAGAGATAGGCTAAGCCCATACGGTGAGACTGCACACGTACTTGTACGTGCCGATCCTAGGTCTTGCTGTGGCGTGCGAACTAATCACGTGGTATGCTCGATCGTGGCGCTCCTGGACTCTGCATATGCAGTGCTTTCCTAGGGGTCTTATCCCGTCCATGTGTTTTCTTCTGGGTTCTTATCTTTTCTTGTCCTTATACAAAAGGGAATGCCGTTTAATAATAGCTATATTGAGCATATGTGAAAGCTGGGAAAATAATAAAATGATTGTATATCTATAGTAGATATGTTCGATGTTGGTCACATTATGAAAACAATAGCTTACAATATATTTTTTAGATGAAAATATTAAATTGTGCGTGAACTGGATAAATGCATATGCCAGTACAGCTTTGAATGCACACATAAGTACAAATCAGAAAGGAAATTTTATATTTATTTCACTTGTGTAAATGTTATGTAGCACAAAGCTGTGATCCAACAAAAACAATGGGAGTCCGAATATACAATTTACACTGGTTATCAGTCCAGTCCTACTAAACATTGGTTTTTTTCTATTACACTAACGAACATGTAGCACACTAATGAACACGTAGCTTGACTGTCACTAGAAACAGAACAAGGGAATCAAAATAAAAAAAATACAGAAGTTAGCATCACTACCACTTTTCTTTGAGTCCTTTAGCATGGGCGAGTCAGGAGTGGGTAAGTTTGCATCTATACGGTGCTAATTGATGTGATAGTTTTAAGGTGCCGCCAAATTATAAATAAAGAATGCATGGACACTGAATCATCTTGCTTGGTGAAAGGTGCTCTTCCGACTGATCTGAATGGGTGACATCACACATTTGTATCAATAGAATCGCCCAAGAGAAAAGACAACTAATATAGATGGGTGGTATCTCACATGTATATTAACAAAATTGTCTTCAAGATAAAGACAAATAATTTGTATCACGTGCGTGTTGCACGTGCGTCTTTACTAGTAGTAGAAAACGATACAATAATCCAGGCCTTATTAATCCCGGATAGATTGGAACTGGGACATATGAGCCCATTAGTCCCGGTTGAATATGCCACGGGGAGTGGGGGTCTTTAGTCCTGGTTTGTTATAGAAACTAGGACTAATGTTCCCCATTTGTCCCGGGTTAGAACCTGTCATAACATCAACTATTTGGTGTGACAATCAGTCCCGGTCGGTGAGACAAACCAGGACAAATGTGGACAACATTAGTTCTAGATATCCACAAGATCCGGGACAAAGGCGACCTAAGGTCCATTAGCCCTGATTGCTGATTCAAACAGGGACTAATGAGGTGACATTAGTCCCGGTTTGTTTCACCAACCGGGACCAATTCTTCCCCCATATAAACCTCTTCTTCCCCTCGGCCTGTGCAGAGCACCTCCATTCTTCTTTGTTCGAACTCTTGGTCGGCCATGGCGTGAGAAAGAGGGGAGATGCTGACCATTTTTTCGCCGACCATTTCTTGAGATTTTACTCTTCCAAGTGCTCTAAAAGTTTAGTGAGCTTAATTTCTCTCATCTCATGGTTATAGGAATGTGATTTTTGCTTTAGTTATGTAGAAATTTATGTTTTTTTAGTATTTGACAATAATTTAGTGTTTGCTAGTGCTTTTAGTTATAGGAAATAAATTTTTTTGTAGATGTTAATTAGATTATAATTTTGAGACCGAATTTAGTTATAGGAAATAAATGTACCCTTTTTATTGTTGTTAACATGTGGCATTGTTTAGTGTTTTCTAATTTTCCATTTCCTAGGTGAGGTGAGAAGGGGAGGTGCTGCGAAATTTTTCCGATGGTCATTTGTCATCCAATTGATCCAAAAGGTTAGTGATCAAGCATACCTCTCTCACATCTCATGGTCATAGAAATATGATTTTTGCTTTAGTTGTGTAGAAATTTGTTTACATTGAAATAGAAGCATGCATGGAGAGATTTTTCATAATATTTAATGATAATTTTGCGTGTATGATAATGCTTATTTTTATAAACCACGATTGGATGTACAACGCGAACCGACGTTCCCACCAGTTTATTGATGGCATTCACTATTTCCACAATTTTGCGATGCCAACAAAATGTCTGAGTTCATATGTTGCCCTTGCAATGAATGCATGAACCTGAAAGATTATTCTTCATCAAGGACTATACAAAACCACTTGCTTCGTTAGGGATTTATGGAAAGCTACATCCATTGGACCGAGCATGGAGAAAGAGGCATTATAATGGAAGATGGACATGATGAAGAGGATGATAACCATATCTCAGATGTTGATGCATACTATGGTGTCTTTGGTGATGATATTAGAACAGGAGAGGCTGATCATGAGGATGTGGCTGATGAACAGGCTGACGAAGATGTTGTAATTGATGGTCAATCTGATGAACTAGGTCAGATGTTGCACGATGAAGAGAAAGAATGTGAAACTGATAAGTACATAAAGAAATTCCAGCATATGTTATAGGACCATGAAACATTGTTATGTCCAGATTACAACAAGTGGCACAAAAATCTAGACAATACATTGTCATTGTTGCTATGGAAGGTGTCAAATGGTGTGTCCGATAAGGGATTTGAACCGCTTCTAGAAATTCTAAAGAAGCTGCTTTCGATGAATAACAAATTACCCAACACAACATATGAGGCAAAACAAATGGTTTGTCCTTTAGGGCTAGAGGTATAAAAGATACACGCTTGCCCTAATGATTGTAGTCTCTAGAGGGGTGAGCATGAAAATTTTGAGGCTTGTCTAGTATTCAAGGCATTACGATATGAGATCATACATGATGACCCTGGTGATGTTGAGGGAGAACCAACAAAGAAGAGGGCCCCAACAAAGGTGATGTGGTATTTCCTTATGATACCACATCTCAAGTGTTTATTTAGAAACAAAGCTAGTGCAATATTGAGGCGATGCCACAAAGAAGAACGTAAGGAAGACGGGATGTTGAGGCACCCCCATTGATGGTTCACAAAGGAGGAAAGTTGGCAAAACATTCTCAGACTTTTGCAGAGGACTCAAGAAACATAAGGTTCAGCCTTAGTATTGATGGCATGAATCATTTCAATGACATGAGGACTTGGTTGCTGACTCTGTGCATGTCCTCCTTGGTTGTGCGTGAAACACAAGTTCATTATGATGATGGTGCGTTACATGGTTACATTCTTTGGGGCAAGAGTTACATCATATTTCCCGACCGTTGTTAGTATGTTCATTTTTCCAAGTATTCATTGATATCATTCTCACTAGCCTTATTGCTTTATGTAGAATGGAGATTCAAAGGTGTCACAGGGAAGGGATCGTTAACATTGGATTCATGGACCCATGTATGATAAATGAGAATAACATACAAAAATTCCTAGAAGATACAATGGAAAACATGATCCCGTGCTTGGAAAGACAAGCTTTCAAGGGCTATATACTTTTGCCCTATAATTTTCAGTGAGTGTGTTGACATCTCTTAACATCATTACTAAGTTACTCACACTACTACAAAATAGGTTTTCAAAGGCGGGCAAAATGGCCTTTCGGAGGCGGGTGAGCCATCCTCCTCTACACTGGTGCTTATGTTAATTGAGCATTTTCATAGTCGGGTAGGCAACCGCCTCCATTAATAGGCGTCAACCAAAGCGGTTCCTTTACGACGACCACTTTGATTAGTGGTTATTATCGGAAGCGGTCTCTGTAAACTGCCCTCCTCCAATAATGTATTAACAGAGGTGGTTCATATAACATGGTCGCCTCGGATAGCAGCCTTACGAAGGTGGTTCTTGTCCCACCTCCATTAAGTTTTTATGCCAACTCAAATAAGATATATTAATTCTATTTTGATTTTGAAATTGAAGTAGAAAAGCAACTTATACAAAGTACATTTCAAAGATAGAAACACATATATATGTATATATTACATGTTGCAATTCATGTGTTGTCAACACTATTACATCACAAATAATGTTCACAAAATCAATCATGTCACAAATCATACAATTATTCACAAAAGCACATCAACATGTTCACATGAGAAGAGGCTAATCATCAAGATGGTCATTATAAATGGAGAATATCCAGTCCAACTCCATGACCTAAGTATCTATAAAACTCCTACTCCAAAGTCTAGTAGCGAGGATTGCACAAAACTTATAAATACGTCGGACGAACAAGTATGTCACAACTTGTCGTCTACCCTTCAAATCTGGTGGAGATCGGATATATCGGGAGAGAATTTTATATCCAGGCACCACGCTTGCATACCGGAAAACTGATCTAATCCCATCGGTGAATCCCACCCTACGGATGGACAAGGTAAGGACTAGAATCAAGCATAAAGTACTTTAAAGCATTATAATAGCATAGATGGGTAATCTAAATATAGAGTATATATGATAAGCATGAGATATGAATATACATGCTATAAATATAGCACAAATTTCATATAACATCACTGAAGAATTGATAATGATCTGACAAAAAGGATAAGAAGCTATTACCAATATCCACAATGGTCTTGCAGAACAACTTGATCATGTTCATGAACTAGACTTGGCTCCTATAATCCTAGAACTAGGGTTACAATGAAAACTACAGAGGTTTTTGGCCCCAAGGTCGATTCCGGGGGTTCTAAATATGGTAGTCAGCATAACCTACAGTGGGAACGGCCACACAACTGCCATGCCGTAGGGGAGACTGAACTGCCACAAAAGTTAGCCGGTCGGGCCCAAGGACGAATCGGTCTCATAGTGACGCCTCTCAGCCACCGCCTTCTTGTGGTGGACTTTTGGTGAAGGCCCAAACTCTTTTATGTTGATGACAGCTTCGATTGGACTTGTTTTGTGGGCCTCTCCACCAATTTGAGCATTTTCAGTACAGAATAATCTTTATTCTTTTATGCTTGTTTCTCTCAATTATCACTCCGAGTTCCAAAAATCATACAAAAATAAAAATATAAATGGAACCAAGTCATATTAAACAAATTATGCTAGTGAAATAGTAATTTCTTAAGATGTGATGAGAATATTTAGCACTTAAGGACCATGAACATGTACCAATCCCGTTCTCCTTTAATTTATCTTTTTCACTAAAATTAACACAATGCTTAGTCTAATGAACCCTATGTTAATGCACAACTTTCATTTCACACTTTTTGTTATCTATCTGGACAAGAGCAAGGTGTATCTCTTTGACTCATTGACATGCTTAACAAGTAATCTTTCAAAGTCTACTTCCATATACTCTTTGTAGATGACATTGCCTTGCTTCAATCAACGAATTAACTATCATTTCACATGTGCAGGGCATGGGCAGAATTTCATCGTACAAGGCAATGTATGTGATAAGAGATACAAGGAGATACTTAAACTAAAAGACACTGTTATGTATTTTCTTATCTTGTAGACATATTAGTTTTATGATTGACACTACAAATTAATATAATTGTGCTTTTGTCCCAAAGTGTATGGTGCAAGCACATGGAAATAATCTATGTGAAAACTAGGTCTGCGAATTCATCAACAACTTTGTAAGCCTCCTGGGTGGTCGACAAGACATGAGTAAGTAAACAATACTCACAATTTATTAATTCTCATCATGATTTTAACTAATATACTAGAGATGTTGTAAACAACACATGATGCAGAAGAAGCAAGAACTTCTAATGAAACATAAGAACATGGACATTTGTGAGCAACTCGTCGGATGGATCATGGATGAGGTTGTAGATCAAGCTGGAAAATATCACTTTGATGGCCAAGCTAATAGATTGAGAGACAATCATTTTGATGAGTAATGTGTGTAATGAATTTAATGTGTTGTAATATAGTCATAAATATAATATATATGCGTGCAAATATAATATATATGTATATACCCCAATATACATATAAAAGAAATAAATAAATGCACATATATAATACTTCATAAATGTGAAAAGTGAAAATGGTCCTTAGTTGGTAACTAAAGATGCTCACATGTGGATGCATTGTAAAACGACACTGAAAGGATCAAGATGCCTAAGAGGGGGGCTGGATTAGGCTTCTACAAAAATTTAAGCAATAAAACAATGCTATGCAATAAGTCAATTCACCCCATGTGCCTACAAGTGCGGTTTGTGCCTAGTTAGTGTTGAAAAGAGTTTAGCAACCTAGTTCCAATCCTATTCTACCATGGCAATTCTAGGAAAAGAAATGCGGAAAGTAAACTTGCTCAAAGTAAAGAGAAGAGTAGGAAGCCGATTTTTCCCGTGGTATAGAGGAGTCGGCAACTCCCCCCTAGTCCTCGTTGGAGCACCCACGCAAGGGTATAGCTCCCCTTTGATCCGCTCAAGGATCAAGTGCTCTCATAGGGGATATCCATTTCCCACTCCGGGACGGCGGATTCCAAACCGTGTACACCTTTTTGGGGCTTCACACAATCTCCACATGAGCTCCCATGATCAACACCACCAAGCCGTCTAGGTGATGCCGAATCACCAAGAGTAACAAGCCAAAGATCTTCACTTGACCTACACTAGACCAAGAGCTAGATGGATGCACACTTGCTACTCTCAAGCACTAAAGAGAGTCCTTAATCTTCTCAAGACCAAGAACACCAATCAAATCAAGTGCCTCTCTTGCCCTCAAGCACTTCCCAACAGCAGCTAGATGAACAGTGATTTCGTGTGGCAAGAGGGTCTCCAAGGAGTGAGTGAAGGGGTATAAATAGCCCCCACTCAAAAAAACCAACCATTATGCAAAATGCAGAGCCGTCGACTAATTCGATGGTGACACCGTCGAAATAGTCGATGCTTGCTTTTCATTCAAACTATGAATAGTGCAACGGCTAGTTTCCTCACCGACTAATTCGACGCTACCACTGTCGAATCAGCCGATGCTACCCAGAGACATGCGCCACATATTCTCCACGCAGATCAGAGACCATCGACTTATTCGATGCCACAGCCATCGAATCAGTCGATGCTACTCAGAGCCATGCACTCTGGGGTCTTCAGTCTTCAAGCACCGCCGACTAATTCGATGGGTAAACCGTCGAATCAGTCGACGCTACACAGAACACCGCACCACCATCTGGGTGAAAACTGAGGGCCGTCGACTAATTCGATGGACGTACCATCGAATCAGTCGACGCGACTCAGAGTGTTGTGCTAGTGTTTGTGTGAGCAAACCAGGGGTCATCGACTAATTCGATGGTGCCTTAGCACCCCGTCGAAATAGTCGATGCTTCTGAGTTTTGTGCAGTCTTCTTCTCTTTCGAGACCGAAACTCGTCCATTTCAACCCCTTTGAGTTTCTTAACTTCTCAAGGGCTTCAAAGCAGCTACCTAGTACTAGATTTCACAAGTGTGCACCACACCTAACTTCTATTCTTGCCTAGGTCAAGCTACCAATCCTCGACCCCCCTTAATAGTACGGCCAAAGGAAAACAAAGACCTAAACTACTCTAAGTGCCTCTCATCATCCAAACGGCACTTAGAACTAGCTTATCCTTGATCTTCGAGCATATCCTTTGCGCCAATACAATCATTCTCAAACGATGGGGGCCAAGAATACCGAGAAAACCCATCATTGCGCTAACTTAAACTTTGCCTCTTCAAAACACTTGTTAGTCGCAATGATTATGTTGTCATTAAACGCAAAAACCGAATTAGGGGCCTAGATACTCTTTCAATCTCCCCCTTTTTGGTGATTGATGACAACACAACCTCTAAAAGGATATGAGAGAAATAAAAAGAGGTAAATGATGATAGATAAACTTGAATTGCATGAACTAATAAAGGATAGCGGAAGCGAAGCAGGTAGTTCATACAAAACAAGATGAGCACTAGCGCAAAAAGAATAAGTATTGAAAAGCATAAGCGCACATAAGATGTGAGAGTCATGACATGAGATATATATATAGCCAAAAGCACATGTCAAACACAGAGTTTAGGATAGCATAGAGCAGCTCAAGAGCATCATACATATAAACAAGTGCACAAAAGAAATATGATGCATGAGTTCACACAAAGATCCAAAAGACTATGCTACCCAAGCTCCCCCTATCTCTCATATCGCACTCTCTCCCCCTTTGGCACCAAGCACCAAAACTAAACATCGGAGGTCGAAGGGGTGCTCACTGGCGGGTTCTAAGACAAGGAAGGAGCTGAAGTCGAGGCTGTCTGCTGAAACATAGACACAAAGAGCTGCTGAGCCTGATGAGCCTCACTAACTAGATCAACTGGCCTGGTCAAGGTCGGCGCGGACGGAGTAGGTGCATCAGTGATCTCTGAGTAAGAGGCCTCAACGTGACTGGACTCTGTAGTAGTGATTGGAGCAGTCTCTGTCATCACAGTAGTCACAGGAGGCGAGCTCACAAACTGACTCACGAAGGCTGACATCGGAGACTGAAAAGTTGTAGATATCTCTGGCACAGGAGTCTTTGAGGTCACTGGAGCAGGCCGTAGAGGGCTCGGAGGACGAAGAGGACTGAACTGTGCCATAGGACGTAGCGGACTGAAGGATGGAAGAGGTGGTGGAGCTAACGACCTAGGCACAGTCGGACCAAGCTGAGGAGTAGGGTATCCTGCCATAGGAACTACGGGCAGAGGCACCTGAGGGGGCTGAACGCCGGTAGCCTGGTATAGATACTGAAGCTGAACTGGAACATCTCAGACTGCCGACACTGCTGCTCAACAAGAAACTGAAAGCGCTCCTCTGCACGCTGCTCACGCTGCTCAGCTCTGGCGTTTGTAGCGATGAGTGACTCAGCAAGAAGACGCACTATCGCAGTAAGCTGACTCAGCTCGGACGAAGCGGCATAAGCAGGGGCAGGCTCGGCTGGAGCATCTGAAGGACCCTCATACTCTGGAGGAGCAGATCCGGAACCACCGGCCTCAGCATCATGAGCACGTGATGGCATCGGAGGCACGGGAACATACTCCTCATCTGTAGACTCATCCTCTGAACTAAGAATCGTCTGAACACCCTCAAGGCCTACCTCCTGCTCGGCCTTCCTCAACTCCTCATCCTGAGCTGCAAACTCTGCCCTCTGCTCAGGAGTGAACTACTGCTGGGCAGCCACTAGGGCCCTCTGGCCTCGACACTTGTCTCCAATCTTGGCTGGCCTGTAGTCTGGGAAGGTGGTCTTTAACTGGAACCACTGCTCAACTGAGTTCACGAAAAGATCTGCTCCTGCTTCCCTGTTGTGGCGACCAATGCTACTAGCCAAGATATATGAGATGATATGCGAGTATGGCATGAATCTACCCATCCGGATGTGTGACATCCCTGATGTTTAAAACATTAAAAATACACTAAAAACAGGGAAAAAGGCAGCAAGGGTAAAAACACACTTAATTAGCTTTCAAATTCAAACTTTAAATTCTATAAGGCTAATTTGACACCCAACTGAGATCTCAAAAATTTCTTACTAAACTTGAAAATCTCCAAAAATAAAAGTTGTCTGTCATCACAAATAAAGCCTAGTTACTGTTGGGAACTTTTCAAATTTTGCAGTTAAGCCCTTCAAAAACCCTAAAAACCATGCAGAACACCTTTTCAAACATGGCTTGTTTGAGCCTGAAAAATTCGTAATTTTAGGTTCACCCCAAAAAGAAAGTTGTGTCCTACCTTTCAAACTCCAACTATTGTGTTTGCACTTTTGAAAGTTTAGTTCAAATTTTCGGAGTTTTGCACAGTTGAACCGGGGAGCTCCACGGGCGTCCCGACCACAGCCCAGGCGTGCTCTGCCATTTCCGCCGCCGAGCTCCACCTCAACGTCAAGCTCTAACCTCCGGTCATCCCCGTCGCCGCCAAGACCCTCGACGAGCTCCGCCTCCTCCCGGTGAAGCTCTCAAGCCAAGCCGCGTCTCGCCTCGACCCCAGCAACCGGCTGCCGACGTCACCAGAGCGAGCCGCTCCGCCGCTCACCGTCGACGAGCCATGCCGCTTAACCTCCGTCCACGAGACCACTCCCAACCGACTCGCGGTGAGCCCCTCGTCGTTTTCCCCCACTTCCCCCACACTGGTTCGCCGCCTTCTCGCTGGAATCCGGTCGCCGGCGATGCAGGGACCTAGATGCATTCCCCATTTTAGTTCTAGGGTCCTTCGTGTAAGATTCAAGGACTTTTTGCAAGGTTTTAAAAGATCTAGGGTTCCCGGTGTAAAAAGATTATTTAAATCTAGATCTATTTTCTGAGATCTTGAAAATCTGTTAAAAATCATAGAAAAATCAGAAAAATGGTCAAAAATACTCCCTGGATTCGTGAGATTGTAAACTCCAATCTCATATTTGCATGTATACACTTTTGATGAATGATTTTTTAATACAAATTCAAACTCAGTTTTTAGAGTTTTGTGCACCATTTCAAATCCTGAACTTTGGATATGTTGCTTGTGTGGTCTGTAGAAGCATTGTGTCCAAAGGAGACCTAAAAATATGGCCTGTAACTTCAGTTATGAATTATTTATTGTTTTCTGTTCTAGCTCAGTTCTGCATTTATTAAAACTATTTCATGCAGTCAAAAATCACCAACTTTCACCAGAGGTCTAGAAACTTGTTGGCACGTGTTGGAAAAATGTTAAACTTAATTTTAGACCCTGTTTAGGCTAGCAAATAAATAGGTGTTGCTTTTCGGGTAGAAAATTATTGGAGGCTGTCCAAGTGATATTTTCAGCTACCACTTGGCCAAGGCATTTCTTTTACTCATGACTAGCTCTGGTAGAGAAATCTTCTGTTTTGGAAGTAGTTTTGATTTTATATAAATTAATCTTGTTTCTTTGAGCAGCAAGTTGTACTAATTTTAATAAATTATGTACAAACTCGGTTTTAGCTAAATTTTGGGGTGAGCTTAGCTCTTATACCCCAGTAGCTGTCCTAAAGTTTGTGGATAAAAAGGATGAACAGAAACAGAGAAACAAAAATGAGAAGGAACTAGAGTAATTTGAGTTTTATAAAAATATATAGATCAAGTTGACAATTAATCAAATATGGTGCATGTGAAGTTTAAATTCCAGAACTAAATTCTTGCATTGAAATAATGGTCTAAATTGTTTTATATGTGTACACAATCACCATCAAATAAAGTTTTAAGCCTAGCTTTCCCTTTTCTATTTTTGTGAAGAAAGGAATGGTATACCTTGGTGTCTAGGTGAATATGGCCTTCAAGTGCCTTAACCTTTAGACATAAAAATGGCAGCAACCCTTAAACTTATGCATCTCATGTAGAAGGCGCTCTCGCTGACGGCACGTACAATCTCATCCCCGCCAACGAAGAAGAAGCTCCCAAAGGTGGTGCCGACGTCATCATGATTGACCCGGAGCCTGACACCGGCTTAGCTCAAGAAGGCAAGCCCCGGAGCATAACCTAACTTTTAAATTGTGCAACTATGAATTATTTATTCTTGTGCATTTACGTTTCAAGGAGTTGTTTGAACACCCTAGTTGCATGATTCTAGTGCCTATGTCTTGAAATACTAGTATGATAGGGTCGGTAGAGCAATGCCTTATGACCGTTACAAGTCAACTGATTTCCTATCACTCGCGAGATATAGGAGTTACTTGCCTTTACTATGTTGGAATCATAAGGATGAACGGGCGGGATGGTATGTGTAGATCTCCCGTCTGTGTATGATAATTGGATTAAGGTCGAAACGTGTGGTTCTGTGTGTCAAGTTTTTGAACGTTCCACTCACATGCCGACCTATGGGAATCGGTAAGCCCGGTACCAGATTGATACAGCTAGGACCGATAGCCATCTCTCCTTGGAAATGTTTTTCCCTTGCCGTACATATGTGGGTATATGCGTGATGCCGTGAGTGAAGCAGTAAACCTTTGCCCTAAGGGAGTGGACCCGGCGCCGAATTGTGGATTGATGGGAAAGGTTGGGAAGTGCTTGTACCTTTTATAGAAAGCATTATCCGTGTGTGTTGGGTTTCCCTGGCCAGGTAGTGAAATTCAGTTCGAATTGTCCGCTTCTTGCGGTTAATGAGACTGCTTGACCGCTGTGCTGCATGGAGTAACAAGTGAAACTATGAGGATGATGAACTTGTTGTATGTACTAAATTATATTGCACCACTTGTATGCTTAGAGAGGTTGCTAATCTAGAATGGTTAACACTATTAGAATTTAATGCTAAAATCATGAAAACAAGGATCCACTCTTAGTAGCTTTCTGGCAAAACAAACCCACCAGCCAAAAGCCACTCATGTCTAGAAGTCGGTGATGTAGCTTTCACCCGACGGGTAAGCCTTGCTGAGTATTAGTATACTCAGCCTTGCTTGTGGCTATTATTTCAGGTACTGCTTTGGATGAGGCGGTGAATTCCATCACTTGGCCTACCCAGGTTCCCCCTGGCTGGCACGTCGAGTGGGGTCCGTCCCCTTCCGAGGATCGGGAGGAGTAGCACCGTGGACGGCTTCATTATGGTGTTGCTATGTATCGTCGTTAGTTGTTTCCGCTGCATTGAACTCTCGCACTTTTATTTAAAATTCAGACCTGGTTTGTAATAACTTGATGAGACTATTTATGTAAGTTGAACTTGTGGACTGTTGTAATTTCTGGAACTCACCTTCGTGTGGGCGCGCGTGTTGTTTCAATCGTGAATGTATGTGGTTAATCGGGTATAATCCAACGGTGCTCCAGCTTATTCCGGATTAAGTGCCTGACTACTTGATTAGTGGTCTGTGGGTACTTAACTTGGAATAATTTCGGAGTGGTCCGCCATAGGATGCTATCAGTGATCACATCCTCTATCTCACAAAGCAGAAAGTCAACCAAATCAAACTGCTGCTGCCTGAGAATATAAGCAAGAGTCCACTGCTGCAGCGTTGTAATCCCATCCGTGTTGCCTGTCCTGGGTAAGATAGTACGACAGAGGAGCTCAAGGAGCAGGCTGCCAACAAGAGTCAGATCAGCTGGGTGACGCTCGGACAGGGCGGTGAACGGAGGCCTGAAAGCTAGAGAGACCATCTCGTAGTCAGGTGTGCGAATCCCGGCTGACCGAGGACGGCGAGGGGGCTCAGCACCAGGGTAAGCTAGCTCATGGAGCCTGGTCTCAACTGCTGGTGAGCGAAGAATCATCTCAAGATCAGCACGCTCAATCTGGATGTCTCCACCTCTGAACATACACCTGATGTACTCGTGATCGGGATCCACCCAGACTGAGGCGTAGAACACTCGGACAACACCCTCGTCGTAGTGTCCTGGAAGTGAAAGCACAAACTGAAGGCCTGGGTGGTGAGCGAAGAGCTGGCGGATTTGATCCTCAGTCATATTGATAGCCCTAGTCAACAGAGAAGTCACCATCCGTCTGTGAGGGAATAGAGTCATCCTCGAACGGGTGTAAGCCTGATGGAACTTCTGCTGACGTGAGGTCCAGAAGAGACTGCCTCTCTCTGTGGGACGTACAGTCGGATACCATCTCTCCAAACTCCGAATCCTGAGACGTCAGATCTTGGTGGTGGAGGCCTTGAGAAGCTCCTCGACATCTGGCTCAGACTCAGAACTCGAGCTCTCATCCTCTGCAGCTTCCTCTTCTTCTGCAATCTTAGCGAAGATCTCATCTGAATCAACAATCTGTAGCTTATGGACCCTGGGGTTGCGAGTGCGATGAGTGATTGTCTTTTTTGAGCGACCAGGAGCAGTACGACTGAGGCTGAAGGAGGTGAAGAGCTAGCTGGAGCCTCAGAGGTACTGGCAGGCATAGTAGAGCTGGCAGGAGCTGCTGTGGAACTGACAGACACAGGAAACGTGACAAGAGGGCCTGGCGCCTGAGGAGCCCTCGGAGCATGAACCTGTGCACGAGTCCTCCCAGACCGACAAAGTGGAACCGATGAAGGACCCTCTAGATCAGCCGGTGACCCTGACTGGTCGACAATACGAAACTGGCTAGCTGGCTGAGCTCTCCCTGACTCGATATCCTCATGAGCCTGAGCAACTCAAAGAACTATCTGCCATTCTGGTGATAAGCCTGAGGCTATCCGACGCTTCTTAGGCTGCTGCTTGGCGACTTTCTTTCCCTTGGCTTTGTCTCTGGCTGGATCTGAAGGAGGTCTATCATCACCACCTGCACCACTGCTAGATCCCACAACACGAGTCATATCAGCAGACAAGAAACCCAAAAGGTGTCAAGAACCTCGACAAGGCTTTGCCTTGCTGTCCAGAGAAAGAACCCGAGGCTTTGCCTCAAGCACTGCCACTGCAATCTGCTTCTGTTACTGCCACTATCACACTGTCGCTGACTTTGTCTCAACAACCACACCTGCTCGCAAAATAAAATATATATAGGGTATAACTAATTAGAAAGAGATCCTAGGAAGCATGAATTAGATAAGAGCTTAGAAACACGGCTATTCTAAGATATGATGGAAATGTAGCTCTCATTAATCCGGATAAATTATATGAATTCTAATCATCTAGAGATAATGAGAGCAAAATATTTCTCTAGCTCTAAGTGTGTCACAAAGTGAGAATACGAATGAAATTCTACTCATGAGCACGTAGAACATAGGCAAGGTGCATGGGTCTAGATTTTAGTTTGAATTTCATGTTATTGACCAAAATTTCAAAATTTTAATTCAAGATTTCCTCTCTCTAGGGTTTGAGATCCGGAAGAGAGAGTGAGAGGGAAAGGGGGATTTGCACCTTGCACCGAAGAGGAGAGGTGAGACGCGAGGAAGAGGCCACAAGCTTGAGGGAGTCCGCCTCGTCGGTGCTAATGGCGGCTGGCAGCGGCAGCAACGTGTGGTGGCGGCGCTAGGGTTAGGGCGTGGGAGGAGGCGGCGCTGGAGGTCGCGTGGAGGCGATGGGGCTTGAGGAGGTGCAGGGCAGCGAGGATGCGCGCTGGGACTCATGGCGGCGCGAGCGGCGGCGAGGGCAGCAGGCGGCGGCGCTGGCGGCGGAGGCTGCAGGCGCGAGCGCGGGCGGGTGGAGGAAGACGAAGACTGGAGAGTGGGACCCCTCGAGCAGCGGCAGTTAGGGTTAGAAAGAAACGGACGGACGAGATCAACTGGATCTGAATCAACGGCCCAGATCACGACGATTTGATGAAGCGTCGACTAGTTCGATGCTAGCAGTAGCTGGCATCGAAATAGTTGGCGGTCACCAGAACTAAGTGCACAGGAAAGAGACAGTCGTCGATTGGTTCAACGCTAGAAAGAGACAGCCGTCGAATTAGTCGATGGCATCGACTCATTCGACGCTGTGAAGATAAATGCGTCGACGCTCCTGCGACAAGGATTTTTCAAGGAATTCTTCGTGGAATTTTTTTGTCTCAAGTCCATATATCCAAAGAGAGTCAAATAAATATGATTCATGGACAGAGACAAGTGAACGTCTCTCAAACACTCATTTTAAAATATTTTTATATATGGCCAAGTGGCTTAAGATAGTTTTGAAATGGAAAACTAAAGCCAAAGCACCGGAGGCCACCAACACCTAGAGAGAGCACAAGGGATGATGAATGCAGTCCATGCTCCCCCTAATTGTATGCCATAATCAAATGCCAACAAAACGACTAAAAGAACACAATGTAAGATGCATGCAAGTGCATAGACAAGAATTTAAAGCGAGAATTTAATCTATCTTGCCAAGTTTGAGCCCTTTGCAAGCTTGCTCACGGGGAGCCTCTCCCATGTCTAGAGCAACCTAATTTCCATCGGCTCTAACCAACCCTATCTCACCACTATCTTGCAAAAGTTAGACAAGCACCTAATGCATATGAACTATATTACACATGATATGCAAAAACAACATTAGCAACTAAATTTTTTTTTGAGTTTTTCAAGCATATCTATATACAAACAAGGAAGAGCATACTAGGTGAAGTTAGAGAAGTCAACCACACTAAGCACATTTCGCAAGTTGCAAAACCTATTTTCATCCAAAGGCTTTATGAAGATATCCGCCAACTGATCATCCGTCCTTACACCATGCAAAGATATATCATCCTTAGCTATATGATCTCTAATAAAGTGGTGACGGATATCTATGTGCTTGGTACGTGAGTGTTGGACGGGGTTATTTGCAAGCATTACTGCACTCTCATTGTCACAAAGCAAGGGTACACTCCTAAGAACTAGACTGTAGTCTAGGAGTGTTTGAGTTGCACAACAAGAGCCGGCGGCAATGTACTCGGCCTCGGTGGTTGAAAGAGCCACACTATTTTGCTTTTTGGAGGACCAAGAGACTAGCGACCTATCAAGCAATTGGCACCCACCGGAATAATCCGCATCGGAATAACCAACGAGTTCAAAGTGTGCTCCTTTGGGATACCAAAGGCCAATGCTTGGTGAAAATTTGAGATATCTAAAGATCCTTTTCACGGCCTTAAGGTGTGCTTCTTTGGGGTTGGCTTGAAAGCGAGCACACATACATACACTAAACATGATGTCGGGCCTAGATGCGGTAAGGTAAAGTAGACTACCAATCATAGAACGGTAAAGAGTTTGGTCTACCGGTTTACCTCCCTCCTCAAGGTCGAGATGCCCATTAGTTGCCATGGGGGTCTTGATGGGCTTGCAATCTTCCATCTTGAAGATCTTGAGAAGCTCCTTGGTATATTTCTCTTGACATATAAAGGTGCCTTCTTCAAGTTGCTTGATTTGAAAACCAAGTAAGAAAGTAAGTTCAGCAATCATTGACATCTCAAATTCCCTTGACATCATTTCACCAAATTGCTTGCATATCTCTTCATTTGTTGAGCCAAATATAATGTCATCCACATAGACTTGGCAAACAAAGAGCTCGCCAATCTCCTTCTTGGTGAAGAGTGTGGTATCAACCTTCCCAATCTTGTATCCCTTGGCAATGAGAAAATCCCGGAGATGCTCATACCAAGCCCTAGGAGCTTGTTTGAGTCCATAGAGTGCCTTGGATAGCTTGAACACGTGATTGGAGTTGTATGGATCTTCAAAGCCCGGTGGTTGTTCTACATATACTTCTTCATTGATGTACCCATTGAGAAATGCACTCTTGACGTCCATTTGGTAGAGTTTCATATCATGACAAGAGGCATAAGCAAGGAGAATGCGGATTGCCTCTAATCTAGCCACCGGAGCAAAAGTCTCTCCAAAGTCAAGTCCTTCAATTTGAGAAAACCCCTTTGCAACCAATCTTGCCTTGTTCCTCACAACATTCCCTTGGTCATCTTGCTTGTTTCTAAACACCCACTTAGTTCCAATCACTCTAGCATTGCTTGGCCTCTCCACCAAAGTCCATACATCATTCCGGGTGAAGTTGTTGAGTTCTTCATGCATTACATTCACCCAATTTGGATCAATCAAGGCTTCTTCAACTTTGGATGGCTCCTTCTTTGAGACAAAGGAGAAGCACTCACAAAACACCTGGAAGTATGAGATATTTGGCTTCCTCCCAACAAGCAATTCATATGGAGTCTTCTTCAAGAGACGGTGAGGAAGAGCCTATTTGATGCATAGCATGCGGTGTTGATTGCCTCGGCCCAAAACTTCTCATGTGTGTCATATTCATCCAACATAGTTCTAGCCAAGGTGATCAAGGTTCTATTCTTCCTCTCCACTATCCCATTTTGTTGAGGTGTGTAGGTTGCGGAGAACTCATGCTTGATTCCAACTTCATCACAATATGCTTCAATATTGGAGTTAGCAAACTCGGTGCCATTATCACTTCTAATCTTTACCAAAGAGACTTGATATTCATTTTGGGCTTTCTTGGCAAACTTCTTGAAGACTTTGGCAACCTCGGACTTGTCATGAAGAAAGAATACCCAAGTGTATCTAGAGAAGTCATCCACCACAACAAGACAATAGAGATTCCCACCAATGCTAGCGTAAGTTGTCGGTCCAAACAAATCCATGTGAAGAAGCTCTAGAGGTCTTGATGTAGATACATAAGTTTTGGTTGGATGAGTATTTGCTACTTGTTTGCCAGCTTGACATGCACTACACAATTTGTCCTTCTCAAACTTGCTGTCCTTCAAGCACACAACCAAATCTTTCTTCACTAACTTCTTAAGAGTACCCATGCCAACATGTGCAAGTCTTCTATGCCACAACCAACCCTTAGAAGCTTTGGAGAATAAGCAAGTGTATAAGCTTGTTACATTTGAGTTGAAGTCAACGAGATAGAGATTGTTGTATCTAAAACCCTTGAAGATTGCTTCATCACTTTCCTTCTTTGTGACAACCACACCCTCATCGGTGAATGTACACTTGTAGCCCAAATCACACAATTGACCAACGGACAAGAGGTTGAAGCTCAAGGTATCAACTAGTAGCACATTGGAAATAGAGTGATCATTGGAGATCTTAATCTTACCAACACCTTCAACCTTGCCCTTAAAATTGTCACCAAATGTAATCTTCTCATGACTTCAACTCTCTTCTAGTGAGGTGAACATCCGGGGATCACCGGTCATATGTTGAGTACATCCACTATCCATTACACAATGGTGTCCTCCGGTCTTGTAGTTCACCTACACCCACAAACCAAATCAAGCTTGAGGTTTAGCTACCCAAACCTTTGAGAAAGTTCGGGGGCTAAAAGTTGATGATGATGCAAAGTTTGACTTGTGTGGTTCACTCAATTTTGTAACAAGAATCTTGGGCACCCAAATTTGCTTAGGCCTAGTTGAATCCTTAGGTCCAAAGAATCTCACTACCACCTTCCCATTTGATATCTTGGATACACCATAATGAGCATTGAAGGCTTTGGGTCTCAAGAGATCTTTCATCTTAGGAGGAGGAGGAGTATTGCATTCATGGGCAAAGTGGCCTTCTTGTTGACACTCGGTGCAATACCTAGTCTTGGGCTTGTATGACTTGGGTTGAGGTATCTTGTTCTTTGCTTCAACAATCTTGGTGGACAAGTACCCAAGCCCTTGAGTGTTATAGTTGATTGTTCTATCGGACAACATCTTGCCAAAGAGTTTATTGCCATTTGTGAGAGTGGTGTAACCGGACCTGAGATCATTCACTTGTTGTTTGAGCCTTTGAATCTCACTCATGGCATGCTTGTTCTTGACTTGAAGGTCCACATAATCCTTGCCGAGTATGCCATTTGGTGACACACCCAACACAAACTTGCCCTTACATGTTGCACAATTCTTGGTTGAATTATCATTGCTAGAGCCTTCATCTTTACTTGTGTCACTAGCCGCCATTGGGGGACTAGGCAATTCACTAGCAACTTCATCAATTTTAGCCTCAACATTTGCCTTCATTGGGAGATTAGGCAATATCTCAAGCAAGTCATCACATTGAATTCCACAATCAACTTTCACAATTTTCTCCTCATTCAATTTCTCACTTGATAGCACATCAAACTTCTCTTCAAGTAACTTGTGGTGGGTAGTGAGCTCTTGGAACTTAGATTTCAACTCAACATGATCACTAGCAAGTTTAACATGCTCAAGTTTTATTTCTTTGTTCTTAGCTTCTAGATCATCACATTTTGCAACTAGTTTTGCCTTCTTTTGCTCAAGCCTAACAATTTTTTCATTTGATTCTCTAATGATGCTAGTATATTGTTTGAGATAAGCTACTACATCATCATAAGAGGACTCATCATCATCATCACTATCACTATCACTCTCATCCTCTTCATGAGTAGGCTTTCTCACCTTGCTATCACCTTTTGCCATGAGACAAAAGTGCTTTCTTGACTTGGAGGCTGAGAATGGCGGTGGAGGGATGGATGCACCAATAGCAAGACCGGCAACACCTTCATCATCACTTTCATTTGATGAATTTCTTGAAGTGTCGTCGTCGGTGATCCATTCCCCAATATAAGCCCTCCCTTGCTTCGTCTTGGTGGGTGTGGAAGACTTCTTCTTGTTGCCATCTTTCTTGCTCTTGAATGATTTCTTCTTATAGTCACCATCATCATCACTCTCCTCCTTCTTGCAGTTCTTCTTCTTTCCTTTGTCGGGGAGAGGACATTGATGTGCAAGATGACCGAGCTCACCACAATTGTAGCAATCCATATCCTTGATGGACTTCTTCTTGATAGAGAACTTCTTGCTCTTGTGGTTGAAGTCAATACCCTTCTTGTCAAGCTTCCGAAACATCTTGATGGTCTTCCTCACAAGGAGAGCAACCTCATCGAGCTCCTCACTCTTGCCATCGTCATCATCTTCACTTGACTCCTCAACAATCACCTTCTTCATCTTTTTATCTTTGCTAGCTTTGAAAGCTATGTCTTGCTTAACGGAGGAAGAAAAGCCTTCATACTTCTCATATTCTTTAGTGTGGCCCATGTAATCTTCGTGACCCTTGATCTTCCCCAACATCTTGGTGATTGTGTGAGAGTTGAGATCATCATAGAAATAGACGGTGACGATGCCGGAGTACTTGTCACTTGGAAGAGCACTTAGGAATCTTCCTGTGACTTCAAGCTCCTCCATCTTGGTGACATCAAGTCCATTCAACTCCTCTACAAGAGCATTCAAGCGTGAGTACATTGTACGAGCACATTCATTAGGAAATTTCTTGAAAGTATTAATTTTATCCATAATGACTTTGTGGCGTTTCTCTCTCTCATCCTTAGAACCCATGTGAATCTCAACAAGCTTCGTCCACATTTTATGGGCTTTTGTCTCACTCCTAACTTGGTTGAAGTTTTCCTTGTTGAGACTTCTAAGGAGAGTGTTCCTAGCCTTAGCATTGAGCCTCGCATGAGATACCTCAAGTGCGGTGAGGTTATCCTCATAAACGGGTGTGGGAAAGCCAACTGTGGTAGCTCTAAGCACATCGGCATCCATGGCATCAAGGTATGCTTCCATACGGATCTTCCAATAGGAAAAATCCTTGCCATCGAAAACCAGGGGAGGCCCTTCATTAGACATTATGCTCTAGGCGGTGAAGCCTATCCTTTGAGCAACGAGGCTCTGATACCAATTGAAAGGATCAAGATGCCTAAGAGGGAGGGGTGAATTAGGCTTCTACAAAAATTTAAGCAATAAAACAATCCTATGCAATAAGCCAATTCACCCCATGTGCCTACAAGTGCGGTTTGTGCCTAGCTAGTGTTGAAAAGAGTTTAGCAACCTAGTTCCAATCCTACTCTAACATGGCAATTTTAGGAAAAGAAATACGGAAAGTAAACTTGCTCCAAGTAAAGAGAAGAGTAGGAAGCCGAGTTTTCCCGAGGTATCGAGGAGTCGACAACTCCCACTAGTCCTCGTTGGAGCACCCGCGCAAGGGTATAGCTCCCCCTTGATCCGCTCAAGGATCAAGTGCTCTCGTAGGGGATATCCATTTCCCACTCTGGGACGGCAGATTCCAAACCGTGTACACCTTCTTGGGGCTTCACACAATCTCCACATGAGCTCCCAAGATCAAAACCACCAAGCCGTCTAGTTGATGCCAAATCACCAAGAGTAACAAGCCAAAGATCTTCACTTGACCTACACTAGACCAAGAGCTAGATGGATGCACACTTGCTACTCTCAAGCACTAAAGACAGTCCTTAATCTTCTCAAGACCAAGAACACCAATCAAATCAAGTGCCTCTCTTGCCCTCAAGCACTTCCCAACAGCAGCTGGATGAATATGATTTTGTGTGGCAAGAGGGTCTCCAAGGAGTGAGTGAAGGGGTATAAATAGCCCCTACTCAAAAAAACCAACCGTTATGCAAAACACAGAGCCGTCGACTAATTCGATGGTGACACCATCGAAACAGTCGACGCTTGCTTTCCATTCAAATTATGAACAGTGCAACGGCTAGTTCCCTCACCGACTAATTCGGTGCTACCACCATCGAATCAGTCGATGCTACCCAGAGACATGCGCCACATATTCTTCACGCAGATCAGAGACCATCGACTTATTCAATGCCACAGTCGTCGAATCAGTCAATGCTACTCAGAGCCATGCACTCTGGGGTCTTCACGTCTTCAAGCACCATCGACTAATTCGATGGGTAAACCGTCGAATCAGTCGACGCTACACAGAACATCGCACCACCATCTGGGTGAAAACTGAGGGCCGTTGACTAATTCGATGGATGTACCATCGAATCAGTCGACGCGACTCAGAGTGTTGTGCTAGTGTTTGTGTGAGAAAACCAGGGGTCATCGACTAATTCAATGGTGCCTTAGCACCCCGTCGAAATAGTCGATGCCTCTGAGTTTTGTGCAGTCTTCTTCTCTTTCGAGACCGAAACTCGTCCAATTCAACTTCTTTGAGTTTGTTAACTTCTCAAGGGCTTCAAAGCAGCTTGCCTAGGTCAAGCTACCAATTCTCGACCCCTCTTAATAGTACGGTCAAAGAAAAACAAAGACCTAAACTACTCTAAGTGCCTCTCATCATCCAAACGACACTTAGAACTAGTTTATCCTTGATCTTCGAGCATATCCTTTGCGCCAATACAATCATTCTCAAATAATGGGGGCCAAGAATACCGAGAAAGCCTATCATTGCATTAACTTAAACTTTGCCTCTGCAAAACACTTGTTAGTCGCAATGATTATGTTGTCATTAAACGCCAAAACCGTATTAGGGGTCTAGATGCTCTTTCAGACACATAGGTCTTTGCTCCCGGTTGGGATTAATAACCGGACTTAAGGTGCCTCTACACCAGTGCAAGTGGAGGCTGTTTCTGTCCGGCTAGTAACTGGACTAAATATACTCG
Organism: Digitaria exilis; assembly: GCA_015342445.1. Classification (NCBI taxonomy): domain Eukaryota; kingdom Viridiplantae; phylum Streptophyta; class Magnoliopsida; order Poales; family Poaceae; genus Digitaria; species Digitaria exilis. The sequence continues at coordinate 334,665 of JACEFO010002656.1, forward strand.
AGTCATTAGTCCCGGATTAGCAATCACGGTTGGGAAACCGGTTTGATGTGGTGTTCGGGACTGATGATGGGAGTAGTGTACCCAAAACTAACAGTTAGGTCAGGCCACCTAATCATTAAGATCTTGCGCTCGAACCTAATAACAGTGAGCGCCCACGATCTTTAAATTTTAAAATAACAAGTCAAATTCCACCAACTTAACTAAATTCTCTACCCGCAAAAAAAACTTAACCAAATTCTCTTTCTATGTCGTACGCTAGTTAAGAAACCACTATAATTTATAATTCTCAGCCCTTTCTTATACATATATGAGTATTTTTTATGTGTGTACCCATCTCAAATTATATCATCTACGTATTGAGCTAACTGTCTTGTAGTTCATTATATTTATCTCCCAACAGCTAACGAGGGGAACAAACGAACGTGGGCATGGTTCAATTTGACGGTATGATCATGCTACCAATGCAATCATGTGCGGATAATTACTTGGTCTTAACTCGGGTCAGAGGAGTTTTTTTTTAATAATTTGGTGTTTTTTTATAGTACATCATTAATGCATCTCAAACCTCTCCAGAACTATGTGCTGGCTCTCTGTTTCAAGTCATATATACATCAGGCATGTTTTAGAAAGGGAACAAATCAAACTAGCACAAAAAAGAAATATTACTAGTTACTCATGCGAATACAATATAATTACATTTTTGTTATTAAGAACCGCATACTTTTTCTTTGGAAATATAAATTTTTGCTCCGCAAAACTTAGCAGGAAAAATCACCATGGGGCTATTGGATTTCCCTAACTCCAGAAAACAAAGAAATAGGATTAGAGTATGATCGTTGGGAATTCCTTGCTAAAAACAACGTCATTATAAGTATTAGAAAGAACAAATGTAGCGGCAATAGCATCCAAAGTTACAGTTATGTCTGAATACGTGGACTTATCTATGATTTTATTTGTCATAAAACAAAATAAGCAAAGCCACGATCCATCCTTTCCACGAAAAAAATATATATGCACTTAAGTGGGATTTGGTTACTTGATTATGAAATGTCGAAGTCAAAGACAAGCCTAATGGCTTCATGTGCCCTTTGCTCAGGACCACATTGCCTGCCTCCCTGAGAGCTTGAGACCCTGACCAGGGCCCAGCCAATAACCCAAACCACGGTATCTCTAGTACATCTCTCCTGGCTAGCCATTAGCAGCTGTCATCCCTCTCTCTTCCTACAACTTCAAAGCCACATTTGTACATCCTCTAGCTAGATAGGATATCTCCCAGCCCTCCCACAATTTCCAAACCCCAAGCTCTCTCACTTTAGTCGAATAAACTCCATCCATCTCTCGAGAAGAGCCAAAGGACAATGCTGGACAAGCAGGAAGACAGGACGCGGATGCTGCTCCCCAAGAGCTCGAGCCAGAAGACGCTCCGTGCAGCCATGCAGGAGGAGCGGGCCACCATGGCCAGCCGCCTCCTCTCCAAGGACCCTTCCTCCGTCTCCAACCCGTCCTTCCGCGTCTACTATGGCGTCGCCTCCGCTGGCTCGGTGCCCTTCATGTGGGAGTCAGCGCCCGGGACGCCCAAGAACTCCATCTCCGACACCACCCTCCCGCCGCTCACCCCGCCGCCGTCCTACTACACCAGCAACACCAAGGGCGCCGCCAAGACCAAACAGTTCTCCAAGTCCCAGTCCTCCAAGAGGCTCTTGTCTTCCTCCAAGCCGGCCAGCTTCGTCCAGCGCATCCTCCCCAAGCTGCGCAGGAGCCACACCATGCCGTCGCGGTCACCGCCTTCCAAGGAGGAGGGCGCGCAGACGATGCAGTGCAACCGGAGCCGGAACAGGATGCTGCTGGCGAGCCCGAGGTCGTCCTTCTCGTCGAACTCGAGGGGAGACGAGGAGGAAGATGGTGGTGGTGCGCCGTCGTCGCCGACGTCCACGCTATGCTTCCGGACGCGGCACTCCGGCCGGGGAAGCAGGAGGCCCAACGGGCTGCTGCCGTCCGTGGTCGGAGGGCAAGGTACAGCTTCCTCTTGAGTAGGGGTTTGCAATTTTGCATCTCCCGCCGGTTCTTGGTGACATTTTTCTCTTGGTATAGTGTGCGACGTACTGCTGCGTCATCTTCTACACTTACCGTGAGGAAATTACAAGGGAGCGTGGTTTGTACGTTATATGACATTGGATGATGATAAGAACAATCTGGTAGCGTTTGTATTAGCATGCTCTCAAAACAGGTGGTGATTTGTTCATGAAGGCAAAAACATTGTTTCTTATACAGATCTATATGTTTTGTGTCACCGTATGAGCATATACATATAGCTTCGTTTGTCCATTCTTTCTCTATCGCCTTTAAGATGTATTCTTGGTATTCAAGATTCATACATCAGGTTCTTTTTCGCCACCCTTGATTCTTACGAAAATGTCACTCGATCCCAAGTCCCATCATCAACAATTATATGGAAACGTGATAGTATTTTCAAGCTAACATAAAATTTTCCTTCTCAACATCAAACCCAGCAGGTTGCAGTTCGGCACTGCTAAATAAATTTGCGCCTACTTTCTTTACAAATTTCTTAATCTATGACTTTGGATTCAAGAAAGAATATGATCAGGAACTTCATTCAATGAGGCCACAACATTACATACACGGTTACACGGTCCCAAGTATCACAACGAACTTAATTCCGAAGGATTATCGAAAAGGACGGCGACCATAACATTAGGCTATGATAAAATTGTGAAAGTACAAGAATTCTTTTGTGCTGCTCTACTTTTGGATGGCAATGGGCATGATTTTCCTGCAGAAGGTGTTATGTGTAGTTGTGTACGTGTCGAAGCTCACTTGTACGTCATCTGTTTGCTATTTATTATTTGACATGGCGAGCTTACCGCGAAAGCTGGCTTTCTGTTCACGCTTTAAAGGTGAGCTACAGTAACTTGAAACCCAAGCACACAACTTTCCGCTGTCAAGTGTTTTCCTGCAGCTACACGCCTAAACTTGTACGTCATCTCTCATCTGTTTGCATATAGGTGTGTACTACTCCTGTCTGAAATCAGCAGATTTTAAAAATAGAAATTTATTGTAAACAAGGGCTACATACATACGTTTTCCAGGCTGGGATATGCAGAAATTCATCAGAAGAATTGCAGTAAGGCCTGTAAAAAAACAGGTCAATTCTGTCAGTTTTTTTTAAAAAAGCTCAATAGGGTGTCAAAGTCTTCTTGTGGAATCTCGCACCTCATGTGGCCGGCCGGAAGATACATGTGAGGCGTGATGATATGAGAGAGAAATGAAGAGAGGAGGGGACGGACGGTGCCGCTGCTAGTGTAGGTGCAGATGCAGCGCAAGCTTATGAATGAATGAAGATGGATCAGGAGTCGTCAGACTATCGATCGGCCACACAGCAGCCATGCATCACCATTTAATAGTGCTGGCCACCACCGTACCCATACTTGCTGGTTACTGTGCTGATTGTTATTGGAGGGCGGCCTGGTCTGATCGATCGCTGAAATACTGTCCCCCGTTGACCAAACTGACGGGCACTGAAACTTAGCAACGAGTACGTCGTTGTTTTATCAGCCCAAGGTCGATGTTTTAACATTAAGATAACCTAGTAGACAATCTAATAAAAAATTTGGTTTGAGTGCTATCTGTCTACCCGGGGAAAACTTCGGCATTGCTTTGGTCTAAAACTCTCAAGTGCTTGCTCATAGTCTCCTAAGAGACTCTGAAGATTAGAACACTAGAACAGAACAATCATAAACAGTTAGCCTTAGTTCAGTACGGGTAGGGGTAGCCTGCCACCACTATCAGATGACTTGATTGTGTTTATTCATGTGTCAAATTGACACTCTTTGTTGTTGCCAAGTGAAGAGCTCGATCACTTCAGCTGCCTCCTGCCTGGCCTAGCTAGTCATGATCCACATGATATTGCTATGGAATAGGGATCCTTTGGCTCTGGCCTAGCTAGTGATGATCAGATCTCAAGCAAGCATTGGCATTCATAAATAGCTACCTAATATAGCAGAGCCATGATTTTTCCTTTTCCTTTAAGATGATGTTGCGGTTGATTGATCTAACTGTCCTCTGCACCTAAAGATGGTCTAAAAAACTGTGCTTGATTGGGGATTTTTTATAATAGCAACCACATAAAAAAAATTATGTATATTTTTCATCAGTAAGTCCTCTCTTTGTCACCGTATTAGTTACAACTTTCTACACTTGTGTTCATGTATAAAAACGTACAGAGACAGTTGTATATTGTCAATGAATGAAAGCTATTATAAATTTACAAATCCAAGGAAGTAGCTCTATGCACATTTCTGCTTAATGCGAAAAACCAGAGCTTTTCGGGTTGGATTGTTTACATGTTCCAGATGATTTGGAAGGGTTTGATCTATATATATCTAGTTTCGTACAGCCTGAAAAAAGATCAATACATCTATTTGAGCACTTTTTCTTTATCTAGTGCAAGTCCTTGTAGAGTTTGCACATATGTTTCACATAACATAGCGTGAAGGCAATATTCAAGTGCATTTACATAACATATTGAGTTTTAGTTACATGGCAGAGGGTTGAGTGTGTCTTTATTTGTTGCTCGTTGTGTTTGCTTACACCTATGGTGGTGTGAGACGGTGATCTTCTAGAGAAACTTCTGGGGGGTTGGTGTGTTTGTGAAAGGCTTTATACTTGGCTCACCAAAGTGATGAAGAGTAACTTAGGTGGAATCGAGGTATGAAGCGATTCTTTGATCCAAGGCCGAAAAGACTCGATGCTCATATTGTTAGCCTAAGAGATGAAGGGGTGGGGGGTCAATTTGGCATTATTTAAAATCTTAGACTATAGTTTGCACTAATTATTGCATAATCTTAAAAATTACCTAATCCTATCTAGATATGCAATCAAGGTTGATCTAGTGTGAAACTCACCCACAAAGAATTTGCAGCCTATTGTCCAACCTAGTAAGAAATACTCTCACAATGTGAAGGCATTCAAGTTCCAAGTATGAAATACAGAAACATAGAGGAGTTGGTTAGGAAAAATGCAAACTCGGCACGGTGATTTATCCTATGCGTCAGATCACTGAGTTTCTCTTGGTCAAGATCTTGGTCTTGCCACAAAGGCTTTTCTGAGACTCGGCAACATTTACTTTGTGTAATAACTCCTAGACAACTTACTTTTGTAGAACTTCCATTGCTTTATTGTCACCCTTAGAAACTTAGATCTAGGTACAGTGTTGTTGCATATAATATATTTATATTTTAGCATGTAAGGAAAATGGCCAGACCATTGTTTATGATTTTGGTGATAAAATAGAAATATAGCCATTAGGACTATGTAATTATTGAGATGTGTTTTTATAGATATTTTAAGTCCCAAGAATAATTTTAACAAGTGTATCTTGAGCAAGTTTTGAGTGTATCTTGAGCAAGTTTTGAAGAAGTTATAGATTAGTTTTTGTGTCCTAGTTCCCTCCTGGAACTAGACACACAAGTGTTATCTTCCTATAAGAAAAATAAAATGTCTGACAATGCAAGTGCCAAAAAGTAAACGAGCTACTTGGAGAGTTTTCGGTTGTGGTGACTAACCTCATTTCAGTTAGGCTCTCAAGATGATTAACCTCATTTCAGTTAGGGTCTCATTTGAAATTTGTGTATCTATAGGTATGAACATGCACGACTCCGATTCCATTTGTTACTAGAACAGTTCGCGGCGTTGCCGCACATGGTAACAAGATGTGTCTGTAAAAATATGTTTCAAATAAATTGTCAAAGCACGTTGAATTTAAAAATTCACTTTGTAGTTATGTTTTAGATTTTCAAATATATTTTTGTTCTTTTGTAGTGTATCTTATGTTCAAATTTGGATGTGCTTCGGCGTCCGGATGTTAGATTTTTCAGGTAAATTGGAAAGTATTTTGGATTTGAAGTGTGATCTATTGCAAATATATAGATTTTGAAGTTTTGAGCTATTTTAGAACTCAATATTTTTAAAATTAAAGTTGCTTCGGTGTTTGGATGTTGGATTTAACACATGAATTGGAAAGCGCTTTGGATTTAAAGTGTGATCTGTGATAACTTTATAGATGTTGAAGTATTTAGGTACTTTAAAAATCAATATTTTTTAATTTAAAGATGTTTCAGTGTCCGAATCATAAGGGCAACGGGCCGCATATAAACATTATGTGAATGAATTAAATTCTTAGAATATTTGTTATTTAAAGAACTTCAGGTTTTCAAATTTAAGCTATTATTGTATTAAACAATTTTTAATTTAGAAGATTTTGATATCAAATTATATATATATGATGGATCACATATAAACATTTGTGAGAGTGGATTATACATAGCAAATTTCAAATTTCAAAGCTCGTTTCGAATTTTCTTGCATACATTTCTATATTTTAATAAAAAAATATATTTCAAAAGGAGAAATGTACTAAATCTGAAACCTTTCCATAGAGATAATTCTTAAACTCCACGTGCTTTGATAATTCTTTTAAGAAAAATATTTACAAAAAATGATATTGAACACCTTTTAATAAAATTATATATTTTAAAATATCACAATTACATTGTTGACACCATCCCCAAAAATATTTTGTATATGTTATAAAAAAATAAAAGATAGTAACGGTAATAATTGTATTAGATCACTCAAAAATTGTATTAAAAATTATATTAGATCCTTCAAAGTTATGTTCCTTTAAATAAACAAATTCACAAATAATTCAAACATAATAGTATGATGTTATAAGAACTACTATAAATAAAAATTTAGAAAAATATTTAACTATTTTTAAAAGAACTAAGTTGGGTCCCGCATATAATGGTTTAGTGGGACCCATATACGGTGGGACCCACTTTTGGGCCCGTGGTCTACGGAGGGGCCCACTATGGACCCACTGCGGGGCCCATTTGTGGGACCTACATCACGCGGGTCCCATGTGTGGGGTCGCGTGCCCTAGGATTGTTCGGGCCGAGACAATGCGGGTGATGTGACACGATAGGTTGCCCGGTTTGGGTCCAGGATTTCTATTATATAGGTCTTTCGGCAATTCACGGCCATTTCAGTACAAAGAAAGCAATGACGATAGAATATTAGAGGCCTTGCAGCCATATGGGCTTGGCTTTGGGCAATCTTTAGGTAGTTTCTATTACCTCAGCTAAAAGCATATAGGCTTTGCTAATAAAAAGAAGCTAAAAGCAAATAGGTCCAACGACAACTTTCAGAGGCCCCTTCACAAACCATAAACTGGGGCGTACGTGTCGAACATCTGTATACTTCACCACCGATTACCCTGCAGCTTGCACGGCTTTGACCGTCGTCAATCTGGTGTCGTCCACCTTCCCCTGTTGGGCGCCGGCCATCTCCAACTCCGGCGCCCCCATGCGCTCCACCTCGAGGAACTCCCTCTTGTACTTGTACCTCATGGACACCCAGACGAACAGCGCCGTGTTGAGCACCGAGAGGATGAGCAGGAACACGTAGTAGTAGTCGAGGCGGGAGTCGTTGAGGTTGTCGCCGATCCAGCTCTTGCCGCGGCCATCCCGTCCCCTGGTGGCGCGGTCGACGAGCGTCACGAGCAGGCTGTTGAGGAAGTTGCCGACGCCGAGGCCGCTGGTGAAGAAGGTGGTGCCGAGGCTCCGCATCCCGTCGGGCGACTGGTCGTAGAAGAACTCGAGGATGCCCACGGAGTTGAACACGTCGCCCACCCCCATCAGCACGTACTGCGGCAGCATCCAGAAGACGCTCATCGGCACCGTGTCGCCCGCGCCGCGCGTCGCCCGCTCCCGGATCACGCGCATCCGCCGGACCTCCACGAGGCACGCGCACGCCACGACCAGCACCTGCAGCGCGCACCCGACGCCCAGGCGCTGGAGCAGCGTGATCCCGCGCGGATCCCCCGTGCGGCGCCGGACCAGCGGCACCAGGACCCGGTCGTACGCCGGGATGGACACCAGCATCGAGATGGTGATGAAGCTGCCTAGGGACGCAGCCGGCACGCGCACGCCGAACAGAGACCGGTCCAGCGTCGTGCCCTGCTTCACGAACAGGGTGTTCACCTGCGCCCAGATGGTGCACGGCACCAGCGTCGTCAGCCACACCAAGATCATCCCGCCGATCAGCTTCACCTCCTCTACCTCCGTCACCGTGCACGGTCGCGGCCGGCGATCAGCTTCGCCTCCTCTCAGCAGCGCCGCCCTGTCGAGGAACCGGAACGCCGGTGTGTGGTGAAGCCGCCGCTTCCCGGCCGCGGCGTACCACGCGGTCTCGTGCTCGTGCAGGTCGCCCTGCATCGGGCAACCCCGGTTCGCGAACGCCTCGCGGAGTACCCTGGCGACGAGCCTCGCCGGGCCGGAGGCCGTGTCACGCTGGACGGGCTTGTGGCGGTAGAAGGGCGTGCCGACGTAGAAGAGGAGGAGCGAGAGGGCGAGACCGACGGTGGGGATGGTGTAGCCGACGCCCCACCCGACGTTCTCCTGGACGAAGACGAGGACGAGCACGGCGACGAGGCCGCCGGTGAAGGAGCTGAACATCCACCAGTTGAAGAAGGAGGCCTTGACGTCGCGCTCACGGGCGTCGAAGTCGTCGAACTGGTCCGCGCCGAACGTGGAGATGTTGGGCTTGGTGCCGCCCGCGCCGATGGCCATGGTGTAGAGCGCCCCGTAGAAGAAGGCCACCTGCCCCCGCGTCGCTGCCGCGCAGCCGCCGTCCGGGGTGCATTGCGGGTGGAGGGATTTGACTGACACTGCCAACGTTATCAGAAGCATGCCCTGCAACACATCCCGTTAACTGTCGCAGGTTAGTTTGAACAACGAAATGCAGCATACGAAAACTATTTGCTCCACAGAACAAAAAAAAAACACTTCTGCTGATATATCAATTGTTATGGTAGAACTGGAAACAATTCCTCATAATCTTATCAACAACCTCGGTGTAAGATACAGAAAAATGCACTTTTTTTTCCTGAAATGCAGTTGATATACATGTATGCTTATGATTATCGATGTATTTCAAATTGTGTAAACAGCAGCTATAGTTTCATGAAGAAAAACATTACTTTGAAACGTATTCCTCGGTACTGGACCAACTTGGGCTAAAACCACAGCACAGCTCAATCCAAATGAAATTAAATTTACCATGAGTAGTCTTCGTAGCCCGTATAGGAAGAAAAGGACTAGGACTTGCAACATCTCAAAATAACATGCACTTATTTGAAAATGTTATGCACGCTTCCACAGAAAATGCATTTGTTGATTTTTCTAAAAAAAAATTAAACCTTTTCACAGGTTCAAAGGCAACATGGGTCCAACATGTGGATCTTTATTTTTCTTATTATCAACAATTTCAATGTTTCCATTAGGCTATCCCCAACCCTCCTAGTAGGATGATGTCCATAGAATTAATTATAGTGCCACATAGGATTTTTAGGTGATGTGTCATGTATTAAATAAGAGAGAGAGGAGAGATGGGAAGAAACTGGGTCTTGCATGAGACCCAGTGTCTATGCGAAAACCAATGCACTAAACACTATTAATATTAGCATTGGGAGAGGGTAGTGTCTATATAGTTTAGGAGGAAGCAAGATGATTGGTCAATAGAATGCATAGAAAAAAGTGAATGAAGTGGCTAATTAATTATTTAGACTCTTGATAGATGTGATGCATTGGACATCATAGTTTCTTGAGTAGTGTCCATATGACATGGCACACATAGACATCAGTTGGGTTAGGGATAGCCTTAGGACTAAACGGAGAACCCTCTTCGTTTAAGACAAGGTTCTAAATCTCTAGCTATAGCTCCGCAAATGGCTACTGGAGATGGCCGACACTAGAATACTTTCCTTTTGCCCTAGCTTTCTTGAACACTATTAGCCAGATATAGCTGCTATTCAGCACGTAGAAGCTGCCGCTACCTAAGAGCAAGCCCAAGCTTGTCTATTAAACAAGCCACCTCATTCAGCGACAAGCTCAAGAGACTAGCTGTAAAGCAACAAAATTCTTCACGTTTCCAACCTTTTATTCTATTAAAACAGGACCCACTGCTGCTCTGTTGATCCAGTGTGTGCGAGGGACAGAAACGAACTGGTGGTCTTGGAGAATGCGTAGAGACGGTCGATGGATGCGTCGACTAGCTTGCCCTCTCCACTTTTCTCTCTCTTCTAGCTAAGACTTTGCTGAGTTGGCTTGGCTATTAGCCAAGCTGATTTTGCTTATTGTACCTGCTCTAATATATGGCCTGGCAATCGTCAGAGCGTGCGGCAACAGCAACAACCTCAGAGGCTACTAGTTGCATGTGCAACTAGTAAGCACAAAGTAATTTGCATGCGCACAATAATATTTGGGCTTGAAGTGAATGGTGATTTAAAATAAATTTGAACAAAGCCTCAAAATCATGTAAAATAGTTATTTATTTTGTGTTTATTTATAAATCTGTTAAATCAATTAGCTTTGGCTATAGCCCGCAATACCTGTGTTTAGCTTTTGAAGAAGGTCACCGCTAAATGGCTTAGCCTGATATTTAAAACATTGATTTAAGATCCAAACCGAAAGTTTTTTCTTTGCAAATGCCACTTGGATATTTGGACAATAATCTGAAGTATTAAATATAGACTAATTATAAAACTAATTACATAGATGATATAAATCACAAGAAGAATCTATTAAACCTAATTAATCTATCATTAGATATTGCCATGCTACAATAAAGATTTATTAACGACATATTGCTTAGGTTTAATAGATTAGTCTTTCGATTTATTACACTCCATATGTGTAATTAGTTTTGTAATTAGTATATGTTTATCATTTATAACAATTAGTTTCCAAACATCCGTGAAAAGTTTTTGTGGTGGAACTAGACAGGCCCTAAATGTTAAAATAGTTGATGCCGAGATAATTTATAGTTTATCCGTGGGAACAAGGCGTTCCTGGCTTAGTAGTCAGTATATACAAATTTGTTGGTCGCATATGTTAATGTGTCCGCTTTACTTAAGCGATTTTTGGTCTGGTTGGATTTTTTTAGATTATCTTTTGTCTTAAAAGGTACGGAGCCCGAATATTTTTCTGTTGGCTTTTGCTAAGGTACTCCCAAATGTCTATGAAAGGAAAGTTTAAGAACATATTACCTCCTCCTAGGTAATAGGTTTAATATTTATTATTTATAATTTTAAATCTGAGAAAATATCTTCTTATGAGATCTAATTTGATTGAGTTAGATTTAACTTTCCTTTTTTCTTTTTTATCACAGATTTAGACTAAACATATTTTTTTTCTCTTCTTATATCATGTTCACGTGACAAGGGAATTTTTGGAGGAAAAAAATCATGACAAACATTATTTCTCATCTTATATCATGTTCACATGATAAGGGAAATTTTGAAAAAAAAATATGACAAGCTATTGAAATTTTATTTTTCTTGTTCTGTCATGTTGTGGGCTAAACGTGAATATTTTTCCTTTTGGAATGGGCAGGCCACTGCCGTTCCTCCATGCAGGATATTGCAGGAATTTTTTCCTTTTCTCTCTATATATTAATTACTAAAATGTTTTATTTATTTTAAGAATCGATGGCCGAGATTTATTTGAGATCTTACCTCTTAGGATGTGAATGGAGTACTTTAGCATAGCCTTTTCTGTTATCTAATAAATTCCTAGCATGTATATAATTGTAGGAAATGACGAACGTGGGTGGTGCTGGTGTCACTCATAACCTACTCATGAAATGCCTCAACCAAAGGTGCTTTCAGAACCATGTCTACTTCAGAAGCACACGTGAACTGTTATAGACCTACAATTAATGACTTAGCAAGACATGTGTTTTTGATGTTTGTGGACCTAAATGATACTCTCTCACAACTGCTGGACTTCCAGTTTATTTTCTCTAAGTGTAAACACAAAACGAACCACAATCAGTGTAATTGTGGGCGGGTGGGCCCGAAGCCGACGTAGCACATGAACTGAATAACAGACACACATGATCTTTTGTCTGCACTCCCCACAATAGGGTGGCACACGCATGCCTTTTCTCTGGCAGCGTTCTCACACGCAACGACAACGTACGCGCTCTCCTGCAGCAGCCCTCGTCCCGGCTGAAACTGAAAGCAGGCCCGAAAGCTTCCAAGCCGGCTAGCTTGCTTTCAGCATGGGCTTCCAGCACCGGTGTGCGCGCCTGTTTTTTCTCCACTCGTCGCCATCCAAGCTGACAAAAGGCGATCGCGGCCAAAACACCGGTCTCGCGCGTCATAGTCACTGTATCTGCTCACCGAATTACGGCTGGCCGGGCATTTGGCGGGGCTTAATTCACTAATCCTACTACTATAGGACATGTGATGCTATAGTCAAGTTTTTTTTATTCTTGACCAGCTCTCGTGTAACTTGTGTATATACTCAGTAGGGGAAAACCCCTCATGTTGCCTCAAAGAAAAAAAAATGATGCCATAGTCCAATCTAATGAAACAATGAAGATGTTTCCGTCATGCTACATTTTGATATTACTATGGTCAAATTGAAACAACAATCACAACTTTTCTCATAAGGAACCAACCTGATCAGATGGTATAAGGTTGTGACAAGTTTAATCACAAGATTAAGCACAATCAATCTCCTTGGCAGCACCTCTTTGGAAGTACCAATCACCTACGACAAAGCTTTTGCCATCCCTTTCAAAAAAAAATGGCATAGTAAGTAGACTATGGGTCTTGGTGCTAGACCAAGCTTGCTCGCACGCTAAAAGATTAGTGCTCTTTGAAAAATTGTTTACGAGTTGTTTAGATTCTCCAACTTCACTCTTCGTTTACACTATTCATTCCATTGAAAACCGTGATTTCTCTCATAAACTTTTACTACAGTAAACTTTTGCTAGAGTAAAATTTCTTGTATCAAAAGTTCTTATAGAGTGAAATACAAGGTCCACTGGCTGCTATCTATCTAGTGCCTGACAATTGACAAGGAGTGTATACTCCAAAACTCAACTAGAGTCCTAATATTTGCTTGAGAAGGAGAATATATGTCATCCAACCATCCATGTATTGGCACTACTGCTGATCATGCTTCTTCGAAATGGCATTCAACTGTCCGAGAAAAGAGTCGTCTCAGAGGGGATAGATTATTGACGCCGAATTTTGTCGCTAAAAGAGGGTGAAGAAATTAAGACAGTACTCACTATGGATACAGTTCCAGATCTGGAAGCTGAATTGATCTTTCTTTGAGCAAAAATGAACTGAACTTGTGATTCACATAATTCTAAAAAACAAGTTTGAAGTTACGAATTACTGAGATGTTCCTTTTTTCTGTTCAGCTGCAGGCCTACATATCAATTTAGGTTGCATTCCTACATGTCATCCATTTTGAAGCCTCCTTGGATTCGTTTGTACCGTAGATGTCAATCTGCTCTACAACTTGTGAATCTGCTACTTGTAGCTTCATTATATTAGCGTTTAAGAAATTTGTACCATTGATGTCAGTCTGTTCTACAACTTGTCAATTTGCTACTTGTAGCTTCATTACTTGAAATTTCTGTCATTGATGTCAATCTGTTCTACAACTTGGCTGTAGTTATGTTTGTGAGTTCTTGAACTTGTATCGTTCTCAGAAGTGGAGTTCATTAGGGTAATTTGTGATTGTTGTTAGTTTAAAAACGCCTCCAAAAGGTCTCTTAGGCATTTTTGGAAGTGCCTAAGAAGGTATTTAAAGGCGCTTACAGAAATGCCATGTAATGTGTAGATGGCATTCAAGAAAACGCCTCCAAAGCATTGAGGCACTGAGAAAAATGCCTCCTAATATGATCTTTTGAGGCGTTTTTTGAAAAGGCCTTGTATGACATTTCCCAACACTGAAAACCTTAGCGTTTTTTAAAATGCCTTGTAAAGCCTTTTGAGGCGTTTTCTGGGTTTCTAGAGGCCTTGTATTAGTATCTCTCCTGTAGTGAGAGGATGAGGATGGTAGCTACTAGGTCCATCTATCTCTGCTGAATACTGAATGCAAGGAAGACACTACATAGAGCAGGGGAGCATAATAATCAGCAGGTTTAATGGTTAATTACCGCGAGGTAGATGAGGGATGAGATGGTGAAGGTCCAGAAGCGGCCGAGGAAGGTGTCGGCGATGTAGGCGCCGACGATGGGCGTCATCCAGACGGCTCCCGTCCAGTTGTTGACGTTGCGCACCGACGGGACAGTCTCCTCCCGGAGCTGCGTCGTCAGGTACACCACCAGGTTGGACGCCACCCCGTAGAACGCCATGCGCTCGAACGCCTCGTACCCTGCGTGTTTAATTTGTCCCCAACGGTGCTCTAAGCACCCAAGTAATAACGAGCCATGCATGCGTGGTGAAAGGCCATGGGGATCGTGCCGGGGACGACGGCGACGACCAGAGCTCTTACATACCTACTAGGAAGGCGCAGGCCTTCCAGCGGCCGGTCCGCGAGGCGAGCACCGGCCGGCCGCGGAGGTCGACGGAGCCGTCCTTGGTGTACATGTCTTGCTTGTTCGCAGCTTCCTCTCCCATGGCGTCGGCCGACCTGTCGATAGATACACGCTGCAAGTTGGCTACCAATCTTGTGGTGTCGAGATGGCCTTGGCCCGCCGGAGCAGAAGGTGCAAGGAGACGTGTATATATAGTGCTCTCTCTAACTGGTGGCTAGGCTACTGGCTACGGATGAGAGATACCAACGAAGCTAGCTTGTTAGCGACGCAGGGAGACCGTAAGTCACAGCTCATGAGACCTGTTGAGCCGGCGCTGTGCTACGTACTAGTACATTGAATGTGATTGGGTTGGAATGTCGTGGAAATAATCCACATGTATTTTCGATCGCCATGAAGACGTGCAAGTGACCTTGTATGCTGAACATATGTACTCTGTTTTAAGTTCCAGCAGGGTATGTGAACTTTGACGATGTAGGGTGCGCTGAAGGCTGATATCGAGGAAGTAATAATAGTTGTAAACAAACGGGGTCCAAACCTGTATCCTGAATTCCTGATGCAATGCATCAATGGACAGGGTTCGTCGTAGAACTCTGACAAAAATAATGTCGTGGAAATAGTGTTCATGTGCTACCTAAAAGGCTAAAAGGAATGGTTTTCATTGTGGCAGCTCTAATATTAGTTCTACTTGTATGCTCCTGCGCAGGTGTATCCATTTCATTCACAACAACATCGTCAGTCTTAGCTAGCCACCGACGTAATTGTTCCGTCTGTGTGGCATCGTGCGGCTCCATCAGAGACGATAAGAGCGCCAATGATTAAATCCATTATACAGCTGCTATATATTGGCCTTCATGGCAAAGCCTGCGCATTATTTGTGCCGAATTGAACAGTGCGTGCACTAGACTTCATCGATGGAGATCATCGCCATTCTTTTTTTTTTTTTTTTGAAAAATGCCTCCATGAAGTGTTGGGGATGGATAATAAAGGATACAGGGGCACGACATCTTGATGGGGACCTATTGACACTGACCCAAAGGTAAAAAAAAAATAATCCCATCCACAAGCGGTCAAAGGAAACTGCATAACTCATGCCACATAAAATTGAATAACGCCATCAATTTATTCCAAAAATGATGATGCAAACTTCTTTGATTCGCGTGAGTTCAGACCCCAAGTAAAATTACCCTTCATCCGCAAAATGGCAATCCTACTCTACACCTTTCAGTGGGACTGAACCAAAATTCTCAAACCAAAGTTCTAACCTTTCAACTGATCTGAACCATCTAAACAGTGGCTTCAAGAGCGTTAAAATTTACACGCTAAGGGCTCCCTCCGTGGGCTCGGCCGCTTGGGGCCTCGGCTTCGGCTTGTCAACGACAATTGCCTGCGTAGTGAGGACCATTCCAGCCACTGAAGCAGCATTCTGGAGCGCACACCTAGTCACCTTGGCTGGGTCGATCACACCAGACTCGATCAGGTTCTCGTACTTGTCCGTCATTGCATTGTATCCCACTTCCCACTCACTGTCCTTGACCTTCTCAACGACCACTTCACCTTCTACCCCGGCATTGTGCGCAATCAATGAGGCAGGTGCTACCAGTGCCTGCAGAAGTTGACACATATCATCAAAAGATGATTTGTTGCCCTAACAGAAACAGTATGCATAAGGCAAGAACTGGCCTGAATGAAGTGCCAATCATGCAACACACATTATTATGGTCTAGTCTACTCAGAAACATAGAAAATACTGATCCTAAATGATGGGTCACAGTCACGTTTTACCAGCACAGATTAATGTATTTATGTGATTGGATGTCAGGTACTGAATACCTTTTATGTTATATAACTGTAGGCACAGATCAAAGAGTTGGTATATGACAGCCAAGTTACCTTTTGAATAATGTCAGCACCAAGGCGCTCATCATGGTCCTCAATTTTTTCTTTGATCGATGGGACAATGGTGGACAGGTGCACATATGCCGCACCACCTCCAGGAACAATGCCTTCCTCTATAGCGGCGAAAGTGGCATTCTTTGCATCTTCAATTCGTAGCTGTCGGTCCTCAAGCTCAGTCTCGGTTGCAGCTCCAACCTTGATAACGGCAACACCACCAGCAAGCTTCGCAATTCTTTCAGCCAATTTCTCAGTATCATAAACCGAATCAGTTTCAGCAAGCTCCTTCTTTAGTTGTGCAATCCTCGCTTGGATCTCATCTTTACTGGCTGCATCTGCTATCAGGGTAGTTGTGGTCTGATGTATCGTGACTTTCCTTGCTGTCCCAAGTTGTTCCACTGTAGCGTTTTCAACCAACAAGCCCAGGTCTTTTGCTAGGAACTCAGCACCTGAAAGTGAAATTAGACCATAAAGCAAAATAAAACTGAGAAATATATAGCCAAATAAAGGCCTGGATAACGAAAATAACTAAGAAAAGCAAAATTATGACACATAGATTTAAGATTATAACTTTGAGGAATGACACCATCCATTTAGGTATGGTAGCATTCACTCGCCAGGAGCTCTTGTAATGGTTGATGCAAGTGCACACAATGAACCATATGGTTTCTCTTGCAGGCTGATACTACTAGTCAAAATATTCAATATGTAGGGTTTAGGGCATCGAATTGACCAATGGACCTAAAGTGATGAACTTGAACAATTTCCTAGTATGCCAAGGATTTCAAATAACTCTGGATACTAAGAAATGCAGTTCAACTTCTCAGCTCCATCATAGACACATGCCAAACACCATTGAGCAGCCTATCATGTTTTTGCATCAGATGATTGCGTAAACTTTAACATTGCATATGATGAACATGATCCAAGAATAAATGCAATGCCAACTGATAAAAGCCCCCTGATGCTATGATCACATAGCAAATTTTGTTCAAGGGGAAGAAAGAAGCTACAGTAAAGCCGATGAAACTAAGCATATACTGAACATCTAGCACAAAAAGGTTTAGTTCATAGACAAATTATATAAAATATATTTATATCTTACATCATTGCCCCGAGCATGAAGCATAATTTGTATTTTCAATATATAAACTTATCACAGGCATCAGACTTCAATCAACAAATATCAATGCAATCACAGTAGTGAAAATGAAAATGTACAAATGTGAGCAAAGAACTAAGATAAAATAGTGTTGCTATTGGTTGCAAGACAAACCTGTGACAATGGCAATATCCTGAAGGACGGCCTTCCGCCGCTCACCAAAGCTTGGGGCCTTAATTGCTGCAACGTTAAGGATTCCCCGGAGCTTGTTAACAACAAGAGTTGCCAAAGCTTCACCAGTAATGTCCTCAGCAATAATGAATAGCGGGGCTCTCAGCTGTGTGGTCTTCTCCAAAATTGGAAGAATTTCCTTTATACTTGTGATCTTCTGATCAGTAATAAGAACCTTAGCATTCTCAAACTCCACAATAGATTTCTCGAGGTTGGTCACAAATTGCGGGGAAATGTATCCACGGTCAATCTGCAATATTTATAAAGAGCTTTAGAACCTTTGGTAGTATATATGCATTGTAACATTTTTTATGTTATGTTAACACCTGAAGCTTCTAGTTCATATACACAGACAGGCAGTAACTGTACATGCTGAGTCTTTAACGAACCTCCATTCCTTCTTCAACATCAACAGTAGTCTCAAAAGATGATGAAGACTCAATTGAAAGGACACCATCAGGGCCCACTTTGTCAATCGCTTCGGCAATCATCGATCCAATAAGTTCATCATTGCCAGCAGAAATAGATGCAACAGCTGTAAAACCGAACAGCTTCAAATTAGGCATGGATAATGTTTTGAATGAACATTTTGTTAGAAATCCACATTAAGAAGTGATCTCAAATAGAAAACACAAAGTCTAACATGAAAGTAGAACAATCACCTTTGATATCGCCACCACCCTTGACTGGTCTAGCCCTGTTCTCAAGCTCCTGAACTAGACCCTGCACAGTTTTGTCTATTCCCTTCTTAAGCGACACAGGGTTTGCACCAGAAGTTACACTCAGAAGGCCTAGCTTGATGATTTCACGAGCAAGGACAGAGGCAGTTGTAGTCCCATCACCAGCAGAATCATTGGTCTTGCTAGCAACCTTTAACGACAAATAAGTGGAGATCATTGTTGGGATTTCAGAATTCTAAAATATTACAATGCTACCACATGTTAGTTAGAAATAAAAAAAAATCACCTCACGAATCAGTGCTGCACCAGCATTTTCCATTGGATCATACAGCTCAATAGCCCGGGCAATAGTGACTCCATCATTTACAACTTTGGGGTTGCCATACTCATCCAGCACTACATTCCTCCCTATGAAAACATCCCAGAGGTCACATATTGCTTCAGCTATACAGTTACTTTCTATTTTCTTTTCAACACAAGATTACACAAAGACGAGCTGTGATTACTGAAGACGATATGTTTTGCTCGTTGTCTAAGTCAACAAGCAGCAAAAATCTAAACAAGCCATCGAGAATCACAGTCAGCTTTTAAGGATGGAATTTGCAATTAACTAACATTCTGTCAGCTTTTACTGAAGCATCCACATAACGTCATGGAACCAGGAGCACCAAGATTATACAGAAATGGGCAAGTGACAGTGTTGTATCATTTGAGAAACGAGAATGAAGTAGTTAATGTAAGTTGCAATTCTAGAGATTAATCTAAAATGTGTCCTAGTTGTGGAGATGAAACGCAAACAAGAGGCATGTGCTTTAGCAGCCAGGCGTTCGCTACCTCGGGGACCGAGGGTGACACCAACGGCGTTGGCGAGCTTCTCCACACCGGCCTGGAGCGCTGCCCTGGATTTCTGGTCGAAAGCGATGTCCTTTGCGTCCGCACGAACAACGAACCGCTGCGACCGGCCGTTATGGGCCCTCCTCGCCCTGCCCTGCTTGCATCCAAGAAGAAATGTTACATTACACATTGGAGAGACAGGAGACCAATGAATTCTTCCGGAAACCCCAAGTTCAAATAGCACGAATAGCCCCCGTTCGCAAATAGCCTTGCGGAGGAGACAGCAATCCAGAATTCCAGATAGCCTTGCCGCCCGAGAAACCGAAAATGATGCATCAAGAATCAATTAACCGCCAGGGAAGCAGACGAGTAGCTGACCTGAGACAGGGGGCGGAGGAGGGAGGCGGTGGAGATGGCGTTGGCGGAGGCCATTGGGAGAGGAAGGCCGAGGAGGAGCTGGGATCAGGCGCTGTAGAGCCGAGAGGATAAGGTGGAGGGGACGAGGAGGATTTGGAGGCAGAGTGGTGAGCCGGGGTTTAGAGATGAGGTTTGTGCGGTTTTATACGCAGGACGGCAGGAGACTGAGGGAGGGGTAGTTGGGTTTGGCGGCAGACGAGCTGAGGGGCTTCTAGAACATTCAACTATTTTGTTCGTGTTCTGCATATTACCTACAAAATGGTTCTTTTCGTGCCTGTTTGCTTGGAGACACAAACTTGTCTGGCACAGGAAATAATCCAGGTGTCCCAATTTCGAACGCTTGTAGCTGTCGCTGCTGCCGGGCTGCCTGGGAGGCAGCATCCAAACAAGCAATGTGCCTAAAAAACGTGAACAATGCATTTTGTTTCTTACAAGCGGGATATCTTAATAAATTGTTAAAAGCAAAAACAATAAAAATGTAAGACTAACTAAAATAATTGGGACACGCATATTGGGGTCTGAATAGAAAATCCAACATGGAATAGCTGAGTATGTCCCAAAACTTTGTTGCAATGGTAATTTTGGTTATATATTTTCTCTTTTATCTTATCTTCTCTTTTTTTTTTTGACCTTCATGGTCCAACTATTCTTTTGTTTTCCTTGACCTTCGTGGGTCTAATTTGTTTCGATAGCCATGTCTTTTTTTTTCATAATTGGAGAGAGATACGATGGAGCCTTTATTTAGGTTCTCTTTTTGCTATCAAAAAAGTCGATAGCACAACCAAAGGGGTAGCCAAACAATGACTTTCATCCACAACAGTTGCTTTTTGCCAACATAGATTCACAGCACCCCTATCGGTGCTTTCTCTGGCTGTAGAATCCACAAGTTCCACATATTTATCCACCTGCCACTCGTTATGAAGCGCACCGTTTCGTTTCTATTTCCTTTCCCGTGAACTTTCCTCTCCCTCTCGGGCTTTCCCTACGCCATCCCTCTCGGTCTTCCCCTGCGCCATCTCCTGCGCCCGTGAACAGAGGAGGCGTGCTCTAGCGTTAGGAGGGCGGCAACCATCTCCATCCTCGCCGCAGCGGCCCTATCCGCCGGCGCCGGCGCCTCCCCTCTCCAACCTGCAGCCCGAGGAACCCTTCTTCTCCCTTCGGCCATGGGGTCCAGCAAGGTGGCGACCTAGGGTTAGGGTGGCGGCGCACCTCTGCAGCCTTGCCGACACCATCTCCGACCGCCGCTGCACAACCTCCGCCGCTGCACCATCTCCGGCCTCGCATCCCTGCCTCGGCGCCCCTCTCCTTGGAAGCATATCACAGATCTGTGCAGGTATATCCTCTCCTTCCCCTCCTCCTTTAAACTGCATGATATGTTACTAGTATTTGACTTATGGATGAGGTCAATTGTTAACTATGTTGTCCTTAATAAGTAGTATTGTGTCAAAAGTTTTTGCAATTAATAGTTCTATTACTGATATAAAAAAATAGTTCTGCTACTCAAATTCTAATGTCAACTTCTTGGGATTAAATTGCTTTTTGTGTTTCATTCAAAGCATGTCTGATAAGGCAGATTGGTGTGATGTGAATTTGAGGCATTTCATTGACATATGTAAGAAAGAGATAGAAGATGGGAATAGACCAAATGGACAATTCACTCGGAATGGTTGGAAAAACCTTAGCACAAAGTATGAAGAAAAAACAACCTTGAAGCAAACAAAGAAAAAACTGAAGAACAAATTGGACAATATGAAAAAGGAATACACATGGTTCATGGAGTTAAAGAATTGTGCCACCGGACATGGATATACAACTCAAAATGTGCTAGCTATTTGTGACTTTGTTCTTGAGGTTTATATTTGCGGTTGTTGGTTGGCCAGGTTCTGCCCATGACACACGGATCCTCAATCATGCATTAGCAAATTTTCCTTCTTTTCCTGTGCCCCCTACAGGTACACATAATTATTTACCCTTTTTTCTTCTTTTACTTCTTTTGTCATTCCACTTCACTGATATGGTTTTCTAGGAAAATATTATCTCGTCGACTCTGGATATCCAAACCGAATAGGATTTCTTGCCCCTTTCAAAGGATGTCCGTACCATATGCCAAAATTTCGGCATCGTTCTAGGCAACCTCCTCAAGGGAAGTACGAGATGTTTAATTTCTTGCATTCGTCCCTTCGAACTATTATTGAGCGGGCTTTCGCAGTGTTAAAGCAAAAGTGACATATTTTGAAGAAGGGCATTCCAAGTTTTCCTACTCGTACTCAGAAGCATATCATTCTAGCTTGTATGGCATTGCATAATTTCATTCATGATAGCAAATTAGAAGATAAGGAGTTTGATAGATGTGATGCGGATGAGAGTATCTACTACCAGATGCCATGGCGCAAGCACGAGGACATGAGAATCTAGATGAGGAGAATGATGATTCCATGAATAATATTCGTGATAGGATACCTTATGCTTTGGTTAGTGCAAGAAGAGGATAATTATGTTGACTGAGGACATCATTGATGAATGATATGTCTTTTGCAAAATGCTACTCTTATATTAATGTAGACTATATATTAATGCTAAATGAAAAATTGAGATAAATTAATAAGTATTGCTTCTTATTTGTTCAATTTACATTAAAATATTAAATTAAAATGTTGCCCTCGGATTATTTTTACATATAAATATGTTCAATTTACTTTCATATAGTTAGTCAGACTTTCAAGGGCACTACAGAAATTTTATACCAATCCTACAACTCAAAGTTGTTTCAACCAAACGACTTTCTGCTTTTCTTACAGCTGACAGCTTTCCCACACCTCACGGCCCACAGCAGCTTTTTCCACAGCCACAGCCCAACCAAACACACCCTTAGTGCAATGGATGGGTGGTACAATGCTAACTGTAATTCGAGCATAGCAAGGGAGCACATCGTGTGCACATGAATCATGATCGTCAAAGCACGAAAAAAAATCTCCACAAGGGCATGTAAAAACAAGCCGCATATGTATACGGTTTTCAAAATAACTCATCATATGTCTTTGTTAGTATTTTGGAACATCCAAGATGAGTTTTGCAAAGGGTTTCCAAAAATTTCAAAAATATTTCCCAAGCACTTGAGCACTTAAGAGCGAAAATTATCTCACCAAACCATAGCACAAACATCAACATCTTAGATCATCATACTTTCCTAAAGATTTTTTCTCACAAACTTATGAAGGCGATAGGTGAGGAGTAAAACATATGCAAGCCAACCATAGGAAACATGTAGAGTAGGAGGATCATGCTGATTCGAAATGTGTATGATGGGTCGAGAAATCCCCCCCCCCACCCCACAATTGCACTAGTGTTATATCCACACAAAAACATGGAAACAAAAGAGAGACTCTACTGGTCTAGAACCAGTAAGCCTTTATTCAAACTCAAACATTTTTTTTTTGTTTTTCTGTTTTTTAGAAGGGCAAGATGCAAAAACCAACACCATATTCAAGCCAGGATAAGATTTTTCACGAGGGAGTATAAATCCTTATTCATTCATGGAATTATAAGAGTAACACACGCAATGGGGCAGATTTAACTGCCAAACTTGCCTACCTAACTCAGAATAAATTGCACTCCTTGCAATAGAGTGAGCATCCATGTTGGAGCACATATATTCATGAGCAAAATCAGCCGTTCCAAAATGTTGATATTTCTTAACTCTCACGAATCCACGAGCGCATGGAAACACCGATGTAGCACTTCACCTGGAAGTATTCAGGGTATCTTATCCACAAGGAACATAGTATAATTATCTTCTAATTAGATTGGCTCTCGGAAACAGGGGAAGAGAGATTGGCCTAAGATAGTGTGGTTCTTTCTAATGGAATTTCAAAGGTCGAATTTCTGTCTCTCTTGCTTCCTTCGGTGACATAGTTTGACCTTTCTCAAAAGCCCCTCTAGGTATAAATATACCGCTCTTAAAGTCTCAGCTAAGAGGAATACTCAAAACTCATAAAGCCGAGCTGAATGTTAAGGACTATCAGTCCCCACGTACCTCTGGTTCTGGTGAGATTCTAAACAAACGAATAGAATTTCTAAGTCCAGACACCGCATCTACGCTTGAAATACTTATTCAATAGTGTCGGCCGGGGTTGCACATATTTTATGGTCCTTCACACTAGAATAGCAAACACCGGTTTCCACAAGCAATCAATATCAAGAAACTACTTAACAAAGAAATTACCAAAAGAGGAACTTGAACATGTGCGAATCCAATGAGGTACAACTTCGAAGAAGGCAAAGAACAAATCCAACTAATTATTGAGGGCCAAGAGGGTGAATATGGCAAAATAGCCAAATTTGTCATCAACTATTGGTTGAAAGTTAAGTTCGTCCTCGACCTGTCGAAAAGTCCAAAATGGTCCTCCAACTTCACATTTGTGAGTCAATTTTGTCACTCAGGCAACATGGAGTGCCACATAAGCGTGCCATGTCATCAGCCATATATGAAATGTGAAGTTGGAGGACCAATTTTGACTTTTCGATAGTTCGATGATAAAGTTGAGCCTCGGTCGATAGTTGGAGGATGAATTAGGCTATTTTGCCAATAAAGAATATCAAACTGGAATCATATAAAAGATTACAACTCCAAAGTAGATATTAGAAAATATGCAATGATCTTATAAACGTATGAAATCAGATTTCAAGATTTTTAATTCTACCAAGTTTTGAAATGATATTTTGAACTTATTTTTTTATAAACTCCATATAATTTCCTAAAACTACCAAGTGCAGCCCAATTATACATTTGGCTGACGTGGTGCTACATCATTTAAATCTGTCGTTGAACCTAAGAAGGGTGAAGAAATAGATGGTTTAAAGAGTTGGAATGAACAAGTTTCGAGTTGGAGGTAAAAGTACTCGACTGGTAGGGGCCGTAAAGAATTTAGTGCACTGTAGTAATGGGCTAGGCTGGTTGCTGGATGGGCCAGGATCCTCCCACAGTCCCACTTATTGTGCCAGGCTTTCAGGTACAAGATTCAGGAAGCAAAGGTTTGGCTCATGCGGAAGCGGAGGAAGAGACTATTTTTTTTTCTTTCGGCGGAGCAATGCTCAATGCTAGCTGCCAGCCTGCCACGGCACACAACTTACACAAGGCAAATGCAGACAGCAGGGGCAGACATGGACTGAAATGGCAGGCAGCAGGGACTGCTCTGCCTGTTTTTTGTTTGCTCTCTTTTATTCATATCGCCCGTGAGGACCGATAGTACCAGCCAACGCGAACCAACAGCCAGTGGTAGTAGTTCACCATCTCGCCCGTGAGGACTGATAATTGTAATTCTAACCATTTTATTGTCAGATTTATTGTTTCTCAGCTCTCCTACAGTGTCATTTTTTTGTTTCGCTTGTCAAATATTTAATTATTGTTAGACATACTGCGTACATGCTCAAAGGAAAAACGTCAAGAAATAATACAATCAAGATTGCTCGATGGAAGGCAGCAACATAGCACACATTCAGAACTACTACCGCACACACAAAAACACACAAAATAATACAGGTTATTATATTCTTCGAGCCTCATAGCGCTCTCCCATGCTATATTCTCCCTGGTCTGTCCTTATTTAGCTAGAACTTGACCAAGCAAGTACATGCTTATTAATTTCTGTACTGTTGTTCACCAAATAGTACAATTAGTATTTGGACCATCGGAGACTCACGTGTCTGACGGGATACTAACATTTGAAGTCACGTCATTAATAAAAATTACAAAAACTAATAAAAAAATGTTGCACATGGCTAATAATGTATTACCATCTCTCAATCGATATGGATTCACCTGGGCCATTATTGGTCTGCTTAGCCTCCACTAAAGTTAGCATAATAAGTTTTGGACCATGGCAACATTTTTTTTGTATACATGTTACTATGTTAAATGCCACCTAAACATGCATGAGAAATCGGCCGGGAAGGATGATGGGGGCTATACCATGTCCATCAATCTACATGCCTAGCTATGTGAGTGATTCTTTTAAACTATAGAATAAACTTGATATGCAAGCTGAACTGATGTATAAAACAATATATATTGACATTACCACAAGATGCCCCTAACTAACATACCATGCATGCAAGATTTTACATGAAGAGAATATAATTTGTTCTCATAAAAAGGATGAAGATAAATAGGTATAACTTAGAGTTCAACAGAAAATCTTGTGATCCTAGCGTTAACTCCAACAACATCAAATTAAACTCGATGAAACAGCTCTAGGATGATTAATTTGAAGGACAATTCTTGATTGC
Organism: Digitaria exilis; assembly: GCA_015342445.1. Lineage (NCBI taxonomy): Eukaryota > Viridiplantae > Streptophyta > Magnoliopsida > Poales > Poaceae > Digitaria > Digitaria exilis. The sequence goes on from JACEFO010002656.1 coordinate 360,528, forward strand.
TTGAACCACTGCTTGCTCCACAGCATGTGCACCAATTAGACTCTCACCTTCTTCCTGCAATATCACAATAATGGACATACAAATTGAAATGAGTTTTATTCAACAGCAAACAAATAGGTGGATGCATATGCTCTTTAACTTCTATAATGATTTTCAGTAATGGAGAGGGAGACATAGTAAACTGTATTGTGACGCGGTCTTTCAGAATTCCTACCTCTCCTACAGCTTGAAAGCAAAATGATCCAGCGCAGGTTGCCCTAGCCTCAAGCACGCTGAGCCCAATCTCATCGAATGCCTCAAGAATGGAAGCAAGCAGTCTTGAGCTACAGTTATCCATGAACACATTGATGAGGAAGCCATTCTTTAGGACTTCGACGCTCACGAACGGTTGGCAAACATTGGCGTGTTTTGCAGATGCAATCTCTTGGTTCAGCTTTGCGATTTTCTGCTTCAGATCTTTGATGTACGATGATGCATCAGCAATTATCGTCATGTTATCTTCCTGCTTGACACATGTATTATAGAACTTCAGTTTCCAGGTCAAAATTGAAATGTTGTCAATAATGAAGGGTTAATAAAAAACAGCATGACTACTGCACATTACATAATAAGTTCTCATTATTAGCTAGTACTACCATTCTGTTGTTTTGACATTTCATTGGAGAGCAAAATTTTGAGGCTGTTTACTGGTTCAGACATAACCCAAGTTTGGGGTTGATTTTTAAAGGTGTGTTGCCTTCTCAAGAAGTTATATGTATCTATCACATATGCAATAAATCAAACAACAGAAAATAAAACATTTAAGTAAACTAAATGATCAGCTCCTTATTATTTCTGAGGGCAAAACCACCTATATCTTTTGGAAAACTAATCAACAGTAGCTAGCAAATGAGTTTGATTCTCGTTTCACATCCCTAACAAGAGGACGATGGGTATTCATCCAGAAGAACGAAGGGTACACATAGGCGAGAGCCAAATAAGAATCTTCAAGAGCACATAAGAAAGTAAAAATTACCGCATGAGAATGAGTAACGCTGCGGAGAATCTGCAGCTTCTCATGCAAAGCTCCTTTCTTCTGCTCCCTCGACACCATCTCCCGGTCTCCTTGAGACTCTTCCCCTCTCTATATGTATGCCCTTGCACTTTCAGTTGAACCAGCCTGCTCGCTGCTTGTAGCGAGGAGGGCTATTTAAAAGAGTTTTGCTCCACACATGACCCCCTCGCATGAGACCCACGGCTGGGTTATACATGGAAGTCTTTTACAATCTGCTAAGGCTAATGGTTGACTGCAGTGACAGTAAAATCTTGTTGGGATAGAGTACTGAACCAAATATGGCCACACAATTAATATTTATTACCATTAGCTAGCTGGCAACAAGATATATATGCATAATCACTGAAATTGAAGTTAGATGATATACGAGCAGCTAATCAAAAAGATTTTGAGACCATATTGTACAGGCGGCTGCTGGCTGTAGATACTATTTCCTGACGCGGTTTAATATATTGTTAGTAGCCATTCCATGCATACCGTTTATTAGCCTGTACAACTCATCGTTATTTTTAGTATTCATATAATTTTACATTAATTGGGTTTTTATGGAGGAAAAATGTAATAGGGAACGAAGTGCCGTAATTCCAAGCTAGCGTGCGATTCAGTAGATATCGATGGAGTTTGATTGCATTGAGGGAACGAAGCGCCATCGTTGTACATCCATATCAGGCCAAGTCGCAGTCGCTGCAGCGCACTCTTTTTATGAAAACCAAATGGGATTGGGGTTTCGCACATACACACTCTCGCAAAAGTACAAAGGAATGTACTTTTTCATCACATGAGCCCTGACCAATTCAGAGTGGTTACAAAACATCAAATTCCTCCCCTCATTCTTTGCCGCTAAACAAATGGCTCTTTACATTCTCCCCCCACTAGTATAATGGCAACACTTGGCGCATCAGTGTGCATATGCCGTGGCCAACGCATATGACAAGAGGGGTTGGGACTTTGGGAGCCACCACAGCATCATCACCTGCGGCATTGATCACGACCGCATGCACACATCTCTCCCACCTTCCAGCTCCTGCTGCGAGATATCTCCCTCCCACAGCTCTCTCCTAGCCCTGGGCCTGGCACACAGGGCCGGTCCTAAGGGGGGGGCAAGAGGGGCAACCCGCCCGGGCCCCCCAGTTCCCTAGGGCCCCACGCGTATGTTTGCGGTATAACTATTAACTACGTATAGAGTCCGTATAACTACGAGTTGAGATACTGATTGAGGTTAAACTCTAGTTTATACGTAGATATTTTTTATTTAAATCATTGATGCTTGAAAAATTGAGTATAATTTATCTTCCATTAATTTTTTAACACAAAGCATTTCATCTACAAAATATTTATCTGATACAAGGAAAAGAAGAATGAAAAAATGAGTAGATGATGAGATTATAGAGTCATAGAGAAGATCAATTGACACGTTTTTAAGTAAAACTAACCATCTGAGTGCCATGATAAAACCAAGTAAAAAAATGCTAGTTACGATGAAGAATTAATTTTTATGAAGCATATCAACTATTAAGGAGATTTTTTAGTATGAATATTGATAAGGGCCCCGGGTTTTAAGTTCGCCCTGGGCCCCTAAAATGTCAGGACCGGCACTGCTGGCACATCAAACATTTACTGTGAATTTACAGGCAAAAATATATGTAATACCTTATTTGAAGGCTGATAAGAAATCCCCACATATTGGACCAAGAAAACAGATTCTCTAGGTGATGTGTTGTAATCAGTACAGTTTGTCATATCCAATATAGTATACAGATACACATAAACTCGATCGTAGTGAAGGAAATTCGACAAGAGAACAAAGGTTGCAGCATCTTGCAGCTGCTAGCTTTGGCATGATCGAGCAGGAACAAAGCTCCACATACGCCTTCCAGCTGGGCATGAGGCCACGCACGCATACATAGTGAGGGGGAGAGCCACATGTATACAAAAGCAGGGCTCACAAGCGTACGCGCGCGCCGGGAATAAGGCTCGCGGTAGACGGCAAAAACCCCGGGCGCGTCTCGTGAGCGCGAGGCTTTGGCGCCTTCCCGCTCCGAACCCATGCATGCCCGCATCGCATACTACAGGACTCTCGTGATCGCCCCCCGCCACGGCCACCTCGCTACTTGCTAGGTGTGGCTCTCAGCTCGCATGCATCGATCCGCATGCAGAGAGATAATAAGCTAGCGATCATCCATGCGATGCGAGGCACGTACGCGTCTGGACGTCTGGTCTCGAGACGGCGGCTGGCTCGATGGCCGGCCAAGGTCACGGTTAGCTAGCAGCCGCATGGTCGCCCTCACGCGCGCCCTGCCATGCTCGGGGGCGCCCTGTGTGTGTACGTGTGTACCGACCTGTGTTCACGTGCGTGTATGCATATGGCGCGCTCAGGGCTGGTCGTGCCGCGCGTGAGGCCTCGTCGTCCTTCGCCGTGGTGGCGCTCACGCAAATGCTCGTACGCACTACACCATCGCGCGTGATATGATCCTGCCATCCTTGGTGGGCTGTTTCCGCTGCTGCTGCATCGATCGGTGCTAGGGTACAACAGCAGGCTTTGTCGTGAGTAGCGTGGGTATAAGCCCGGGTGCTGGTCATTGTCTCTTCCATTAGCTTCGTAGCTGCTGCTGAACATGGTACATGTCAACATGCATAATGAGGATAATGGTAATTAATGCATGAAGTTTATTGAGTAGTAGTGTCAAGTCTAATCATAGTTTCCGCAAAAAAAAAATCTAATCATAGTATTAATATGGTGATATGGCGATGTATTTACTACTTAAATAATCACCACTGGAAACCGTTTTTTCCCTGTGAGTGCCTAATTTCTCTGAGTGTTTTTTTGGATACACACAGGAAAAATCACATTTCCCTGGCGGTTTTATAAAAACACACAGGAAAATTACTAATTTCCTTGTCGGTTCTCTAAAACACACAGGGAAATTCAAACAACACACAGGGAAATTCAAACAACACACAGGAAAATTCATTTTTTTTTTCTCTATGGGTTAGCTAAAACTCACAGGGAAATTCACGTGACACACAAAAAAATTATATTACCATATGGTAGACATCATATAAAAGAATTACCAACCAATATTTTCATGGGATTATAGTTCATTCTATCTTATTTAGCAACTTTAAGATGATAAATGGCTAAACATATATCTTATATGAAATATTATGCATTTTAAAAATCTAAAGTTATTTCATTCTATCTATTAGAATTACCAAGTGTTTCAACTATATGTGTCATAAAACATATATTTAAATTTAAAAATTTATGTATGCAGGTACATACATGTCTATACTATATCCAAATTTTGAAGATAAAAATCTAATATTTGTACACCTTACACTCCACTTCTATTTGCCATTTTATAGTTTAAAAATGTTATTAATATCTTAAGTTTTTTAGAATTTTTTTAAATTGGTCCGGGAACCAAGCAGCATCTTCATAACATCAAAAAAAGTTTTCACCATGAAAATTTAATTGAGTTAACTATGTGCTTCATTTGGTGTTAATGTAAGAGACATTTATAGCCAACTCTCTAACCTCTAGTGAGATTCAAGTTGGTCAATAGTTAATTTTGCCTTTTCTGCATAAAAGCATTATATTCAATTTTTTAATGTGTGTGATCATTAAATGAATTTTATTACATGTTTTATGTAGTAATATAGCTTTATTAAAATTTTAAATGTATTGTGCCTATTTATTGGACCAGTAGAAAAGAAAATTAAAAACAACAGACTGTATCGGGCTGAGCAACCCTAGTTAGGCCCACTTTGCGAAAGGAGCCCAAACTTCTCGCCGGCCCTTTAGTGTCAGCCGATGTCGAATGTCTGATCAAGATCGGACGGTTCAAAGCCAACTTCAAACCCTAGTCTTCTCTACCTCCCTCCTACCCCATGCGGCAGGGCAGCAGCCTCTCCTCCCGTCCGCGCCCCTGCCCAAAGCCGCTGCTGACCCTCCTCATTCCTCCTCTCTCCTATTCCACTCCTCTCCCTAGATCTGCAAGCCAGCCATGGCTCTGTGCCTAGCGACGAGGGCGCGCGCGGCCGGGGCGGAGCGGTAGGAGAAGGCAAGGTCCGCATCCCGCACGAGGGTGCGCGAGGCTGGGATGGAGCGGTGTGGCGACTGGGCGGGGTGGAAGGGCGCCGTGCCTGTCGTGGCCATGTCTCCAAGGAAGCCGAGGACGGGCAGAGGTGGCCAAGGAAGGGCGGAGGAAGAGGTGGCCACGGACGACGCGGCAGAAAAAGGAGGCGCAGTCGGCGGAGACGCGGGCGAGGTCCGCCGTGCCGCAGATCTGTCGAGGTTCTGCATCATGTATGCGTGCAATCCGTTTTGCTTTTTCTATATGTGTTGTCATGCATCAAACTCTAAATTCTATTCTTCTTTGCATGCGTAGGATAAGTGCAAGTGGAAGGTTGTTACTGATACCTACATCGAGCAGATGATTTATGCTTGCAGTTTGTTTATGCATCTGCACAAAGAATTTTCTTCAACTATTTAATGTCTTTGTAGGAAGCTAATTCAATATCAGTACAATCAGGAGCCGGAAAGCACAAAGCTTATTGGTATGCACTTTTTGCTTTGATCTGAAAATGCTTTTCTGTATGATTGGTGGCCTTAGAAATCATTTCATTTTTCTGCATCTCAGTTTGTAGGCAGTCGTAAATGAAACAAGCCTGTGACCATCGGATTCAATGCCTTGGGAAAGCACAGTGACCTCAAGGACAGATTTACTGCAGGGCTGATATTGGTACATATATCTGAACTTATTTTTGGTTTTCTACAGCCAAGAAGATCTTGCAATTTCAAACTCTCATAGTGATTTGTTGCTATTCTTTTGTGTAGATCATCCACATTAAATTAAAGTAGTATTCTTGGAAGAGTTTCTGTGGCTTCTTGGAGCTGCCTGACGGTTCATCTCAAGGACACTGGCGGCTAGAACATGGTTGGTGAGGGCAACATTTGTAGCAATTATATAGGTCAGCCTGCATTACAGAAACTTGTTGATCTACTTGATGCATGGAGCCATGAGTACGTCTTTTGGATGCCATATGTAGTTATGTGTGGCTGTTCCTGGGCCAATTTAGGAGTAGTTATGGCACCTGTAGATGAACTTGCCTTTTGTGATAGAGCTAGATGGCTGGTTGTGTTACTATATGTAATGATGTGTTATACTGACTCAATAAAGTCATTTCAAGACTGATGTATATGGGATGTTACTCAAGTGTCTAAAGGATTCAAATGTGACATTTATACCATTTTTAAACCAGCCAAATGATGTGTAGTTCAATTTTCCCTGAGTGGAAACATGACAGAATAATGGTAGTACTAACAGAAAAATGGAAGATTAACCTACAGGGAAGTGAAAATTTCTGACGGTAAACATTAATTTTCCTGTCGGTATTTCTTGACAGGAAAAAAGTATTCAAACCTGACGTAGACCATTTTTCCTGTGCGTACGAAACCGACAGTAAAACTTGAAAACCGACAGGAAAATATAAAACAGACAGGCAAATTTTATTTTTCTGTCAAGCTATTCCTGTCGGTTTTTTACTGTCGGTTCACCGTCAGGGAAATTATTTCTTAATTTTTCTGTCGGTAATTTCTATTTTCCTGTCGGTATTGGCCCGACACGGATATTCTCGTTTCCAGTAGTGAATGTTTTTCCAGAGGCGGGCAAAACGCCATTTGCAATGGCGATTACATAGGTTGCCCCTGTTTTTAGCAGCTAAAAATATTGTATTTCCAGGATGGGTTTGAGACGTCCTAGGAAATGTATTTGCAGAGTGGTTTTATGGCATTGCCCGCCATTGTAAGTGCATTTCTAGGGGTGTCTTATGTTACCAACGGTATATCTGGGATTCCGTTTCCCGCCAAATATAATTTCTTTGGCTCAAAATTAGTTTATTTTTTTGTTCTCAGCAGTGTCAATCAATTTCTGTAGCAATTTAGCACCTATAAACAAATAAGCAGAACATTATTATGTTAACTAGATGATGATGATGATGATGATAAGTGCCAACATTCCATACATCTTATATAACGAATTCAAATCAAAACGAAAAGGGTTATGCAAGTGCATATATTATATTTCTCTATAGTAGGTTTCCTTAGGTTACCGGACATAGTTAGCCCTTTATATCTCCTATCCCATGCTATAAAAACTAGAGCATGAAATACTGCACCCTCCCATGCTTCATCTCTATAATATGATCAACCTGGATCCAAACCGGACCACTGCATCGCGCCACATCACCCGCTATTTCTCGGCCATCGGATTGGCCACGCTGATGGTCTAGATCGGCATTTTTTTATTTGACCAATTCTAAGGCCTGTGACCCCATGTGTGGGACCCGTTGACGTGCAAGTGAGCTCCACTGTGGACCCACGAGACCAGTTATACATGGGATTTTGACATGGGCCCCGCAAATGGGCCCCACCTCCGGAACCACGGCAATAGACGACATGGGCCCCACTGTGGGACCCATGGGACCCAGCGACATGGGTCCCGCAAATGGGTCCTATCATCTGTGGGCCCCATGAAACCAATTATACATGGGACGCTAAAATGGACCCCACCGTGGGATCCATATAGGACCTGGCGATGTGGGTTCCACCATTTATGGGGCTTACGGAACCAATTATTTTAACTTTGGCGAAACCATATGCACATCAGGACCAACAAATCCATAGAAAACACCTATAATGACCGTCAACATACAAACTTTCTCGCTATTGACACATGGATATGATCCATAGACATATTTCAATGGTTCATATATGTAACCATACAAATCAAATTTGACCGAACCACAACAAAACTTTATAATTACGGATATATAAATCCATGACGGCGCTCTCAGGGGTGCCAACGGCGCGACATTTTTCTAGATTTGAAAATTTGAGAAATCTGGCAACAAGTAACCATTTTTTTTTGCGGTTCACAAGTACCCATGACCCTTAAGCTGTTGCATAAACTTAAAGTTTACTGAAAGTTATATAAAATAGTGTGATGGATGATGGTGTATGTGAATATTGCGTGGTTTGACTTTTAAAAAATACTTTTATTTTGGTATGTCAAAGTTCTAGATCTTAAAGTCCATGTCAATTTACATAAATTTTGACAACAAAGATACAAATAAAATATTGAATTACGTGGCTGCAAACATTAGATCCTACCACCGAACTAGTCGGTAGTGCCACCTCAGCTAGCTGTTGGAAGGGCCAGTGCCACTGACAGATGGGTCTCTTTTCACCACCGACTGATTTGGTGTCTGCTCCTCCTTTTACCACAGAATGAAACGGTGGTCTCCGAGTCGATCTTCAGCTTTGGTCTTCACCAGCACCGATTGATTCGGTGACCTCCTCTTTGACCCCACCGAATGAATCGGTCGCCACCAGAGTCGAATAGCATGTTCCAGGAATAATGACCAACTGATTCGGTGCCTTCCAGTTGACCCCACATAGTCAGTAGTCACACTGAGAGAGGTCTCCCCGCTATCTTGTACACCACCGACTGATTCAGTGGGTCTTGGTGCAGGGCATTGAATGAATTGGTCCCCCTGCGAGTTAAGCTCCTTTGTTGATTCTTCACGGATCTTTTCTTCATATGATTTCGATGCTCCAAAATATGGATGGCTTCAATTTGAATAACCATCTTTGGATGTTGATAATTTGGATGTCGTTAAGCATTTGGATGTGTTTCAAAGTATTCTTGGAACCTAGAAATATCTACAAATATTCATCCAATGACTATGTTGTCAACCGATCACTAAAATTACAAACAATGAGCTAGGGACATTTTCCTTACAGGGTGATGTATATTTTTGTTCACAGAGACATTAGCATACATATATAGCATGCAGCTGAAAAATGAATCGACACCTAGATGACATCAATCGATCAGTCATTCATGTCCAAGAGGTCATCTTGCGTCCAAAAATGCCTTATAGCTTTGAGCACGTCGTGGCCACGGAATGAGTTTACTGCCGGTCTGTTTTACCTTTGCTCCAATTAAATAGGAGTTCTCCCTCCACTCGACGGGATTCTTTCAGATAGTGCATCCAAGCTCATAAAAGCTCAAGGCAAAGGTATAAAATAGGGATTTCTATTTTGCCGGTCAAAAGGTGATTAGAGAAGAAATTTGACCAGATTTGTAGGCTAGATAGCCGTACTATCAAGAGCGGTCAATTCTCATGTGCTTGACGAGTCAATAGTGCCACATTGCTCAAACTTTAGTGATACATGCATATAGATGGATAGATGCAAATATTTGACTCAAAAATCATGTTTTGAGAGCGCTAACTGCGACTGTGCTTTTATTGAAGGCAACGGCGGACAATCCGGCCCTGGGGCGCGGACAGTTCGCCGGTGTAAAAGAGAAACCTATACAAAGCCTGTCTCAGCTCTGCTCTGCCGTTGCTGCTTGAACGGCGGACAGTCCGGGCCCTAGGGGCGGACTGTCAGCCGGCCGGAACAGGGAGTTTCGACCGTTCTGTGTAAATGGGATATTGAACGGCGGACTGTCCGAGCCCTGTAGGGCGGACAGTCCACACTTCTGAAAACGGTCGACTCTGACATGCATTATTGCGAATAGAGCCATTTTGAACGGCGGATAGTCTGGGCCTGTAATGACGGACTGTCCACGAGAACGCTGTGAGATCGGGTTTTGAACCTAACGGCTAGATTTTGGATCCACCTCTATATATACTCGAGTGGCCGGCGTGGGGAGGCTCTCTTGGCCCGTGGAAACACTTGCAACACACATTTGAGCTCTCCCCTCTCTCCCTCTCACTCACATGACTTTTGCATCCTTGGTGAGATTGAGAGGCATTTAGTGCTTGCATTCAAGGTTTGAGCATTGGGGCACTAGAGTTTTTCAAGGAAAGTGTTTGGCTTGTTACTCTTGGAGGTTGCCACCTCCTAGACGGCTTAGAGTTGTGACTGTTCATTGAGCTCTTCAAAGAAGATTGTGAAGAATCCTTTGATTCATTCTTCTGAAGAGGTTCTTGAGCTTAGCCTCACCGGAGTGGTGAAAAGCATCTCTAGTGAAGAAGAGGTTTGGAGAGGTTCATTCATTCTAAGATGGGCTCATACATCAAATGGATTCTTGGTAGAGGAGCAATCGAAAGCTTTGAATCCACCTCAACGTGGATTAGGGGTGACCGGCAAGTCATCGACACCACGGGAAAAATTGCTTGTGTCTTCGGTTATTTCTTTCACTCAATTACACACAAGCAATTTACTTGGAGCATTTTATTATCTAGACTTTAAATTATACCTTGTCATCCTAGGCTGTGGCAGAACCGCCCAATTTAAACTGGCTCAAGTGCGCTAACATCTTTTTACGGACATTGAACGCACTTCAAACAGTTTAAACTGGTGATCTGTCGAGTGTCCCAAGGACTCCTCGATAAACCACGTTACTTTTATCTTTACCATACGACAGGATCGTTTTTGGTGAGGAGAACACAATGAGCATTACCATTTTTACAGAACATACCAAGATTCTTACCTAATACAAGCCCAGTTTTGAAGAGAACTTAAATGCAAAGTCAAGCCATCACTAAGAGTTTAATACAAACCATACTAGGTGGTTCTATTACACAATATATCTACAACCTCCGGCTCAACCCTAGAATCACCAGGACCACGATGATCTAGGCCTTTGGGAACTTCTTTGCGCCCTCTTCAGGAGCTTCGTCTGAAAAACAACAAGGAAGATCCCCTGAGTACGAAGGTACTCAGCAAGACTTACCCGCCTTACCAAAGAAAAGACTCTCAAGGAATATGATTGGCCTTTATGTGGTTTTGGCTTACTCGACTCTTTTGCCAAAAAGCATTACTAAAGCTTGATCATTATATTTTCTTTATTTTTGCTCCGTTGAGTTGTTACCTTTCCATCTAGGTTATAAAATATTTTGCATACAGGTGGTACTAAGCTCATCCAGCATTTATGAATCAAACTTATCTTATTCCACTTGTTTCCTCTACGATGCTTAACAGTTGATCAAGTGCACTCATAACCAAGAGTTGTGTCGATCCGGATCAATGTACATCCTGCAGGAGATACGTAGCCCCCAGTCACGCACAGTTGTTCCTACTGTACGCAACAACCTTTCAATCAGCTTTGCCAACGACCGAAAATATCCTTACTCGAACCCGGGAACGCACCCCACGTGGGCCCCACGTCTGCCGACCACCCCGTGAGTTACAGGCTACGGCCCCGCCTTTCTCCAACCAGCAAGCACAGGTAAGCGATATTTCCAATCATTGAACCAGCTAATCTAATTGGCTTTACTGGTCCCATAACCCAGTAAGAAACCAGGTAGAATCACTTGATCCCCAGTTAAAACAACGGATCGGTCCTTAGTCACTTAAGCAAGTAGGCAGAACTAAGGATCGAGCTTACCTCAATCCCTCCTACCAACTTCTGCCCACTATCTTTCAACACCAAGCCTTTCGTGATTCATATAAGATTGGTGATAGCCTAGATCAACATCTTTTAACTTAACCTTACTAAGCATAGCCAATGTAGACTTTGCTAATCAAATTTCTTAACTAGGCAAGGATAGTTGTACCAAGGATTATTTTATACATCAAAAGGGTTTCAATCAATCCCTAACCTAATGCAATATTAAAGCATAAGATTATGAAATAAATAGGTGATTCAAAAGATGCTTCGGGGCTTGCCTAGGTAACAAAAATGTTAGTTCCTTGGCTTGATTTCTCGAGCTCCGCGTAACCACGATCTCTTTCTCAATCGGTTGTCGTTGTTCTTCCGCGAGCTCGACGAACTCGACTTCTGGAGCTTTATTTCTAAAGCCTAATGCAAGTCAGTGATCAATATGCGAAAAGTTTGAAAACATGACTCACAACTTTACTTCTCGATAAAGTTGCAAGCCAACACTAGCTACCCCTTTTAAAAAGACCATCCATATTTTTCTTTAATTAAACTTGTCCTTAAATAATTTTTATTTGTTGTAAAATAATTATTAATAACCTAAAAAGGATAAATAAATCAAAATAAACCTACTTATTATTAATTTGTAATTAATAAATCATTATTCATAAGTTTATACATTTTTGGAAAAGATTAAGTATTTATTTATTTACCTTAAAAGGAAAGGCAATAAATAAATACTTAACTTTTATTATTTTTCCTAGAGTTTAAGAATTTTAATGCACGAAAGAAAATAAAACAATCCTAACAAAATTGGTTTCACTATTTTTGGACATTTCTATGAAATTCTATGAATTAAATGGTGAAAAACGAAATTTAAATCTAAATCTAAAAACCTAATAACCATATTTGCAGAAAACCCCCTCACCTTCTCTCTCTTATCCGCCGAAGCCCTTCTCTCTGTTAAAACAGAGGAGGCCATTGACTGGCCGGCCGCTAGGCTTGACCGACGGCTTCCCCGCCGACGGCGAGCTCCCCGGCGACGCTGATGCTCCTAACAGGTCCACCTCGACCACACGCACCCATTCCCCTTGTTCTTCCCCATGATTGCTGCACGGACGAAGGCTCCCAGCGGAGCAGGCGGCGGCGCCATGGCTCGGCTCGCCGGCCGGCCAAACCACGGTGATAACCTTGACTTATTCAAGCCTTAGAGCACTAGTGGACTCGGAGGAATCTATTGCAGGCACTAGCGTGGACAGAGATGGCCAGAGCTAAGCTGTCCACGTGCGCCAACGGCCATGGTTTGCTCGGGGGCGAGGAAGACAGTTGCGCTGCGAGCTCTGTGATGGATGGTAGGGAAAAAGGTTTTGAGGAAGATGCAGAGGAGGTCTAGGCGACGGTTTAGGTTAGAAGAATTTGATGGTGGAGCTCGGACGGCGGCGAATTTCGCCGGCGACCACTGGAGGCAAAAGGAAGGACGGCAAGGTGCAAAGAGATGAAAAGGAGCTGATGGTGGAGTATGTATGGACAGTTTACCGTTGTAGGCATCGTCGGTTCGTGCATGGACTCTTCAATGTTGGCTCCTTGCGACGGCAACGCGTGGCACGGTGGTTACCGCCTCTCCGACGAGCAACCAAGCAGACAGCTCTCCCTCTTCCCCTTGTTTTTCTAATCCAAGCCGAGCTCTGCCCATGATATTGCGGGCCAAAATTCGTCCAATTTCTCTTCTCAACTCAACAAACTTCAAACATAACACATGTAGATGGATCATAGAGCTACAACTTCTATGTGGTGACGTTGCTGAACCGATCAATAAATCACGCGGATTGAAAGCTCCAAAGTCTATTGTTTCTTCCCCTCATTTTCAGACTCCGGATTTGAATTTTCTCAAATTACTTCGAATTTTGTATTCAAACTCTATTTGATTCCAGAAGCAAAGTTGTAGGATAACACTTCAATTTCACTTTCTATTTTTGGACCTGGGTGATATTCTCAACCAATAACTCAAACTCGAGCTCTGAATCTTTCAGCCACTCAATTGTCCATCACCTTTTGAAACCCTAGGTTTACTCAAAAATTAAAGGTCAAATTACTCCAAAATCTTCCATATAACTTGATCTTGGTCGAAATACAAAAGTTCTCAGTTGTGACTTGAATTTCATTCCTTCTTTTTGGACCTCTGTTAAAAAGTCAATGGTTTGAGCTCAATTTGAGAATTTGCAACGCAGCCTTAAAACTCTGAATTTTGCTGAATATTTCTCGGATTCAATGTTTGGCCCGATCTTGGTCTTGTCCTAACAACAAAGTTGTTCTTTATAGTTTGCTAAACAATGTTCCTCATACAAACAGCCTTTAGTTTGCTCACAACTTGGCACCGAAGATGGCTATCCAATATGCCAAAACCTGATATTTAAAACTTCCAATTTTCTTACAATGAACAGTAACCTCTCTTTTTCTCCGTTCCATTTAATTGAGATACTTCCTAAATTATTTTTGTCAAATGCCTTGTTAGTTGGCAATCAGTCAAGCAGCCGGTGGTGGCCCTATTGCCGAGTACATTGCGGCCTCCACCACCTCGACTCAGGCGCTCTAGCTTTCTCGACTGCTTAGTGATCTTCTCAGCAGATACACTGAGCAGTGGGGCTTAGGTGGCGAAGAACCCTGTATTCCATGAACGGAGCAAGCACATCCAGGTGATGTGCCACTTCATGCAAGGCTGCTTGAATGAAGGGAACATCAAGGTGTCCACGTCAACACCAATGACCAGCTTGCGGACCTGCTCACCAAGCCCCTTGGGAGGATCAAGTTCCTTGAGCTTTGCTCCAAGACCGGGATGATTCAACTCTCTCACAAGACAATGTACAAGACTTAGGGAGACAATGATGGATAAGTCTTACTGCATTGGCTAAGCCTCGCTGCCCAGCAGAAAGGACAACACGTTGGTGGTTTTGCTGCCCCTACAAGGACAGCATATTGGACTGGTTGTTGCTGCTCTACAAGGACATCTTAGACTGATTTAGGATAGCATCTAAAACAACATCCCTTAGCATCTTAGACTAGCATCTACCATATGTTTGGCTAGCTAGCAGCCCCAGCAGCCTATAAATACGTATTCTCAACCCTTGATTGGTATAACATTGTGTGAGAAATAAACCCCCAAAATTCACAAACTTCTAGTGTCATCCTCTCTCGGTGAGAGTAAGAATTCGGCTTACGCCCCCGCCGCGTTCATCGCACATGGAGATAGAAATGGAAAAACAATTCAATAATTTAACAGGCCAAGATCGCAAGCTTAAGATCCAATGGCAAGGTGACGATAACACCTAAATCAGTGTATCTAAATTTATCCAAAAATATCTATATATACTTATTTCTAAAGCAAGCAATGATTCTGCCCTTTTTTGTCTGTCCTGACAGGTGGGACCCACCTGTCTGTCTCACGACACAGCACACGTATGTAACATCTCATCTCAATTCGATCCAGAGTTCTATACACGGCAACGACATGATTCAATCCGGACACGGAGAGAATACATATCGATCAATCCACGGCAAAGACAGGAGAGAGGATTCGAGATTAAAAATTTATGACCATCAGCAAAACAAAGGAAACAACCAATCTGTACGCCGAGAATAAGATGAAGAAACCATGCCGGCGAAGTCGACTCGCCGTCGAAGAGCCCGCCCGCGGGGCCAATCGCTGCAAGGAGTTGGGCTCCGCTCGCCCAGCCACCGTGCCACGGGTCGTGCCTCCCGTCGCCGCGCCGCCTGGATAGCGGCGTTTGCGTGCACGGGCGTGAACCGCCGGCTGGTGTGGGCATAGGGCGGAGGGCCGTCAATCACTATGCCAGAGGTGTGACGCGGTGAGTAAGGACTTGTGTTCCCGTTGACCTCTCGTGTAGTGCGGCCGCCGGCCGCCATGGTGAGCGGAGCTGCGAAGGAAAGTGAGGTAGGGTTTGAGGGAGACATTGACCGCGTCTTGGTTTTGATCTAGCGACATTGATCATGCCGATATGATCGAACGGCTAGAGATAGTCAATGGTCTACATGGGCTAAGTACGCTCCGATAGTCGGACGGGAGGCTGATTTTTGGGCCGCGTATGTACAAGGCGTGGATGAGTAAGCCGGGCCAAATACGACTCAATGAAAATTAAGGTATTGCGCAGCAGAAACAACACAATCAGAGCTCCATTTGACCCACATCATGCTAAGAAAAATTGTTCGAGCTTTCATCGGACGAGGAAGGAAAGAACAAGCATAGAACAGCACGTGAAGAGAACATGGACAAAAGAACAGAGTAAAATATTTTTTATTATGTCAAAAACGTGTGATGATATTATTATGTTGCAAAGCACTGAGTCTCTTTACAAAAATCAATTCAAATTATGAACTTAGGGCACTTTTAAATGCCCGAGTCACATAATAAAATTTACAAAATGAAAGCTTATATGTTTGACTATACCCGTAAGCAACGCACGGGCATTTTTGCTTTTTGCTAGTAAATAGATAAAGCATGTAAACATCTATCATCATGTAAAGTATAGACAACACTGCCTGCATGAACAAGCCAGCAGACAGGCAAGGACACAAGCTTAGCTAATCCAGTCCAACCTGAAAGATAAGCCTTCTATAGATAAAACTTATACGACAACTCTGATTCAAGATAAAAGAAAAAAGAACCATTGCTTTCTTGACAATTTGCTACAAATTATGAGGTTGTGCTAAAAAATATTACAAGAAAAGTACAGAAACTAAACAAAATCTGAAGGAACCATCAGGAACGAGAGCAAGTTATATGCATTTGGCACAGCACAGGACAATACAAATTATCTCACTCGCTGGATTGGACACCGCCTCCTACTCCTGCTGTTGCCTCATCGAAATCATCGAAGCTGAGGCTTAGCGTTTGCAACTTGAACCCAGCTCCCTGGATGGCTTCGACGAGGTTCGAGGCTACTCCAGTAGCCTGTACTGTTGTCTCCTTCGTTAACTGAAAGAAGACACAATATCAAGATTGTACATCAAGTACAGCACTACAGCAGTATATAACATCATATTAAGAAAGGGGAAACATACGTAAACAGAAATGTATCAGTTGAAACTGAACTTTCTGTAGTCATCATGATGACACTTGCACTGGACGTAACACAGAATTGACAGCAGATATTACAGAGGAGCAGTATCTGTTAGAATAAATGGGCTGAGAGCCTATTTATAAATGGTCAAAATCCCAAGGCCCATGTTTTGGACGGACGGATGGACGTAAAGTGTGGGCTGGGCGTAGTCAGGTTTTGCCGTTATGAATCATGGTTTGATGAGTAGTAACTGATGCGTGGTTAGTGACTAGTAACTGACACCAGCAAAAGATTTTCATCTTCCATGGTGTCCTTTGATGGCATTAAACCTGACAGCCAAAGGTCTCCCATGGTGCCCTTTATGGCATTAAGCTGGGCAGCCAAAGGTCTTCCATGGTGTCGTTTGATGGCATTAACCCGGGCAGTCAAAGGTCACTCCTGGTGCCCATAAGAGAGGCGTCCCTCCTCCGTCTTCCTCACGAAACACACACGAAAGTTCCGGCGTTCTGCATGCAAGGAAGTGTCGGAAGAGCAAGCCTCCAAAGCTCCGTCTTCACCAGACTCTGCACCCCACCAAAGACTTTGCACACCAAGTAGATGACAATGAAGTTTTTGGGGAGCGCATCTGCCTCGTTGCGTTCATCTTCTTCCTGGAGGCTCCGTTCATTTACTTCCCGGAGGTGCACTTGCATTGTGATCATCTGTACAACATCATCTTTGATCGACTACATCGAACAGGCTCGCTACGACGAATAGTAGCGCATCCGGTGCCCTCGGCACTAGACTTGCTACTGGGTACTTCCTCTGACCCAAAAAACATGCAACTATGGGTTGCGTGCTGATCGGTTGACTAAGTTCTAGGAAATTGTATTCATATTTATGTCTCTAAGTTTGCTGCGTTTTGTTTAATCTTGTGTAAGTGATCGCAGGCGGAAGAGCTGCAAACTTTGTAATAATCGGCTGTACCCTCTTTTGAGGTTAAGGTCAGGCACTTTTTTCCCATTATCTAAAAAATTTTTTATGTCTCTAAACAAATTTATTATGAAAATACATTTCGTAACCAATCTAATGATGTTTATTTGATATCAGAAGTGTTGATAATTTTTTATCTATAATTGATCAAAGTTGAGATACAAAAACATGACATTGTGCTAGAAGTGCATGATTTTTGGGATGGAGGGAGTACATTCTTATGAACCTCCTATGTTCTTTCCTTATGTCCTATATGTCTTCAGAAATTATGCACATATTTATGTTGTCCTTTGTAATGATTTTTATTTTAATTTGGATTAAAATGAACCGCAAAATACCCCTAATTCCAACAGTATCTGCTGTTTTTTCAAGTTTACATCAATTTACTTTCAGTTACCTGTGAGCTAGGTGATGATTGGTACTGTATTTGCTACATACTGGTGCTTAATAAGCTTCTCTGTGGCAACATAACTGTTGTATATGCTTAAGAGCAAGTACAATAAGGTAACATAGGTGGGCTGAATGGAGTGCCACGTCATCTTTTTGCTGAGTTGAAGGAGAGAGAAGATAAGCGGGCTGCAATACATGGAGTCCAATAAATCTGGTGAGAGAATGAGAGAGACGAGAAGCACCAAACATTAATGTTGCAGACCACACATATAACCAACTATTATATGAGTGGGCTATTAGGTTGGCTTAAGGAAGAAAAAAGGTGAGGACTCATGCCATGTAAAAACTTCCTCTCGATGCTTTTGCTTGATGATTAATACTTCCTCAATCATATCAGGTTTAGTTCCTACAGTTTGTGTATTGGAGTGCAGCGAGGAACAATTTTTTCTTCATTACTTTGATGGCTATTGTGTTTCTTTTTATTGAACGCGCAGGAGAGCTGATGGCTAATGAATCATGAGAATGTGCTCCAACAATGGTCAGATGACATACATGGTCCACGAACTGGCTAGTCTGGTTGTGTGACTTTGTTTCCATTCCAAAACTAATATTCTTTATCATGTTTCTGTTACTGAACAAAGCAACAGCCTATTAAGAAAATGCAGTTTTCTAGCAAATCAACAGATCAATTCCTAAAAAACAGGAATACATAAATTTACCATGTCCACGAAAACACCTAAGTTGAACAATCAGCGACCAGTGTGATACAAAAGAAATGATTTATTTTTGCTGTAACTGAACAAAGGCTATATTTGTATCTAAGAGTGTTTACGAAGGAATATTTAAAACTGAAAGAAGGAAAGTTAGAACTTAAAGATTCTAGAGTCTTAGTAGATCAGAAGTTCTACATATTTATTTTATCGTTTCATTTAAATTCAAGGTTGCAAGACAAGCATTTCCTTTGCACTTGATTTTTTTTTTGTCTGATAGGTCAATTGATGTTTCCAGAAAATTATGTTGCATCTCAAATTATAGATTAAACTAATATGACTTTTTTCGACTCCGAAAGATCAAGCTGTATCTACACATGGTTGCAATAACAGTTTGAGCTGGGCGGCACACATTGCGCAACCCAAAGCCTTTGCACAGAGAGGAGCGCACTAAATTGTGCCCAGTGAGGGCAGTAATTGAACGAGCGGTGCCAAGAAAACATAACGTACCACAACACTTCCAATGCCTTCTTCGATGAGCACCTCCAGGTCTTTGACACCCTCCATAGCCTACAATATTTAAAAAAAAAATCGCTTTGTTCATCAATTTTGACGATTCTGTCTTCGGTCCAATAAAGATGAACGATTGTGTATTTCTTTATGCTATGCAATTGCAAAAGAATAGAAATTAACAGTAGAATAGTGAATGGGAGCTAATTGAAACCTGGAGGGTTTCGGTGATCTTGGGAATGGCCCTCTCGTCCATGGTGCCCTCCGCCTTGAAGTAGAGGATGAGGGAGTCGAAAGTGTAGGCGGGCGCCGCAGCCTCCGCGGTGGCCGCCCGCACCACCGCCAGGCGGTGGCCTCGGCTCCGCCACCCAGGGGCAGCCCCGCCGCTGGCGCAGGAGAGCTGAAGGGAGACGCCGCGAGGGAGGGATGCCGCGGCCGCGGAGGGGAGCAGGTGCACTGAGGCCGGCGACAACATCATCTTGTCCAGAGCGGCTCCTTCCTCCGCCTCTTATCTCAATTTGGCAGCTTCAGTCCTTGGCTTCCCTCTTTGTTCCCCTGGCCAACTCGTATCTGGGGAAGATGAGGATTTCTTAGCCGTTTCCTTTGGATAGGGTGCGGGATTTTTTTTTTTTTAAAAAAAAAAACTAAAACCTCTTTAGACCCCTTTAGATTGAAAAATTTGGAGAAATTTCATTTTGAAAGCATGGTTGTTGGAGGCACGGTTTTCAGCAGAATAAAAGTTTTAAAAATTTGCAAATTTTTCTAATCTAAGCGGGGCTTCAAATAGTAAACATTATTAACTTGCGTAGATTTTTTTCTGAAAAAATAAAATGGGTGCAGCCTATTTCATTGATAAAGAGATTATTTACAATACAAAATTATGTTTTATGTTATTCTTGTACCATAAGGTTGGCTACGCTCTTTGCTCATGCCGCTTTATTTTCTCCACGATTGATGATACTAAGTGCCTTAAAACTTTTTTATTTTCTCTCCTTCCAAAATCAAGTGCTAAACATACTATTCATAACAACACCCCCCTCCCCCCCTCCCCCGCACTAATGGCTCAGCAGAACAGTCATTGATCAGAACAACATTTCTTCAATCACAATTATACGCATTTCATTTCTATGCACTCTTGAACTGAAAAGTACTTGTGGTTTAACAGCCCCAAAAAAAAGTAACTCCAAACAATTGAGAGCAGATTCCGTTGATCAGTATTTACAAACTTATCCACAGTTTCTTGGCAAAATGCGTACACAAGGCATCATTACCTAGTCTACTGAAACAATAAGAATAAATTCAAGGAAATTTTCATGTGGTCCTCCAGAAAGATAAACAGCAGCAAGGCCAGTTTGAAACCAACCCTTTTTAAAAGTTGTATAGAAAAGCCCACCCTTTGCAATTTTCCCCTTACTTTTTTCAGTTTGATAGTTGCCGTTTTACCCCTCCTTTGGATGTCTTACCTCTACTTTGAACTCCAATTGAGATTTACCCCTATATTTTTGCACTTTGTATTTTCACCCTTACTATTTAGAAATTAAGCTTCTATTTACACCTATTTCTAAGAAATTTAGCTGCATCCTGAGTAAATCGATTAAAAAAATAACAAAATCATGTGAAAAGATAAACATATCCTTTATTCCTCGTCTTCTTCCATAACCAGAGCCAGATTTCGCAGTTTCTATTGCGTCTAGGTCTAGAGGCCGGTGCATTAGCCGCGGTGGCGGCGGCGGGCATCGGGGGGCGCGACCTAGAGGAGCACAACGGTGAGAGGGCGGCCCAGCCATGGCACAACTGCTCATGAATTGGCAGGCTCGCCCGGCAGCGTGGCTGCTGATAAATCCTCAGGTCGTCCCTCTCCTTCTCACCCCTCTCACCCTTCTCACACTCTTGTTCAACCTCTTGACTACTCCTATTGTGCCACCGCTCAGGACTCCGAAAATCCGCCGTTGCGCCCTCCCTTGCTTTGTGAGCCTACCGGGGACTCATGCCACCACTTGTCAAGAACAAACGATAGAAACATGAATAGAACAAAGACAAATCGATGGAAACCATGAACGGGAGGAACAACAGCTGGATAATTCAGAAAGAACATGTTCTATACCAGTGCGACAAGTGTTGGTGGCGAATCTACATCTAGCGCTAATCTACTAGGGTTACCAATTGGGATAATAGTTGTTTGATACCCCTTGCAATATGAGACTGCAGCCTAATGACGATCCCAATCCACGGTGTCTATGGCCAGTGTTTATGGTGCCATATTAGCAAGACACTACCATAAGAAACTATACTCTTCAACCATGATTTCCCCGGGTGGGTCCATAATTTATTTTGTGCCTTTCTCTTACTTACTTTCTTTCTCTCTCATGCCGTGTTCTATTTCTACAGCGGCGAGCTGCACGTAGGCAGAGGCGGCCAGCCTACGTTTCACCGATACGCAATACCGGTACGCCGATACGGATACGGCGATACACCGATATGTCAAAATTCGAGAATCCCTGATACGCCGATACGTCCAGCATATATAAATAAATTGAAAATTTATAAAAGTGAAATACATATAAGGTTCAGCCATCCATAAAAAGCAAAACCAAAACACACAGCAAACTAGCAGTTCAAGGTTCAAAGCCACAAAGGCACAAATGACACAGACACACAGTGCATTACATAACTAAAGATCCAGGGCACAAGGTCAAATATTGGATAATGCAGACGATCTCTTCATGTTGAAGTTCAATCATCTTCTGCAATCATGATCTCAAATTCAGACTCATCCAAAGTAAGGTTGGCAGCTTGAAGAATGCCTACACCATCAAATGTCTCAAAGCCATCTCCCCCAATAACCCAGATTTGGGATGGCCCTATGAGATACTCAACACTTCTCCTTGAAAGAAGACGCAAGTTATTATGCACAAACACAAGATCCTCGGCACGTTCAGCAGTGAGCTTATTCCTTAGATTGTGGAATAAAGTTGTACGTGCTCCAATTCCTCTCGCAGCAAGAAGAAGAAGAAGAAGCTGGCTGTCCAAGTAGCTTAAAAGCTAATTCTTTCAGCTCTGGGCCCTGGACCCATAGGTGCCCCACCATTGAATTGGATCAAAATGGGCTCTATCATCGATTGAATCAGGCAAGCTGAAGATGCCTCTTTTCAAAGAGTAATCTGCAAACTGTTGTTTGATTCTCCTCAGTTCACCTGCAACCTGATAAAGCTTTGTAAGGCAATTGTTTCTCTCCTATGAAATTTCAGGATACATATGTGGGGCTACACGGTTTGGATCTTCTGAGAGCCATTGTTCACTATAGTACTTTGGGTTAGGTGAATGCGTCAAACAATGCAATGGGGTGGACGTTGAGAGGAAGGGAAGGGGTTTTAAGTAGCTAGGGGTTTTTATGGGCCGGTGGGCTGCAGCTTGTCCTATGCTTCAAAATGACATGTTACAGCCCAAAATTATTGGCTGCGCGTATCGTTAAGTATCGGCCGAGTATCAGGAATTAAATTATTTATTTTTAAATCACATTAATATGATACTCGTATCGAGGCATATCGAGACGTTTATCGCCATATCGAAGTATCGCGACGTATCCGATACCAGTCCGATACCGGTACGGCGGCCTTCTGAAAGTATCGCTGAACCCAGCACAAGGGCACGGCGGCACAGCCGACCAAATCCACTGCTCGATTTCTTTCTGTCCAATCCGCGCACCAATACACAGAGCGGAGCAATCCATGGACGACAAGGCACTCCCATTTTCAAATCGGAAGCTCATCCGAGAAAATCGGCTCCAATTCGTTCACCGCACCAATCAGATTATTTGATGCATGAATTCGGCGCACAGAGAGATGGTCGTTTGATTTTTATCCTTGGCCTGTAGCAACGGCGGCAGCGGTAGAAGCTAACAGCTCTGGTGAAGTTCAGCTCATCGAGCATGTTATCCATCAGTGGGAACGGCGCGGGCAAAGTCTGGTATTCCAATAGTTACTGAAATCGAGCGGCACGGCCGAACTTTGACGGCGCCGGTTTTGTCTGGCGGGGCGGCACAATGGTGAACAGCGCAGCGGCCGCGACGAGCAGTCAGGCTAGGTCAGAACACCTTGTGCCGGATCGTTTGACGAGGAGCTTCGGGCGGCACAGTCCTCGGATGCACAGCCGACACCATTTCTTGCATGGCACCACATCTTACATGGCAATCTCTTTATTGCTATGGAAACCAGCTGACCTGGAGGGTTGAGACTGCCCTAAATAACCTGGCTTGGTAATTGACTTAACGGAAGATAAATTACAGCATTACCACTGTTAATCATCCGACAAAGCGATTAACTAAAAATGATAGCCAGTCGCTGGATATGACTTGAACGGTGCACATGGAAGCAGAAGTGCAGAACATTATGCTCTCTGAATGAAATAGACTGCATGATGAATGGTTGAAATACTGACGATGCCCCCTCTTAATATCCTCGTCCTCAAGGATGAAACACAAGAGTGCATCAGTAATTAGCTACATATCAACACCATCAGAGGGATTATTCCTTAGATATAAATAGTTGAGACATGCTCATGTTGAACAAACAAATAAAACATATTTCATTTCTCATATGGATGGAGGTTAGAAAGGTAGTCTGCATTCTTTCATTTTACAAGAGCAGTCAAAAAGAGAGTTGACAGTTTACATGCAGCCTTTGGATGCTTTCTTTGTTTCAATCATATCATACAGCAGCTCAAACAAGAAAATAAGGACACTTGGTAAGAAGGGATGACTTACTATTTTAACTACACTAGTGTTGACATGTAAGGAAGTCAATTGTATCTTTTAAGTGCATGGATGAAAACATCCACCTCCTCTTTTGTACTGTAAAAGTAAAGACTTGCACGAGCACTTGAATCAATACCAAGGGTCCTATGCAAAATCTGCGCACAATGATTTCCTGGTCGAATTGCTACTGTATGGCTATGCTGAAAAAAGGGTCAGAAACGATACTAAATTGAAGTGCTGATGAAAATTCATTCATTGGAAGTAAGCAGAATAAGCATATAACAAAATGTTAACCCAAACATCTGGTACTGGTAGCAGTTATCTCAGAGCGAGCAAACTAGATAATACGATCCGATAGACAGACAGAACAAACAGGGGGAAAATGCATCTTATTGAAGCTACTGCTGGACGCTGCAAGTTATAGCTTCAGCTTGTGATATATATATATTAGAATGCCTTGAAAAGCTATCACTCGAATTACAGTAAAATCTAGGCAACGAAGTAGAGCAAGAACAGAGTTTCGAAATATGAGATTAGTACTACAAGATGGGGGCACAGAGTTATGGAGTTGTCATAAAAGTTCTATACACAATCTGAATAACCGATGATTAAAAGAAATAAAAGCATGTTTACCGTTTACGTACAAAACCAAATGTTTGGTTCTTCAGCATACCTGGAGATTAATAATGTCTGCAATATCTTTAGGGTGGACGTTATCAACATTGAAAGAGCATAAAGGAGCACGGTGATCTGTTTGGGACGGTGTTGGACCATATATCCGGACATTTGGAACAGATTGAAGGCTTTCATACAGATATGTTGCCAACTCTCTCTGGACAGCAAAAAATAGCAGAAGTGAGCATGCTAGCACAAGAATGGCTTCTTAACTCTTTCTAATAAGCTTCTGTAAAACAAATGTTTCAGAAAAGATTATGACACAAAGATACACTTCTATTATTCACCTCATATTGATGGATCTGATCCATATTCCATGCCAATGCATAATAAGTAGTCAATTGCTGCCCCCAATCCTATAGCTTCTCCGATTGCCGGAGTTCCAGCCTCAAATCTATTCGGACCAGACAACACAATAAGAGATGTAACAACAAATGTATATATATAAGAAAAACAAGGGGAGTACAACAAGAACAATTCAATAATGACATGTTTGCTAAATAATTAAATGTTAGTCCTGTAAAATTTCAAGGGGTGCCATATCAAAATGTTCAACATGTTTGTTAAGTAATAAAATTTCAATGTGCGGCATATCAAAATACTCAAGTTCAGTAACAGAAGAACATTAGCTGGTGAAGAAATTGAACAAACAGTTAAGAAACTTCTAAGATATTTGATATTTAGTGTTTGTGAGTTGACCATGTCTATTTTAAGGCCCATTCCAAGTAGATTATGCCATGGCCATCATTGTACGTGTTGCATAGAAACTTTGCATCACTTTATCAGATATTCTACAGCCTGTACTGATTTTCTCCAGAACTATGATAGTAGCAAATGGAAGATCTAAAAAGATCAAGCAATTCCTCACCTAGACGGAGGCTCAGCATATGTGGACTTATATTGAATACATCTACAATCATTTCACCACCACCTGCAGTCAAATGAGGTGCGAATTGAAAAATGAGTATTAGCACATGATATGGCTTACTTTATTTCAGAGGAAGGATTATAATGAATGATTACAGAGATAGATAATCTCCTGACTCACCCTCCCTAGGAGGCTCTGAGTTCTAAGGAACTATCTAATTTCTGCTTAACCCTAATCCTCTCTTAATCGCTACTTAAATAGACTAGCTGCCGACCCTAGGGCCAGCACCCATTTTATTCACTAAACCCCTAATCCTTCTAATTATTTGTGGGTGCTTTATTTCTACGTTTATATTTCTTCCCATAGAAAGCGTCCACAACATTTCCCTCCCCCTGACGAAAAAGCTCGTCCTCGAGCTTGAAATCAGGGTACTTCTCCTTGAATTCTGGCAGCGTCTCCCAGGAAGCAGCAGCAGGGAAACGCTCATCCCACTGGACCAGCAAGTGCCATGAATCAGGTGTCAGCTGAGCACGCAGAATCTTGAAGGGAGTCGGCAACGCACGCCGTTGGCAATGGGCGGCAATGGACTCATGGAAGACGGTGGCTCGCCGTGATGCTTCTTCAGAAAGACGACGTGAACACATCATGAATCCGCGCCTTTGGGGGCATACGCAGACGATAGGCCAGTGTGCCTACACATTCGACCACCTGAAACGGGCCGAAGAACCGCGGCGATAGCTTGGTCTGTGACGGGTCGGTAATGCCGGCTGCAGAGCGACGGTGAAGGCGCAGCCAGACCCAATCACCCACCTCAAATGCTAGCTCCCGATGGAGCTTGTCATGGGCCGTCTTCATAGAATCCTACGCCTGAAGGAGACGTTCCCGTATATCATCCGGGAACTCGTTGTGCTGCTGCAGTTGTCGGTCCACGGCCACCACACGGGCCAGCTCCGGCTGGTAGGACATCAGGGACGGCGGAGGGCGGCCGTAAACCACCTGGAACGGCGAGGTACGGAGCGTCATATGGTATGAGGTGTTGAAGCAGTACTCCGCCCATGGGAGCCATCGAAGCCAGCTGCGAGGTCTGTCCCCAGCGAGACAGCGAAGGTAAAACGACAAGACCCGCTTCGCCACCTCAGACTGTCCATCCGTCTGGGGGCGAAACGCTGAGCTGAGGCGGAGCTTGACGCCGGCGAGGTTGAACAGCTCCGTCCACATGGCGCTGGTGAAGACGGGGTCCTGTCACTCACGATGGAGCAAGGGAACCCGTGGAGACGGACGATGGTGTCGAAGAAGGCCTGGGCCACAGTAAGCGCCGTGTAAGGATGGCCCAAGGGAATGAAGTGGACCATCTTGGAGAAACGAACCACCACCGTGAGAACCACAGACTTGCCCCCCACACGCGGGAAGCCCTCCACGAAGTCCATGGAGATGTCGCTCCACACGCACGAGGGTACGTCGAGGGGCTGGAGGAGGCCGGCGGGGTGCAAGTGCTCCGTCTTGTTCCGCTGACACACTAGGCAGCCTCGGATGAAGTCGCGGACGATGCGGGACGCCTGGGGACAGTAGAAGGACGCCCTCAGGCGCACCAAGGTCTTCTGGACGCCTTCATGCCCCACGCCATGGGCATGCTACAATAGCTGCGGCCATAACGCGGAAGAGGCCGGTATGAAGATGCGCCCGTTGTAGAGGACGAAGCCATCTGACTCCGTCCAGCCGGCTACCGCAATGTCATCGGTAATCTCCTGACGCTTGGAGACGACCTCAGGGAGAGAGGCCGCCTCACTCCGGAAGGTGTGGAAGAGCGGGAACTCCGGACGGGACAAAGCATGTGCGCCCATGGCAGGCCCTGGCTCATGCTCGTCCTGGCGCGAGAGTGCGTCCGCTGCGGCGTTCAACTTCCCTGGCTTGTACTCCACCTGAAACGAGTAGCCGAACAGCTTGCTTACCCATGTGTGCTGTGGAATGGTGGAGGCGCTGATCCAGCAAATGCTTCAAGCTGCAGTGGTCAGTGCGGACGATGAACTCCGTCGTCCACAGGTAGGGCCGCCAGTGGCGCACAACCTGAACGAGACCGATGAGCTCTCGCTCATAGGCGGCAAGCTTGGCGTGCTGCGGAGCCACCGGCCTGCTGAAGAAGGCGATCGGGCCCTGGCTTTGGTAAAGTACGGCCCCGAAGCCTGAACCCGAGGCGTCACAGTCCACGATGAAGGGCTTGGTGAAGTCCGGCAGCAGGAGGACTGGCGCTGTCGTCAGTGCGCCCTTGAGGGCGTGGAAGGCCGTCGTGGCCGCCTCACCCCACTAGAACGTGTCACGCTTGAGGAGGGCCGTGAGCGAGGCAGCGACGACGCAGTAGTTGTGGATGAAGCGTCGGTAGTACCGGTAGGGTCTTGAGGGAGCGCGACAACGGCCACTCTTGGACCGCTTGGATCTTGTCGTTGTCCATAGCCACGACGCCCTTCTCGATGATGTGGCCAAGGTAGTGGATGCGCCTTTCCGCGAAGGCGCACTTGGACTGCTTGAGGACCGGTCCGACTGACGCAGGGTGGTGAAGACTGCCCAAACATGTTGGAGATGTTCGGTCGCCGAGCGGCTGTAGATGAGGATGTCGTCAAAGAAGACCAGCACACAACGGTGGAGGAAGGGTCGGAGGATGTCGTTCATCAAAGCCTGGAACGTCGACGGCGCATTGATGAGACCAAATGAACATCAGCAAGAACTCAAAGTGGCCGTGATGCGTGCGAAACACCGTCTTGGCGACGTCACCGAGGTGCATCCGCACCTGGTGGTACCCGCTGCGGATGTCCAGCTTGGTGAAGAACACTGCGTCCTTGAGCTCGTCGAGGAGCTCCTCCACCACAGGGATGGGAAACATGTCGCGCACCGTCTTGGAGTTGAGGTCGCGGTAGTCGACGCAGAAACACCAGGAGCCGTCACGCTTGCAAATGAGGAGGACAGGCGACGAGAAAGACAATGAGCTGGCCTGAATGATGTCTTGGTCCAGCATGGCCTGGCACTGGGCTTCAATCTCGTCCTTGAGGAGCTGCGCATACCGATAAGGCCGTACCGCCACTGACGCCGTGTGAGGAAGGAGGTGGATGCGGTGGTCGAAAGGTCGCGGTGGCGGCAGACCCGACGGTGTGGCGAACAGGTCGGCAAACTCCTCCATGAGGGCGACCATAGGATTGGCCGCCTGAGTAGCATGCAGGCGCGGCAGTGGCTTGGTGCCAATGCCCTTCCAGTGGACGTCGTGGTCAATGTGCAAGAAGATCATCGAAAGCCGGTCCAGATCCCACAGGATGGGACCCAAGATGCGCATCCAGCTGCACCCAAGGATGAGGCCATAGCCACCCGGTGGCAAGACGAAGAGGTTGACGAATGAACGCCTCGGGGCCGATGCGTAAGGGCACCGCGGCACATACACCGGGGGACGGGATGCGGTCTCCGTTGGCCACACCAGGCGGCGGGCAGGGGCCTCGGAGACGAAGCAGTGGGTCGAGCCGGAGTCCACCAGGGCGGGCAGCTCGCTGTCGTGGACCATGGTGGCCAGCTGGAAGGTGGTGCTGTCTGGGATGCATGTGATGGCATGAACCGACACTCGGGGCTCGTCGGTGCTGATGTCAAGGAGGTAGATGCCTTTGCCCGAGCACACCTTGGCGTGATCTTTTGAGAACTTCTCCGGGCAGTTAAAGCACAGACCCTCGAGGCGACGTTGGGCCATCTCCGGTGAGATGCGCTTGAAGCGGTCGGGCTGCGGTGGCGCCTTCTCCGGGGCGCCCGACGTGTTGCTGGAGGCGAACGCCGGAGTGGGCGGCGGAGTGGACCGGGACGAGGAGCGCGTCGTCGAATGGGCCGATGAGCGGGTGGCTGGTGTAGCCAGGTCAGCCGCCATGAGGAGATGGCGCTAGTACGTCCGGGCCAAGGCCATCGCCTCCTCCAGCGATGTCAGTTTCTGCAGCCCGACATCGGTGTTGAGGGGTTCCTGGAGACCGACCCACCAGGAAAAGCACGATCTGGTGCTTCTCGTTGACGTCATCGCAGCGCGCCAGGAGGAGGAGAAACTGGTCCTGGAACTCGTCGACGGTTCCCGTGCGGCGGAGGCTGGACAGTTCGCCCAGCGGGTTGCTGCACATGGGAGGGCCGAACCGCTGGTTGACGCCGACGACGAAATCGTCCCAAGACGGAACGCCATGGTTCTTTTCCAGGCGATAATACCACTGGCCGGCAGCGCCGTCTATGTAGAACGCCGCGGTCGGAACCTTGAGATTTTCCGAGTGTCGTACGCCCTGAAGAACTGTTCGCCCTTGTGCAGCCACGTGAGCGAGTCGACGGTGCTATCATACTTGGGGAACCGTAGCTTGTGAAGCGGCGGTGACGGCGGAAAATCTTTGGGCGCGTCCTTGTCGAACCGCCCCTTGCTGGCCAGCACTTGCGACTGGGCGTTCTTGATGGAGGTGGAAAGGAGAGTCGTCTCCTGGCGGACAGCGATGGTCTCCTCGCGGATGGCGGCGACGTTGTTTTCCACCTTGCCCATAGCACCCATCATCACGATGAGTTTGGTGGACATCTCGTCAAGGATGGCTTGGAGGGCACCCATGGTGACAGGGGTGTCGTCATCGTTGGCCACGGCAGGGAGCGATGAGGTTTAGCTGCGCACAGGGGAGGGTTGGGTCAGTGGTGATGGGTCTGCATAGGGCGGGAGGCGCGTAGGGACGGTGTGGCGGCTGGATAGGTGCTGCCCGATTAGATTGATCGGGGCAGGGGAGGGGCGTCGCTGTGGGCGGGCAAGGGGTGGGAGGGGGCGCAGGGGAAGCGGGCGTCGAAGGAATAGGAGGGAGCGAGAGATGCGGATCGGGGAGATCACGCAGGAAGACTCGCGAACGAGCCTGGGTCCGCCCGATCAGATCGATCGCTAGGGGGGGGGGGCGACTGGAGATCGCGAGTTCACGATAGGAAAGCACGACTGGGTGGAAGGTGGCGCCGCCGGAGTGGTCAACGGCGCACGAAGGGTGGTGGCGGCTGTGGTGGAACCAGGCAAGGAAAAACCTAATCTGATACCAAATTGATATGCCTTACTTCATTTCATAGGAAGGATTACAATGAATGATTACAGAGATAGATAATCTCCTGACTCGCCCTCCCTAGGAGGCTCTGAGTTCTAAGGAACTATCTAATGGTATATGGCATAGACTGAACAAACTTCTTAGGCCTTGCAGTGTCTTACCTAAGAAAGGCTCCATAGATGACAACATCTCAAATGTGCCATGCAGAAATCCAATGCCTGTAGGGTTAGGGTTTAGGGTTTCTAATTGTGCACGGCAGAAATCAAATGTGCCGTGCAGAAATCCAATACCTAAGTAATACATCGCATAGGGATAGCATGAAATTAAACTTAAGTAGTACGCTACAATCATGGAACATTTACCAGAAGCTTAGCTTAAACATAATCATCTTCAGAATGTTATTTTATCCTGATTGGATATTAAAAAAATATAAACTATCATATAAAGGTCTAACTAATGCAGCAATCTGAATAACAATTCTGTCATTACTACAATCTATTTATAAATTTTGTGAAGGCTATAACTGCTAGTATAATTGGCTTGGCCTTTGAGTCCCTTTCAAATAAAACATCAACTTACCAAGTACATTTGAGACATGATGAACAACAACCATCTTCGTCTTGTTTGACAGAAGCCCTTTTAACTGCTCAATATCCGGAACCTCTTCTCTAGTCAACCCAACATACTTTAAAGTGGCACCAGTCTTCTGGGAAACAAATTGCCATGGAAGAATAGCACTATGATGCTCCGCAACTGTAAGAAGAATCTGATAAACAAAATAGGAGAAAGTTTCTTATCAAGTACAAAGACTGCATATTTTCGAAGAATACAAATCCGAAATGCCTGACAAAATTTGGGTTCAACAAATTAGCATTAGCACCTGGAATTAATTAGACTGATACTTTACTAAAAAAACTACAAAAGAATGCCAATGACGAAACAATAATTTATCTTAAAAAAAAAAGATGATGCTGAAAAGCCAAAACTGTGACAGAAGCACTATTTTCAGTCGCATAATCGTATAGAAAGTTAGGAACATAAGCAGCAGCTAGCGGGAAATAGTGGACTACCTCATCTCCTTGTTTTATGTTAGATAGGCCCCATGAATAGGCTACCAAATTGATAGCTTCTGTAGCATTACGTGTGAAAACTATCTCTCTGCTATCTGCTGCATTGACAAAATTTGCAACTTTTCTTCTTGCATCTTCATATGCATCAGTAGCTCTCGCGCTGATGCCATTGAAGCGAAGATGTCAGAAAAGGTATTGTGCAAACATACAAGGGTAGTGAAAAACACCAAAAAATTGAAACACAAGATGAACTCAAGAACATTAACCAAATCATACTACGAAGTATGAACCAACATATTTAACATATATCCTCCTATTGACAGTGCACAAGTTGGATTATTTTCGCATATTACCGAAAAGCCAAGATCATCAAATATTACATAATTATTATCAATAGAATCTACATTTGGTACATGAAGAATACATGAGGAAGCGATTAGCAGAATGAAACAAAAACAGCAGAACAAGTCCTACAAAGCAAACAAACTGGCTTATACAAACTTGGTAATAGTCAATGCACACTCTAAGTAAGATAGTATTAACATGAACTTCAAAGTTTTGATACATAGAATCATGAAATAATATACGGATGTATTTATTACCTGAGTGCATGAATACCTCAATGAACATTTGAGTTGTACGATCGGTAGTACTCATCTAATGTTTTGAGTACACTAATAGGTTTTTGTGATGTTGCAGCATTGTCGAAGTACACTAATTTGGCACCATCAATTTCCTGCAAGTTTCAATGGTAAAAGATGAGGCCGTGGTCTGTAACATAACAGAAGCTAGTAATAAACAGACTATAAGGCTACAACTTGAAAAATAAAACACAGGATCAAACAATGCAAGAGAAAATCAGTGTTGCAATTCCTCAGAGGCATTGATAAGAATAACTCAAAGGAAAAGAAGCTATTAAACATAGATCTTACTTGTGCTTCGCAGACTAAAAAATATAATAAATTAAGATAAATGTAGCCAGGCTTAGAAATGGGATCAATCAGATTAAAATCCACACAGCAGCACCGATGCATCACCAACCAAGCAATATGCTACAGAAGCCCACATCTTTTTTTATATAAGCAAATGGAAATGGCTTTAGGCTGAAAATAAAAAATACAATCCAGATAGCTAAGAGCATTCATTAAGATATTTAGCACCCAACTCAAGGACAATGATTGAGTTATTCTGATTTAGCTCGAGAACAACAAATAGAACAGTATCTGCCTGTCCATGGGGCATTGATGATTAGAGAAGCTGCGCCGAAACCAAACACAAAGTCACAAACTAGTGAAAGGCCAAAATCAACTGCCTTGCCTCAAGAAATGAGGTCTGAGCAAGTTGGAAGAAACCCTCAACATGATCACCAGATAAAAAAATAATAAAAAAAACAGCCAAACAGAAAACCATGTCCATCCTATTATCCAAGACCTATCCTATCAATGGCCTTATAGCCCCAGCAAAGGCACCAGAGATGAGCCTCTCTAAATTTATGCTGAACTTTATGTATGAGTAAGCATTGCCAAAACCCATTTGTTTTGAAAACCTTCTATGATACCGATGATTCACAAAAAGGAAACTAAGTTGGCACAATCAAGTTTCTGTAAATTTTAATCGATATCTACTAACTAACAGAAGCTAGTATTGCATATTATAAGACTGATTTGCAATATAAAATGACAATCCAACAGTGCAACATAAAAATCATTGGTGCAATTCCTCAGACGCATTGACAGAAATAACTTTCAAAGGGAACGGGTAATTTAAAAATGGGCCTCACTTGTCTTCAAAGAATAACATGTATCAGGTCAAGGGAAACGTAACCAAACTTAGAAATAGGACCAATCTGTGAAAATCCACAGACCAACATTGCATTGATACCTGCATCAGATAAGCAATGTGGTACAGAGACCCAAATCTTTATAAACAAATGGGATGGCT
This sequence comes from Digitaria exilis, assembly GCA_015342445.1. Classification (NCBI taxonomy): domain Eukaryota; kingdom Viridiplantae; phylum Streptophyta; class Magnoliopsida; order Poales; family Poaceae; genus Digitaria; species Digitaria exilis. Next base: position 394,006 of record JACEFO010002656.1, read on the forward strand.
TTAGGCAGTAACAAATTGACAGTATTACAATCAAGATAGGTAATGCAGTCATTAAGATCTTAGCACCAAACCACAAGGATTACACTAATTTAGTTGCCAGACATCAGTGATCAGACAAGCAGCAATTAAGCCAAATATAGAATGGTGAAGGTCTGTGAGGTACGAGGCATAAATAAAGATCAGTTCATCCTGACTTCTAGATAAGCAAAGTTTGTGTGTCCTAACCTTGACCAGAACCAAGTTATGTCAAAACTTAACGAACATGAGACATTCAATTTCACCATTCAAAGCAGGCACAACAACCAACAAAGGTTTTTATATTCATCCAATGAGAACCTGAATTTATCTCATCAATGGTCCTTAATAACTAGTGGAACTACATTTGTAATTTATTGGCTATGGGCCTATGACACTGAGGCCTTGTATAGTTTTGTGTAGAAAGTTGGTGTTTTTACTATACAATTTTAAACAAAAATTAAGAAGACAAAACATGATCTAATTATAAAACTAATTACATGGATGAACACAAAATCACGAGACAAAGTAATTAAGCCTCATTAATCCGTCATTAGAGACTATTACTGTAGCATGATATTGTCTAATCGTGCTCTAATTAGGCTTAATAGATTCGTTTCGCAAATACACTGCGGGCTTGTGGAATGGGTTTTCCCATTTATTCACACTTAGTACTTGTAATTCGTCCTGAAACAGTCAAACTTACTGTAGCAATGCGTCAAGTTGACGATCTAAACAAGGCCTGATTCAACAGAAGGAAACAAAAACAGAAAAATTAAGATATATAGTAATAGCTAGAGACGCAAACTGTTAATTTATACCCATGAAAAAAAGTAACGACTTGTAGTTAACAATTAGAAGCTCGGAAATATGTGCAATTACTATATATCCCAAGAGAAACCCCATATGAAACGGAGATAGGAGGGCGGAGTGACCTGGTGGGAGGATGGGGAAGTCGACCCGGGTACGGTGGCCCCAACGAGGCGGCCGGCTCCGCCTCCCGCGATGGCGCTGCTACAGCCCGCCTCGAGGAGGGCCTAACGAAGCCGCTAACGATAGCGGAGCCAGGGAAGAAGCAGCGGAACGCAGCCACCATGCGCGCCGTGGTTAGGGTTTAGGAGCAGTGGCGGTGTGTGTGGTCGTCTGGGGATGTAGATGCGTGGAGCTGCTTCAAATCGTTGCTCTCTTCTTGCTTCACATCACCGTGTTCTACTTTCTCAAAGGGAAAATTAGATCAGTACCATTAAAAGATTGCATCTTTAGAAAAATACCATTGAAATATTTGGCTTTAGAATCTAGCATTAAAAGGTTTGTTTGTTGAATGTTTTTACCATTGCCGTTAACTGCACATTAACTTGCTATGAAGAAAGATCTAAGCCGCATAAGGCCTGCACTCTTGTTCACACGTTGCTAAGGAAACTATGAACATTAAACTAATAAATACCAGCAGCCAAACAAGACACATTTGTTCACACGTTGTCCACATCATGGCTGATCACAAGTACCAGCAGCCAAAGTTGCATGCATTTTTCATACAAAAGACCATAATTCACAGTACCAACATAGTTAATTCATCTACTCAATGATGAGCCTCCGATTGATTCCTCCAGGTGATTGAATACTCATCTGGATCAATAACCCAGCTTACAGTCCTTTTTACCATTAATATTACTGAAGTATGCATTGACAGTCACCTCTATTCGACAAGTATTTTTTTGGATCAATCATATGCCAACACATAAATACTAGCAAAATAAGTACGAACTGGAAGAATATTGAGAGGTTCGGGGAAATTACCCTTCTGGAACTTCACTAGCATACATCCATTCTGAAATCCTCGATTCCTCGTCTCAGTGCTACAGAATCCCCAAACTAGGGTTCAGACCAACAGACGAAAGCACAATGAGAGAAGAGAGAGGGCGAAAAGGGGAGGGTGAGGGAGAGGTGCGCACCATGGAGAAGAAGCCGAGGAGCCGCCTTCGCCTCCGGAGAGGCGCGCCGGCGAGAGGTGTGCCGCCGGCGAGCCTGGGTCTGTCCGGTCTCGGCTTCTGTTCTTGCGTGCGTGCGTGCGTGTTGATCTGGGGACAGGGTTTTGGGCAGGGTTTTTTTTTTTTCTTGAGATTGTTTTGCGCAGGGTTTTGGGCTGTGCGTGTGTTTTGGGGTAAAATTTTTTCATTTTGCTCCCTTTCTCGTAAGATTTTTACATATGGACCCCTGGGCGAAAGATTTTGAAATGGACCCGAAGTTAGGCGCCAGGTCCCTTAGCGCCCAGGTCGCACGGGTGGGCGTCAGGTCCCCTGGCCACGTGGGTTCCAGCGTGGGTGAAACCCTAGATCGGGTGCGGGAGCTGGGCGCCAGGTCGCCTGACGCCCACCCGTTAGACCTAGGCGCTAAGGCACCTGGCGCCCACCTTCCAGACTTTAAAACCGCCGCCGCCCCCTTTCTTTCTTCCTCTCCTCTTTTTCTTTTCTCTCTTCTCTGTTCCAGACGCTAGCAGGCGCCGCCGCCGGCGACCCTGCGCCCGCCGGCCCCATGCGCCGGCGCCGCCGCCCGCCGCCGCCGCCCTCCTCCAAGGGAGCAAGGTAGCCTCCCTCCTCTTTTCTTTTTTCATTATTTTCTTGTTGTATTTCTAGTTGAAAATGAATACCCTAGGTTTTGAATAGGTGCCTTGAATCTTTGATTATTGCGGGGATTAAGTTGAATTAGCTGTGTAGATGGTCAATGTGGATATGTGTGACCGTTTCGCTAGCAATTTTATCAATTTCTATGATATTTGTTGTGATGTTTAGCAAAATAAATATGAAATCCCCTATGTTTATTGGAAATATATAGGAATTTCAAATTGAAAGTTTGATTTGAGGTTCATGCAATATTCGTGATGCAATTAAATTGTCTTTGTTGCAATAGATGTATAAATTAGTCACATTGCGTTATGGTGGTAACGTGAGGACAAATCGTATGGGGGATTTTGAATTTGAGAAGATGGAAGTGGTTTCATTGTTTTTCAATGCTAGACCGTCGTATGGTGTGCTTGTGCGACGAATAAAGGATAGTTTGCTATGGTCAGAGTCTGGTGTTGATGTTGAGGTTCAAGGAGTCATTGATGTCGGGTTGAATGGGAGAAATAACAAACGACTGATCTCAATTGTTGGTGAAGTGGATTGGAACAATTATGTAACTCTTGTGATGAATAGTGAAGTTAGAGCGTTGGATTTTATTGTGGGGAAGGTGGTGAGACAATTATCTCGAGGCTTGGTGGCTGATATAGGTCGTTGTGAGGTTGCGGTGACGCAAGTACCGGAAGAAGATGATGTGGGAGGTGGTGGTTGTGATCATGATATGGGAGGTGGTGGTTGTGATCACGATATGGCAGGTGATTTTGCTGATGATATGGGAGGTGGCTTTGGTGATGATGTGGTAGGTGACATTGCGGATGAGCTCAGAGGCGGTGGTGGTACGGATTATGAAAGGGAAGGCGGTTTAGATGAAAGGAGAGGTCGCTCTGATGGAGCAGGAGGTGCGGAAGACCTTATCCAATTAGCATTGCCAACAGATGTGCCTGTGACTCCAGCTTTGATAATTCCAGATAATGGTAGCCCTTTGAATCATGGCAATATCCCAGTGACTGGCGATGACGAGACTTATGAGACCGCACGTGCCCTTGATTCTGATGATGACCGTGTGGTGCCTCCTGTGTCACCACGAACTGCTCAAATACTGAGACAATTCCTTCGTGACTGTGACCCTCTTGTTTCTGATTTTTGTGACCTCCGAGATTCACACAGAGCTATAGCTGATGGAGGGGTAATTGAATCTTTCATTCCGATGCCGGAGTCTACCACAATGATTCGGAAGGGGCATGTGTTTCCGAATATTGATGCACTTAAAGATGTGGTTGAAGGAGTACGCTATCGTGCATAACAGGCCACACCGTGTGAAGAACTCTCAAGCCGATCGTCGGTACACCCTTTTGTGCGAAGATAGTAATTGTGCATGGAAAGTGTGTGCTAGAAAGATTAAAGACTCCCCACAATTCAAGATCACTACTGTTGTTGGACCTCACACTTGTGGTTCGGCGGAGATAAATCAGAAGCATCGTCAATTGACTTCAAAGTTCATTGCCAATCGCCTGTTACCTGTTGTTAAGCTTCAACCTCAGTTGCCCATTAATGCGGTGATTGGGATTGTCAATTTGAAGTGGAAATACAAAATCATATACGGCAAGGCCTGGAGGGCTCATCAAACGGCTTTGAGAATGATATATGGTTCTTGGGAGGAGGCCTATGAGCGATTGCCTGTGATGCTGAATGCAATGAAAGCTGCCAATCCCGGTATGCACTATGAGTATGACCCCATTCCAAATGTCTTGAAAAATGGCCGACAGATCTTTCAGCGTGCATTCTGGTGCTTTGGTCAGTGTGTGGAGGCATTTAGGCATTGCAGGCCTGTTTTTTTTCTATTGACGACACATTTTTAACAGGCAAGTATACGGGGACACTCCTTGTCGCTATTGCGATTGATGGAGACAATCATCTCCTTCCTTTGGCCTTTGGTCTGGTTGAGAAGGAGAATAAGGGTAGTTGGTCATGGTTTCTACGTTTAGTTCGGATCCAGGTTGTAGGTCCTAGGAGGCCTGTTTGTGTGCTGTCAGATAGACACGCCGGTATCTTGAACGCCGTGACTGAATCGATTCCAGGGCATTCACAGGTTGTGCATCATTGGTGTAGTCGGCATCTTGCTGACAATTTGGTGAAGAAGGATCATGTAAAAGAGAACTTTGAATTATTTGAGGATGTTGCAAGGCAACTGACTATTAAGTCATTTGAAAAGAAACTAGAGGATTTGAAACAAAAAACGAACGCAGAAGGCAGAGATTGGCTACGAGGATTGCTGTCTGACGTGGAGAAATGGTCTAGAACACATGATGGTGGTTGGAGGTATAATTTGCAAACTAGCAACATGGCTGAGTGTTTCAATGGTTTGCTCAAAGGCTCCAGGCAGTTGCCAGTTACTGCCATACTTGCGTTTACGTTTTACAAGTCCGTAGAATGGTTTGCAAAGCATGAAGGGCAGGCTAGGAATTTGTTGAGCAAGGGTGAAACCTTGACACCGAAGTCCAAGCATTATCTGGACAATGCCAAGTTAGCAGCCAACGGTTTTGAATGCAGTCTATTCCATCACCAGTCAGGGACATATGAGGTTACTGAGCCAAGTGGAATAAATGAAGCTGGCGAGGCGACAGAGGGTCAGAAGCACACCGTTGTCATCTTGAGTAATACATGCACATGTGGACGACCACAACAGTTCCATTTCCCTTGTGGGTACATGGTTGCTGCTTGCAGAGCACGTCGGGTGTTTGTAGAGTCGAAGATCCCCCATGTTTTCTCCGCCCAATATTACTTGGACACTTGGTCTGCTCGTTGGTTTCCTTTTTGTGACGAAAGCGACTGGCCACCATACGATGGGCCAAAGTACATAGTCGACGAGACACACAAGTGGCAGGGGAGGGGAACGCGGAAAAGAACAAGATACAAAATGAAAATGGATCGGATTCCAGGGAAAACTCGTAGGGGAAAAGGGAATCCCTTTGTAGTCGACCCCGTAGAAACACAATGTGGAAAGTGTGGTGGTCTCGGTCACAATATGAGAACTTGTAAACGACGGCAGGTTAATGTTTTGTTTTATGTCTTTGTACTTTTCGTATATTTTTCAAACTCCTTATAACTGACATTTTTTCTATGCAGGATGGTGGCTCAGTTTCGGCTCCTGGACGAGCACTACAACCAGAAGCACCGCGCGAGGCGCATCGAGGCCAACCCAGACCAGGTATGAAAAAAAACTAAGTGTACAATATATGTAATCATGTTAAATTTACTGATTCCTTGCTTTCAGGCCCTTCCAATCCTTCGGCCCCGAACGCATGAGGGCATTGGAGTCATACACTACGACCACCGCTACACGCCACTCCTCCAGCGTGCTGGCCTGCACGTTATCTCCTCAATTGTGAGGAGAGGTCTGCCGCCGTTCAACCCAACTGCCCTGACTGCGCTGATCGATAGGTGGAGGCCAGAGACTCACACTTTCCACCTGCCATGCGGTGAGATGACGGTCACGTTACAGGATACAACTATGTTGTTGGGGTTGGGCATCAGAGGGCGGCCAGTCTGTGGATCAGCTGTCTCTACTGGATGGAGGGCACGCGTGGAGGCGTTCTTGGGCACAGCACCACCCACCCCCGATATGGGGGACGACGAACAGCCGAGACGTACACGGTCAGCTGGCATCCCGTTATGTTGGCTTAGAGGGACTTTCGCCATGTGCCCAGACGATGCAGACGAGCTGACAGTCACCTACTACTGCCGGGCTTGGGTGTTGAACATGTTCGGCTCCGTTCTTTTCCCGGACAGCACCGGAGATTCAGCTTCTTGGATGTACATCCACTGTCTCCAGGACTGGGACGACGCAGATACTTTGAAATGTTTGTCTCATTTACTATTTCCGAACTATTTGCATAATATTTGTTGGTACTTCTAATTGTTGGTCTCACGTTATTATAACTTCATGCAGGCACGCACAGCTGGGGGTCAGGAGTACTTGCGTTCCTTTACCGTCAGCTTTGCGAGGCGTGTCGGCAGCAGGCAAATTCGTCAAGTGTTGGTGGGTGTACTTTCCTCCTCTAGCTGTGGATGTGGTCCCGGCTTCCATTTGGCAGACCTGAGGTTTTCCCGCCTCGAGCTTGGGACTTGGCAGTGCCAGACCTTAGACCTACGGTCGCATACCTTTGGGACAGTGTGTCTACCCCTTATGCCACTCACTGGAGAGCGTACCTTGACTACCAGAACGAGCTGGATGCCCTAGTCCCTTCCTCTGTGAGTACTCCCTACATTGACTGGTGATTAGTGTCATTCTTAAATTAAACAATGATGTATTTCTTTCCACAGGTCATTTGGGAACCATACAACAATGAAGAAGCCCTTGCCATGCCTTTGAACGTTATGTGCAGACGTGACCAAGATCTTTGGAGGATGTGGTGCCCTCTGATTTGTTTCTACGCGGTGGAGATTCACCTACCACACCGCGTTGAGCGACAGTTTGGGTTTGCACAGACTTTTCCACCGTAAGAGGTCTCCACGTCAATCGAGCTGCATAAGTAAGATAAACTGAAAACTAGGATATAAGTTGATAAAAACTTTCCATTTCTTCGCTCACGGTCTTCATTGTGCAGGTTCGATCGGGCCCGGCAGAAGAAGGTGACAGATTTCCTTGACTACCACCGTGAGAGGATCGAGTGGTGGAACAGGATGGACGACAATGTCCTGCCCCCGCCGGGGACGCATAGCAATGCTAACTTCAGAGCTTACTTGGCGTGGTACCACTCGGCTACTCGGTACAGGCTCCGGACGGCTTGGACACGGGATGACTACGCGGAGATTGCCTCATCTGATGATGAGGACACAGTTTACGACTTGCGAGGACGTGCCGGAAGAGGAGTGGAGCTAGGCCCCATCCTTGATAGAGTGGTATGTCAATTTTCCAGCAAATTATAGTCATGCATGATAGATATAATATGGTAAATACATTGTCATTATATTCTAATTGCAGGGAACTACTATGAGCTCGTCGGTTCGTGACATCGATGCGGTACTTCAGTCCCCTCCTGGTGACCCGCAAACTGAAGGCCGCATGAGGGCATTGCTAGCTGGGGGTCAGGAGTACTTGCGTTCCTTTACCGTCAGCTTTGCGAGGCGTGTCGGCGGCAGGCAAATTCGTCAAGTGTTGGTGGGTGTACTTTCCTCCTCCAGCTGTGGATGTGGTCCCGGCTTCCAGTTGGCAGACCTGAGGTTTTCCCGCCTCGAGCTTGGGACTTGGCAGTGCCAGACCTTAGACCTACGGTCGAATACCTTTGGGACAGTGTGTCTACCCCTTATGCCACTCACTGGAGAGCGTACCTTGACTACCAGAACGAGCTGGATGCCCTAGTCCCTTCCTCTGTGAGTACTCCCTACATTGACTGGTGATTAGTGTCATTCTTAAATTAAACAATGATGTATTTCTTTTCACAGGTCATTTGGGAACCATACAACAATGAAGAAGCCCTCGCCATGCCTTTGAACGTTATGTGCAGACGTGACCAAGATCTTTGGAGGATGCGGTGCCCTCTGATTTGTTTCTACGCGGTGGAGATTCACCTACCACACCGCGTTGAGCGACAGTTTGGGTTTGCACAGACTTTTCCACCGTAAGAGGTCTCCACGTCAATCGAGCTGCATAAGTAAGATAAACTGAAAACTAGGATATAAGTTGATGAAAACTTTCCATTTCTTCGCTCACGGTCTTCATTGTGCAGGTTCGATCGGGCCCGGCAGAAGAAGGTGACATATTTCCTTGACTACCACCGTGAGAGGATCGAGTGGTGGAACTGGATGGACGACAATGTCCTGCCCCCGCCGGGGACGCATAGCAATGCTAACTTCAGAGCTTACTTGGCGTGGTACCACTCGGCTACTCGGTACAGGCTCCGGACGGCTTGGACACGGGATGACTACGCGGAGATTGCCTCATCTGATGATGAGGACACAGTTTACGACTTGCGAGGACGTGCCGGAAGAGGAGTGGAGCTAGGCCCCATCCTTGATAGAGTGGTATGTCAATTTTCCAGCAAATTATAGTCATGCATGATAGATATAATATGGTAAATACATTGTCATTATATTCTAATTGCAGGGAACTACTATGAGCTCGTCGGTTCGTGACATCGATGCGGTACTTCAGTCCCCTCCTGGTGACCCGCAAATTGAAGGCCGTATGAGGGCATTGCTACAGGTATACATCGTGTTTGCAATATCCTCTCCACTTGATATTTTGCAAAAGTGACGGTCTCGTTTGATATTTTGATATTTTGCAGAAGTTACGGTCCCATTTGAGTCGAGCAGCTGCTCGTGTCGGTTGTCGGACTCGGCCTGGGGATGTCCACGTTCCGTACAACTTCCAGCCGTCCGCTTCCGCGTCATCCCACAGGAAGGCGACAAGGAGCAGGCAAGGGGCGTCATCCTCACGTGCAACCACCTTCACCTCTCAACGTGAGGAGAACGAAGACTCGGAGGAGGAGGAGGAGGAGGACCAGCACCAGGAGGAGGAGGAGGACCAGGACCAGGTCCAGGAGGAGGAGGAGGAGGAGGAAGACTACGACGAGCTTGGCTCGTCCCAGCTTTCCGGTGCTCCACCAGCCATGCAGCCGTCACAGCGCCCTCGCCGCACTTGTCGACCTCCTCCACGCCACATGCCGGGGACCGACGCACTAGGCAAGCGTCGGTCGAAGTGACTTTCTTATGTTTGTACTCGACTCCGTATGTGTTGGGCTTGTGACTTGTATGGAGTTTATGTGACTTTAGTTTGTATGGACCCTATGTGCCTTTATGCTGTATGAACTTTATGAAACTTTGTTTATGTGTCAATGTGAACTTTATTTTTATGTGAATGTGAATTTTGTTTTTCTGTTTTTGTGTGAATGTGAACTTCAACCTCTGTGAATGTTCTGTTTTGTTCCCTGCAACTTGGGCGCCATTACCGTTGGCGCCTAGATTCACACCCTAGGCGCCATTATCTTTGGTGCCCAGGTCTGGGCACTATAACCTTTGGCGCTCATCTGCATAACATGGGCGCCAACTCCTTTGGCGCCGGGGCTTAACAACTCAGGCCAGGTTTGTAAGCTGGGCGCCAAAGGAGTTGGCGCCCACATATCTGCTGTAGGCGCTAACTTAATTGGCGCCCACCCTAGCACCCTAGGTAAATTGGAACCCTTGTCACAGTAAATTGGAATGACAAAGGATCTCAAACATTTCTGACACATTTGTTAACCACTGCAAATACAGAACATAGAGGTACATGTCTTGTTCACACATAGTTCAAACATAGCTCGCATAATCCGAATACAAAGTTACACAACTCACAAACATAGTTCAAAAACATAGTTCACACGTAGCTCACACATAATCCGAATACAAAGTTTGAATATATAGCTGACACATAGTGCAACATTCATTCTTCATCAGGCCTAGGTAGGTTAGCAACAAGTGACTTCATTAACTCTTCTTGAAACTTTTGTGTTGATGCATCTTCCCTTCTCTTCTTCTTGTTCTCAACCTCCCTGTTATGTGGATCCAAACTCCTAAGAATATTTTCATTTGACCTCCTCCTAACATTGTTCTGGCCAGTGCTATCCTTTCTACCATTAGATCTAGGCCATAGTCCCCTTCTTCTCGCTTCCTCAATTGTATCTTTTTTACGATGCCTGGCATAGCTGTTTAACACCTCAGGATGGATTCCCTTGTTCTTTTTCAACCAAATCTGAGTGTCCACTGTTGGCTTCTCACCATAAAATTCAAACTGACACTTTCGAGTTCGCTACAAGCAAAAACATAAAGTTTGTACCTTAGACGCGTCAAAGAAATGAAGGAGTGTATGAAACATACAGAAATAGAACACAAAACTCACCAAATCATCCCCAACCATGTGACCGCAATAATCACCAATTCCAAGCTCTGATGGCACTACACCATAGTTAGCTTTGATCCCACAATAACATAGCCTATCCGGTGCGATGCACCTCTCTTTTTCCTTTTTCTTGCTACCTTCCTCATCCACAGGCCAATATGACTTCGAGCCATAATCATACTCAGAAAAAGAACATAATGGATATCCACCCTGCTTTGAGAAATACAAACAAATGAAGAAACATCCATGCCAATCTATCAAGGTGTCGTAACCAAAGTTTAAGTTAACTCACTTCTGTTTTGTTGCGACACTCAAACGTTGGGGTGAAAGAACAATTCTTCATGGTGCGATGAATCTGAGCAGGATCACCACAATGGCATAATGGTGGTGTTTCCAGACGTCTCGCAATGGCTTCTTTCTTCTCCTCATTAGTCATAGGTGGTGGGTTAGGAGGAGGAGGGAGCCATCGCTGAAAAGACTCGTAATTCTTCGACGAAGATGGCCGAAAGAGAAGGATGCATTCATCCACCTTCTCAGGACCATCGATCCACTGAAAGAAGTTGCATTGCTCCCAGTCCTGCATCAAACGTAAAAAAGTTACCGAATGTGTTGAGAATATTGTATCCACAAGTATGAATCTAGGATGACAACTACTTACACGATGATCACCGCACTTGTAGTACGCTCGAGCAGCAGTGTCGGGATGCATCGATTGAGTCACCCGCGCGGGCTTACCACACTCACATTACGGACTAGGGAGAGCGGGAGGGACTAGGGCATCCTTGGAAGACACATCGGGATAGTTTTTTTGAGCACAATCCTTCCACTTCTTCTGACGCCACAAGTCATCCATAACTAACGGTTATAAAAACAAAGAAAACATATTAGGCTCTCATTTTTCACAATTATACCTATCACTTTTGTACCTAGCAATGTAGCACAAGTACGCACACACATATTTGCCAACACATACGTTGCCATTCTACACTGTTCACTTCTCCTAAAACCACATACACTATGCTATTTTCAACAAAAATTACTAGACCTAGGGTTTCATGTTTTTCAATTGACAAGCAAAAAAACGTAACCAAAATGAAGGGAGGAGAGTGACCTTACCTTCCCCAACGTCGTGGGGGTCGGCGCCGACGCAGGGGGCCGGCAGCCGCAGAAGGGGCGGCGGTGGCGGCGCCTGGGAGCGTCTTGACGGAGCAGAAGAGAGAAAAGAAAGAGAGGAGAGGAAGAAAGAAAGGGGGCGGCAGCGGTTTTGAAGTCTGGAAGGTGGGCGCCAGGCGACCTGGCGCCCAGCTCCCGACACCCGATCTAGGGTTTCAGCCACGCTGGAACCCACGTGGCAAAGGTGGGCGACCTGGCGCCCACCCGTGCGACCTGGGCGCTAGGGACCTGGCGCCTAACTTCGGGTCCATTTTTCAAAATCTTTCACCCAGGGGTCCATATGTAAAAATCTTACGAGAAAAGGGCCAAAATGAAAAAAAATTACTGTTTTGGGCCTGTGTGTGCGTGTGTGTGTGTGTGTGTGTTTTTGCCTATTGACGAAAGTTCATTTCAATACTAAAAATAATTTTATAAAGTAGAACATACTATATGATATTTATGTATCCCTGTCTTTCTTAACATATTTTTTCATCGTTCTAAAAAAACATATTTGTTCACCTTCAATTTATCGTACTAAAAATTGTTTTATATATTTATTTAAATGCTTTATCCATTTAGGAAATGATTTTAAAACATTAAAAATAAACTAAAAATGATTTAGGGCAAGTTTTATGAAAAGAAAAGTATAGGCTTGTCTTTAAAAATCTTGGGGTAGCTTGAGTTGGCTTGCAACTTTATCGAGAAGGGAAAGTTGCATAGCTTCTTTGAAAAGTGTCGCATATCATATCACTAACTTGCATTACGTTTTAGTATCTCAAGCTTCGGAGTACGGACTCGTTGGTTTCTCGGAGGAGCAGCGGCAATTCAAGGAAGTGATCATCGTCGCTCCGGAATCTCATATCGCGGAAGGATCTAACTTGCTTGTGATTCCAGGAAAGCCCCGGAGCATCTTTGAATCACCCATTTATTTCATAATATTCATGAGTCCAAATCTTATGCTTTAGTGTGCATTAGGTTAGGGATTGATTGAAACCCTTTGATGCATGAAATAATCCTTGGTAGAACTATCCTTGCCTAGTTAAGAAATTTGATTAGCAATGTCTACATTGGCTATGCTTAGTATGGTTAAGTTAAAAGATGATGATCTAGGCTATCACCAATCTTATATGAATCATGAACGGCTTGGGTTAAAAGTCAGTGGGCAAAAGTTGGTAGGAGGGATTGAGGTAAGCTCGATCCTTAGTTCTGCCTACTTGCTTAAGTGACTAAGGACCGATCCGTTGTTTAATTGATTGATCAAGTGATTCTACCTGGTTTCTTACTTGGTTATGGGACCAGTAAAGCCAATTTGATTAGTTGGTTCACTGATTGGAAATATCTCTTACCCGTGCTTGCTGGGTCGGAGAAAGGCAGGGCCGTAGCCTGTAACTCACGGGGTGGTCGCCAGACGCCCACGTGGGGGTGCGTTACCGGGTTCGAGTAAGGATATTTTCGGTCGTTGGCCCAGCTGATTGAAAGGTTATTGCGTACAGTATGATCGACTGTGCGTGACTGGGGGCTAGGTATCTCCTGCAGGATGTACATTGATCCGGATCGACACAACTCTTGGTTATGAGTGCACTTGATCAGGTGTTAAACATCGTAGAGGAAACAAGTTGAACAAGATAAGTTTGATTCATAAATACTGGTTGAGCTTAGTACCATCTGTATGCAAAATATTTTATAACCTAGATGGATAAGTAACAACTCAACAGATCTAAAATAAAGAAAATATAAGGATCAAATTTTAGTAATGCTTTTTGGCAAAAGAGTCGAGTCAGCCAAACCTACATAAAGTCCAATCATTTTCCTTGAGAGTCTTTTCTTTGGTAAGGCGGGTAAGTCTTGCTGAGTACCTTCGTACTCAGAGAATCTCTCTTTTGTTTTTCAGAAGCAGCTACGGAGGAGGTCGCTAAGGAGTTCCCGAAGACCTAGATCACCATGGTCCCGGTGATTCTAGGGTTGAGCCGGAGGTTGTAGATATTTGTGGAATAGAACTACCTAGACTGGTTTGTATTAAACTCCTAGTAATGGCTTGACTTTGCATTTAAGTTCCCTTCAAAACTTGGCTTGTAATAAGTAAGAATCTTGGTATGTTATGTAAAAATGGTAATGCTCGTATGTCAAAGATAAGAGTTAATGTGGTTTATCGAGGAGTCCTTTATCTTTTATTATACTAATATACTCTGACATTTAAACTTACTTTAATCTGAATTGTTTTGAAAATGATCCATGCTTTTGCAACAAAAAAATACCATCTCATGCGCCTAATAAATTTTCTTCCCTCGATCTCTACCTCCTCTCTGGTCCATCGTACAAAAAAGCAAAAAAAAAAAATCACCCTTCATATTTCCATCTTGTTAAAGTTCCAAGCAGGCGAGCACTGAATCCACCGCTAGAAGCAACATCCGGTTCAGGGTTATGAGACTGAAATTATCTTGTTGCCAAACACACGCTTAAATAAAGAACTACTTACCTATTTAATCTATAATAATTTTATTAAATTATTACTATAGTTGGAGCGACACCCTCCTTTAACGCTTTGTATATAATATCTTTTTCTAGAGTTGTTTGCACTCGTTCACACTATACATACACGAGTAGAGAATCGAGAATTCATCCCCCACATTAGTTCCGGTTGTCTTAAAACCCGATACTAACGTGTCTCTGGGGTTTCCGAGAGCCCTCGGACAATTTAGTACCGGCTGGTAACACCAACCTGTACTAAATGGTGTTATTTAGAACCGGTTGGTGTTACCAGCCGGTACTAAATGGTCCCGAGGGGTTCCCGAGGCACCCATGCATAGGTGGGATGGTATAAGAGGTTTCGCGCGAGGCCAGGAGTTGTGAGTTTGAATCCCATAAACCGCGCATGCGCATTTACACGTGAAAAATTCGCGTAACTTGTGCCTTGCGACGTTGCGTGGTGGGTGAGCCTCCCAGTGAGCTTAAAATTTGTTTCTTTATTTTTTGGCTCGAATTCAGTTAGAACTCCGCTGACTCTGCGGCCCCGTTAGCACCGGTTGCTGCAGCCGACACTAACGGGGCTGCCCATTTAGTACCGGGAGCTACAGGCCGATACTAACGGTGCTGCCCATTTAGTACCGGGAGCTCGATACCGATCGCATAACTGGTACTAACATGGCTTTTGGCCCGGTACTAATGCTAGGTTCTTCAGCAGTGATATCATTGTTTTATTACTATGCTACAAAGCTCATTATCAGGGATTCTCTATAGTATATTTTTAAAAGAGCAATAATATATGGAGTACCACACTTTTTAGTTGCACGATCTTTTTGTTGTCAATCATTCCCCATTTTTCTTGGTAGTTGCAAATAACCACTTTTCTTCAAATGCACTACCAATTATGCAATATGCAGGAGTTCGTTCTATTCACGTTCACAGCGGCGTTGCCATATCTGAGGCCACCGCATTGTGTCACGCCGTCGGCCGGTTGCCCACACGGGAACTCTGGGGGCTCACGGTGCTCTGGCCATCGGCATAGGCGGAACGTGATTGAACGTGGCGACCCTTGGCGCTGGCCAGTTCGGCAGCGCGCGTGACCAGTGCTCAAGCGACCGTGGCACGGGATGAATCAGGTGTCTCTAAACTCTAAGCACATATAAAAATCTATTTCAATTTCTATCTAAATGTGCTCTAGGTTTTCTCTATGTGTTGTTATCTCTACTGCTACAAAGTTTTGCACTCTAGGTCCAATCCTATACTAGCTTGACAAGTCTAGGAAAGGTTAATGCGGAAAGTAATACAAGTATGAAATGCGGAAGCTTAAAGGGTATAGAAGAGCAAACTTCCGTCATGGTGATTTTTACCGAGGTATCGGAAAGCTCACGAGCTTTCCACTAATCCTCGTTGTTGGAACCCCTCTCAAAGGGAATGCCCGCGCAAGGGCATAAACTCACTGGTCGAGTAACTTCGTGGGTGACCACGGGACTTCCTCACGCGTAAGTGGGCCTCCGCTCGTCCCTCCCCGGATGCTCTTCGCCGCCTTCACTTGGTAGAGCTTCGGCCATGTAACACCCCTGGTGTTTAAAGCGTATAAATAAGAGTGATTAAACAAACTAAGGCAATAAACCCTAAAACTAAATCACTTGTAGGAATGAGGTTATACACGAGGATTTTAAGTTTGTACTCGTCCCTTGGTTCTTGAAATTTTGAACCCTACAAAAACTTTTCTAGTACAAATCTAAACATCCTCTCTTACAAGTTGAACGGCAAAATTAAGTAACGCTTCTATGCCCCTCAAGGTCTTAAAGGACTAATGGCTCACATGAAGACAACACATGAAATAATTCCAACTAAAGATATTAATGACCTTCTGAATGTGACATCTCTGATGTCAAAAGAATTAAAAAGTGCAATTAAAATCAATACAACAGGGAATTGGGTTGAAATTCAAAAAAAAAATTCGTCAAAAATTCAATTATAATTCAAAAACAAGGGTTGTTTGGCACCCAACTAAAACTTAAACATCTCGGACAGCCCTTCGCGATAACCTCGCCACGGCGTTCGCGCCGATCGGTGACCCTCGAGCGGGAATGTCCGTCACGATCGAGGTTAGCCGTAAAAATCCGTCCCGATCGAGCTATGTCCGTGACGATCGAGCCTAGTCAGTATGTCCGTGACGATCGAGCTATGACCGTGACGATCGAGCCTAGCCGGTAGTTTCCGTCACGATTCGAGGCTGCACGACAGGACCCTCGAGGCCCCGCCGTCCGTCGCGCTCGAGGCTCCGCAGCCAAGCTCGAGGGCTCACCCTCGAGCGACGTTCCGTCACCCTCGAGGCTCCGCAGCCAAGCTCGAGGGGGGCACTCACCCTCGAGTGGCGTTTCCGACCATTCGAGGCTCGGCAAGCTCGAGCTTGCGGTTCAAGCTCGAAGCGCCGTAGCGCCTGGTCGAAGTGCCCGGTCCAAGCTCGGAAGTTGTGTCCCGCACCTCAAACTCCAACTTTTAATTTTACACGTTTCGAAGTTCAGCTCAAATTTTTGGAGAAAGTTCAAAAGGGGCAAAGAGCTCCACGGGGCTGCCAGCTCGCCCCTGGCGCGCTCTGCTCCGGCCGGAGTCCGGCCGCCACGTGGCCGGCGTGTGGCGGAGACCGCGTCGGGTCGGCCGAGCTGTGGCGGCAGCTAGCTTTTGTCCTCACGCGTTTGTCCAAGCCTTCCGTACCGTCACTTCGCGGGCGACGGCGCACTGCTGCCTCGCGCCGCGGAGCGCCATCATGGCAAGCTCGCTCGGCACTGGTCGCAGCCGCGCAGCGCCGCCCCGCAGTCGCGATGCTCGCTCGCTACGCGCCAAGGAGCACTGTGGAGGATCCCCAGCGATCACGCCACAATCTTCCTCGCCCAATCGTGTCGCGCGCGCTCTGTTCGAGCTCGCCGCGCCATCAATGGCGACCGCGACAGCCACCCACGCGCTCGCACGCTCCCGAGGCCGCACAGTGCCTCCCTTGCGTGCCCAAGCACTCCACCGCGCACTCCCACCCCTCCTCTCACTCGCTCACTTGGTCATTTCCACTTCCCCGCGCTCGCTCGGTCTTCTTCCTCCTCGCGACGCGCAAGCCGAACCCAAGCTCTTCGCGAAATTCCTCGTCCACGCTCCACCATTCCCCAATCCATCCCGCACGGAGCTAGTCCACTCCACCAGCTCCAAAACCCCCAACTTTCCCCAAGCTATTGTCCCTTCTCCGGCGAGAATTTGCGATTTCCCCAAATCGCGAATTCCGGCCGTCGAAGCACCCGCACGTCGAGACCCTACTCCGAGCCGTCCCCGAGCTTCCTCGAGCACGCCGTTGGCTTCCCCAAGCTCTGCTGGTGCTCTAGGACCTCTTCCCCCACCGCGCGCGGCACCGAGCTCGCCGGCGCAGACCCCGCAGCGGCCGCGCCGCCACCTCCTCGTCGCCGGCGTAACTCCGGCGAGCTCCCGAGGGCCATTGTTCATCGTCTACCTCTTTCCAGGGTCTTTCGTGCAAAAGTGCAGGACCTGTTCGCGAAAGTTTGAAAGTTCTAGGGTTCTCGGTGAAAATAGATTCTTACCCTAGATTTGATTTTTCCCGAATCTTGTAAAATCGATTAAAAATCGTAGAAAAATCGGAAAAATGTGCAAAAAATACTCTCTGGAATCGTTAGAGTCTAAACTACAATCTCTATTAGACATGTTATTGCTTTTAGTGAACTGTTATTGAATTAAAAATCAAACTAGGAAAACCTAAAGTTGTGCACCATTTCAAATCCATAGCTCCGCTGGGGTTGAGCTTTGGGTATGTTGTGCATATAGGCTTTGGACAGCTTGTGTCCAAAGGAGACTCAAAAATATGATGTGTAGCTCTAGTTATAGATTTAAATGTGTTTTCTGACTTTCTGCAGTAAAGAAATTGTTAAAAATAAATTGTGCAGCGAAAAATCATCATTTTGCTCCTGAGAACTTAAAACTTGTTAACACACATGTTAAAAATGAAAAACTTAATTTTTGCTCTGTTTAGAATGGCAAATAATTAAATATGTGTTTTTGGATAGAAAAATAATGAGGACTACCCAAGGGTTATTTTGAGCCACCACTTGGCCAGAGCCCTCCTCATGATATTGCTTAGCCTTGGTAGGAAGATCTCCTGAAATAGATGAAATTTCAATTTATTATGCCTTTAATTCACTTCCTGCAGCTAGCTGTTTATAGATTTTTAATAAATTATGTGTAACTCGAAATTAGCTAAATTTTGGAGTGAGCTTAGCTCTTATACTCCAGTAGCTGTCATAAAGTTTATAGCTAAAATTAATGAACAGAAAGGGAGAAATAAAAATGGAAAGGAATCTAGATGGAAATCGGATTATATAAAGAGAATAACCTTTTCGGATTAAATTAGTTAGAGTAAAATGAATAACTTAAAATCCCAAAACAGCCACCCTGTTTTGTGAAGAAACAACTAGAATTCTTTTATATATGTACACAATCACCATCGAATTCAACTAAAACCTTTTTCACCACCAACACTTGCTTTTGTGAAGAGAATACAAGTATCTAAGTGTGTCTAGGTGAATATGGCCTTCAAGGCCCTAGTCTTAGCATCAAAAGGGCAGCCGCCTTAAAACTTATGCATATCATGTAGAAGGCGTTCTTCCGGACGGCGACTACACCCTCGTCCCCGCAGAAGAGGAGCAAGTTCCGGAGCCCGACGCCGGTGCAGACGTGACCAACGCAGGAGCTAACTCTCAGCCCGAGCAGGAAGGCAAGCCCCGGAGCATGACCTAACCTTTACCAAAATATGCACTTTGAATTCTCTATGTTTGTGCATTTACGTTCAAGGAGTTGATTGAATACCTTAGCTGCACATTTCCTAGTACCCATGACTTGCAATACTAGTATGAAAGGATCGGTAGAGCATTGCTATAGGTTCGTTACAAGTCGAGTGATTTCCTGTCACTCGCGAGATATAGGAATTGCTTGTCTTTACTTATGTTGGAATCATAAGGATTGACGGGCGGGATGATAGATGTAGATCTCCCGTCCGTGTTTGATAATTGGTTAAGGTCGGAAGGTGTGGATACTAAGTCAAGTTTTTGAACGTACCACATGCATGCCGGTATATGGGAGCCGGTAAGCCCGGTACCAGATTGAAGCAGCTAGGGCCGATAGCCATCTCTCCTTGGAAACTTTGTTTTCCCTTGCCGTACACTCGTGGATGTATGCGTGATGCTGTGAGTGAAGCAGTAAACCTTCATCCTAAGGAAGTGGACCCGGTTCCGAATTGTGGATCGATGGGAAAGGTTGGGAAATGCTTGTACCTTTTATCGCAAGCAGAGTATCCGTGTGTGTTGGGTTTCCCCTGGCCAGGTAGCACAAATTCGGTTCGAACTGTCCGCTTCTCGCGGTTAATGAGACTGCTTGACCGTCACGTCACATCGAGTAATAAGTGGAATTTGAGATTATGAAATTGTTCTATGAATTAAATTGTATTGCTACACTTGTATGCTTAGAGAGGATGCTAATCTAGAATGGTTAAATTTATTAGAATATGGTGCTAAAACTTGAAAGCAAGGATCTACTTTTAGTTGCTTTTTGGCAAACAAACCCACCAGCCAAAAGCCTTTCATTGTCTAGATGTCGGTGATGTAGTTTTCACCCGACGGGTAAGCCTTGCTGAGTATTAGTATACTCAGCCTTGCTTGTGGCACTATTTTACAGGTATAATTCTGGATGTGGATGCTATGACTTGGCCTACCCAGGTTCCACCTGGCTGGCACATCGAATGGGTCCCGTCCTCCGGCGAGGATCGGGAGGAGTAGCTTCGTGGCAGGCTTCATCACGGAGTTACCTGTTTCGTCGTTAGATTATTTACTTCCGCTGCAATGAACTCTAATTTCAGTTATGTTGAACTTTAGATTCCGCTGCAAGACTTGTGTACTCTGATTTTAAAATTTGCACTCGGTTTGTAATAACTACTTCTCTATGTGTGTAAGTTAATTTGTGGAATGTTGTAATCTCTGGAACTCACCTTCGTGTGGGCCTGCTGCTGTTACGATCTAGTTAAGTACGTGGTTTAATCGGGTTTAATCCGACGGCGCTCCAGCTTATTCCGGATTAAGTGCCTGACTACGTGATTAGTGGTCTGAGGGTACTTAACTTGGAATAATTTCGGAGTGGAACCGCCACAGCTGGTATCAGAGCCGAAACAGCAGCCCGGAGAGAGCAACAAACCTTTAATAAACGATTTTTGAATAAAACTTGCCAACTCGTGCTTCCGATGCGTTTTGCAAAGGAAAGTTAAGTTAGGACCGTTAAGGATGTTACCTAGAGCGTGAAGCCTATGTGGGTTAAGGGATCACGTTATGGTAGGTGGCAGATAGTATATTATGCTAACTTCCAGCACATTTCATTCTGTCATTTACTTTCCGCAATGGTGGGCGCAAGGTACGGCGATTGCTGTAACGTACCACGGCACTATATGAAAATATAGTGGCGGCACATAGTCAATACGCTGTGATGGCGTATGAAAATAGAATAGGATGGTGGGCGCAAGGTACGGCGATTGCTGTAGCGTACCACGGCATCATATGCAAATATGATGGCGGCACAAAGTCAATACGCTATGTCAATAGCGTATGAAACTGTCAATATGTTGCCTCGGTGACATATGAACATTGCCCGTTCAATGTTAAACGTTCGGGTGCCACCTCTATAGTGGGTGGTAATGTATGGAGACGCTTTCGTGAGTGCTGGCACGAAAGGTTGATTATATATGCTCTGGAATGGAATTTTCTGCAGGTACACTAACCGCGATTACGTATGTTGAGACGGTTAGAGAAATTCGACTAGTTAATATAAGGAGAGACGAATATTGCCTAGCCACCGGCACTAACTTCGTAAGCCAAAAGTTATTGGCATGTGTGTTGGTGAGAACGAATAGGCCGCTCATACATTGCATCTCACTGAATTAATATCAAAAGTTAACTGAGACCAAATCGAACCGCCGTCAAAATTTCAATCACAGTTCAAATTCCTGCTGGGAACAATCTGTTGCATCCTTAATTCGAAACTGAAAACGTTGTCAAATAAAAAAGTGTTCAACAGGAAAGTGGTCATAAATATTATAAAGTAGATGCTGTAGAAATTTCAACCAATTTGGTTCAGTAGATTAAGAGTTATGCTTAAAATGGTAACTTCCTGTCTGCTGGAATTTCTGGGAACAACAGGTTAGAAAATGGATTTTTGCACCCTCTTAACAACAGTTTCTGCTAGAGGCTTAAAAACGAAAGTTGTCACAAATTTTGTCTAGTTTATGCTGTCAAAATTTCCACAAAATTGGTTCAGCCAATTAAAAGTTATGCTCAAAATACCAACTTCCTGTCTGCTGGAATTTCAGCAGAAAATTGATTAAAAGATTGGGGTTTTGCGCCACTTAGATCACTTGTTCTGTTTTTGTGTTGAACTAAAAAGTTCTTGGAAGTTATCTAAATTGTATTTTGGTCAAGTTGGGTAATGTTTGGGCTTATAGATTTTGAGCTGTGAAATTTTCCTACTCTGTCCATAATCTGATTACTCTCTTTAAATATATGTCGGGTCTCACTTAGATTTGATGTCTATATTGCTGCTGCCTCACTTGTAGCTAGCTCTGCTGTGGCATCCCTAGACACTTAAGTAAGCTACAATTAAGTTAAGGAACGCAAGACTTTTGGATAAGTAAAACTCGAAAAATGGACCAAATACCGACTTCCTGCCTTGCTGAAAATTCTGGGGACAGTAAGATAAAATTGAATTTTTACACCATCTTAACGACAGTTTCTGCCCAAACCTCCAACATGAAACTTGTTAGGAATTACTTAAACTAGGTTCTGGCCAAGGTTGAGAATTTTTGAGCTTACAGAATTCGAGTTTTTGTAATTTCTACCAATCTACACAGAATCTGTTTTTGATTTTGGCGCTAACCGGTTCTCACACCTTGCATTATATCAGTATGTGTGTTGAGTGATTTGGGAGACTTGTTGGAATGAACTAATATTAAAACGTAGCAACAGAAATAACATAGGAGTGACCGAAATATTTATATTCTGAAAACAGCCGTATGTATCCACTGCCGGACCCAGCTTGTTTACTGTGTGCCTTTGGGCAGCAAAGAGACTATAGCCCACGGCAAAGCTTTGGCCATGTGCTAAACAAGAGTAGTTTTTGGCACAACTAGTAAAGCTCGAAGGTTGCACGTTTTGGAGTTTTGAATTACTAAAAAACTGGACTTTAGAAACTTAAGGTTGCAACTAGAAATATTAGACTCCCATTATTTCGTTCATAGCCTACAAGAAGGAATTATGTCAAAAACTTCCCATGGAGATGTTATGTCTGGACTAAATGATGGTTATCGAAGCCGGTTAGAAAATTTAGATGGAATACTCACAAAAGTTCAGCCCCATGGGAATAAAGGAACTAGAGTTATAGGCGGAATTATAAAATTTGGTGTGCTGAAACTCCATCTAAACCGAGAAGCCTAGATTGAAAGTTTTGACCAAACTTAACCATTAGATCCGCGTCCGAGAGGCAAACCAATGTGTAGACTACCAAATTCCTACTACCTGGCCAAGGATGAGAAATTGGGATGTTGGAGCTAGGAGCTATGAATTCTCTTCTACAGGAACGCAATCTGTCCGGAGTAATTCTTCTTCAATTTTTAATCTCTAATATCCTCCACGTCTATGCTACCATAATACACCGTCCCAAGGCAAGGCAATATGGACTACTTCAATCCATTCTCTTTGTCCTATCCCTTTTAGACACTTGATCCGCTTATGAAATAGGAGAATGTAATGACTTTAGATCAGCACGTGTTTCTCCTTGGGCGTAATCATTAAATTAATAAGTTAGTTAAGGGTGGATCAAGAACTTTGAGCTTAGGAGGAGTATATGGATATGCAATGACTTGAACCAACAATGTAAATGTGGGGGTGTCAAGTATAACAATGTCCTATTACATAATGTGTTAGGATCCGAACCCTCGACCTCCCTTATTGCTCGATTGAACACACCTCAATTCTCACATCTTGATCGAATTATTATCACTAACTCTCACCTGCCGCGTGATTTTGATCACCCACCACTCTCGACTTTTTGGTCCCCTATACTCAACTACCTGGAATTCTTGATCCTTGAATCCTTGTTTTATTCTTGCTCAAGAAAATAAATATAAATAAGAACAAGACGTAAATTGGGTCAAGGTCACATTTGTATGCATAAAGGTTACCCGTACCTTCTTCATGCAATTAAATCATTCCGAGTAATTCATGTGCATAGTGCATGGGCATTGCATACCATTAACATGTCATTTGCACCATGATAACCTTTTAGTACCTAACCACATGTGCATCTGACCCATGAATGCTTCTCCCTCCTGGTGTCAATTGGGTTGTCCCCTCTGAATTTATTGTGGTATTGTATTCCCTAACCTATGGTGCCGTGATGGAACCTAGGACCTCGTGTGTGCGCTGCAGCCACACGCTTGAGTCACTTGGAGCACACTGGTATCTTGGTATGTGGGAATATGACCCACAAAGACTTTTATTGACAACCCAAATCGGTACTTCCTTACTCTCCCAAATTGTCCCGCAATGATGATTTTTAATTATGTGGTGTGAGGTCTACTAACTTGCATCACGGCATGTACATCATACTCGCATAAGCATATGCACCATACGCTCATGTGCATGTGTATCATATCATGTGCACCTCATCATGAACATGCCATGTCTACCATGGTGAAGTGCGTAAGTTTGGCAATTTGGCAATTAAGATAAAAATTTGAGCAAGAGTTCCCAAAAATTTCGATATCACACCACCTTTTCTAGATGTATTCCCTCCTTGCCATAAGTAGATCTTTTATTGCCCATCCGTGTTGTTCTTCTAGCTCGTCTTAGAAATTGGCTGCAACCCCGTGTAACGTCATGCCATGATCGTTTAGTATAGTGTGGGCTAGATTTTAAAACAAAATCTATTGAGCACTCTGGCCATCTCATAACCTCGTTAATCGTTAACCATCCCTTTTCTCTTAGGAGAATGCTAAAGAGTCATTCCTTGTTCCTATTGATATAGAGTAGGTAAATCGTTGTTATTTAAGACCTACGATTGGTTAAGCATCTTGCCCGTGACTATCTACAGTCTCCAAGATCACCTTTGCCTACTGTTTCTCCCACCATCACCGCAGGGTCTCAAGGGCCAGTTTGACCCCCTCCGTATCCGTGCGTCGTGTGCTCTGCCCCGTTTACCAGTCCACTATCACCTTCGTCGTTTTTCCCTACCGCGGCTGGTCAACACTACCCCAGTTGCCGTCGTACCATCGTCCCGTCACCCAGGGAATCTCATTGCCGGCCCTACCTCCTGCTCTCGACACACCACTATCGCTGTTCCGCCCCGGCTGTCGATAAATGCAGCCTCTCCTATGGCTGCCATCACTCCATGGTGCTCCACTTGAGTCACACCACTCCATCGCTCTCGCCTCTCTTCGGCGGCCTCCACGGTACCCAAGCTGCCCATTCCCAACCGTGTCCTCCATTCTTGGACAAGCAAACTCTGCCTCCACCTCTTCGTAAAGCCATGAGGAAGTTCCCCTCTCGGCAACCCACCTTGACGTTTAACCAAGATCCACGGCACCAACTTCATCGAAGGAGGAGTTCGCGCAGAAGTCACCGGAGGATTCCGCAAGAATTAAGTCGACGAACAAGGAAGGATTCGACTTTTGACACCATCCATGGCTTGCCCCTTCTTTCCCCCGATTGGCCCTGGTGTTCACTGGACAATAGTGGTGTATTATTTTTGTTTTGTATGCCAAATCTTGATGCTCTTACTTTTCCATATCTACATTCATCGCCCGCACCCACATGAACGACGTTGATGTTATATCGGAGATCGGGAATCAGTTGTCATCTCCGAGCAGTAAAACCGTAAGAACTTGGGTGCGTTGTATCGGTGTTTCTTCGACTAACACCTCTTTCTTCTAATGAAATGTCCACCTTTCCTCCCTGTGCGAATCTCGGGACGAGATTCTTTTTAAGGGGGGTAGGCTGTAACACCCCTGGTGTTTAAAGCGTATAAATAAGAGTGATTAAACAAACTAAGGCAATAAACCCTAAAACTAAATCACTTGTAGGAATGAGGTTATACACGAGGATTTTAAGTTTGTACTCGTCCCTTGGTTCTTGAAATTTTGAACCCTACAAAAACTTTTCTAGTACAAATCTAAACATCCTCTCTTACAAGTTGAACGGCAAAATTAAGTAACGCTTCTATGCCCCTCAAGGTCTTAAAGGACTAATGGCTCACATGAAGACAACACATGAAATAATTCCAACTAAAGATATTAATGACCTTCTGAATGTGACATCTCTGATGTCAAAAGAATTAAAAAGTGCAATTAAAATCAATACAACAGGGAATTGGGTTGAAATTCAAAAAAAAAATTCGTCAAAAATTCAATTATAATTCAAAAACAAGGGTTGTTTGGCACCCAACTAAAACTTAAACATCTCGGACAGCCCTTCGCGACAACCTCGCCACGGCGTTCGCGCCGATCGGTGACCCTCGAGCGGGAATGTCCGTCACGATCGAGGTTAGCCGTAAAAATCCGTCCCGATCGAGCTATGTCCGTGACGATCGAGCCTAGTCAGTATGTCCGTGACGATCGAGCTATGACCGTGACGATCGAGCCTAGCCGGTAGTTTCCGTCACGATTCGAGGCTGCACGACAGGACCCTCGAGGCCCCGCCGTCCGTCGCGCTCGAGGCTCCGCAGCCAAGCTCGAGGGCTCACCCTCGAGCGACGTTCCGTCACCCTCGAGGCTCCGCAGCCAAGCTCGAGGACTCACCCTCGAGTGGCGTTTCCGACCATTCGAGGCTCGGCAAGCTCGAGCTTGCGGTTCAAGCTCGAAGCGCCGTAGCGCCTGGTCGAAGTGCCCGGTCCAAGCTCGGAAGTTGTGTCCCGCACCTCAAACTCCAACTTTTAATTTTACACGTTTCGAAGTTCAGCTCAAATTTTTGGAGAAAGTTCAAAAGGGGCAAAGAGCTCCACGGGGCTGCCAGCTCGCCCCTGGCGCGCTCTGCTCCGGCCGGAGTCCGGCCGCCACGTGGCCGGCGTGTGGCGGAGACCGCGTCGGGTCGGCCGAGCTGTGGCGGCAGCTAGCTTTTGTCCTCACGCGTTTGTCCAAGCCTTCCGTACCGTCACTTCGCGGGCGACGGCGCACTGCTGCCTCGCGCCGCGGAGCGCCATCATGGCAAGCTCGCTCGGCACTGGTCGCAGCCGCGCAGCGCCGCCCCGCAGTCGCGATGCTCGCTCGCTACGCGCCAAGGAGCACTGTGGAGGATCCCCAGCGATCACGCCACAATCTTCCTCGCCCAATCGTGTCGCGCGCGCTCTGTTCGAGCTCGCCGCGCCATCAATGGCGACCGCGACAGCCACCCACGCGCTCGCACGCTCCCGAGGCCGCACAGTGCCTCCCTTGCGTGCCCAAGCACTCCACCGCGCACTCCCACCCCTCCTCTCACTCGCTCACTTGGTCATTTCCACTTCCCCGCGCTCGCTCGGTCTTCTTCCTCCTCGCGACGCGCAAGCCGAACCCAAGCTCTTCGCGAAATTCCTCGTCCACGCTCCACCATTCCCCAATCCATCCCGCACGGAGCTAGTCCACTCCACCAGCTCCAAAACCCCCAACTTTCCCCAAGCTATTGTCCCTTCTCCGGCGAGAATTTGCGATTTCCCCAAATCGCGAATTCCGGCCGTCGAAGCACCCGCACGTCGAGACCCTACTCCGAGCCGTCCCCGAGCTTCCTCGAGCACGCCGTTGGCTTCCCCAAGCTCTGCTGGTGCTCTAGGACCTCTTCCCCCACCGCGCGCGGCACCGAGCTCGCCGGCGCAGACCCCGCAGCGGCCGCGCCGCCACCTCCTCGTCGCCGGCGTAACTCCGGCGAGCTCCCGAGGGCCATTGTTCATCGTCTACCTCTTTCCAGGGTCTTTCGTGCAAAAGTGCAGGACCTGTTCGCGAAAGTTTGAAAGTTCTAGGGTTCTCGGTGAAAATAGATTCTTACCCTAGATTTGATTTTTCCCGAATCTTGTAAAATCGATTAAAAATCGTAGAAAAATCGGAAAAATGTGCAAAAAATACTCTCTGGAATCGTTAGAGTCTAAACTACAATCTCTATTAGACATGTTATTGCTTTTAGTGAACTGTTATTGAATTAAAAATCAAACTAGGAAAACCTAAAGTTGTGCACCATTTCAAATCCATAGCTCCGCTGGGGTTGAGCTTTGGGTATGTTGTGCATATAGGCTTTGGACAGCTTGTGTCCAAAGGAGACTCAAAAATATGATGTGTAGCTCTAGTTATAGATTTAAATGTGTTTTCTGACTTTCTGCAGTAAAGAAATTGTTAAAAATAAATTGTGCAGCGAAAAATCATCATTTTGCTCCTGAGAACTTAAAACTTGTTAACACACATGTTAAAAATGAAAAACTTAATTTTTGCTCTGTTTAGAATGGCAAATAATTAAATATGTGTTTTTGGATAGAAAAATAATGAGGACTACCCAAGGGTTATTTTGAGCCACCACTTGGCCAGAGCCCTCCTCATGATATTGCTTAGCCTTGGTAGGAAGATCTCCTGAAATAGATGAAATTTCAATTTATTATGCCTTTAATTCACTTCCTGCAGCTAGCTGTTTATAGATTTTTAATAAATTATGTGTAACTCGAAATTAGCTAAATTTTGGAGTGAGCTTAGCTCTTATACTCCAGTAGCTGTCATAAAGTTTATAGCTAAAATTAATGAACAGAAAGGGAGAAATAAAAATGGAAAGGAATCTAGATGGAAATCGGATTATATAAAGAGAATAACCTTTTCGGATTAAATTAGTTAGAGTAAAATGAATAACTTAAAATCCCAAAACAGCCACCCTGTTTTGTGAAGAAACAACTAGAATTCTTTTATATATGTACACAATCACCATCGAATTCAACTAAAACCTTTTTCACCACCAACACTTGCTTTTGTGAAGAGAATACAAGTATCTAAGTGTGTCTAGGTGAATATGGCCTTCAAGGCCCTAGTCTTAGCATCAAAAGGGCAGCCGCCTTAAAACTTATGCATATCATGTAGAAGGCGTTCTTCCGGACGGCGACTACACCCTCGTCCCCGCAGAAGAGGAGCAAGTTCCGGAGCCCGACGCCGGTGCAGACGTGACCAACGCAGGAGCTAACTCTCAGCCCGAGCAGGAAGGCAAGCCCCGGAGCATGACCTAACCTTTACCAAAATATGCACTTTGAATTCTCTATGTTTGTGCATTTACGTTCAAGGAGTTGATTGAATACCTTAGCTGCACATTTCCTAGTACCCATGACTTGCAATACTAGTATGAAAGGATCGGTAGAGCATTGCTATAGGTTCGTTACAAGTCGAGTGATTTCCTGTCACTCGCGAGATATAGGAATTGCTTGTCTTTACTTATGTTGGAATCATAAGGATTGACGGGCGGGATGATAGATGTAGATCTCCCGTCCGTGTTTGATAATTGGTTAAGGTCGGAAGGTGTGGATACTAAGTCAAGTTTTTGAACGTACCACATGCATGCCGGTATATGGGAGCCGGTAAGCCCGGTACCAGATTGAAGCAGCTAGGGCCGATAGCCATCTCTCCTTGGAAACTTTGTTTTCCCTTGCCGTACACTCGTGGATGTATGCGTGATGCTGTGAGTGAAGCAGTAAACCTTCATCCTAAGGAAGTGGACCCGGTTCCGAATTGTGGATCGATGGGAAAGGTTGGGAAATGCTTGTACCTTTTATCGCAAGCAGAGTATCCGTGTGTGTTGGGTTTCCCCTGGCCAGGTAGCACAAATTCGGTTCGAACTGTCCGCTTCTCGCGGTTAATGAGACTGCTTGACCGTCACGTCACATCGAGTAATAAGTGGAATTTGAGATTATGAAATTGTTCTATGAATTAAATTGTATTGCTACACTTGTATGCTTAGAGAGGATGCTAATCTAGAATGGTTAAATTTATTAGAATATGGTGCTAAAACTTGAAAGCAAGGATCTACTTTTAGTTGCTTTTTGGCAAACAAACCCACCAGCCAAAAGCCTTTCATTGTCTAGATGTCGGTGATGTAGTTTTCACCCGACGGGTAAGCCTTGCTGAGTATTAGTATACTCAGCCTTGCTTGTGGCACTATTTTACAGGTATAATTCTGGATGTGGATGCTATGACTTGGCCTACCCAGGTTCCACCTGGCTGGCACATCGAATGGGTCCCGTCCTCCGGCGAGGATCGGGAGGAGTAGCTTCGTGGCAGGCTTCATCACGGAGTTACCTGTTTCGTCGTTAGATTATTTACTTCCGCTGCAATGAACTCTAATTTCAGTTATGTTGAACTTTAGATTCCGCTGCAAGACTTGTGTACTCTGATTTTAAAATTTGCACTCGGTTTGTAATAACTACTTCTCTATGTGTGTAAGTTAATTTGTGGAATGTTGTAATCTCTGGAACTCACCTTCGTGTGGGCCTGCTGCTGTTACGATCTAGTTAAGTACGTGGTTTAATCGGGTTTAATCCGACGGCGCTCCAGCTTATTCCGGATTAAGTGCCTGACTACGTGATTAGTGGTCTGAGGGTACTTAACTTGGAATAATTTCGGAGTGGAACCGCCACAGGCCAAAATGCCAAAGGCCTCTCCTCCCTTGCACAAGCACCGGCGGCCTCTCCACAAACTCGGTTGGAGGATCTCGCAAGCCTACAAGCCCCTGGTTACAACGCTTGGTGCGCGCAAGCACCGGGTAGAGCAAGAGGTATGCAAACCTCGCTAAACTCTAGGCTAAACACCTAAGAGATGCGCTAAAAGGGTCTAGACTAGCACTAATCACTTTGCTAATCACCTAGATCTTCTATTTAGCACTTTGGTGGATTGAGCACTTAAGAATGTGTAGAACACTTGTCAATATCTTCCCTGAGCTCAAGCACCCTTCAAATGGCCGGGGCACCTCTTATTTATAGCCTCAACCAAATAAAGTAGCCGTTGGTGCGCCTTCTCTTCTTCTTATGACTTAGCAGATTTCTAAACCGTGTTGCAATGATCACGGCAAGCGGTGGCACGCCGGAGACAACTGTGGGTGACCATCGCCGTGCAGCAAGTCGAGGACCTCAAGTCCCTCATTGGCGTCCTGCCTTTATGGTCATCGGCGTATCCATCGACGTGATAATCGGGATGGTGATCTTGCAAGCCCTCGCGATGGACCGGTCCCTCGGTCCAAGGTTCAACATCCCAGCTGGGTCCATCACCGTGTGTTCGTTCGCCGCCTTCATCGCCGCCACGCCGGTCCTAGAGCGTGCAGTGTTCCCACTCTGGTGCAGAGCTACGGGCGCGCTCCCTACTCCGATGAAGCGCGTCGGCCTGGGGCACTTCGTTAACATCGCCGGCATGGTGGTGGCGGCGCTGGTGGAACGCCGGCGTCTGGGCATCGTGAGCGTGCACCACGGTGCCAACGAGGCGCCCGAGTGGGTGACGCCCATGTCCGTGCTGTGGCTGCTCATCCCGCTAGGCCTCGTGGGCGCCGGGGAGGCCTGCATTTCCCGGGCATGCCGTCGCTTCTTATTGCTCTGGGGTTCTATCTCAGCAGTCAGCACGGTGTTTGTGGATGTGGTGAGGCGGGTCACCACGTGGCTACCGGGGAACATAAACCTGGGGAGGCTAGACAACCTATACTGGGCCTTGGCAGTAACGGCCACGGTCAACTCTGGGTATTTCCTCATATGTGTTCTCCTTTACAAGAGTAGCAAGTGATACACCACGGCAATCTAAGGTAGATTAAATTATTGTTGTATGAGGATTTGAGACGGATGCCTTGGTGTATCTTCAGTTGCTGCCTCGCTAAGATAATTATATTGCTCAGTTCGTATCTTGCTTTAATTTGAAAACAAGGAAGTGTATATGAAGAATAAACCCTTGTGCTTTTGTGCTTGCATTGGAAGTTAGTAACTATCATGATCCTGCGTATGGTACACGCTACATCAAAACAGTAAGGCCCCATTCGGTCACCACCTCATCTAGGAGGTGGATTGGAGTAGATTCATTCCAAAAGTAACTTGTACCAGCTTCTTAGTATCGACCATAGAAATCAATCCCAATTCAACTCATCAAAATACTAGTTTGTAATCTAAATGTTTCATTATGAAGAACATATGTGTATAGGCTAGGTAGAACTATGTAAGAGATTCACAAATGTAGATAGCATATGAATTAATTTTCAATAAAACAATAAAAAGTGTAAGTTATCGGTAAACTTAAATAAAGGAGTCGTTATTATTATTTATTTTCGTTTAATGGAGAACAAATAGTCAATTCATATACAATGTGGGTAAGACAAGACGACAACTTTCATCACTTTTCCACAAGAGAAAGGTATCAAGATGTCATCGTGGTGAGCGCAATATGATGGTGATCATTATTTATTGAAAATAAAAACAAAACTAGGTTGTCCTCCTAGAAGCCATGTTATTAGCAAGAAAGATATACAAAGGTCTCTATCCTATGGTTGAAGGCATATATGTGCACGCATTTAGAAATAGATGGACAAAAAGAGAGTTGAGGAAGAGTTACCATCCTTTCGATGTTTGAAGTGTAGCGCGGCCTCCCCATGCTTAAGCATTGTGCTTAGAATGGAAGAAGAATTATGAGCATCTTGTGGCAATGATCATTGCACTCCATGGGGCTTTTCCCTTTGTCCAAGAAGTCCTTCCTCATGCTTACCATGATGCTAGGCATGGAAGAAGAAGATGAATCATCTTGTAATTCCTGAGATCCTTCTCCCATGTGTTTGGATGCCATCTTTATGCTTCTTCATCTTCATTGCCTCGATTTCCTCTCAACTTCTTCTTGTTGTCAATAAGCCGTCATGCCTGCAAAACATTTTAAGCACACACACTACCCCCTGGGATGATGGTCGGGAGTAGAAACAAATGCCAACAAACCAACCATCCCTAACATCTCAACTTGTGACATAGCTAGCTTAGCGAAAGAAAAAGAAAAATCTAATGAGTGTATGTGTGTGTAAGTGTAAATGCAAGTTAGCAAAACAAGTGTTAGCAAGGTTTAGAGATAGGTTCAAGGGTGTCCTAAATTCTTGGCTTAAAACAAGAATTTTGAAGAGAGAGCTTTAGATATGGAAAGAAAAAGGAAACAAAGGTTAGTTTTTTGGATGAAAAACAAAACCTATGGTTTTAGGCTGGCTATAGGTAGGAGGTTCTCCTTTATTTATGGTTTGATATGAAGGCCTAGGTAAAGGGTGGTTTTCACAAAAAGGGTTACAAAATGCAACATGGAAAACAATGCAAGGTGGAGAACAATATGAACAGCGAAATGCACGTGAGGTGGGTAAACAAATATGATTGAACAAAATGATGTGGCATTAAAAGGTGGTGATCCTAAAACAAAAAGAGGTAGCCTAAGTCAACTAGCCATAAATTTAGGATCAAAGGGTGGTGTCATACTTCACATTTCTCTCTAAAAAGACACAAAGAGAAAAGGACTCCAAACACTAAAGATCGGGTTGTCTCCCGCAAAGCGCTTCATTTAAAGTCATTGAGCTCGACTTTCTCACAGACCTTCTCATTAACGCAAAGTCATGGTTCTTCGTGCAAGAATCCGAAGTGTCTATTCGGCTTGATGTCGCCTCTTGTAATCCGTCGTGGTTTGCTTGCAACATCTTTATTTGTCAAAGATATGCTGCTTGTGCTTTATTTGCAAATAATCTTGGGGTCTTTCTTTTGTTCCAAGCCTCTGAATTTGATCATGTATGCTTGATGAAAACATCACCCATGCTCCTCATCATTGTTGGCATCGTCATCTCCTTTATCTTGCTCTCATCATGTTGCTCTAGCCTCTTCTTCGTGAATTCTCTCCTATGCACTCAACATAACATATACCTAAATATAGATTTACTGAAAAGTTTATGAAATTTCCTTTCCAATGAGTGGTCTCTCATCTTAAACGGATTTCAAACAAGGGAGTTATGCCCATTTTACTTGTAGCGCTGTGTGCTGTCCAGAAAATTTCAGAACATACGCCCTTCAATGTTTTGGCCATAGCCGCTCGTAGGAATCTCCGATTGACTTGATTATTGATTTTTTGGAACCTTAACTTCATGGAGCTCTTGATTATCCAAAAAATATTCTGCTATTTTCTCTGAGGGCGAACAAAATGTTGATGAGAACAATGTCTTCCCGTGGATTTATCCGAAGATATCAATGATCTTGATCTTGTAGTCTTTGGAGCATCATGTTGTGCATCCTTGCCTTCAAGATGATGTCATCACTGCAAGTAGCATGGTTCCAATGATGTGTCTTCATGTTTCTTGCTACGCCTAAGGTGTCAGGATCGAAGGAGACTCTCGTGCTTTGTGTCGATGATCCGAGAGGTCTCTTCATTGATCGCACTCGACTAGAAGCTTCTTGAGCATCCCATTAGAGTAGATGGGCAGCATCATGATTGTTCTAATCTTGCTTCCTCTAGTGTTGGTCAACTTCAAGTCATTATCTTTTGTGCACAAGGCTTCTCCAATCTCCTTTTTGCATCATCATCACCTTCCCCATTATTCACTGCTGCCTCTTCTTTATTGAATTCCCTGATCTTACTGCACAGAACATGTACCAAAATTCAACTCATTGAAAGAATTATGAAATTACCTTTCCAACGAGTGGTCATTCATCCCAAACAGACTCCGGGTGAAGAAGTTATGCTCGTTTTACTCCGGCACTACGCTTCATCCCGAAAAATTTCAGAATGCGCAGCGTTAAAAGATTTCACCATACCTCTTCACACCTATCTCCAAAATTAGAGATTCTTGATGTGTTGGAAATAGGACTTGATGGAGCTTCAAAATATTCAGTGCTCTCTTCATGGTAGTTCTCTGATCATGGACAAAAAACTCATCACAACAACAACACTTTGGAGATGATGGTGATCCGATCGCACACTTTTTGGGCATGCCTCATACCTATAACGCGAATAAGAAAATCTCCCAAAACATTAGTCAAAAATTTATTGACACGGTGGCATACCTTGTTTACCATCTCTCACTTCAAAGCTGATCTAGGGTTTATGATGTTCGGATGATGATAACCCCTCGATCACCTTGTTGCAGTAGATTGTGGACTTCTCAAAATCCGAGTTTAGTGTCTAGCTTTCCACCTGCTTTCAAGGACCCAAACAAGAAAACAAGAGTATATACAATAATAAAAATTAGGGTTAGTCCAAAAAGTTAGATAGATCCTTCTAGGGTTCGTGTTGCCGATCCCCGGCAATGCCGCCAGAAAAGCTTGCTTACGCTCCTTAGACGCGTCAATTGCAACCCGCAAGAGCACATCTTCCATTAGAGTATTCCCCAAAGGTTTATCAATCCGTAGATCGACAATGAACTTAGAGCAACTCCAACAGGTTATGTAAATCATTCTAAATTGGTAAAAAAAGAGAAAAACACTAAAACTCAGTTCCAACAGAACCGCTATACTCATGGACTCGCTTTCTCCTTCTGCATCCCTGGAAAGACGGTAGCTTTTTTTTCCTATGCCCACGACTCGTCATCTTCCGGTTCCCACGCACCTGTCGCCCTCCCATGCCTGTTTTCCCACACCGTCCAACCTGTCACCAATGCGGCACTGTCGACAGATAGCATCAGAGTGGTGTGGCGGCCGGGATCCCATCGTCGCCGAGCCCTCCTCAGCAGGGGCAACGGCTGGCATGTAGGGTAGTCTTCATCGGAGGGCTCGGTGTGGCCGAGTCGCAGGAACGGCCACCAGCTCCCGCTGGTGTCTGCTCCCTGTCCTCGAGAAGGGATGATGCTTGCAAGTGAGCTCGATGGGGAGATGGAGGAAAGGGAAGGCATTGGGAGGTAGAGAAGGGGATGACAGGAGGCAGTGAAGACATCGAGGTATGGGCTCGGCGCCCCTGCACCGCTCCAGTTCGCCACTACACCAACAGTAGTGGCGGTAAGATCCGGGTCTACGGCCAGCTGTAGCTAAGCAAGGGGATGAAGGCCATGAGCCAGATTTGGTAGGTCGGGTCCTCCATCACCAAGCACGCATTCTAGGGGTGGCAACCTCACCGCTAAGGGCAAAAGCCTCACTTGTCCCTGGTGTGGAGGCCAGTGGACTGGCCGTGTCAGGCGACGGTGGCTCGGCATCATCCATTGTGTCTTCACTGGGAAGACCCCGAACGGTGCTGTCTAGATGGCTGGAGTGTCCACGCTGGCGTTTCTTGTCCTGGCGTTGGTGGGTTTCTTGGAGACAGCAGGGGAAAATGGAAGAGGGTAGATGACATCATGGTCCCAAGCATTAGTGATTTGGAGGGAGGAGAGGAGAGTTGGATGTGAAGAGGAAAATTCCACTAGTCTATTGGATCACCCACCACTTGAAAAGCTAAATGGTAGCTAAATGAGTAGCTAAATGGGAATTTGTTTTGTGTAATTTGAAGAGGTCTTGGAGATGCTCTTTCTAGGGATTTCTATCTAGCTCAACGGATCTAATCCCAGCATGAAGCACATATTACATATAGGGTTGAACATATGTGCGTGTGAGACGGGGAATGTGAACACATTATGTGAGATGAGTGAATGATCAAAACTGGCCGCCTCGATGTAGCACGACCTTCAGTAGTACGATCCCGCCTTCTTCTTTATTGCAACTCCGGACTAAGCGATAACCTAACCTACCTCGTACTCTGATAAGGGGACATGATCCCACAATACATGTTTTGCCGTCCTTTTCCCTCATGCATGCTGTCACCACACGAGGGTAATCAACCATCGACTTCCCACGCACCACTAAGGTGTATCAGCAAGAATAGACTAAACCTAGGTTAAATCTATTCCTACTAAGAGCATATGACATTCGGTCCTTTTCCATACCGTGTGCTGCCACCACACGATGGTAATCTATCATCACCTTATAGACATATGGAACAAAGCACAATCATCCAAGTAGATCAAAGTAACGAGACAAGGTTAGATTGATTCACCATTCAATGTACATGTGCTTTGATGAATTCAAGACATAGCTCCGGAATCCTACCATCGCTTCACCACGTAGGGCCAACCATGGCGGCTAGGGTCTAGACTAAGCCATATCCTTGGCAACGTTGAGGACGGCAGTCGTCGACTTCCTCTGGTGTGTATACCTCGATTTGGCGGCTCTCTGGTGAAAATTTGATGATCAAATACTTGTTGAAAACTCAGAATCGGACACCTTTTGTAGTGGAGGTGACCTAGATCAAAGGGAAGGCCAAGCCGCGATAGGAAGGGCATGGGCCGGCTGGCTAGCAGGGTACGAGGCCGCCCGGCCTGGCCTGTTCCCAGCCCGGCCCAGCTCGGCTCGCACCCTCCTTTCTCCTCATGCCTCCTCGGGTCTTCTGGAGTCCGTGTCCTACTCTGATCACGGGTGTTTGATGACATTTTCTTTGGAATATCTTGGAAATAAGGATGGAGAGGTCAATCTTTCCTTAATCTTCAATTACTTCGTCTTCACCCCGAAAATAATCTTCAAATTGGATCATATCTTGGACTCTTCTACAAGCTTGGATATTAAAATGTGGGCTTGGACTTGGACTTGGATTCCTTTGGTCTTGTGGGCTTTTCATCCTTTGCATGGGTTTTATCAATTCATGCTCCAAAATAGCCCAAAATCCTACAAAAACATATGCATATGCAAAAATGGCTTGGTTAGTGAGTATGATCATTAGTTTAGATATCAAATTCATGCCATTATTGGAGGTAAACAGAGGTAAAAGTGTGCCGCTAAGGAGCGCCAACACAAGGCATGCCAGACAATTTGACCTATAAATTGACAAGGAGACAGTGCAAACGTCAAATACGAGAGCTTATAAAAATATGCCGGCACTCTCACAAGTTGTACCGTCTATCATCAGCCGATGCAGAAAAGGACATGAATCAGCCTAGGGCAGCCGATTCACGATAAGATCTAATGGATCGGCTAGGGTTAGTACCATATGTGCAGAATTAACGAACAACTATGAATGTGCAGCGCAAACGTTGTCATGTAGGTTTTAGACAGCTCTTAATCAGTTTTACAATGGATTTAGCAATTAAGCATGATAAATCACTGATTGAATCGTCTATGTGAAGGCGTAAGAATCCACGAAGGATGCGAATGTACAACTCTCGACAGATTTTACATGTGCAACACTTAAAGACCGTAGCAGATCTAATCGGCTAGGTGTACATGTAAGATCGATAAGAGTATTAACCGCCGATCAGGCGTGTTACGACCAGGATAACTATGGTAGATTGCATGGAAAACAGGTAAAACCTATAGATCTAGCAAACACCAATAAATTGTGAATAAATCGAAATGAGATAACAACGCGTCAAGATATCAAAGCTTAGATAAATTCAGTAGATTGTGAATAAACCTAGATGAAGCAACAGTGATGCACTCGGATGCTAAAGCCTAGATTATTACTCGATGGCTGTCGAATACTTGAACGAGGAAACAACTGTGCGCCAACGAAAACTCACCAGCAGAACCAAGTCTGATAAGGACAAGGCAATGCATTCGAGTATTTGTCACAATCTTTCACGGTACAACACAATATGACAGCCGCTACTCTGAATTTTAATGTCGACACAAACAACTTCAAATGACTAAGCAAATAATTTTTGGAACATGAGCAGCAACAATCCAATATCAATTAAACTGCCTCACGACTGAGATATCAAGCCAATATAATTCTGGTTGATCAAGAAAAGAGCAATAGTAGCAAGGATAAATGTTTAGGGATCAACTTACAGGATATAAACCAAACCCTAGATGACTCCTTCCACCCGTGCACTTGACAACGAGATCAGAGAGAGGAGGATTCAATACAAATCCAGAACACACCCAAGCCGCAGCTTAATCACGATCTCACGCAATACTTGATGTATGGATAGATAGTTGGCGTCACTTCGGCAGGGATGATGGCGCTGCCTTCCCTTGTCTCTGGAGAATACCTTGATAGGGGAACAACTAGAGAAAACAAAAACCTCATCCCCTTTACACGGCCGACACCCTGGCCAAATATAGGTGCGCGCAGGCACAGCTAGGCTGACTCGTACTCCAGCTAGAACCAGCCCATGACACAAAGTCTACGAAATAAACCTGGCCCAAAACAACATGCTAACCTGTACTCAAACTAGTGTACGCTAAATATATGTTAACCTGGCCACCACGTCTAGGAATAATAAAATATCCGGCCATGATATGCCAATCTCGCCACTAGCAATAGAAAATGAGACGTGGCTAACAAAAACATGTGATCCAGCTTCCGGCCAAGATGTAAATCGACATGGCATAAATAGAATTAACTGGGAGCCTTGATTATGTCCACTGGCATCTCAACGTGAATTGAACCAATCAAAATGAATTATTTTAGCTTCACTTCCTTTCTCTTCTGTAAATTAATTCCTTCAAACATGAACTTGCTTGGCATAGTAGCAATGCTATCAGGTACCTCTTCTTTTATCTTGGCTTTCTTTGCATCAAATGAAAATGTGCCAAACTGAATAATTGATGAACCATGGGCTCATCAAAGTTGCTCAAATGTTAGACGTCCTTGATCAAGCTCGAAAAGCAGTCGCTATTGATGGGCTCAACGGGTTTGTGATAGGCTCGACAAGCTTTTTTAATTTTTTTGCTCAATTCTTGGAGGCAGACAGATAAACACCTCTATTACTCTTCTATTAACAGAAGCATTGATTTAGAGGCAGTACACAAAAACACCCCCAAAAATGCATTTTATAGTGTTGAAATAAAGGAGAAATGTTGGCGGCTGAAGTTGACCGCCAATAGCACCGTCGCTCTGGATGGGTTGTCATGTATGTGGTATAGGACTGCCAAGCCATCAACATGTAATGAGGGGTTGGAGATAACAGCGGTGGCATAGGGCATCATTTTTCTTATTGAAGGTGTCATCTTTCTTATTGCGACCTTGTTGCACGGGGCTCTCTAAGTAGCAAATTCTATCCAGATCCTGAAAAAGTGAGAACGACACCTTTTGGAGTTGTCCCCTTCTTAGAGGCATTATCTCTACAGATCCCGAGCTACCTTTTGCTCATCCTGAAGCAAAGGTAGCCTTAGGTTGCTCAGGAGTTGCTACAATGGTGCACTTCCAAATTATGCCTTAGGCGC
Organism: Digitaria exilis; assembly: GCA_015342445.1. Classification (NCBI taxonomy): domain Eukaryota; kingdom Viridiplantae; phylum Streptophyta; class Magnoliopsida; order Poales; family Poaceae; genus Digitaria; species Digitaria exilis. The sequence goes on from JACEFO010002656.1 coordinate 433,369, forward strand.
ATTAAAATACTCATATCTTTGTCTTCATAAGCCAAAATTGATCATTCATTTACCTTTTTCCATGGGGCTTATAGCTTCCCATGTCCTCACAATTGAGAGTCATAATGGTTGTCAAGTACTTTTCACTTCCCTTTGTTCAACTCTCAATCTGGAGGTATTGCAAGTTTTTTTTAAAGGAAAAGCAAGGTTCATCGTATGATCTCTCAGATCGCTCCATGTGTATAATTCCTCACTAGAGGCTTTTCTTGGTGACGACTGCGAGGAAGCCTTTGATAGGTCTGGTTTTGGTGGTATCACTCCGTCAGGTGAAGGATGGTGTTGTTCATGAGAACCTTACCACATTGGACACAGATGCGTCAGCCTCATCATGCCATGTCATGTGGAGACCCAACACAACTCGACTTTGAGTCCACCTTGGAGTCAAGGAACATTCTGCCTTAGATTGGATGCCCAACCCACATACAGAGTTCGATGTTGACGATCCACATATAGTTAGAAAGCTAATTTTATATAGCTTGCAATGGCACTGGTCCCATCTCCAATGAGACCTGAGTCATTGGGAAGCGTTGAAACAAGTGAATGTCCAGAATCTATCTCAGGCGCTGCTTCACCATATTTTGGGCTTTGGGTCATCTATCATGCGTTAGCCCATTAGGAGGTTGACCACATGTCTTTCCACGACCCTAGGGTCTACATAAACAGCAGAGACCACACCATTAGGGGTTTGGATTTTGCATTAAATTAATCTATCTTCAAACAATCACTGTTCATCGGTTTGTGAAACTCAAACTTCTGTGCTTAATCATTCATCTGTAGTTTGTCACTTCCCATTGAGATATGCATTATTTTGAGTTCTTGCTTGTGTTCTTTGTTTCCTAGGAAGGGATTAACCTTCTTGGAAAGAACAACCGAATTGTGAAACGATAGATAACCAAAGGAGTCATAGTGCTAAGATTGCAGGGTTCGAGTTTGCTGATTAGAAGCCAGATTGGTGTGTCGTGCTCCACCGAAAACGAGGGTTATCCATTACTTGATGGAAGATTTGGCTCTAATTTTGATCAGTTGCAGCGGGCACAATGATGAAAGGTCCCTCATGGTGGTTGTCTTATCGGTGCACTGCATTCTGGATCCTTTAGTTCCCCATCGACCCAGGGTCATGCTTGAGGGTTTTCAGTGACTACATGGAACTGGAGGGGGGGTGTCACGACATGGCTTCAGTTCTATTATGTGTGGAGTAAATTCTAACCGGCCAGATTTGTCCCATTCCGACCTGCCTGAGTTGTGAAGTAATGTTGAGAGTCTGGTGTGCATTAATACCCAAGTCCAACCCGCTGGTGTTGCCTTTTGTTTTCATTTTGTTGCTCATCATGGCCTTCTAGGGACATGTTGACACCGTTTTTTGACATAGATTTGTCTCGGTGTCAAGATAAAGTGAAGGCAGTGTGAGTTCAGAATGGAGTCAGAATCCACATGGGAGACGAGAATCAGAAATGGAGAGAAGGCCATCACGGATCGGAATCGGAGTCTAATAGGTTTACGTGGACAAGCCGAAGTCAAGACGAGGTCGGAAACGGCATGGAGGGTTAATGACATGGACAGAACAGGGCGGAGAAGACCGTCGGTTAAGCTAAAGATGGACCTACATAAAGAGATGGTTGTTATAGAATGTATTACAGTCGAGATCATAGAAGGTTGTAAAGAGTCTTTTCTTTTACATCAAGTTATGTCTACCATTAGCATTCATGGTTTTTAGGGTATAAATAGCGGCCCTACATGGTCAAGAAAATTTGTACACACCACCAACAACAAAACCCTTTACAATGTTCTGCATCTACTTTCGTCCAATTTCATACATTGTCGACGACTTCATTCTTTTCTTTTTCGTGAGTTCTTCTGGGCACATCTAGAGTGATCTCGATCTCAAGGCTTACTTTTAAGTTCCGTATTACTCAGTAAGATCTAAGCTTTAGCAACCGGCGCATCGTTGTTGCTTCATTTGGAGTTATTCAACAGTCGAATAGATATCTAGGTTTTAGTAACCGGCGTATCGCTGTTACTTCGTTTAGATTTCATTCAACCTTTATCCAGCTTAGAACCAGTTTTACTCGGCTTTTATTCATTCTTTATCTTGGATCTGTTATAGCCGTTTAGATATGTTCTAGGTGTTGCTTTGCTTAGCTTGTTAAGTTATGTTTTGCTAATCTTATCTTGCTATGTATCGAATCGGTTGATATAGCCGGTTTGTTATTACAGATTGGAATTCACTGCTGATTTGATCCACATCACTAATCAGAATCCCAGCCGATTTTGCCTTGTTATCTGACTCTCGATCTCCTTGTCAATCAACAGGTCAGATTGACTGGCACGCTCTGCTTTCGCGGTCACAACCAATTTCGTGTGCTAGTACGTGAAGACCACTTCCCGACTTTTTGCGTCTACACACTTTTGGCATGCCTAGTGGGACATGATAGTTTCAACCATGTCGAAGATAGATGGTCATTCTAAGGTTGGAGAACAGGACGTCATTGAAACTACTGAAGATGATCCCAATGAAGAACAAAAATGTGACTTGGAAAGAGTAGTGGAAGAGTGTAGGCTTTCATGCCTTTGGTCATTCACTCTACCAAAAGAGGTCAAGCTATAAAGAAGACCGACTTCCCTGTACCTCATCAAATTACTATAGCTGAAGTGCCTCGCAAGATGCAAGAGATAGTCAATGAAGTAGTTCATCAAGCTTTTCAGAATCATGCCAAGATAATGAGCAATGATGTTCACAATAAAGTTGTTTATGCACTTCGTGAAGGAGATTATACTTACAAAGGTCCACCAATTAATCATGCTGTTTCATTGGATTTGTGGCAAATATAGCAAATACTGCTTCTACTTAGCCCTTCACATCTCCATCCGCATTGATAGAACACGGCCTGATCTTTCCGAGAGGAAAGGGTAAACATGGTAGGTGGAACATCAACATTGGCATTCTGGCTTCAAATCAACACGATCTGAACCCTGCAACCATTACACTGCAGCTCCGTTGGTTATCAACCAAGCACACAACTTGATTGACCTCGCCGAGAAGGCTTTTCCGGCAAACGAATTGAGAAAATAAGCAAGAAGGGATAAACACACAATCTGAAATTGTAGATCAATATGAAGCAAAATACGTGTAGTTCAAGGTCTGAACAACAAAGGATTAGTCGCCACAAGGTTGCCGAACAAGAACGGGGGCCTTGGAAAGCCAGCTAGATAAGCCGATTCTGATGCAAAGCAGAGCAAGATTACTAAAACGTAACCTAACAAGCTAAGCAGAGCAACACTTAGAATAGATCGAAATGGCTATACCAGATCTGATAATGAAGTATAAATAACAGCCGATCAAAGCTTATTCTAAGCTGGATAAGGGTTGAATAAAATCTAAACGAAGCAACAGCGATGCGCCAGATACTAAAGCTTAGATATTTACTCGATAACTGTCGAATAATTCCAAACGAAGCAACAGCGATACGCCGGTTGCTAAAGCTTGGATTTTACTCAGTAATATGAGACTTACAGGCAAGCCTTGAGATCTGATCACCCTCGATGTGCCCAAAAGAACTCGCGAAAGAAAAAGACGAAGTCGTCGACAATGTATGTAAGGTGCGAAAATTGTAGAGGTTTGTTTGATGTTGGTGTGTACAGACTTCCATGACCACGCAGGGTCAATATTTATACTCTGATAACTACGACTCCTAAACGTTTACGACAAACTTACTTGATGCAAAAGAAAAGACCCTTTTACAACCGTTTATGACTCAAACTCTATAAAAAAACAACCGACTCTTTATTTCAGTCCTTCTATAAGCTTAGCCTGGTAGCCTTCTCCTTCCAGGACTCCTCCACGTCATCAACCTCTTTTTCGATCTTGATTCGAGTCAACATTCTCATCGAACTCCGATTCCGATTCAAACTACTCTTTCTCTCGGACTCCGATTCTGATTTCTAATCTCTGCTTCATTTTGCACCGATGTGACCTGTCAAAATCCGGTGTCAACACATGCCCCCTAGTTTCACGGTAGAAATCTGATTCTGCTTCGAAACTATTTGATCCTTATCTTTTTAGGTCAAACATTCTCTTTTCTCCTTTTTACCCTCAGCGAAACCTATATAAGACCGGCCCCTTCCTCTTCCTTGTTCATCTTCTTCACAGAGCAGCCTCCGCTTCGTCTTCCTCTGCTCCTGGACCTTCAAGATCATCAAGCGCAAGCAATTTCCGGCCAAGATCAACCCCTGAGAACCCCGTCAACTTCTTCTCATGGCATCCCTTGCAGAAATCCCCGAGGTAAGCATTCATTCGGTCCTTAGATCTAGATCTATTCTGTTCTTAGTAGATCTGTTTTTACTCATAGCGATGCATTTCTTTAGGCCCTCCACGATAGCATCATTATTCCAGTAGCAGATAAGCCAGGTCTCGTTACACTAGGTCCAGTTGGTTCTCCAGATCCTACAGACTTTATCAACCAAGAAACACAGATGCTTCCTTTCAAATCCTTTGACTCAGAGCATGATTGGAATAACGCTTTTAGGTCATGGCCGTCCCTCCCTGCTGGATGGAAAACATGGTACAAGAGGGTTGCCAAATCCAAAGGAGACGAGTGGGAATCTTATGATTTACGTCAATGCATTGCTCTCTCTTTAGCTGATATGGATCGGAACAAGTCATTGCTAATTGCTGCCACATACTTCTGGTCAGATGCTCTGAACGCCTTCCTTTTTGGCCAAGGTCCGATGACCCCCACATTGGCCGATGTGCTGATGCTCACAGGTTTGAACATATCGGCAACGGACACCACTTTTCAACTTCCATCCAAAGCCACCCATAAAATTGACACCAAGCAAATAGGAGGCTGGAAAGGATATATTGAGAAATACTCGAAGACGCCAGGAAATGTGGACGCACGAGAGCACTCTGCTTTTCTCAACATGTGGCTAGAGCATTTTGTCTTTTGTGGAAAGACAGTAGGCCCAGCGATTCACTATCTCCGATTGGCTGAACACTTAGCCTCAGGAAATAACTTCCCAATCGGAAAACACCTCCTCGAATCAGTGTATAGGCTTCTTCATGAAGTATCTACCTGATTGAAAACTAGGCAATAAATCGGACAACTTGGAGGTTCTTGGTGGTTCATCAACCTCTGGCTGAATATGCATATGCAAAAACTGGTGAATGACTCCGTGATCAGCAAAGTATTTCCCGCTGATCAATTAAATGAGGCAGATCCTGATGAACGATGTTGTATGTCTTTTGGTGAAGCTGCTTCAGGTTTTGCCAGCGATCGGCTCCCCTCTACTTGCACTGCTGAATACTTCAGGAGCTTCTACAATGGTCTCAAAGAAGATTCCATGCCTTGGAATGTGTATGACGACCCTGAAGACCATTTCGAGCTTCCAATCAAGTTCCGATTCGACAACATCGGTATAGATGACGATTGTCAGAAAATCTTCAAGGAGGTTATTACTCCTCAAATACTTCCAGCCGACGTCTTCTTGGGGAAGAAACACCAATCCTTTGAGTACTATCACCCAGCAGTAGCCGCTCGTCAAATCAGATTCGGCCAAGGACCGATTTCTGTGTATATAGCCGAACTGGTGAAGCCTAGGGAAGTCATTCCTTCAAGCTTGGCGTATGATAGGTTGATAAACTTGTCACCCTCCTGGGAAATAATAGATCTATCCTCCTGGAGATTTTCAAGCTTCACCACGGCCTCATTCAAAACTTGGTGGCAAGAATGGAGGAATCATCTCTTCTGCCAACCTGCTCAAGATTACTGCCTGCTCCTCAACTCCGATTTTGAAACCAGTGACTAGGTAAAACCTCTAACCTTGATCGTCTCTTCAATCATTGATTATTTTATGCCTAATTTTTACTTTCGATCACAAGATGTGGCCATTAACCCTCCCTTAGTTAGCAACAATGGTCGTCCGATCAAGTATATGCCTCCCTCAGACAATCCTCACATCGGAAACTCCAGTCCATCTGTGACGGATGTTACTACTGGTCGGAACAAGGAATCGGCCAAGAGCACTGCTCCAACTGTGCAAACCAAGCAACAGGGCACCAGTTCTTCCAAAAGGCCGAAGAAAAAGACACAAGAAACCTCTTCTTCCACGATCGGCCAAGAAGAAATCAAGTCATCAGAATCTCAAGCCACACCTTCAGAAGTTGGAGAGAAGCGCAAGTCAGTGCTATCAAAGACACTTTCAAGAAAGATTCCAAAAGTTGCTCAAAAGATTTCAGCCTCGGAGGCGGCAAGGCGTATATCAAAAATACGCTCAAGTACGGGTAGTCCATCAACTGTTCTGGAGGCAGTCACATCAAATCCGATTCACTACTAGAATCGTAGGAATGGCCAACGGGTTTTAAACTCTCGGGAATTATTTTGTACGGTCGGCAAAAGTAATGGCCGAGTGGATACTGTCGGCAACCTGCAGTCGGGCACTCTTGGTCGGCCATTCTCCCATTTGCCGAGGGGATGTTGGCTACTTAATTCCCAACAGGGAAAGGCCGACAGTCAAGTGTTGGCCATCTCATTACCAGGCTGACATTGCATCCTCAAGGGTATCTTATTTCCTAACGGTTTAACTACCCTCGCCCATTTATTTTTCATATTTTAAGAATAAAATAATGTTGTGCTTGATTTTTTACTTTTTTATATAAAAATTCGCATACCTCTTTATATTATATTTATTTTCATCTCTAGATAGGAAATAAAATGCTTATATATAACACACACAAAAGTTTCTTTGTTGCAACTAATGCTAGAAGATTCATAGCAATTACACTGTTTTTTATGTGAAGAAACAATAGGTACACAGATCTTAGGTACATGTTCTCAGTCCATACTACTTTACAAAACCTACATAAAACAAAACTTCAATCTTTCAGGCTGCTCCTTTCAGGGACTGTAGCATCCTTCTAACTTTACCAGGCGACCATTTGAGACAAGAATCTGAACACGGAGGATAGTAAAAGTATATCAGACCTCAAACTGATCCTGTTTCAAAGATCACTGGATTATATAAGATTAACCAAATCAAGTGGAATATTACCAGAATATATATTTCACACAAAGGACAAAGAGACTACAGATTATATCAGAGCATAGCGAGTATGGACGTTTCTCTCACCTTTGTAGCGACGATGCCCTTGTCCCATCTGTTCATGATGCTCTCCCGCAATTCTCTGCTGTACAAAAAGACGATTACCTGCCGGGCTAAAAAGTTGTAATTAACAAGTCTAGAAGAGAACAAATGCAAATCAGGATTAAGGATTAAGGTGGCTGGAAGAGACCTTTCGTCGCTGCAGTACGTCGAGGCGGTGGGGCACCTTCTCCTTCCAGCAACGACGCCAGCCTGATCAACCATCACGAGCAGTGCGTTGTGTAGCTCAGACTCCGGCATCACCAGGTTCGGCACCGTGTTGTAGTCCGGCCCCTGTCTTGCGGCAGTTCAGATCTGCTTTGTGTTGAGATGACCAAGGGTTAGAATATATCCTTATGTAGTGGTAACCACCAGTCGAAGGATGGCATAGATGTAGCCTTCAAAATAATCATTTGCCATGTGTTGTATTGAAACCGTTGGGAAATATTATGCCCCGTCGGTCATCTGATATAATTCCCGACTGGGCAACATACAACTTTTGGAAAAACTTTGCACCGTTGGCCATTTGATACAAATACCGACCGTTCTGCATGTAACCATTGGTAACATGTTAACCGCTGGCCATTTACAATCTCCCCGACTACACGTTGGCTATTGTCTCTCACAGTCGGCTTAAGTTGCATTTCTTGTAGTGATTCAAGGAAGTCCATCGGATGCAACAGTAACAACTGCATCGGAACAGGTACAAAACCATTTCCGATTTGCTACGGTCTTTTTATTTCTTAAGCTAATTTCATGTGTATATAGGCACCTTCTCAGGTCATGACCCTCGAGCTATCGGAACTGACGAAAAACGTTCTAGCTCCTCCTTCATTGCCGATTCTTCCACCGACTACTGCTCAACAAGGATTGGCAATCCAAACTCCAGAATCGGCCCAAGATCCCATCGTAAGGATGATCATTATTCATCACTTGCTAAAGTTGTTTCATCTTGCTTCTCACATCTAAACTTCTATACCAGGAACGAACGGCAATCGCTTCCATCGGAACTGCAATCGACCTTCCAACGTCTCAACCATCCCAGTTCGACGAAATCAACTTGAAACAGGTAACTCCTTCTTTTTTCATTTTCCATTACATCAGGAGATACTGACATCTGATTTCTGCCTTCCCGTTTCGGGCACAAGATTCTCTAACTCCTACCACTCTCGCAGCGGAACACGCCGGTCCCTCCACAGCAGAATCAACCCCAAGCTCCGATCCGATCAGGACTCATCTGGAAGAAATGCTAAGTCTTTTGAATACTGACATCGGACAACTTGTGGAGAACGCTGACCCTGTCCGATCGGTCTTCAAAAACTTAAAAGGCCAAGTACCAGAGTCAGTTGAAGAAGCTCTTCTCCCTGTCGCTTTCATAGAGTTCAACTACTTCCAGGTGTCAAAGGCCCAAAAGAGACTATCCGATCGAGCCGAATTTGAGAAATCTTCCAAAGACCAGGAACAAATCAAATCGGGTATTGAAGGTATAGAAACCCAAATCGGAAACCTGAGGCAAACTCGGGAAACCCTGGAGAAGACCATATCCGATTTGAAATCCAGGCGTGAAGCTCATATGTAAGCAATAGCCAAGATCGACGCGGAGCTGAAAACTGTGGAAGCTGACCTGATGCAAATCCCTGGGACTTTGACAACCTTTGAACAAAATAAGCAAGCTCTTATGCAAAAGGTTGATCATCTCAAGAAGAACTTGAAGCCGATTGAGGGTTCGGCCGATGACGATCGGAAAGCCATTTCCGATGTGTATGCCATTCGCCTGCATGCGATCGAAGCGATCCAAAATTTCTTTGGGTCGTTGTAAAATTCTTCTTCAGAAATCTGTGAAATCTTTTGTAATGCTTACACTAACGCCACCACACTATTCTGCATGTGTGTATCTTTGACTCATTCTTTGACCAAGTCCTGCCAAATCTGAAGCGTCTTTACTACCTTTAACTGATGTGATCAGCTTTTACAGCGAATCTTCTGAAAATAGCATCTTTTGATCAAAACGCATTGGTCCCCGCACTCATTTATATCAAAAATTGAATGCTCTGAACCGCGTAGGTAGACCGTTTCGCCTATAAATAGAACCATACGCAGAATCCGCCATGTCATCTCCTTCACCTCCGCGTAACATCCTTATGGCATCCTCATCCAACCAAGTATGGAGTAGCTTTATTTCTTTGCTTCATTATCTGATCAAAGCAAGCTAATCCTTTTGGTTTTCAGGTTCAACAAACATTGGAGTTCATCATCACCCAGCTTCAATCTGGTGTTCCCCTTTCTGCAGACCATCGTTTTTTCTTATCTGTTCACAGATATGAAATTCTAAATTTGCTTCCTGAAGGCCTTACTTCAGTGTCATCTTTCATTCATGGCCAAGGACTCCCAAGAAATGACATGTCCAGGGCTCATCGTCAAATTCATAACCTTGAAGCCAGCCTGAACACAGAAGAAGCTCGCCTCATCAACTTGAAGAACAGAAGGGATCAACTCTTGGTAGAGATTAATGCAATCAACCGTTCTATATCTAGATTTGAAGCCAATGTCAACAGCATCCATGCTTCTCTTGAATCTAGAAACCTAGAAAACAATGAACACCATGAGTCTCGCATGCGAAAAAATTTTCCGAACACTTTGTAATGTTTTATATTTTTTCCCTAAGGGCGATGCATAACGCATCGGCCATGTATCCCTGAATGTGTAGTCCAATCTCCGATCCATGAATGTACTACCCTTACGTATTTTTTCTTCTAAAGGCGATACTTTGTATCGGCTATAATCATTTCCAATTTCTTTACCGAAAATCGGCTCATGCATCAACCCAAATACTGGGGTAATACGTTTTCAAGTATTTTCTATTCAAAGCTCGAGGAAATTCTTCTCCTCCTAATGTTTCCGAAATGTACGCATAGCCTGGAGCACATCGATTTATTCGATATGGACCTTCCCAAGTTGGAGACCATTTACCGAATTTAGAGTCTTTAGATCTGATCGGCAAAATCAATTTCCACACCAATTCTCCTTGAGAAAATTCTTTGATCTTAACTTTCTTGTTATACCATCTAGCAATGCGCTCCTTATTAGCTTCTAAATTCTCAAGAGCTTTCAAACGATATTGAATCAAATCTTCCAACTCATCTTTCACAATAATGGAATATTCATCGGCTATCAACTTATTCCGAAATTCAATACATCTAGAGCCGATTTTCAATTCCTAGGGCAACACAGCTTCGTGTCCATAAACCAACTGATAAGGCAACATTTTAATTGCACCGTGACAAGCCATCCGATATGACCATAATACCTCATGCAACACGGTATGCCATCTTCTAGGAAATTCATCAACCTTTCTCTTTATTAACTTGATCACACTTTTGTTGGATGCTTCTGCTTGACCATTAGCCTGAGCATAATAAGGAGCGGAATTCAATATTTTAATCCCCATGCTTTCAACAAACTCTCCAAATTCCCCTGAAGTAAACATAGTTCCCTGATCGGTTGTAATTGTTTGAGAGATACCAAACCGATAGATAATATGTTCTTTAACAAATTCGATCATATTAGCCGATGATATAATCTTCAAAGGAATTGCTTCAACCCACTTAGTGAAATAATCGATCGCTACTAATACAAACTTATGTCCTTTGCTTGATGCAGGATTAATTTGACCGATTAAATTAATTCCCCATCCTCGGAAAGGCCAAGGCTTTAAAATCAGATTCATAGCAGATGCAGGAGCCCTCTGAACGTTCCCAAATTGCTGATAGTCCTAACACCCCTTGTAATATTTAAAACAATCTTCAAGAATCGTGGGCCAAAAGTATCCATTCCTCCTGATCATCCACTTCATCTTGAAGGCCGATTGATGCGCTCCACATACTCCTTCATGGATTTCTCCCATTAGTACTTTAGCTTCTTCTGATCCGACACATTTAAGCAAAACTCCATCAATCGTCCGATAATAGAGATCATCTTCAAGTATAACATATTTTACTGTCTGAATCCTTATCTTTCTTTCAACTTTTTTCGATGGATCTTTCAAATATTCATAAATCTTTTTCCTCCAATCGGTATCTTCCAACTCCAGACTCGAAATTTCTCTGATCGGACGATAACCAGATGCTCCTTGAGCCAATCGGTTAGCTTCTTCATTATGACATTTGGGAATATGCTCGATTTTAACAAGTCTGAACTCTTTTAACAACTGGAGACATTCATCATGATATACCTTCAAAATAGCATCATTGCATTCATATTCACCCATCAATTGCTTAACCACCAACATGGAATCTCCAAATATTTCAACAGCATCGGCCTTGATTTCTTTGAGTAGCTTGATACCTTTAAGAACAGCCCGATATTCTGCTTGATTATTGGTGGCTTCCTTCTCAATCGGAAAAGAGAACTCAAAGCTTGCCCCCCGAGGTGATATCAACACAATTCCAATTCCAGAACCAGCTCCACAAGAAGATCCATAAAAAAACAAAGTCCATGGGGCAAGTTCCACCAAATGAATCTCTGGACCACAATGATGAGTGACAAAATCGGCAAGTACCTGCCCTTTGACTGCCTTTGACGATTCAAAGCATAAATCAAACTCTGATAGGGCCAAAATCCACTTTCCGATTCTACCATTCAAAATCGGCAATGACAGCATATATTTTATAACATCATCTTTACTAACAATGATGCATTCAGCTGATAGTAAATAATGTCTGAGCTTGGTGCAGGAAAAATATAGACATAAACATAATTTTTCAACCGGAGAATACCTTGTTTCTGCATCCAAAAGCCTTCTACTCACAAAATAAATAACACGCTCTTTCCCTTCAAATTCTTGAATAAGGGCCGATCCAATAGAAGAATCATCAGCCGATAAATATAATTTGAACGACTTGTCTTTCTAAGGAGGAATTAAAACAGGAGGAGTCACCAAATACTTCTTAATTCGTTCCGAAGCTTCCTCTTGCTCTTTTCCCCAAACAAATTCCTGATCGGCCTTCAGTTTGAACAAGGGTGTAAACGGCTTGATCTTGCTAGAGAGATTAGAAATAAATCTCCTAATGAAATTAATCTTCCGGATTAATGATTGAAGTTTGGTCTTGTTTTCCGGAGCAACAATTTTATTGATGGAGCCTATCAAAGTTTGACTGATCTCAATCCCCCTTTCATGAACCATAAATCCCAGAAATTGACCAGCAGAAACTCCAAATGCACACTTTATCGGATTCATCTTCAAGTTTTCTTGTGCATTCCAGAGTCTTGCGTAAATCGGCTAAATGCTGTCTATAGCTTTCCGATTTAACCACCACATCATCAATATAAATTTCAAGAATTTTACCGATAAGCTCATGGAAAATATAATTCATAGCACGTTGATAGGTAGCTCCAGCATTTTTCAAACCAAAAGTCATGACTACCCATTCATATAAACCAACATGCCCAGGACAACGAAAAGCAGTTTTATAAATATCTTCTTCAGCCATAAAAATCTGATTATAACCAGCATTACCGTCCATGAAGCTTATGACTTTGTGTCCTGCTACAGCATCAACCAATAAATCGGCAATAGGCATAGGATATCCATCCATCGGTGTTGCCTTATTAAGATTCCTGAAATCAATGCAGACACGTAATTTTCCATTCTTTTTATACACAAGAACCACATTAGAAATCCACTCAGCATATCGGCATTGCCTAATGAATTTCAATTCAATCAACTTAGTAATTTCAGGTTTTATATCAGGTAAAATCTTAGGATTACATCGTCGAGGATCTTGTTGATATGGCCGATATCCTGGTTTTATAGGCAACCGATGTTCAACATAGATCGGTCTAGACCAGGCATTTCATAGTACTCCTAAGCAACGCAATCCTTAAATTCTCTTAATAAAGAAATTAAATCTTTTTTGTACTCAGGATTTAATTTTGCACTAATAAACGTCGGTCTTGGTTTATCACCATTTCCTAAATCTATTTTTTCTAATACATCGGCCGACGTGAGTCCATATCCTAACTTCCCTTCATCTTCTTGAAGAAATTCATCCATCAAGACGAATCTTCTGAGCCGATTGCTTGGATCGGCTGTAGACCAAAATCGGCCACTCTGAGGAATTAAGTGTCTAGAGCTTTTCCCGATATGCACATCACTTGTTCATAACTCCATGGTTGTGCTTCTGCAATAGCTATGCTGTATGATGTGTCTGCTTTGACAACTTCCACTGTATCCTCAATCCATTGGACCAAACACTGATGCATGGTCGATGGAATGCAACAATTGGCATGAATCCAATCTCTTCCCAGCAACAAGTTGTATGATCCTTTGCCATTGACTATGAAGAAAGTGGTAGGTAAGGTTTTGCTTCCGATAGTTAGATCAACACATAATGCCCCCCAAGCTGGAGAAATCTTTCCTTCATAATCTTTCAGCATCATATCTGTTTTGATCAAATCATCTTCACTTTTGCTGATTTTATGAAAAACGGCATAAGGCATCAGATTAACAGCCGTGCCTCCATCAACCATCATCTTGGTCATTGGTTTACCATCAACATGTCCCTTCAGAAACAAAGGCTTCAAATGAACACGTTCCTTTCCCTCTGGCTTCTCAAAGGTTGTTTGCATTGGTTCTAAATTTAGTTGAGCCATTGCTTCTTCAATTTCAGAATTTTCTTCATCATTAGCCAATGCCATGAATTCCCTTGGCAACATGAAAACCATATTAACATCGGCCACAAAATCACCTTGATCACGTTGTTTAGGACGCCATACTTTAGATGACACCTTCTTACTCTTCAAAAGCTGACGTGATTTCTCTTCTTAAATTTCATCAAATCGGAGCCTCTGCAATCTCCTCTTCTGCGATTTCTTAACCCCTTCCGGGCACCACCTTGGCTGAGGTATTTTAGCTTCACGATGAATATTCCGATCCCGATTTGGCAAAGGCTCTTCATCAGAAACCAAATTATTAGCGCGCTCTTCCAGCTCTCTGCTCATAATCGGTTTATTCCCCAGCCGATCATATACACTCTGCCTGCCTCTGATTCTCTCATGAACTGGAGTACGCCGATACTCTTCATTCCTATCCCGAATAATCGGCCGACGCTCCCTACCCTCAAATCGGGGTCTTTTGAATGACTTATCTCCTCCATAGCTCTCATTGCACTCTGGGCAATCGTCTGGAGATGGTAATTTGATCCCTTCTTCCCAGCAATAAACGAAAAAAGGACATCTCCAATGATCCTTATGCCGATACATTCTTTCCTCTTGCTGCCTTGTTCTCTCTTGCTGGTGTTGATATTTCTTAATCAATCCTTGAGAAGTAACATGCCTCTGAGAATTTCTGGGATAATCATTCTTTTCCCACTGTTTTTTATCCTTCAAATCGGAGGCAGAAATTTGCACTCTAGGATCAACAACCCCTTTTTCTTTTGCAGATTCTGATGTTAAGAGCTTAGTCTGCAGAGCGTTTCCTTTAGCTGGCTCTACCATATTCACTAGGAAAGGATGCCCATCGATCTTCATCGGCTTGACTGGTTTAGAAGGAATCTCAAATTGCAACTTCCCATGCTGAATCGCCGATTGGATTTGGTTTCTGAATACCTTGCAATCGTTAGTATTATGAGATGTAGCATTATGCCACTTGCAATATACCATCTTCTTGAGCTCTTCTGCAGATGGAAGACTGTGATTGGCCGATAATTTGATCATCCCTTCTTTAAGCAGCAGATCGAAAATTCTATCGGCCTTAGTAACATCAAAACCAAATCTTTCTGGTTCTTTCTTACCAAAAGGACAAGAAATCGGCTTCTTATTTTTAACCCATTCTGCCAGGCCGATTTCTTTATCTTCATCGGAATCGGACTTTGAATCAGAATTGTAATCAAGGTAATTTACCTTATTATGATAAGGTCGCTTCTGTTCATAAATCCGATTCTCGTGCTTTGACATCCTCTGTACAATATGGCTCAAGCTTTCAAATTCTTGAGAGTCATATTTCTCTTTGAAGTAAGTAAGTAAACCATCAAATGCTAACTGTGCCAATTGGACATTTGTCAAGTTTAATCCGTAGCATCTATTCTTTGTCTCCCTGACTCTCTGAATGAAATTTGCTACCGACTCATCATTCCTTTGCTTCAAGCTTATTAAATCAGTAATAGTCTTTTCTTGAACACCAGTAAAGAAATACTGATGGAATTGCTTCTCCAAGTCAGACCAGTAAATAATAAAGTTTGCTGGCAATGTCATAAACCATCAAAAAGCTGGTCCAGATAAAGAACTTGCAAATAATCGGACCCTCAATACATCGGTTGCTGCAGCTTCTCCACATTGCACCAGGAATCTGTTGACATGCTCTATTGTGGAGATATCATCATTGCCAGAAAACTTGGAGAAATCAGAGATCTTGTAGCGACGAGGATAAGGTAGCGAATCATAAGCAGGTGGATAGGGAGTTCTGTACATCACATGTTGAGTCTTGGGCTTCAATCCAAACTGATTTTGCATTATATCAGCAATTTGAGCCGCCCAATCCACTTGATTTGCTCCTTGTGCTATCTCTTGTGCTGGCTGATGCACTCTTTCTATCTCTTGGCTTGACTGAATCGGCCTTGCATATCCCTTTGGTGCCGATTCATTCTGCCTAGCCGACTCTGGTTGACCAATCTCACGAATATGCCCTGAAGATGTATTTTGATTAGTTATCTGGCCCTGACTCTGATGTTGGATATTATGATAAACCTCCATAGCTGACGTGGTATTACCATGTGTCTCTGACTGATTCGGCATATGCCTATTAGGTATTTTTGCCGATTCTAGTTTTGCAGACCATATCTGGCGTACAATTCCCTTTTCATCGATCAAAGACCAATTAATTCCATCAGCATGCGGTACCCAAATCATCTTTGGCTCCTCAGGTTGAGTCTTTTGAGTTGACTTAGGAGATGTCACAAAATATTCAGGAGGCATCCCTAATCCAGTATTGGGGTCATATCCTTTGAAAAAATCAGCTCCCTTTGATGCCGATGCTATCGGCGATGATGAGGTTAAGACTGCTGAGCTGTTTGGTGGGGTTTGAATTTGAGGTATGGCAAATGATGTTGTTGCTGTAAACCCTCCTTGTGTGATCAGCCTTGATGCCGATTGCATCTGTCCGATCGGTTGATCTGCCGGTGTACCATTGAACACCTGAGAAAATGCAGTTTTTGCAGCCCCTGCCACAGTATCTCTTACTGAAGTATCAACTTCAAACGGAGGAATTTGTTGATATGCTGGACCTTTAAATTGAAGATCACCTTCACGCAATGTGCGAACCATTTGATTATGGAATTCATTACCCAAAACTTTACCTTGATTCACAAAGGCATGATGGACTGCTTCATTGATCATCTTATGCAGCTTTCCAGGTGCTTCAGCTATTTTGACTTCACGAGGCAATGGAAAGTCGGTTTTCTTGATAGCTTGGCCTCGTTTGGTGGTACTGAATGACTTTAAGTATAAAAGTCCAAACTCGTCAACTGCTCTTGCCATCTCAGCCTTCTGTTCATCATTGAGATCTTCCTTAGTAGTGTCAATGACATTCTGATTCCCAATCTCAAAACGACCACCCTCCTTTTTGACATAGTTGAAATTATCGTGTCCCACTGGGCGTGCGAAAAGTGTGTTGACGCAAAAATCGGGAAAGATCTTCACGTACTAGCACACGAAATCGGCTGCGACCGATGATGCAGGGCGTGCCAGTCAATCTGACCTGTTGATTGACAAGGAAAATTGGACGTTAGCAACACAGCGAAATCGGCTGGGTTTCCGATTTAGCAATGAAGACCAGATCGGCAGTGAATTCCGATCTATAATAGAGAGCCGGCTAGATCAGCCGATTCTGATGCAAAGCAGAGTAAGATTACTAAAACGTAACCTAACAAGCTAAGCAGAGCAACACTTAGAATAGATCTAAACGGCTATACCAGATCTGATAATGAAGTATAAATAACAGCCGATCAAAGCTTATTCTAAGCTGGATAAGGGTTGAATAAAATCTAAACGAAGCAATAGCGATGCGCCAGATACTAAAGCTTAGATATTTACTCGATAACTGTCGAATAATTCCAAACAAAGCAACAACGATACGCCGGTTGCTAAAGCTAGGATCTTACTCAGCAATACGGGACTTACAGGCAAACCTTGAGATCTGATCACCCTCAACATGCCCAAAAAACTCGCGAAAAGAAAAAGACGAAGTCGTCGACAATGTATGTAAGATGTGAAAATTGTAGAGGTTTGTTTGATGTTGGTGTGTACAAACTTCCATGACCATGCAGGGTCAATATTTATAATCTGATAACTACGACTCCTAAACATTTACGACAAACTTACTTGACGCAAAAGCAAAGACCCTTTTACAACCGTTTATGACTCAAACTCTATAAAAAACAACCGACTCTTTATTTCGGTCCTTCTATAAGCTTAGCCTAGTAGCCTTCTCCTTCCAGGACTCCTCCATGTCATCAGCCTCTTTTCCGATCTTGATTCGAGTCAACATTCTCATCGGACTCCGATTCCGATTCAAACTGCTCTTTCTCCCGGACTCCGATTCCGATTTCTAATCTCTGCTTCATTTTGCATCGATGTGACCTGTCAAAATCCGGTGTTAACACATAGCATGACCCACGAGTCATCTAGAGCTTGGACCAGATCGAAAAGAAGCTTTTCATCGTTAGTTTTCTAGTGCATCCAAGATCACCTCATTTGGACGCCGGATGTGAGAGATATCGCCGATTTGGTGCAGGGCTGTCGGCTGAAACCGAACCGAAGCTGATGTCCAACACTACTACAAAAAGCATTTTTGGAGGCAGGCAAAAACCATTTTTGGAGGAGGTTTTTGTGTCCGCCTCCGAACATGTGCTTCTGTTAACGAGGGATTTTCGGAGGCGGTCTTCCGCCCGCCTCCGTTCATCAAATTAGAAAAATAAAAAAAACCCTATATGGGCCCGTGGAGCCCATCTGGGCCCGCTGAGCCCATCTAGGGCATGCGCCACCGCTACCACTGCTCCTGTGCAGCTGCTCACTGCTACAGCCGTTGGATCTGAGCTGCAACTGCCAGATCCGCGCTCCAGCCGCGACGAGGAAGAGGTGGCCGCCGCCTGGAGGTTGACGAGGTCGCCGCCACCTGGAGGTCGACGAGGTCGCCGTGCGGTTGTGCCTGGACGTTGGAGGAGGCAGCGAGGCGAGGTGGCTCAATCCGGGCTGCCGCCGCCAGATCCACGCTCGTCACGCCGGATCCTTGCTGCGCCTACGTCTGTGCCGTCGCCTCTCGTGCGCCTGCACCGCCGCCTCGCCTCGCGCATAGCTGGAGGGAGAGAGAGAGAAAGAGAGAGTTGGGTGGGCGGCGTAGCGTGAGAGAGGTGGGCGGTGCAGCTGGAGGGAGGGAGGTGGGCAGCGCAGCTGGAGGGAGAGAGGTGGGCAGCGCTGGGGAGGAGGAGAGAAAGAGGGAGCGGAGGAAATGAAGTTAGGTTTAGGGTAGGGTGTAGATGTTTCTATTTATATTACGAAGGGTTATCGGGCCTAGTTGGACCTCGGCTTTTTTTCGGAGTCGGGCCTCTTAAGTGTCTGCCTCCAAACATCGATTTTAGGAGGCAGATGCTTACAACGCCCGCCTCCGAAAATAGACCATTTTCAGAGGCGGTTGTTTTAAAACTTCCGCCTCTGAAAATCCATTTTCAAAGGTGCATAGAAGTAACCGCCTCCAAAAATAAAAAATGTCCGCCTCCGTTAATACCCGTCGTTGAAGTGTCCTCTAAAACATTTTTTGTAGTAGTGCAAGTTGGTGATGAAATTGAACTCGAAGATGATGTCGGCTCGTACGTGTCCACTGTGGTGATGTCCTCATCAGGCATCCCAGTCAATTGGACCATCACAATTGGCACCAACCCTGATAACTCAAGGAGCATTTATGCCACCAACGCCATTTAAGAAACCACCAGTAAAAGTCCTACCATATTCACACCTGCATCGCTAATAGTATCAGCGCAAAAAGGAGCAGATTATGCTAGTGGATATAATCCTGCTACCTGATTGGGCATGATGCCTGAATATTCAACTCCTTCTCCCAAGCCTGTTCAACATGTTCACACCGATTATTCTAGGATGACTTGGATGCCACACGCTGACGGAATTAATTGGTCATTGGTAAATGATAAGGGAGTAGTTCAATGGATTTGGCCTTCCAAACCAGGATTAGCAAATACGATTCCTAACAGATCTATGCTGATTCAGTCAGAAAGTCAGGGTATAAATACTTCAGTTGGTACAACTACTGCTATTGAGTTGTTCCAGAATCCTCAATCACATGCGCAGTAAGGAAGGTTCATGTCAAATCAATTTGCTAATCTCGTACATTCAGGAATCCCTTATCCTCAGAACAAAGGGCACCTGATGAATCAAGATCCACCATCAGGCCATGGAGTGGTGTTTGCATATGAAATCGAACAACCAGTTCAATCAAGGCAAGGGGTGGAACAACCAGTTCAAACAGGACAAGAGAGATAACAACTAACTCAGCCAAATTAGGGGTCAATGCAGTGAGCTCAGTCAAATCAAGAGGCAGAGCAATCAGCCCAACCAGTTCAGAGAATTGAGCAATTAGTCCTAGGTGCTTCCCAAACAGACTGTACTTTCTAGATAGCCGATGTGATTCAAAATCAATTCCGCTTGAAGCCCAAAGTTCAGCAAGTGATGTATAGGATACCGTGTCCTCCAGCTAATGATTTATTGGCATATCCTCATCGCTATAAGGTTCAGATTTTACCAAATTTTCTGGACATGATGATACTTCAACAGTTGAGCATGTCAATCGATTCTTAGTACAATGTGGAGAAGCTGCAGCAAATAATGCATTAAGAGTTTGGTTGTGCTCTAGTTCACTATCAGGATCAGCTTTTGCTTGGTTTATGACATTACCAGCAAATTCTATTATCACATGGTCTGATTTGGAAAAGCAATTTCATCAGTATTTGTTTTCTGTTATTCATGAAATGAAGATTACTGACTTGACAAGTATGAGGCAAAGAAACGATGAATCGGTAGCAAGCTTTATTCAAAGAATCAGAGAGACCAGAAACAAATGTTATAGCTCGATTCTAACCAGTGTTCGCCTACACGACCGTTTAGGCCATTTACACGGCGTGTAAACGCTAAACGATGGCAAGCCGTGTAGGCCGATTAGCCGTGTAAAGCCGTTTAAACCCATTTCAGGCGTTTAAATGGCCGTGTAGACCGACTTTATGCTAAACGATGGGTCACCGACCGTTTACCGTTTAGCGTTTAGGCTAACACTGATTCTAACAGATGCTCAGTTGGCACAGATAGCATTTGAAGGGCTACTTCCACATCTTGAGGATAAGTATGTTCTCAAGAATTCAAAAGTCTGAGTCATATTATGCATAGAGTGTCTAGCCATGAGAATCGGTCGTATGAATAGAAGCGGAAATATCATAAAAAGGTAAACTATGTTGAATACCATTCCGATTCCAATTCCGATAATGATAATGAAATCGGCAAAGCTAAATGGGTTAAAAATAATTAGTCGATTTCAATGCCTTTTGGTAAGAAGGAGCCAGAAAGATTTGGATTTGATATTGCCAAAGCCGACAAGATCTTCGATTTGTTACGCAAAGAAGGGATGATCAAGTTGTTGGCTAACTCTAGTCTTCGATCTACAGATGAGATCAAGAAGATGGTGTATTGCAAGTGGCACAATGCTACTTCTCATAATACCAATGATTGCATCTTCCGGCAGCAAATCCAGTCAGCAATTTGAACAAGGAAGATTGAAATTCGAAATCCCTTCCAAGCCTACAAGAAAAATTAATATAGATGGACATCCTTTCCCTGTGAACATGGTAGAACCAGTTAAAGGGAATGCTTTGCAGACTAAGGTTTTGACATTGGAATTGGCAAAGGAAAAGGGGACAGTTAACCCTAGAGTGCAAGTCTCTGCTGCCGATTTGAAAGAAAAAGGGTAATGGGAAAAAGGAGAGAATTCCATAAATATGCAAAGGCACGTGACTTTGCAAGGGTTGATTAAAAAATATCAGTAGCAATAGGAGAGATCAAGACACCAGGAAGAGATGATGTATCGTCATGAAGATCATTGGAGGTGTCCTTTCTTTATTACTGCTGGGGAGAAGGAATTAAATTGCCATCTCTAGATAATTGCCTAGAATTTAATGGATGTTGCCAGGATGACAGGTCGTACAAAAGGCCTCAGTTTGATAACAGGGAGCATCGGCCAATTATTCGAGAAAATGATGATGAATATCGGCATACTCTAGTACATGAAAGACTTGGTGGCAGGCAAAATGTGCATAATCGGCTAGGGGGCAAACCGATTACAAGCAGCCAATTAGAAGAAAGAGCTAATAATCTGGTGTCTGATGAAGAACTTCTGCCAAATCTTGATCGACAACCACATCATAAAGTTAAAGAGCCTTAGCCTAGATGGTGTCTAGGGGGAATTACAAAATCTCAGAGGAGGAGATTACAAAGGTTGCGACAGGAAGATTGCAAGAGGATGAAACTCAGCATATGCTGAAGAGGAAAATGATTCAATCTAAAGTATGACGTCCCAAGAATCAAAATCAAGAAGGCGCTGGTAATTCTGCAGCCGATGTAAATATGGTATTCATGTTACCAAGAGAGTTCATGGCATCGGCTAGTGATGAAGAAAATTCCGATGTTGAAGAAGAAATGGCTCAGTTGACCTTGGAACCGATGCAGGCTACCTTTGAGAAACTAGAAGAAGAGGAGCAATGTCATTTGAAGCCTTTATTCTTAAAAGATCATGTTGACGGAAGGCCGATGACCAAGATGATGGTAGATAATGGTGTTGCTATTAATCAGATGCCTTATGCCATTTTTTCATAAAATTGGCAAAAATGAAGAAGGTTTAATCAAGACCGATATGGTGCTCAAAAATTATGAAGGGAACATTTCTCCAGCACGGGGGGCACTCTGTGTCGATCTAATAATCGGAAGTAAGACTTTGCCCACTACCTTCTTTATTGTTAATGGCAAAGGCTCGTATAATCTATTGTTGGGGAGAGATTGGATCCATGCCAATTGCTGCATTCCTTCAACTATGCATCAATGTCTGATCCAATGGATTGAAGACACAGTGGAAATTGTCAAGGCAGAGTATTGCCATTGCAGAAGCACAGCTATGAAATTATGAACACGTGACATGCATATCAGGCAAAGCTTTGGATACCGATTTCCTCAAGGTGGCCGATATACAACCAATCCAAGCAGAGTTGGCTTTGAAGAATCGTCCTAATGGATGAGTTTCTTGAAGAAGATGAAAGAAAGTTAAGATATGGCTTTACGTCGGCCGATGTATTGGAAGAAATAGATTTAAGTGATGGTAGTAAACCAAGGCTGACATTTATTAGTGCGAAATTAGATCTTGGATATAAAAAAGAATTGATTTCTTTATTAAGAGAATTCAAAGATTGTTTTGCTTGGGAATATTTTGAAATGCCTGGTTTAGACCGATCTATTGTTGAACATTGGTTGCCAATCAAACCAGGATATCGGCCACATCAACAAGATACACATCGAGGTAATCCCAAAGTTTTACCTGATATTAAGGCCGAGAGTACCAAATTAATTGAAGCTAAATTCATTAGGCTATGTCGCTATGCTGAATGGATTTCTAATGTCGTTCCTATGTATAAGAAAAATAAGAAACTTCGTGTATGCATTGAGCCATTGATTTCAGTAACCTCAACAAGGCAACGCTGATGGATGGTTATCCGATGCCCATTGCCGATTTGCTAGTTGATACTGCAGCAGGACACAAAGTCCTTAGCTTCATGGACGGTAATGCTGGTTATAATCAGATTTTTATGACCGAAGAAGATATTCATAAGACTACTTTTCATTGTCCTGAGCATGTTGGTTTATACGAATGGGTAGTTATGACTTTTGGCTTGAAAAATGTTGGAGCTACTTATCAACGTGCTATAAATTATATTTTGCATGAACTTATCAGCAAGATCATTGAAATCTATATTGATGATGTTGTGGTAAAATCAAAAAGCTATAAACAACACTTAGCCGATTTACGCAAGATATTGAAGTGCACAAGGAGGCATGGTTTGAAGATGAATCCATTGAAGTGTGCATTTGGTGTATCTGCTAGTTAGTTCTTAGGATTTATGGTTCACGAAAGAGTTGAAGTCAGTCAGAAACTTATTAGATCTATCAATAAAATTGTTGCTCCAGAGAACAAGACAAAACTTTACTCATTAATCGGCAAGATAAATTTCATCAGAATGTTTATATCTAATCTCTGTGGCAAAATTAAGCCGTTACTCCTTTGCTGAAGCTGAAGACCGATCAAGAATTTATTTGGCGGAAAGAGCAAGACGTAGGCATTGCGAGTTCAGAATGGAGCGGAATCTGCGTGGGAGACGAGAATCGAAAATGGAGAGAAGGCCAACATGGATCGGAATCGGAGTCCGAAAGGCTGACGTGGGTAGGTCGAAGTTGAGACGAGGTCGGAAACGACATGGAGGATTAATGACGTGGACAGACCAGGGTGGAGAAGATCATCGTTTAATCTAAAGATGGACTGAGATAAAGAATCGGTTGTTACAGAATGTATTACAGTCCACATCATAGAAGGTTGTAAAGAGTCTTTTCTTTTACGTCAAGGTATGTCTACTGTAATTGGTTAGGAGTCATGGTTTTTATGGTATAAATAGCGGCCCTGAGTGGTCAAGAAAGTCATACACACCACCAACAACAAAATGGTTTACAATATTCTACATCTACTTTTGTGCAATTTCATACAATGGTGACGACTTTGTCCTTTTCTTTTTTGCAAGTTCTTCTGGGCACATCGAGGGTGATCTCGATCTCAAGACTTGCACGTAGATCTCGTTTTACTGAGTAAGATCTAAGCTTTAGCAACCGGCGCATCATTGTTGCTTCGTTTGGAGTTATTCGACAGTTATCGAATAGATATCTAGGCTTTAGTAACCGGCGTATCGTTGTAAATTCGTTTATATTTTATTCAACCTTTATCTAGCGTAGAATTAGTTTTACTCGTCTTTTATTTGTTATTTATCTTAGATCTGTTATAGCCGTTTAGATCTGTTCTCGGTGTTACTTTGCTTATCTTGTTAAGTTATGTTTTATTAATCTTATCTTGCTTTGCAACTCATCGGTTGATCTAGCCGCTTCATTATTAGAGATAGAAATTCACTGCTGATTTGATCCACATCGCTAATCGGAATCCCAGCCGATTTTGCCTTATTGTCTAACTATCGATCTCCTTGTCAATCAACATGTCAGATTGATTGACACGCCCTGCTTTCACGGTCACAACCGATTTCGTATGCTAGTACGTGAAGGCTATTTCCTGACTTTTTGCGTCTATAGGCATAACCTTGTATTTTTTTTTCTGTATCAATGAAACACATCCGTGGATGTGGTTTGTTAAGAAAATCATGCTGAGCCTTATATCTATCCCGTCTAGCGTGACTTTATTTCCATATGGCTATATATGCACGACTGACACAACAATACCGATGGCTCATCTGAACTGAGTAAAGACTTCGGAGAGGGCGGAGATGGAGAGCTCACCTGACGCTCAGCTCAAGCCTCTTGACGACCAGGAGGCCCAGGACAGGCAAAGCAGAAAGAAAGGAGGATGGATCACCCTCCCCTTCATTGCAGGTGCATATAAGATCAGATTCCTTGCTCATTCTGACCTCTCTGTTCATGTCATGAACGAAATCGTGTCTGATCCATCTGTCGCATGACATACGAATGGAACAAGGGAGCATGCTGGGGCTGGGGTTGGCCGTTAACGGCACGAGCACCAACCTTTTGTTGTACCTGCTCAAGGAGTACAACGTGGAGAGCATCGACGCAGCTCAGATCGCCAACATCGTCCGTGGCTCCCTCAACCTGGTGCCCGTCGCCGGTGCCATCATCTCTGACTCCTACTTCGGCTGCTTCCCGGTCATCCTCGCCGGCACCGCTATCAACGTCCTGGTGAGTGCACACACGCTTACTACATATCTGCATAATTTGCAAGTGGCAGGAGCTACTACACACTTCTCCGAGCTGTACTCAATGTGTAATTCCCTCGTAACTGTAGCTATAGTAATGCCCCCTTTTTTTTTGCGCAAAAGCTATAGTAATGCCCTGAACTTTCTTGGCCGGTTTGATGGATCTCTCTTGCTTTTAAATGTGTTGTCGCTGCTGTTGGTGATTGCAATGTCTCTTTCCTTTGTGATTGGAGATGTGTCCTTAAAGTGGGACAGGGACGAAACACATGTAGGGTATGACTTCTTTGAAAAAGGTAAAAAATCAACCACTCTGAGAGACTAGGAATGACGTCCTGGTATCGATATTATTATCTCTGGAGAAAGAAATGTTTTTGTTTTAGGTTTGTCATGGAAGTTCATTTACATTACTGTGAAGTTTTGCAACAAAATAATTTGTTGCGCATATGATAAATTTTCATTGTATATGTATTGGAAAAATCTACTTTTGCTTCAACTCCTTACCAAAAAAAAATACTATTTGTCCCATTTTTTCCTATTCATACTATTCCTTTATCTTATAGAACACATTTCTAAGGATTTAGCTACCATGTTTTTCAGGATTTACAGAGTTTTTTCTCCCGATCTAAACATAAACTCGAAATCACCAAAATCCACACGCCGCATTCGCTTTGTGGCTCCAAGTGGAGAATGTACATTATTTGGGAGTAAATCCCGGTGAGACGTCCAAATTGTGTTTCCTGGGAATCGCACTCCGCCGGGCTGCCTGACCACTGTAGAGCGCTCGGTCTCAGATGTAGGACGTTGTTGCTTTGTCCTAGTCATATGCTCTACAACACCTACCCCTCCCCGGTCCCAGCCCCAGCCCCACCCAACCCCCGAGAGGTTGCAATTATTCTGCACATCAATAATATTAACACTACGCCAATTCTTCTACACAACAGAACTATTAACATGACAACAATGATTCTGAACAACAGAACCATTATCATGACAAATGAACCACTACTTACCATGTCGTTTTCTCTCCATAAATGAGTTGTAACATATCTTAATGGTGCTTTGAGGCTATGATACTTACGCCAACTATGTTTCCACCTTTCATAAAAAATTAAAATGTACAGAAAATTTATATATGAATCACTATTAATTTCAGAAGCAGTATTATTGTTACAAGTGGAAGCCATCTATCTATTTTAATTTGTGTTTCACAAATGACGTAATTTGTTTTGGTTGTTATGGTCCTTGTAAAGTAACATATGTATTAAAATTTGTAAATTTAGTTTGCTTAACTCACAAATATTTATTAAAATTCACATGTATAATTTGTGGTACCACTTGAAACTTTTGCCAGATGCCAGCATAGCAAAAGGAGTTTCTAGTGCTTTCTGCTCGTACAGTTAAGGGCACTACTCAACCGTGGCCTCTGGATTTGACTTCTTTCCTATAGATGTTGCCTTTATGGACAAGCCCGATGGTTTGGGATTTTTAAAGGGAACATACCTTGGATCTCATCCAAGACGACTCCAACATTTGTGAATTTTGGAATGTGGCATCATAAGAACATGGTTAAATTTTTGGAGAGATCACTTCCAATTTGTTTTAAAAAATCCAATTTCACCAGATTGAGAACACCAAGAAAGAACTTTGAGGAAACTCTTCGATTCACGCACTACAATACATATGGTCATCACACAAGGTCTGCACCACCTATTTTGTCATGGTTTCCCTGACATGAGATACTTTATCACATGTTTTAAGCCATTTTTCTATGGTGGATAATTCGTTCAAAATAACTACCATTTTTCTATGGTGGATAATTCGTTCAAAATCACTATGTATCTGTTGACATCTTTTATGGTCAACACACGAGAGCGCTAGATCGCGCGGATTGCAAACGGATCGAATTGCTGCTGGGCGACAAGAGGTTAGACAGCCTGTACAGGGAGTCAGACCGCCCGTTACAAGGAGTTAGACCGCCCGTAGTTGAGAAGGCACGAGATCGATCGTTCGATGGATAACTACCACACTTACGTGGTGGTGGACAGCTAGGTTTACGAGCAAACCAACAAAGAGATAACCAACGTGGCGAAAAATGACTAGTTTATGAGCAAACTAGCAAAGGCCGTCGATGCTCACACCCGGGAGGGACCCCGTCAGGGCGTGGACGTCGCCGGACGTGCCCTAGGTCGACCAGCAAGCCTTAGGATGCCATCAATGGCTGTGGAGATCACGATGGACAGCAAGGGAGATTGAAAAGATTAGGGTTTGAGGATAAAAGTAAAAGTGAGTTTCGATTGGATTGGATCCCTCTCAATCGGCCGTAGCCCTTTATATTTATAGGGTGGGGAGGTCTGTACCCGTGGGGAGTCAATTACACGAAAAAATCCCGTCAAATAAAACTCTAATTCGGATTAGGACTGCCACATGCGGTCTAACCCCCTGTACAGGCGGTCTAACCGGCTGGATGCAGCACTGATTCTTGCCAGAGTCATAACTCCCTTATCCGGACTCCAAATCGGGCGATCCACATATGCATTTTGATCATCTCGACGAGGCCCATGCAATGGTGGAGTCCAAATTCATATTTTTAGCACTTTTATACAGACGGTTAGACTGGCCCCTCAGGCGGTCGGACCTCCTGTCGTTTTGCCGGATCGGCTACAGGGCACAACCGGCCAAGCCTGATCGGCTTGCTGCAACTTTTGGTCATCAACATATGCCCCCCTGTTTCTTGGTAAAGCTTTGCGTATCAAGAAACATTTGTCATAATTTAAATTGCATAGGAGCAATGTCGAGCACACGCGCATCAAACATGCTTCTCTCATCTTGTGTGAGTCAAATAAGCCTGAGTACACATTATCTCGGCGGTGTTTTCTGAATATACTAGAAGATCATTCTTACACATGTAAATTATTGTGAATGCATAAAGCGACCAAATTGTAATAATGCCAATTGGTCTTTGCAACACATCTCAAATTGAGCATGAAGAAAGACATAACATCTCAATAGCATTCACAAATCACTTTAACCATATGAAGTGAAATGAAGAATCAGCCAAAAAGTAAATATGACAAAATTACCTTGAATCCGGTAAAGGCCAGCTTACTCTTGCATCCATCTTTGCTTGTTTCCATCTTGTCTTTCGATGCATCTTGAATTATGAAAATATTCAGTAAACTTTTTCCACCTACTTCCTTCGGCCTTACCAAGTTATAAAACTCCAATAGCCGAAGTAGTAGACTCTTCGTTTGAACCTACCCAATACCGGTTAGACCGGATGTCAACCGCTGTTGGACCGGTTGTTAATGGCGGTTGGACCGGCACATCTAGAATAAGCCCTCTAATTTTGCTAAACATCGGCCTTTTCTCATAAAAATACCTGACTCGATGCTCGCTGTTCTAGAGCTATAATTCTGAATATTGATGTTTAGAAGCATGATAAATAATAAAGATGAAATCATTCACTAGGCATTTATCATCAAAACATCTAATAACTCATTTAAATATAAACACTTTCTGCACCACCAACAATGAGTCATTATGTAATTAGATATGCTTTTCACCCATGGATGCAAAATCTTTAGCCCGAATTTGAAATTCCACATTCAGCTTGATCATTAATGCATAACACTTAAATCGGCTAAATATTTCAAAGCATCATTATTTAGTGAAATAAACACGGTAGCAATGTCTCTTTCTTTAAACACTGTGCAAGACGATTTAGTAAATATAAACTCCATGGTGAAAAACTACTCATTTTGCTAATACTTTGCCCCCCGAGAATTAAATCCACACAAGTAACCGCTCAACGGGAAACTTCCCACTTTAGGACGATGATCAAAGGTGCTCATCGGCCATATATGTTGCCAAGGACAATATAAAATATCATCCATATGAATCCATCCATAAAAGTATGCACAACCGAAATAAAGTGTAGAGAAAGAAATAAATAATGGAACTAAAATCTTCTCTATGAACTAAGCATTTCGGCTTTTGTAAATTAATGGCAACGATATTGCAATTAATCAATATGCATAACAATCTTGATGATTTAACATCACTTGACCGATTAGCACGCTTGGCCTCATTATCTTTTTGATATTTAGCTAGAAGTTCATTGAAAGTGAGCTTCGGCCTTTCGCCCTTGTGCTTAACACATCTTTACCTCCATCCACCTTATGATGTTCAGATTTAGACATAGGTGGATTTCTTAGACCGGAACTGACCTGATAAACATCGAAGATCGGTCTTCCCTGTTGGTGACAGCGGTCAGACCCCCTGTCGCAGGCGGTCTAATCTTACAGCCGGTCAGACCCCCTGTCGTAGGCGGTCTGACCCCCTATTCCAGCACAGCTGAAGTAAGAGGATCTTGATCCACATGAGAAAAATCCATTTGCCCCTTAGCAACCTCTCGGATTTTAATAGGTTCATCGTCCTCAAAAGTTTCTTGAACTTTGAAATCATGGACGATGTCTTTCTCATCACTTGGGAGCTTTGAATCTTTCTCTTTGGCAATTGAAATAGGATCTTCATATAAATCGGCTAACTTCAACCGATTTACTGACCCTTTGCCATCAAGACCAATTGAAGCCAACTGGTCATCCTCTTGTGTTGGAGAAAATCTCAATCGTCCAATGTTAATGGCCGATTGTATGAATTGACGAAACATATTGCAATCACTAGTATTATGACCAAAAGAATTATGCAACTTGCAATATTTTTGACCCTCTAACTCAATAGATGATGGAATAACTTTGTAATGAAATAGAATAAGATTGTTCTCTAGCAAGATATCAAATAAATCACCACACAAAGTTAAGTCAAAGGTATACTTTATTTTTTCTACATGATGCTTTTGTGGAGAAGGTTTTATGGCCAAGCAAACGAACGGTTCAGATTTGCTATCGACCCATTCGGCTATACCTTTCTTTGCACTTCTCGTAGCCGATGCTTTGGTACTAATTGTCAAATCAACATCGGCCTTTACAATGCTTTTTGGTTTTCTTTTCTTAAATCCAGAATGACCACAAGCAAACCATATAGAGAAAAACTTT
The DNA here is from genome assembly GCA_015342445.1 of Digitaria exilis. Taxonomy (NCBI): domain Eukaryota; kingdom Viridiplantae; phylum Streptophyta; class Magnoliopsida; order Poales; family Poaceae; genus Digitaria; species Digitaria exilis. The sequence goes on from JACEFO010002656.1 coordinate 463,676, forward strand.
GGCAATAATGATGGAGAAAATTTAAATGCCAAAACATCGTTGTTGTCGGCCTTCCTAATCTTTACTATACAATGACCGACACAATCTGAATTCATGCTACTTTTTAACAAGTAAATTATTCTCCTAAATCGATCTTTTAGAAATATTCATGATAGAATCACTAATAGATGAATCAATTAAAGAGACATGATCTGATTGGGAATTACTTGTAAAGCATACCTTTTCAAATATGTTGAAGAGGCGTGGAACTTTGATGTAGATGGTGTCATACTTCTTCTCTTGATGACATCCCACACGCACATCCTGCATAAGCCGGTCAGACCGGCTGTTACAACCGGTCAGATCGGTGTTCCCGGGGCTGCTCGAAAACACCTTGTGTCGTGCCAATGCCTCTTCTTTGCTTCCAGACCAATGGTGATTAATGTCATTAGTGGGTCCTGGTTTAGCCTGAAGTTGTTGCTTATTTGTGATGTGAGAACCAATAGATAAACACACAACACCTTCGGCTTTAGAAAAATCAAGAATAGCTGTTTTCTTAGTCTTGTCATTATTTTGTACAGCCAAACTTGTCTCTTTTGGTAGAACAAATTCGGACCGTTCGGTTGTTGCAATAACCAAACTATGGTTCAAATCTGAATTATTCTCCTTTTCTTTATTCATTCGGTTTTGAGTCACTTCAGCTCTAATGTGAACTTGAGCAACCGAATAATAATCACAGTTGTTGATTTTCTCTCTAATAGAAGATTTTAAACCTTTAAAATATAAACCAGCAAGGTCAACATCGGAAATCGACAAATTAGAGCAACGGTTTTTAATTTCGTTGAATCTTCTTGAGTATTGACTAACCGATTCACCTTCATCGTGCTGAATATTATAAAGGTATATAGTGTATGATGTTTGAGAATAACCGACCGGTTAGCTAGAATTAGCGTGGCCAATCTTCTCATTCATCGGCAAGTTTTGTGAATTTGCAGCCGATGAATCAATAAATAGAACACTTTGTTGAACATTACTAGAATTATCGATATGCAGTGTTCCATAAAAACTAGCCAAACTCACCATGTTAGCTTGGCCTTGATAATCACTCATCGGCCTCTGAACTTGTTGTACAACCGATGCGTGAGAATGAATAGGTGCATGTTGTATGTTTCTAGTAGCATTGAAATTTAAAGCATGCATATTATTTGACAATGGTCTTTGAGCATAACATTCAGAATTACAATTTGCATAAGTAGAACAATCTGAATAATTATTAGCCGATGCAATATGCCTACTATTATCATATCTAGCAACATCAACATGACAATTCATGGTACTTGCAAAATAATTATTAGACCTTGGGTTGGTCGTAGTAATATTGTTGTGTAACATAAGAATAACCCACCATAATAGGTCTTGATGCTTCTGATCTTGTAATAAATAAATCAAGATATTTTTGATGATCCAAGCAACCAATGATCAATACTTTGCCTCTCTTTTAATCTACAGTAGGAAGCAAAGAAAATACAATGCAATCGGCTTGGGCAGCCTGATCCAAAGTTACTGAGTATAGATGCAATCGGTCCAAAATGACCAGATCCAACTTTAATGGCGAATCAAAGCAGTAGATCAATTAAGTATATGGCTAGGGTTTGATAGAACGGTTAGAGCAACCTAATCTTTCTTCCCCAACGGAGTCGCCAAAATGTGTTGACGCCTTTTATGGTCAACACACGAGAGCGCTAGATCGCGCGGATCGCAAACGGATCGAATTGTTGCTGGGCGACAGGAGGTTAGACCGCCTTTACAGGTAGTCAGACCGTCTGTCGCAGAGGGTCAGACCGCCCGTTACAGGGAGTCAGACCGCCCATAGCTGAGACGCCACGAGATCGATCGTTCGATGGATAACTACCACACTTACGTGGTGGTGGACGGCTAGGTATAGGAGCAAACCAACAAACAGATCACTTCGTGGCGAAGAACGAGCAGTTTACAAGCAAACTAGCAAAGGCCGTCGATGCTCACACCCGGGAGGGACCCCATCAGGGCGTGGACGTCGCTGGACGTGCCCTAGGTCGACCAGCAAGCCTTAGGACGCCATCAATGGCCGTGGAGATTATGATGGACAGCAAGGGAGATTGGAAAAGATTAGGGTTTGAGGATAAAAGTAAAAGTGAGTTTCGATTGGATTGGATCCCTCTCAATCGGCCATAGCCCTTTATATTTATAGGGTGGGAAGGTCTGTACCCGTGGGGAGTCAATTACATAAGAAAACACCGTCAAATAAAATTCTAATTCGGATTAGGACTGCCACAGGCGTTCTAACCCCCTTACAGGCGGTCTAACCGGCTGGGTGCAGCACTGATTCTTGCCAGAGTCATAACTCCCTCATCCGGACTCCAAATCGGGCGATCCACATATGCATTTTGATCATCTCGACGAGGCCCATGCAATGGTGGAGTCCAATTCTTATTTTTAACACTTTTATACAGCCGGTTAGACCGGCCCCTACAGGCGGTCGGACCTCCTGTCGTTTTGCCGGATCGGCTACAGGGCACAACCGGCCAAGCCTGATCGGCTTGCTGCAACTTTTGGTCATCAACAGTATCACAAAAGAACTGACACCTGTGCAACATGATTTTCCAAAAATCAGTATCTGCACTTCAAAATATTTGAACATTTTCCTTGACTCTAAGCTGATCCATCAGCTACCGATGCGTTTGCACATGCCAAGCGTGTTTCATACGATCCTAATCCATTATGTCTCGCTAGGCTATCAACTCGTGCTTCTGCATAGACTAGTTAGAAATACCTAATAATTGTAATTATGTTTCTCAAGCTATCTTCCGTCTATCAAATATTTCAACGCAATACTCTGAAGATACATATAATAGTTATGTTGTTATAATAATTCCGATAGGTTTAGTTAGTAACAATTTTTTCACTTCGCATCACACCTCCACATGTGTTTGATATATACTTAATTGAACACTTGTTTTACCTATGTGAACAACACAAAAATTGGTATTCCATATCTTCCTTTATACATTAATATATGATGACACGTATTATGTGATATTTTTATATAAAAATAACATTAATATTATATTAATAATGATAGAAATATTAATTTAAGATTTTATATTAGTGAACTTTATGATTTTATGATAATTATATAGTTTTCATTCATACTTTGGGGCTACTCTAACTTTTAAAAATAATACATTGGATAATTTATATGCAAATTTATGAAATTATTTTATATTATTTTTATAATGGCATAATAGGGTACTTTATATAATGACTAAGGGGTTACTTTAGATTATTTTTTATAATGACAGGGGTGCGTATCTTAGATACATGTTTAGGATATTCCGAAAAAAGTATATGTTTAGGAGATTACTTTAGTCTATTTTCATAAAGTCATTGTGGGTAATTTATTAGAAACAATAATAGATCTATTAAGATTAGTGTTGCCGTATTGGTGGCTGGATTTCATGATTTTTGTGAGAATTTGTAGAATTTCTTTATTTTTTTTATCATGATGAACCACCTTAAATAATCTTGCTCAAACACGAATTAGCATGATTTTTAACACCCATTTGGCTAAGACCTGGAGCTTCAACCAAATCATACACTGGCACTTCGGTAACGTCCTGATAGAGGCCTCCGTTGCCTGGACCATTTGCATCCTCACACGATGGTGTGTTGTCAGAATACATACATCTTATCTCAGGATTTTACATCACAAGAGTAGTACACATGGATAATTCAGAGAAAACATGAGACTGCATGATTAACTTATTACAATTCCAAATGTGAAACTACAACAGAAGACTTTGTAAAACAACTCGGTCGAAATACATCATTCTATTACAGAGCCTTTACATGATGACAACCCATAACACACAAAAGAACACTGACCAGTGAACAAAAGAAGTTGACCGATCAAACAACACTTATTCAATTCAGCAAAAGCAATCCGCTAGGCACCAGAAAGAACTCCAATTGGCCAGGAAGGCGGATCAGACACGGCCTATCGATTATGCAAAAGAAAGGCGGATCGGACATGGCCTATCGATTATGCAAAACAAAGTGCCTGCACGCCTATCGGATGAACACGGATTGGTTGGAACAGGATAGCCACAAAGCAAGGCTCATAATACTAATCGCAAGACTTATCCGATCGACATAAAGTTGATAAAAATCTAGACATATGCAAATTGTTTGGCTAGTGGGTTTGTTTTGCCAAAGCCGACAATGTAGTGGATCTTTAGTTTCATGTTTTAGCTAAATTTAACTATTCATCTAACCGGGTACTTGGTCGAAAAGAAAACTAATATATTACACTTGTCTTACACTCTCACTAGAAGTCCTAGTAAAACTAACAAGCACATCATAGTAGCAAAGTCCTAGATTTTATCCTGTGTCTATCGTTCCCTTCAAACTCCATCCCTCAAACCCCATCCACCTAGACCGACTGCAACGGTCACAGAGCCCAAGACCCAGCCCCTGCCGTGACCATGACTACAACCTTTAACTCTACCTCCGGTGGGCGTGGAACTGAAGTTCGAGACCTGGACCTTCATGTACTAAGCTTCGCAGTTCCATATAGCCGCCATGCTGCTAGTACGTTCAAAACTTGTCACAACACCACAGATGACATAGTCCTTAGCTGATTTTGCCACCGCAGACAGGGAAAAACACCAATGTGCCTCGCACAACCAAGTATCACCCACCATGTCTTAACCATGTTCCTTCTGGTGAAACCAGAACCTATACATCGTGAACGGCAGGAAACCACTCGACTTCTTTCGGTCCTATTAAGCAAAGCAGTGCTACTCGAACCCGTCATGCTAGTAAAAGAACTTGAATTCCTAGGGATTTATGCATCTAAGGCTTCAAACAACCCAGAAAACTTAAATGCACAACACATCAAAGAGAGGACTTGAGTGATAGTTGTAAAATTATGTGATGCATAGTGCTTACCTTGAGACGGGGTTGGCTCTTCTGCACGGCGGTGCAGGTCTTTGTCAGCTGTGGCGAGGAAGATCGGCCGCTGGGCTGGTCGGACTTTAGACCGGTTGCAGGTTCCACGATCTGGTAGACACCATCGCTAGAGCATGCACTACACGAGATTCAATGCAGAGTTAGCTATAGAAACAGGAATTGATGTACTGTGCAACACTTTTCTGTCGGCAATAACACAACAGACAAGACAAGACAAAAGCGGTTCATATTCTATATACTAAGGGAAGTATCCATCCAGTGTTACAATGGCTTTACAAACTCAAGAAACAACTTGTCGATGCTGCTAAGTGAAAAGTAAATTTATTTTATACCCATGTTAGGAGTATTTCATTTCTTGACCTCTATTTTTCTATGGGTATGATTATTTTTAGCATCCTTTTATCGAATGCAACAACAAACATGACATGTAACAAGTTTTGGGATGGAAGAGTAGGAAAATAGCAAGAACGGTTGGAGGGATATGTTTAGAGCCAGGTTTCTGCACCTTGAAATGCAAACAGCTTACCAATTAGGAGCTTGAATCGAGGAGCGTCTACACTGGGAAAAGCTAGAGTCAATGGCATAAACTCTCAAGCTTAGGCAAAAGGGGACACTCAGTTCTTGCAGCAAAGGATCAAGAACAGAAAAGGCAATGGAGCTGGCGCGTGAAAGAGAAGGATGAAGTACTGGCTCAATTTATAAATAAATCAGGGAGGCTTTGATCGGAAGGCTCGGGGACACTTAGTCAATGGCATGGGCAGTTGAAGAGATTTACTAGTTGGCGTTGCCAACGGCAAGATAAGGCAGGGGAGGCATGGGAGACATGTAAGGGGGCAGGCAGAAATGGGCTGGCATGCTACAGTCGGTGGCGTCAAGGAGTGGGTGGGTATCTGTGCGGTAGGATACAACACCAAGGATATCATGATGGCAGATGTTGCTAAACACAAGAGGACAAAAAGAGAAGGATCCAATGGCAGGGATAAGGTTGACTACGAGTGTGAAAAAGAGATCGCATACTAAACAATGCATCGGCTAAGGGTAATGCGTTGACTGAATCAACTCAGACATCCAAGGTGGTTCAGAAAGAAGTCGGATCGGGTGAGGAATAGCCGATAGCAAGTGGTAACTTAAGATTGGTGCAAAGACAAGCATCAAAACAACTCGGATGGGATTGTCTGCTATCGGATAGATCGTTCAAGCCTTAGTCGAGCTAATGTAAGTGGTCGGCTACGCTAATCTGGTTGGGAGGAGACAACATCAGTTTAGACGGAATCGACCGAGGTAAAAGTGGCCGGCTGACATAGGAAGGCATAGCCGATGGGGCAAACTATGCTGACCAAGACAGGACCGGGTGAAACGGACATAAGATCGGGCGATAAGAGGTCAGATGAGGTGATTTGGATGTGAAAATGAAGTCCAGAAATGAACACCAAGATTTTATTTCATTAAATTGATTTAGGTTTGGCTTAAAAAGACAAATAATCAGAGTCATTACATTTGGACTGCCCACCTAGGATCACAGGTGGCTTCACGTGAAGGCTTCAAAAGAAGCCTCCAATCAGTAATAGTAAGATTGTGCATCATCTACCATCCCACCTTATATATACATAGTTAAGATTCAGTTAACAAAAGCCAGCAAGAAATGAAACTTAGGATACATAGTTAAGATTCAATCAACTAAATGGTTCAAAATAATAAACTGTCAAAGTATAAATATGTAGAACACGACGAGAGCTACAATATACATATATTATCATTTCAACATGTTATTACCTTTATAGTTGATATCTTGTGAAACTTGTATATCATCATCTCCTCAGGGTTATGAGACTGAAATTATTTTGTTTGTCTCGTGTGAGTGGGAGTTCTGGTGGGTTGGGGGCATGGAAGTAAGAACTAATGTCTTTGTCAATTCCACCACTAATCCCCATGTCTCTTCCCATCTTGTTGCCAGACACACCATAGTAAGAACTACTTACCTAGTTAGTATATAAGAATTTAATCAATTATCACTATAGTTGGAGCGACACCCTCCTCTAACGTTTTGTATGTAATGTCGTTTTTTTTAATTGTTTGTACTCAGGCACACTATACATATTATTATTTTACTATGCTATAAAAGCTCATTATTAGGGATTCTCCATAGTATATTTTAAAACAACGATAATATGGAGTACCAATTTTTAGTTGCACGATCTTTTTGTTGTCAATCATTCCCCGTTTTTCTTGCTAGCTAGTTGCAAACAACTAATAGTTCCTTAGCTAAATAACACTTCAAATGCACTACCTACTATGCAATATGCAGGCGTTCGTTCTGTTCACACTCACAGCGGCGCTGCCATCTCTGAGGCCACCGCATTGTGCCACGCCGTCGGCCGGTTGCCCACACGGGACTCCTGGGCAGCTCACGGTGCTCTATGCCGCGGTGTGCCTGCTGGCCATCGGCACAGGCGGAACGCGATTCAGCGTGGCGACCCTTGGCGCTGACCAGTTCGGCAGCGCGCGTGACCAGGACACCTTCTTCAACTGGTACTTCGTCTTTCTCTACGCCTCCTTCCTCGTCGGCGACACGGCCATCGTCTACCTCCAGGACGGAGTCTCCTGGGTCATCGGCTTCAGCGTCTGCCTCGGGGCAACGGCGGCGAGCCTGGTCATGCTTGTACTTGGCGCGAGATACTACAGGATGCCAGCGCCCAAGGGAAGCCCGTACACCGAGCTCGCACGCGTCGTGGTCGCCGCCATACGCAAGGCCCGGGACGATGTCTCTGGACCACTGAATTATTACGTTGGAGATGGCACCGTCGCAGACTCTGACAGTGATGGTGCTCCGAGCAAGAGCCTGGGGTGCGTGTGCGTTGCTTCTATATTTTTGGATTCCAGTGATAGTGACTGGAACATTTGAATCACTTGATTGATGCATATTATTGGTGTGCCTTCTCTTCTTCTGTGACTATGCAGATTTCTTAACCGTGCTGCAATGATCACGGCAAACGACGCCACGCCGGAGACAACTGTGAGTGACCATCGTCCTAGCGGCTGGCGACTGTGCACGGTGCAGCAAGTCGAGGACCTCAAGTCTCTCATCGTTGTCCTGCCTTTATGGTCATCGGGCATACTCATCAGCGTATACATCGGCGTGATGATCGGGATGGTGATCTTGCAAGCCCTCGCGATGGACCGGTCCCTCGGCCCGAGGTTCAACATCCCAGCTGGGTCCATCACCGTGTGCTCGCTCGCCGCCTTCATCGCCGCCACGCCGGTCTTCGAGCGCGCATTGTTCCCACTCTGGCGCAGAGCTACGGGCGCGCTCCCTACGCCTCTGCAGCGCGTCGGCCTGGGGCACGTCGTGAACATCGCCGGCATGGTGGCCGCGGCGCTGGTTGAACGTCGGCGGCTGGGCGTCGTGAGCGTGCACCATGGCGCCGACGAGGCGCCCGGGTGGGTGACGCCCATGTCCGTGCTGTGGCTGGTCATCCCTCTAGGCGTCGTGGGCGCCGGGGAGGCCCTGCATTTCCCGGGCAACATGGCGTTCTACTACCAGGAGTTCCCCAAGACGCTGCGGAGCACCGCGACGGCAATGGCGCCGCTTCTTATTGCCCTGGGGTTCTACCTCAGCACGGTGTTCGTGGACGTGGTGAGAAGGGTCACTGCGTGGCTGCCGGGGAACATAAACCAGGGGAGGCTAGACAACTTGTACTGGGCTTTGGCAGTAATGGCCACGGTCAACTTTGGGTATTTCCTCATATGTGTTAGCCTTTACAAAAGTAGGAAGTGATACGCCACGGCGATCAAAGGTAAATTAAATTATTGTTGTGTGAGGATTTGAGACGGATGCCTTGGTGTATCTTCAGTTGCTGCCTTGCTATGATAATTATATTGCTCAGTTCGTATCTTGCTTTGTACACAAGCAAGTGTATATGAAGAATAAACCCTTGTGCAGTTGTGCTTGCATTGTAAGTTAGTAACTGTGGGTGTAGAGTCCTGACGGACTAAACAACCCTGGCGGCCCACCCTATGGGCCGGCCCACGTACAAGACTTGACGTACAAGACAAGGATTAGTCCTAGTCCGTTTGGATAGACTGTATTTAGGAATTAGAGATAAACTTGTAAAAGTCTCCTAGTCCTATACGGTTCCCATGTAACCCTGCCCTCCGGACTATATAAGGGGAGGCAGGGACCCCCTCAAAACAATCTCATCAATACAAGGTACACCATACAGGACGTAGGGTATTACGCTCCGGCGACCCGAACCTGTCTAAACCGTTTCTTGTCACCTTCGGCTCTAGATTCTCGACGACTTCTCTCTAAACCCTTCTCTCGGGGCACCCCCTCGAGAACCTAGTCAGCATAAATCGCCGACACTTTGGCGCCGTCCGTGGGGATCTACTCGTCGAGTCTTCATTAAAGAGTCGATGGCCTCCTTCAGCGCCTCCATCGTCACCAAGTTCGAGGCAGGCGCCTCCTTCATCTTCGGCTCCTGGCTTTGCATCGCAAACCAGGAAGGCGAACTCCAACACCAACTGCGCGACGAGGTGGCTGCACCAGCTCCGCCACGCGCGCAAACCACTCCGCGAGGATCTCGGAAAATCTCGAATTCCGACACGATCTCTGGATCGTATCCTACTCGGAGGAGTACATGGCGCCCGAAGCAGATTCAAGCCCGGGCCGACCGCGTCAACTCGACCCCTGTCAAGGGGCAGGATCAAGCCACGTGCCCACGATTCCCCGGCGGACTCTGGATCACTTCCGAGTCCCGCCAGGGTTCAACGATCAGGACCGTGACAGCAACCCCGCGGGTACCCAGGACGACGACTTCACCGCGTGGATCGCGTGCACCTCAGTTTCCCTTCGGGTTAACAAACTCAGCCGCGATCCACCAGAAGCACCTGAAGAAGAAGGTTCTCCAACCCCGCCAAGCAACCTCGGATCTTGTCATGACCTCAACTCCCTCGGGGGTTATCGTTCATTGGCCTGACATGGATCCCGAGGTGGCTCTCCTCGAAGCAAACGTACCCTCCACGGTACGGGATATTCTACCTCTGCTTTCCTTCCAAGAAGGCAGAGAACTCCCTGTTGCCATGAGTAACAGAAGAACCGGGTCTACCAACCCCGGTCGCCAGTCCTGCGTGATCCTCAATGATCACAGCGACGAAGAAGTTGTCTCCGACGACGCTCCAACAGAGGAAGGAGAAACCGATGCGGACCGAGAACTCCGTGTCGAGCGCAACCGCAACCGCGCCCTCCGACGTCGCTTCATTCAGAGGAAAAACCTCAACTCTGAGTTCGACAAGGAAGGCATCTTCAACTCCCCTGTGGCCAACATCTTGTTCGGGGTCAGCGTCTTCGAGGGGTTCCAAACTACCCCTGAGATCAACCTCGCCAAAGCCCGCCTAGAAGCCGCAGCGGTCATGGTTGATCGCCTGGATGGAGGCCGCTCCGCCTCCAAAAGCAAGAGTTCTTCGCGCCACCAAGCACCGTCAGCCAGGCGTCAGAGCAGCCACTACGGCAGCTCCGCAGGACAAACAAAGGACAAGAACAGGCCTCGCGAAGAACCCCGCCGTCCTCGCGAGGAACCCCCCAGGTCCCAGCGTCGCGAAAAACCCTGCCCAGCTCGCTCTCACATCACACCAAACGATGCCTGCAACGACATCATCCGGATCCGAGAGGGGAGAGCTACCTCCCACGTCGCGGATTCTGCGGGAAGATGCGACGCCCCCAACCCCGATGCCCTGCCATGCTATACACGCGCCATCCGCGTCAGCTCTTTCCCGCGAAAGTTCAAGCCGCCAGGCATCGCCAACTTCGACGGGAAGCAAGATCCAAACATCTGGCTGCGCAGATATTCTTCCGCAATTGAAGCATCAGGGGGCGACGACATCTCCAAGATGCTTTACTTCCCAGTTGCGATGGAGCAAGGTCCTCTCACCTGGCTTGAGTCCCTTCATCCAGACTCCATCGACAGCTGGCACGCGCTGAAGAAGGCTTTTGTCTCCAACTACCAGGGTTCTTTTGAGCGCCCTGGCAGCAAATATGAACTCCGCGCGTGCAAACAGAAGCCGGACGAGTCCCTGCGCGACTACAACAGGCGATTCTTCGCCATCAAGGTATCCTGCGTTCCAATCCCCGATTCAGAAGTCATTGACTACTTTCAAGAAGGGATGACCGACCGCAGCCTCTTCCGTGATTTCGGTCACAACCGTCCTCGTGACCTCGAGGAGTTCCGCGCACTGGTGTCCAACTGGATGGACACCGATGATCAAGAACGGGAGCGCTACGGCAAACGACCCAACAACCCTGGTCGCAAGAATCAGGAAGACCACAGGGATCAGCCGCGCGACTCCTTCCAGCGTAACGGTAACAACCCACGGAAGCGACCAAACAACACGGTCGCAACCGTCTAGACCGTCCGCGCCGCCAAATCTCCGCAGCAGCGAAGGGAAGAATTCAACAAACTTCTCAAGAAGCGCTGTCCCTACCACCCCGACAGCAAGCACACCATGGGCGAGTGCACCCTCCTTCGGGAGACGTTCAGCACGCCCAACAAGAAGCAGAAGTCGGACGGAGACGGAGATGACAGGCACGACAAGGGAGACAGCGGTTTCCCAGACATCACCAACACTGTCAACGTTATCTTCGGAGGCATGGCAGTCAGCGACACCTCGCGCAATCGCAAGAATGCGTGGCGCGAGGCCTACGCAGCAGAACCAGCGGTGGTTACTCCACTACGGTGGTCGGACACCACCATCACCTGGTCCCGAGAAGACCAATGGACGGAGATCACCTCTCCTGGACGATATCCTCTCGTCCTCGAGACCGTGGTAGCAAATAGCAGGCTCACCAAGGTCCTGATCGACGGAGGCAGCGGGCTCAACCTCATCTTCACCAAGACGCTGAAGTCCATGGGTCTAGACACAAGCACGCTGCAGCCGGCAGATACTCCCTTCTACGGCATCGTGCCTAGGAAGGCTGCCATCCCCCTCGGGCAAATTACCTTGCCCGTCACGTACGGTACGGCATCCAACTACCGTACAGAGTTCATCAAGTTCGAAGTTGCAGACTTCGAAACGTCCTACCACGCCATCCTCGGGCGACCAGCATTGGCCAAGTTCATGGCCATCCCCCACTACACCTACCTGGTATTGAAGATGCCAGGGCCTCATGGCGTTCTCTCCCTTCGCGGTGATATCAAGCGCTCCTACCTCTGCGACAAAGAGGCAGTGGAGTACGCCGTCAGAGCCGCGTCCACCATAGATCGCCAAGAGCTCCAACCCTTGGTCGCCGCCGTCGTCGCAGAGGACGATGACGCCCCGACGCAGAAGAAGACACGGGCCATCAAGCCTGTGGAGAAGGTCGCAACGAAGACAATTGACCTCCAAACAGGAGATCCATCGAAGACAGCAGTGATTGGCTCCACCCTCACTTCTGCATAGGAAAGCGCGCTCGTCGACTTCCTGCGAGCCCAGGCCGACATCTTTGCTACAAAGCCTTCCGACATGCCTGGAGTCCCCAGAGAGTTGATCGAGCACAAGCTAGACCTCAACGAGAGCGCAAAGCCCAAAAAGCAGCGCCTCCGAAGATTCGCCACAGAGCGTCGGGAAGCCATCAAGAAAGAGCTAGCTAAGTTATTAGCAGCCGGCTTCATCAAAGAAGTTTTCTATCCGGATTGGTTAGCCAATCCGGTTCTTGTAAGAAAAAAGAATTCAAATGAATGAAGAATGTGCGTTGATTATACTGATCTCAACAAACATTGCAAGAAGGATCCCTTCGGGCTTCCTCGCATCGATCAAGTTATCGACAGCACCGCCGGGTGCACCCTACTCTGCTTCCTCGATTGTTACTCAGGATATCACCAAATATCGCTGAAAGAAGAGGATCAGATTAAAACTTCGTTCATCACGCCATATGGCGCATATTGTTATACAACCATGCCTTTTGGCTTGAAAAATGCAGGTGCCACATATCAGCGGGCGATACAGGGTTGTCTTCAAGACCAACTTCATCGAAATGTTGAAGCCTACGTTGATGATGTGGTAGTCAAGACAAGAAATCCTGAGGATCTCATCACTGATCTCACTGAGACGTTCGATAACTTACGCAAATGGCGATGGAAGCTTAATCCCGCCAAGTGTGTCTTCGGCGTTCCATCCGGAAAGCTCCTTGGGTTCATCATCAGCGAACGCGGCATTGAGGCTAATCCAGAGAAGATAGCAACTATCATGAACATGGAGCCGCCGCGCACCGTCAAGGATGTCAAGAAGCTTACGGGCTGCATGGCTGCACTCAACCGCTTTATCTCCAAACTGGGGGAATGCGGGACTGAGTTCTTCGAACTACTCAAGAAGCAAGACAGATTCCAGTGGTCTCAGGAAGCTCAAGTCGCCTTCGACAAGCTCAAGCTGTTCCTGACTACACCACCCGTGCTCACTGCACCGCACCCAGGCGAAGATCTCTTGCTCTATATTTCAGCAACCACTAATGTCGTCAGCGCCGCCATTGTTGTTGAACGTGATGAGGAAGGTCATCTTCAGAAGGTTCAACGACCCGTGTACTTTGTGAGCGAAGTCCTCTCGGACTCCAAATCCAGGTACCCTCAAGTTCAAAAAATTCTATATGCTGTCTTAATGACATCCAGAAAATTGCGGCACTACTTCGACACCTACAAGATCATCGCGGTTAATGGTTATCCTATCGGCGAAATTCTCCATAATCAAGACGGTACAGGGCGTATCGCCAAATGGGCTGTTGAGCTCGGAACATACAGCATCGAGTTCCGTTCTCGCACGGCCATGAAGTCTCAAGTCCTTACTGATTTCATATCGGAATGGACCGAGCACAATCTTCCAGTCGTCACCACCAAGCCTGAGCATTGGATCATGTATTTCGACGGGTCACTCAAGCTAGAAGGTGGAGGCGCTGGAGTTCTGTTGATCTCACCTCGAGGAGAGCAACTCAAGTATGTTCTGCAGATTCAGTTCGCCGTTACCAACAACGCTGCAGAATATGAAGCACTTCTTCACGGAATGAAGATGGCCATTACCCTCAGTATCAAGCGTCTGCTGGTGTATGGGGATTCAATGTTGGTCATCAAACAAGTCAACAAGGACTGGAATCGAAACCATGAAGACATAGACGCGTACTGTGAAGAAGTTCGGAAGTTGGAAAAACACTTTCTCGGCATTGAATTCCATCATGTCGAGCGAGATTACAATGTCGCTGCAGACGTCCTATCAAAGCTGGGTTCTTCCAGAGCAGAGGTGCCTAGTGGGGTGTTTGTCAATGAACTCTCCAAGCCATCAATCTCTGCAGCGGCAAATTCTGATGATACAACCTCAGCTCCCGAGGTTATGCTCATTGACGCCACTTGGAGCGCTCCGATTATAGACTACATCTTGCACGACAAACTTCCTGCCGAGAAGGCAGAAGCTCAGCAAATTGTCCGCCGTAGCAAGTCCTATGTTATAATCGGCGATACACTGTACCGACGCGGCGCACGCTCTGGCGCATTGATGAAATGCGTCTCACAGCAAGAAGGAGTCAACATCCTGGAGGAAATTCACGCAGGAGAATGTGGCAATCATGCAGCTTCCCGCACTATCGTAGGCAAAGCCTTCCGTGCCGGGTTCTACTGGCCTACAGCTCTACATGACGCTGAGGAAATTGTTCGTCACTGCAAGGATTGTCAATATTTCGCTCATCATTCACATCAGCCTGCTCACAAGATCAAATTGATACCTCCGTCATGGCCATTTGCATGCTGGGGGCTTGATATGATTGGGAAACTGCCCAGGGCGCCTGGTGGATTTGAATATTGTTTTGTCGCCATTGACAAATTTACAAAGTGGATAGAAGTCTTTCCGGTTGTTAAACCAATCTCTGAGAAAGCAGTCCAATTCCTCCAAGAGTTGATTCTTCGCTTCGGGATACCACACCAAATCATCACAGATTTGGGTACTACCTTCACAGGCAACAAGTTCTGGGATTACTGTGAAGATCGCAGCATTGAGGTGTCCTATGCCTCTGTCGCTCATCCTCGTGCCAACGGACAAGTTGAAAGAGCCAATGGCATGCTCCTTGATGGACTTAAAGCTCGCATGGAACGAACCCTGAAGAAAGCAGAAGGCCGATGGATGAAAGAACTCTTTCCAGTTGTCTGGGGGCCTACGATCTCAACCTAGTAAAGCTACGGGGCAATCTCCCTTCTTCCTGGTGTATGGATCAGAGGCTGTTTTACCTGTTGACGTCATGCACGGTGCTCCTCGCGTTGAGGAATTCCAAGAAGCCATGGCGGACGAACAACGGATGCTGGAGGTTGATACGGCTGAAGAAGTGCGACTGGCGGCCTTGTTACACAACGCCGCGTATCTTCAGGGACTCCGCAGATTCCATGACAAAAATGTGAAGACAAGATCATTCCAGATAGGAGACTTGGTATTACGACGAATCCAGAATACAGTCGGCCATTCCAAGCTTACTTCACCTTGGGATGGTCCATTTATTGTCTCCAAGGTCCTCAAACCAGGCACCTACAGACTTCAAACAGAAGATGGTGTGGAATTACCAAATCCTTGGAATATAGAACATCTACGCAAATTCTATGCGTAGCTCCATCATTGCAACAATGCTCCGGCATCACAAGAACCAATTGCTTTGGCATCCAGAGTTCTTCTGTACACATCGCTCCGGCAATATATGAACTAACTGCTTCGGCATTACATGTTCTTGTGTACCGTTGTTCCGGCAACGAGATATATTTTAATAAAGCTCCCTTTACTGGGTTGATTCTTTGTCTTCGTGACATTATCCAAAACTTCCGTGTTCTTTCTAGACTTGGACAGTTTCTTCTATGAGCATTCGGAGCCTATAAATGAGGTCTATCCGGGTTCTTTCGAGGCCAAGAACGGATCTGTTCCTCCTATTATGCTACTCTGTGATAGTTTCCAGCTTAACGCTGCAGCTCCGTGGGTCTTACTGGGTTCTTGCTTCGGCAAACCATATACAGTTTGTTCCCAAGTATCCCCCCGGGGTACATTTTATTAGATAGCTTATGCTATAAGAAATCTCCCTGGGTTCCTTCGGGTCCTTAACAGGGCTGCTTTTCACAAGTTAAAATCTACGCAACGTACATTTTGACTAAGTCCTGGTCAGCGACACAGAGACAACCCGGGAATTCATAGAAATTCTTGGTTTTTCTTCATAACATGGCAATAATATATTACATTGCATAATATTTATATTACAATAACATTTGTTCAAAATTATAGCCTAAGGCTCTGAGCAATTGCTTCTGCAACTGGCTCGGCCTCTTGCTTCAGGTCCCTGAAGGCGGATTCAGTACAGTTCAGCTCTGCGCCTTCTACTAGTTTGCTTATGTCCACTTCAGGGTACCTGGATTTAACTACAGCAAGGACATGCACAAGACAAGCTTTTGAGGATCTCTTGATGTACGCCTTCAGTTGTCTTGGCATGGCCTTCAGGCGCTCCAGGAATGATAGTGGCAATGCAGGGTCTTCTGGGACCAAGGCTTTCACCACCGGGTTCGCTGCCTTCTCTAGCAGTGAGATCCGGTTTAAGGCTTCGGCCAGGTCGTCGTCAGACTTCTTCATCAGCCGCAAGGTCTCTTCCAGCTCTGACATTCTCCTGGTGGCCTGTTCAAGCTTCTCGTCCAGCACCTTCTTGTCTACAAGATGCTTCTGTGCTTGGACGAGATCCCTGAATAGCTGATTCTTCTCTTCGCGAGCATCCTCCAGGTCCTTGGCAAGCTTCTGTTGCTGCTTGAGGACTTGAATTAGCTGCGCGTCAGCATCCTTGCGTTGTTTGACCGCTACTCTTAGTTCTTCTTTGATGCTTTCATGCTCGGCAGAGAGGGTCTTCAACGCTTCTCCATGACGGTTGGCCAAGTTGGACCAATCCGTCATCTTGCTCTGGGCTGTTGCTAGCTGCTGTTGCACCCCTGCTCACACAAGACAACGACATAGTTGTTATTCAACAAAGGCAATGGAAATTTCGTTACAAGATTTCGGTAGCGACAGAGTACCTTTGAGCTCTGCTTTCGCCGTTGCAAGCTTCTTCTTCATGTCCTCCTTCTCTGCGGCCAATTCCTTGGTTCGTAGGTGCAAGGTGCGGATCATGTCGGCGTCTTCCGCCTCATGGAGCTTGCGGTCTTCGCGTTCACGCTCCAGCTCCTTCTGGAGACGGCCCGCCTTGGCGTGCATCAAGGAAATGTTGTGGAGGTACTCGGTTTTCTTCCTTGATGCCTCGCCGACAGCCTGCAACACAGTTATCAGGAGATATGCTCTGACAAGCACTACAAGAACAGGGTTGATTCACTGACCTTGAAGTAGGCTACTGCCCTCTCGGCGTGGTACAGTCCCCTATCAATATGTTGCTCATCCTCCTCCGCGTCCAAAATGTACTCGAAGCTTTGCGGATTCGGATTGAGCATTGGGTCGTAGCTCCCGATGCGGAAGCTACCAACCTCTTCTTCAGCTCTAGCACCCCTGGGTACTCTGGGGATCTCTTCAATCCTCTGGTCTTGGGTTGATGCTTCAGCTTGTTTCCCCCTTGAGCACTCTGCTTCCGCCCCGGCCTGGGTTGTTTCCGTGACGCTCGGGGGCTCCACAGAGGACTGGTCACGGCGTTCCAGTTCGGATTCTTCAATCACCGCCTGAGTGACCAGTTGTTCAATGTCCGCCAGCACCTCAGCAACTGTTTCCTCGACTTGTGCTCCTTCTGGTGCTGGCGGGTCTGATGGCGCAGCTGTTTGAACCTCCGGCAGGGTTGTTTCTGGTACTACCCTGGGTTCTTCGGGCACTACGGCCTCTGGTTCTACAGCTGCATGATCAACCGAGGGTTCTTCCCTGGTTATCGCTGGGGTTTCTTCAACTCTGGAACAATAATGTTTGTTAGTCATAACAGTATATTACAAAGGTAAATTCTGTACTGCTTAACGAGATACTTACATGGTGGAGGGTCGCATGGGGATCTCTGGCTCCCCCAAGGTGAACTCCTCTTCAACTTCCTGCTCTGGCGCCGACGGTCCTGCTGGACAGGGTTCTTCAACTATTGGCGTTATCCTTATAAATGGCGCAGATACAGGGTTGAAGATGTTGTGCAGGATCTCTTCATCAGATAATGGTTGCCGAGCAGAGCTGCCTTGCTGCGGTATGCTGGTTCCAATTTCACCAATAGATATCCCCATTGAAGATGATGTCTTGGGTTGTGGGGATACCTTTGCCCTTTCTTCTGGGATGGTCCTGGCTCGGGGCTTGGGCAGTGTCCGCGCTCTCTTGGGCACAGGCGCTGCTGGCTCTGTTGGTGCTGGTCTCTTGGACCTTTCTGCTCCCCTGGAGGTTGCTCCTGATTTGGCTTGGGGTTCTTCAGGGACCTGTGGTTCAAGTTTTACCATTGGCTCGTCAGGGTCTTCAATTGCAGTTTGTATGTGTACTTGATCTCTTACCCCCGGATCCACACAGCGTGCCAGCAACGCTGCTTCTTCAGTGTTGGTTGGGTCCAGGGGCGGCAGACTCACATACAGTGCGCGCCTGGCTTCATACTGTGATGATCAAGACATTAGTTTATATTCTATTTTCAACAATAAGGCGATATATTGCTTTCAGACAAGGATTTTACCTCAGGTGTCATGGTTATTGCAGAAACTTCCATTATTTCTGGAAATTGTTTGTCGGTGACCACCAGAAATTTCTTCAAAAGTTGGTTTATCCTCTTGTCTGACATATCTCCGGTGGCATTCCTTGAGGGGTCTGTTTCCCCAGGGTACAAGTACCCTGGGTTACAGCGTTGTCTGCACGGTTGGATCCTCCTCAGTAGGAATGACCGATATACCATGGCTCCTGTCAGCCCTTGCGCTTTCAGATCTCTAATCATATTGAGCAGCTCAGGGATCTGCATTGCTTGATTCACTCCAACTGTTTCGCTCCAGAATGGTTTCATTACTGGAGGATTCCCTGAGCGGCTCTGAAGCTGTGGCTGGTGGTTCCATGCGTAGAACCATTCCTTCTGCCAGTCCTTGAGGCTTTCCTTGGTTGTATAATCCAAATAAACTGGCCTCATGCCCTGGCGGAACTGGATGACTACTTTCCCCACCACTTGCAGTGGTCCGCTGGAGGTCTTCACCCTAAACAGATGGCGGAACAGTGCAAAATGGGGGTCTATCCCAAGGAATGCTTCACACAGATGGATGTAGATGGATAAATTCAAGATGGAGTTGGGATTCAGATGACACAATTTTATCCCATAAAATTGCAGCACACGGCGGAAAAAATCACAGGTTGGCATACCAAAACCAACTTCATAAAATGCCTTCCATACCGTGATTTCCTCGGTATCTTCGGTAGGATATTCATGTCCGTGTGCGCTTCTCCACCGACTGATTTCTTGGGCTGCCAAGAATCCATCTGCCTCCAGGGACTTGATATGCTTCTCCTTCAGATTACTGGTTGGCCAGTCACTGATTGGATCTTCGATGATCGGCATGTCTCCCGCGGATGCTGCCTTCTCGGTCGTAACGACCTCCTTCATGGCTTCTGCCTTCCTCTTCGAGCCTTTGCCTCGGCTGGATCCTTCACCACCGGCCATTGGGATCTTTTGCGATTTGGTGTGGATTGGATCTAGGTTGGGGGAGGCTGTGGATGCTTTTGCGCGGTCTCTGGATTGCAAGAACAGCAATTGTCGCAAACCCTAGATCTGTTTTGCGAAAGGCGTACGGATATAAAGGGTCGCGGACGGTTTATATGGGCTTTTCGAAGCGTTACTTCGGTAATTTTCAATTTTGGTCCTTTCTTGATCCTATATTTGAATTCGTTCAAATTTAGGCTCGGGGGCTGTGGACATATTTTCAGGAAATATTTTTCTAAGAATTTTCGGCTTCAATTGATAAATTTATGAGGAATTCTAAAAGAATTCGGGTTTCTTCGGAAATTGATTCTCTTTTGGTTCGGACTTCGAAAGAGCCTCGAATTTCTTCTTCAAAGATAAACGAGGCTCGGGGGCTGCCCAATTGGGCGCACCTAGTCGGTGCGCACCAATCCGAACTTCGAGAAGACTTATGAGCACATCATTACCTATTGAACAGCGTGGTTGCAACTTCCAAGATCAAAGAACCCTGTGGGTCTCAAAGAACTCTGGAGGACCTCAAAGAACTCTGTATTTTCAGCAAGGTGTTCTTCAGGAGATAAGGTGCTCGGGGGCTTGTGGGTGTAGAGTCCTGACGGACTAAACAACCCTGGCGGCCCATCCTATGGGCCGGCCCACGTACAAGACTTGACGTACAAGACAAGGATTAGTCCTAGTCGGTTTGGATAGACTGTATTTAGGAATTAGAGATAAACTTGTAAAAGTCTCCTATTCCTATACGGTTCCCATGTAACCCTGCCCTCCGGACTATATAAGGGGAGGCAGGGACCCTCTCAAAACAATCTCATCAATACAAGATACACCATACAGGACGTAGGGTATTACGCTCCGGCGACCCGAACCTGTCTAAACCGTTTCTTGTCACCTTCGGCTCTAGATTCTCGACGACTTCTCCCTAAACCCTTCTCTCGGGGCACCCCCTCGAGAACCTAGTCAGCATAAATCGCCGACAGTAACCATTATGATCCTGCATTTGGTACATGCTACATCCTGTATTTGTGCTTGCTTGCCCCGTTCGGTTACCACCTCATCGATTGGAGTGGGTTCATTCCAAACGTGACTTCTTTAGGAATGAATCCACCCTAGTTCCCCTAAACCATATGGATCAGATTGTAACCGAGCAAGCCCAAAGAAGGAATCACATACTAGGGCTGCTTAATAGGGAAACACATCACTGGTAAGTTTAGTAACACAAGTCTAGGAGGTCAATCCTAAATCTTGTATCATAGCATTGTATCCAAGATTACAATTTCTTTAGAACAATATTAAATAGACGTGTACAAACAACCCTCACAATGCATCGTATCATGTTGCTGATTTCATTTGGACGGTCATGATCTTGACTACCATAATTTGGTCAATAACTTTTGGAATATATCATTATGACCTATACCAATTCCAACTAATTGGACTTACACTACTAGAAAAAAAAAACTTGTAGCTATGCTATATTTAGAGTTAAACACGTTTTATTCCGTATCTATAAGCACACTTTCATAAGGCGTGTTAGAAGCGTCTTCTTATGAACCATGTCAGGCTTTGTAGAGATGAATTAGTTTAGCGTATCAAGGGAAGGAAAGACGTTTTCTAGGCACGTTAGATGCATATGTAAACAAAATGATACATTTGAATAGACACGTACGTAAGTCGTGTCTATTGTTGCTGTTACACTGTATAGTAATGCTTCACTACATGTTAAAAATTCAATAAAATGTAAAAATAAATGACTGGTCTGGGAATCAAACCAGTGTTCTCCAATTTCCAAGCCAAATGTCTAAACCTCTATGTTAATCAAGTTATTTCAGTTGTGAGTCATGTACAATATATTTTTGTATCACACCAAACAACATATTTACAAGCCCATGGAACATTTTTTTTGATGCACTTAATACGCTTTCAATCGTGTGTACATGTCTACAATGTATCATTTGATGCATTTTAAGTATCATGTCAAGAAGCGTTTTTAAGTCCATATGTATAATTAGTTGTTGCACTTTACAATATTGTTGATGATCCTAAAGTGCTACATTTCCTATCAACATCTCAAGAAAAATACTAATTTACTAATATATTTTGTTTATGATGACTTGGTTCCACTTGTATTTTATCTTTACATTATTTCATAAACTCATGGTCATAAATGAGAGAAAAGAGTACAAAAAAATAAAGAAACGTTTGTCACAGAAGTGCTTAATTTGGTGAAGAAGCCCGCAATACATGTCCAACAGAAGCTATCATCAACATAGAAGAGACTGGGCCTTCACCAGAGCCCACCATGCAAAGGCGGTGGCTGAGAGGCGGTGCCTAGGCACCGACTGGGCCCCTGGGCTTGCTGGCCCACTAGTAAGGCAGTTCGAGTCCCCTTTGGCGGGGCGGTTGTATGATGGTGCTGTATTCTAGGTACCATATTTAGAACCTCTCGAACCGACCTAGGAGTCCTATATAAGAAGAAGCAGACGTCTCTATTCATTCACTCCACTTCACTCCAGTTGGGATCACCACACCAACGCAATCAGAGTCTCTCTAATTCTCTCATTGTAACCCTAGTTCTTCGAATTAGAGGAGCCAGTTCTAGTTCATCACTATGATCAAGAACATTTTGAGGTTGAAGTTGATCTTTGATCTTATGTATGATTTTGTATCTTATCAGCCGAATCTTTATTAAGTATTCAGAGTTGTTATATGAGATTTATGCTATATTTATAGTAATATAAGTTGTGTGAATAGATTAATCATCTACGCTAGTATAAAGGTCCGGGTGTTTTATGCTTAATTCTAGCCTTTTGGTTGTCTATCCGAAGGGTAGGAGTCCAAGAGAGGCTTGAACAATTTTCATGTACGCAAGCTTGGTGCTTGGGCATTATGAATTCGCTTTGATATGTTGATTGTTTACCAGGTTTGAGAGGCAGGCAACATGTTGTGACTGAACTGTTCGTCCGACTTATTCATAGGTTTTGCGTAATTAGATACTTGGGCCATGGAGTTGGACTGAGTATTCTCCACTTTATTCTAGGATTTACACATGGATTTAAACATATAACTAATACTAACTTAGTAAATATATTTAAGGTCATTTCTCCTAGACTGCTCTAATATTCTCTAATTTTTAGTTTATCTTCTATGCGATGGCTTGATTGTGTGTGTGGGTTTGTTTATTTGTTGACTAGGTCATGCATAATTCATGACATTTATCTATCATAACTTACCCCTGTCTTTACATTGCCACGGACAATATTGTTGGGAAATTACCTGAGCGTATGCATGAAACATGACTGAAGGAGTAAGTAAAGGAAGGATAACCTTGATCTGGTTTTCTCTTTTTTGTGTGATTTGATGAGAACAGGTACTATTGGTTGAGAATTGATTGACCTTCAGCAATTTGATTCAGTCACCAAGAACACCAGCGATTGAAATTATGGTCAAGATGACTACATCCTTTGCATGGAAAGGTTCGTTCCATTGAAATTGAGGATAGTTTTCCAGTCAATTCAGGTCTGATCAAGACGTTGCAGAGCAAACTCTTTACACCGAATAATGATGCTATTCACATTTGCGGGAATTCAACTTCCTTTACAGTACGGTTGTCATCAAGGGAGTAAGTCTAAAGCTCTTCGCCTTAGATTATTTCCATTTTCTCTGAAGGGCATGGCAAGAAATTGGTTTCACTCCCACCACAAGGAATTCAAAACTTGGGAGGAGGGAATCCAAAGCTCTATGCGACACACTCGCTCTCTAATATTGAGTATTGTTTCCTTGTTTGTTTGTCCATCGGCATTGTTCCAATCACTCAGCACGGCGCCCCATTGACCGCATCAGGAGTGCAGGCATGCGCGGTAACCCATGGATGATAAGGTGAAGGAGAAAGAGGAAGAGAAGGAGAAGCAAGATGGGACCGACATTGAAGAGGAAGAAGAGGACAAAGATGGTAACAAGCGCAATGTCGCCCTTGGCCCCCAGGTTCCCCTAAAGGAAGAACTTGAGCTTGATAAGGTACCATAATATGACTCAATTGATGTTTCATATTGTCCCATCATTGTTGGTATCTTCATATATTTTTTTTGACGGATATAATTTTAAAATTTAGATTTCCTACTTGTTTGTATAGGACCATGAGAGCCTGAGGACATGGAAGGAGCAACTCTTGGGCAAGTTGACACGCAACAACTTGGAGGAAATTTAACCTCTCATTTACCATCCTGCTGCCCAACATCAAGTGATGATGGTGCATTTCTGAACAAATAATTTCCCTGTAGAAACTACGGAGCTGGAGGTGAAAGTCCTGAACCTGACCATCTTACCACTGGGACGGCCGGACCTAGTCCTGCCAACGCCATTTCAGGCCAATGAGAAAGGCTTTGCCTTCGCACTAAAGGATGGCAGCCCCTACAGCTTTCGTTTCTCCTTCATTGTCTCGAACAACACTGGCGAGCCTCAAGTACACCAACACTGCCTGGAAAACTAGAGTAAGAGGTGTGGACCACCTATGCCCGATGCATGATAATGTACTAGTACTAAACTCAACTGTATTTTCTCTATTACTAGTACACCGTTGACATGTTGACCATGGGAATCATCGATAGACTAATGTATTGCATAAATGAAATGTTTGAATCTCACCTTTTAAAAGTAGTAACAATGAACATGACCCCCCCCCCTCTCTCTCCTTTAATTTTCTAGTTCAAGATTTACTTAAACTTGCACAGTAAATCATGATTTCAATGGCATATAAAGACTTTCTTTCTTAGTGATGGCTCATGGTTAGAAGGCCTTGCATTATTCAGATTATTGTGCCATCGGTTTCAAATGAAATCTTGATAATGTGATAGATATATTACTACTGGAAATGGAAGGACATTGAACTCTACTTTAGATTAATTTGATCTATTGAACAGTGAGGTAATCATACTTGTGTAATACATCACTCATTGCATTTCTCATACAACCAAAAAGAATAACATGAGTATAAATGAACATGGCCATTTAGTGTCAGATGGTTATTGATAATTTCCCCTATTTGTGGTAGTAGAAAATCAGAAGATGATGCTTGGGACAGTCATCCCTCAGCTAGAGCCCTACATCTACAAGGGTGAAGAAGAGACAACACCTACTGACATTTTTGCGAGAGGATCCTATTCTGCTAAACTAAAGGTATCCATATTTATCATGTTTTACATTTAATGCTTCAAAATCATCACTCTAGAAAATATTAATGATGTATGTTCTTGTAGTTTGTTGATGATGATGGCATGTGCTACATGGAGATGACCTACTACTTTTAGGAAGGAGTGGCCCTGATCCCAATGATGGTGATGGAGTAAGACAGCTTGCCGAAATATGTTAAAGCTTATAGCAAAGGCAAGTATAAAATTCTATGTTGCTTCTAGAATGATTCATTCACTACATATTTGTCATTAAGCACCTTTTAATTTGTTTGTATCTTTTCATTTAATTCCATTTATTTACAACATAATATTATTTCTTCACCTTCTATAAGCAATCATGAATATCGATATATACTCACATATATTTATACTGATGAACTTATAACCTGAAATATACTGGGTTTCTTAACTCATTCAGCAATTCTTCAGCATTATTTCTGTATCCTGGAGTCATGGGGTTATCACTAAATCTTCAAAACTTGTTCAAGCTAATTGGTGCTTTTTTGCAGTGGCCCTTTCTGTCAGCTCATGGATTTTTGCTTGCATGTGAAGCTGGTCTACATTGGAAAGCCATTTCTTGTGCGATCTGAAGTTTTCAAAGAGTGATACACCAAGTATAGCATGTAGCAGGCTAGCAGCTACTAGTAATAGCTAACACCTGTACTACTTTAAATGTTGTTAAACCTTTGGCATTTGGCGGTCATTTCTTTCGGTATACCAATGGGAAAGGTGTTTATTGATTGTAGTATTAGCTACAAACATGTGAGATGAGAAAATTGTTTTGTTCATACATGACTTTTCATGATTTATTTGTGCTTCTGTTAGATAATTGCTAGCGATGAGAATCCAGCCTCTCGTTTATGCTACTACCTCTGTTCTTAGATATATGACACCGTTGACTTTTTTTTCTTCAACTTTGACCAATAATATTTCATTGGCTACTTTGTTAAATAGCGTAAAGTACGTACCACTACATCTATTATCGATAATACTTTGAATTTAACTAGTAGACCTATCTAGAAAAAAACCAATTGTGTCATATATTCAAGAACGGAAGAAATATTAGTTAGGCATATCAACCAGGAGGATGCAGAAGCCAACGCCATTTTATGAATGGTTCGACATCATGAGAATCTGAAGCATCATCATCAAAAGTGATGTTTATTTTGATTTATGATTTTCCTGATTTTTTTGTAACTTGATTCTCTCTATTTAACAATGAAATGGAAGATCAAAATTATGACTTGCCCGCTATTGCACCATGCCCATGAAACACCAGTTTAATTATATACCTTAGAGTCCTTTTCCAGTTGAAAAAATGTTAATATTGTTAGACTTTCCCAAGTATGTTGTGTTACCATGAGTTTTTTTATTTTGTTGATATAATCTGATGGAAAGTACTGAGTCAGAAATGATTTGCATTGTGATGATGAACTATGATCTGAGACACCCTCGCGATCCTGCATTTTCTAGATTATATTTTGGTGGACGGATGAGCCATTCTTTACTAGTGTCTAAAATTCAATCGGTTATGGAAGGGAAAACCCACTTGCTGGTCGAGAGCTTTACGAGGATGGAAGCCATCATTTTAGAATGCATGCCATTGTGAGGCACTAGATGCAAGGTCTACCCAAGCATAGCCCCAATACAGTAACTTCGTTGTGGTTGGTATAGATCATTCAAGCAATCCACCATCAGTCTATAGAGTTTTTCCAATCTGAAAGCAGAGTGCGGATAAATCTATTCTTACAAACCTGTTTTTACCAACCGACAATTCAACACATTGAGAAGTTCTACCGACCAACAGTTAGTTACCATGTTTACTGACAAACTTTTTGATGCTATTGAGAGCATTCACAACATATTTAAGGTAATTTTTTTAAAAAAAAAGTAAAAAAGGTTACGTCACAGACATTCACCACAAAGCAAGTGACAAAATTATATGCACAAAAGTAGCTATCGTTAGAGATATGGGGTCATACCTAACATCAAACATTACTACGTGCCCAAATAGTTCATGATGTCCATGCATCATAAACTATTGGAGGATTAATTCAACTCATATTTCCATTATCTCAAAAGAGTATATATAGAAGCTACAGGGGGATATGGAGAGGTACGGAACTGAAAATACAAAGAGACTACAACTCTTGGTATACCAATAATAACTCTTGGTATCTGACTCTGCTTCCACAAATCCAATAGAGCGAATGAAGGAAGCAAATCTGGTGTACCAAGCTCGGGGTGCCTGCTTTAAGCTGTAGAGGGATTTATTAAGGCGGGATACATAATCAGGCTTGGATGAATCAACAAACCCAAACGGTTGTGTACAATAGACCGTTTCTGCCAAAGTGCCATGGAGGAAAGCATTCTTGACATCCAATTGATGGACAACCTAGTTCTGAGATACTGCCAAAGAGAGAACTGTGCGTATAGTGGCTGGCTTAACAACAGGACTGAATGTTTCACCAAAATCGACACCAGGGCGCTACGTAAAACCACGAAGAACCCAAAGAGCTTTATAACGATCGAGGGTGCCATCTGGATGTAATTTGTGGCGAAAAATCCATTTGCCTGTAACAATATTAATACTGGGTGGAGGAGAAACAAGATCTCAAGTGTGATTGGCTTGTAGAGCAGTGAATTCCTCTAGCATAGCATCACGCCAATTTGGGTCATCCAAAGCACCACGATAAGTCTTGGAACAGGAGACAACATAGTGGCCTGTAGATTCATACGTTTTTTTTTGTTGACGAAAACCAAGCTTATCTCGAGTCGCCATAACATAATCATTGTCAATTGGCATGACTGGAGCGGCTCCTACTCGAACAGTAGCACAAGCAGTAGTAGAGCCTGCCCCAGGAAGGCCAGCAACAGGTGCAGCCATTGGGCTGGGAACTGCCACTGGACTGGGCAGATCGCCAGCTACGAGTGTAGGAGGCTCAGCATTGGCGTCAGAAGGACCAGGGCCAGGCGCAATCATTGGGCTGTGCGTGGCCACTGGACTGGTGTCCAACTCCAGTCGCTGGTGTAGGAGTGTGCAGAACCCCGCTGGCAACAACCCGAGATGGATTGGGGGCAGCGGGAGGGCTGGCAGAATCTGGACCGGCAAGGTCAGCAGCTCCTGGACCTGCAACAACTGGTGAACTAATAGTGCTAGACACATGGTCATACTCCGAGAGAAAATTAAGGTTAGATAAGGGAGAGGGGCAGGAAGCTCGGCAAATGGAAAGGAAGATTCATCAAAGGTAACATGGCGAGAAATAATGAGACGATTTGTAGCTAGATCAAGACAGCGATACCCCTTGTGGTCAGAGGGGTAGCCTAAGAAAACACAAAGAGTAGATCGAGGAGCTAGCATGTGTGGAGTAGTTGCACATAGGTTAGGATAACACTTGCAACCAAAAACATGAAGATGATGATAGGAAGGAGAGGCACTGTACAAGGCAAAGTACGGGGTTTGGAATTTAAGTGTTTTGGTTGGGAGACAGTTTAGGAGGTAAGTGGCTGCATGAAGGGCTTCCACCAAGTATGATGGTGGAATGCAGGCCTGAAACATTGAGGAACGCATGATGTTGTTTGTGGAACGTATAATACGTTCAGCGTGACCATTTTGGGGGGAAGTATAAGGGCAAGAAAAGTGAATTGTGGGCGCCAAGATTGAGGAGAAAGGAGCGGGCAGCGGAGTTGTCAAACTCCCGACCGTTGTCACACTGAACGGTGTTAATCGCGGTGCCAAACTGAGTAGTGACATAAGAAAAAAAATTAGAGAGAGTAGGAAATGTGTCAGACTTAAGACATAAAAGAAAAGTCCATGAGTAATGTGAACAGTCATCAAGAATTATAAGATAATATTTGTAACCAGTGACACTAGGAATTGGTGATGTCCACAAGTCACAGTGTATTAAATCAAAATTTTTTGCAGCACGAGCATTGGACTGAATAAAAGGTAAGCGCACATGGCGACCTAACTAACAAGCATGACACAAGTTTTCTGGCTCACTTTTATTACAAGCAGAATGTAAAGTGGGCGCTAAGTGAGATAGAGACTCATGGCCAGGATGACCGAGCCGACAATGCCAAAGCACCGGTGTAGATATGACGGCGGCAAATGTTCGAGCGTGGATTGGTGGCCGAAAAGAGTACAACTCTCCAAAGCTATTGCACCTGACAATCACGTTCTGTGTTGCCAGATCCTTCACAGAAAGGCCAAAAGGGTCAAATTCGACATAACAATGATTGTCAGTTGTGAATTGACGAACTGATATAAGATTCTTAATAATGTGCGGGGAGACAAGAATATTATGTAAATGGAATGAACGACTGGGCATAGGAAAAGAAGTAGAACCAACTGCAGTAACCTGTAAAAAAGAACCATTGCCAACGACAATATCAGTTGGTGTAAAATAATTAGGAGGGTGAATATGGGATAGAGAGTCAGAGTTGGAGACCAAGTGAGAAAAAATACCTGAGTCCCTCCATATACCAGTTGTCGGCCGGTCGAGGAGTGAGCGTCATGGTGCTGAAGTTGTTCGCCAAAATCTGCAGGTACACCAACTTGTGTTACTATATCTCAATAAATGTGTCACTAGGCATGCTAGTAACATATTTTTTTAGCTCTTGTAACACTTACACACTTTTGTAGTAACACTTTTTGAATAGAAAACACCCAAAAAATAGCAAATATCATTGGTGCTACATGAGATTCGAACCCACAACCTCACCTTTCCACACATATAACCACATCTACCACTACACCACACTCCAACTTGTGTCAAGTTTCTGTATGGAATCCTCAAATATGATAGAAACCAAGTATAATTTGCATATTTGAGCCCTTAAACAAATTTAAATTAAAATATTATCAACTACAAAGTTTTAAAACTTTTCAAGACATACAACTTTTATTTTGATAGTTTTTCAATCCAATGTTGTTGGCAAAATTTAAATTTCAAATTTGAGAAATTCGAACTTAGTTTTCATTGACAAGATAAATTCAAATAAAATAGTTGTCAACTACAAAGTTTCACAACTTTTCAAGATCTACAACTTTCATTTTGGTAGTCTTCGAATCCAATGTCATTTACAAAATTTCAAATTTTAGAAATCCAAACTTAGTTTTCATTAACAGGATGAATTCAAATAAAAAATGTGCCAACTACAAAGTTTCATAACTGATTGCGATCTACAACTCCCATTTTGTTTGTTTTGCCATCCTTGGTCGTTTGAAAACTGAAATGTCAAATTTGAGAAATTCAAGCATACTTATATGTGTTACAAAATATTGTCATTTCGTAACATTTAGTTGTAACAATAATTTTATGTTACTATAAATTTTATATGTGTTACAAATATTGCCAGTTTGTAACACTTAGTTGTAACACTAATTTTGTGTTACTATAATTGTTTTTTTTAACACAATTTACAAAAGAAGTGCAATGTGTTACCGTGGTCATCTGTAACACATAGCTTTGCGTTCCTATAGATTTCCTTTGTAACACATTGATAAATATGTTACAAGCATATGTTACTAAAAGAATGTTATGTAGTAGTGGTTGTTGTTGTGGAGCAATGAAAGGAGCTCCGTAGTACGAAGCAGGGATGGGCGAGCCCTGGCCGGTGAGTTGCTGCTGCCCAGACGCACTTGTGACGAGTGCCTGAGGACGAGCAGGCAGTGGAGCGAGCGGGGGATGAGGACGCGCACCAGGCTGGCCGGGCCAAGGCAGCAAAGGTCCCCGTGAGTGGGTTCCAGTATGGCGGCCAAAGACCTTGCGGGCGCGTCGGACCGGCCTGGCCAGCACCGGAACGCCAACGTCGGTGCTGTTTATTGGAGCCCCCGCCGTGCGTAGAGCCACCCTGTACGCCCTGCCCCCTAGTACCATGGCCGCCCTGGCTGCCAGTGTTAGGAGGGGCACTGGAGCGTGGCGCAGGGGGACTGGGTGAAGAGGAGGCCATGAACGCCGTCGGGGTAGATGTCTTGCTGGCAAGAGCCACTTCCTCGATGAGCAAATCCGCACAAATGTCGGAGTAAGATGGAAACGGGCGGGTACACTTGATCAACGCTGCCATGTGAGAGTATCGCTCATTAAGTCCGCGAAGAACATTGAGAACCAAGGTACAGTCCAAGACCGGCTCGTCCAAAGTCCCCAGAGCGTCCACCATATGCTTCATCTTGTGACAATAATCAGTGACAGAAAGATCCCCTGAACGAGGGTCCGAAACTCGGCATCAAGGATGATGGCACGGCTTTCTTTGTTACCGATGAACTGTTCTTCAAGGCCAAGCCAGATGGTCCTGGATGTCGGGGAGGCAGTGGACACGGCTTCGATGAGCTCGGGAGACACCATGCCGAAAAGCCACGACTTGACTGTGCAATCCATGCGATGCCAATGAGGATCCGTTGAGAAATCATCATCAGTGAGCACGAGACAGTCCAGGGCATATTTAGTTACGGTGTTGAGGAAGAGTGAACGCCAGCGACTGTAGAACGTGGACGTCTGCTCGAGGACGAGGGGGATCATCGTCTTGATTTTGATCACTGCAACAGCCTGAGTGTTGAGCTGAGACTGCACCGCGGTCTCATATTCGGCCAGACGTTGATCGGCTGCCTCTGCCCGAGCGTTGGCCTCCCGGGCCTGGGTGATGGCCGCATCGGCGGCGGCGATGGCCTCATCAGCCGCTTGCTAAAGCTCGTCGTGGGTCGCCATGGCGGCGAGAGGCAGTGGAGTAGCACGACGATGGTGGGGAGGCCGACAGTTTTAGGTGGAGCGGAAACGAGGGGATCGTGCCCCGTCTGATACCATATTGGAGGATTAACTCAACTCATATTTCCATTATCTCAAAAGAGTATATATAGAAGCAACTTGGGGATATGGAGAGGTACGGAACTGAAAATACAAAGAGATTACAACTCTTGGTATACCAATAATAAATCTTGGTATGCTAACATAAACATCGTAGCAATATTATGGTTGTTTGGCTCCAAAATCGGTGAAGGCATCTTCAGGTAGTTCAAAACAAATCAAAAGCTGGATCAAAACAAACTCGAAGCTGGGAAGCAATCAGCAACATCCTGCAAATCGTAGTTCTCAATCAATGTGTAACTGATTAAGTATGCAACAATAGAAGCAGCATTGAGTATTTCAGAAATACTATGAGCAACAGTGGACAATTTGAAGTATTTGGTGCAATTTATCATGCTCCCCTAAAAATGGTATACCACACTGAGCAAGCGGTGTTCTTGTGTTTTTTCGGAAATAATATAAACACTGAAGCAGAATCGTTTCAATAGAAGAGATTAGCAATAGAGCTCCTATTTTGCGGTCACAGTTCTACATGTAACACACTAATAATAAATTATAAGCAGAAAAGCTTTCTAATCTATGACACGGCTAACATCTAAAGCTGGTCAGAACCAACCAATTTCCAACTCCGAATTAACTTTTTCACAACATTTACATTGATCCGGTGAAAAGCATGATTGGTTACTCTAGGATGTTTGTTTACAAGACAAGTCGGAATCAAATACATTTAGCCTACTCCCTGCCCAGTGATGTTTGTAAAAAAATGTCAGTGTTTCCAAAATTCAGATGCAAACTTCTTAGAAGTTAGATAGTGTTAAATATGAATTTAATAGAGTCAAATTTCGGATGGAAGGAGTATGGCGAGTACGGAGTAACACCTAGTTTCATTTTATGTAGGATTTTGAAATTAAAAATTGATATACCTAACTATGTTACGCACAATTCCTAGTTTTTTTTCTCGAGCTCTCTTGCGTATTCGAGAAAAAGCTTTGAAGTGTGTGGAATTTTATAAAAAATAACGTTTATTTCTAAAGACAAACTAAATAATCATATGTTATATGTTTGTTGAGTTCATGATGAAAATGCATCCTTTTTTTCAAAATTCAAATTAGGTTTGAAACTGTTGATCCTAAGCTTCATTTAAATCTGGTCTACACTCCTTTCGCTCTCTCGGATTCTTCTTTCTTTTAGCTGCTATTGTCAATATTAAGTTCTTCATTCACAGTTTTTGCTACTCCTATTTTTTGAATTTCTGTGTTATAGACACATCACTTAGTCATCTTGGGTATTTTTTCCATTCATTTGTTTTCCCACTATAGTCATATACTACTCGTATTCTTATTTTCCCACATTCAATTTCTATATTTTATATTGTTGGTTCCGAGCAGGAACCTTACCCAATATGTATATTTGTAAAAGTTCCATGTGCACGATGCACTAGCAGAAAAAGTTGCTAGGCACCCGTCGGTGCCTGTTATGCAACCGGTACTGCAATCCGGTACTGATGGGCACGCAACCGGTACCGATGGGCGCCGATCTGTACCGGTTGTTACAATCGGTACCGATGGGCGTCCATCTGTACCGGTTGGTAATATCAACCGGTACCAAATGATTTTGAGCCTAAAAAAATTGAATAAAAAAATTTGAACTCGCTGGGGGCCCACACAAGTCGCACGAATTTTTTACGCGTAAATGCACGTGCGCGGTCCATGGGACTCGAACTCGCGATCTCCCTCCTCACGCAATTCTTCCTTAACCACCCCATCTATATAGCACTTGTGGTTGAGAGAACGATACTATACTTTTAAAGTAACGCTGAGTGGTGCATTCAGTACGAGTTGGTAACACCAACCGGTACAGAATGGTGGCATTCAGTACCGGTTGGTGTTACCAACCGGTACCAAATGCAAAAGGGCCCTCGGAAACCCCTGGACCATTTAGTACTGGCTCGTAACACCAACTGGTACTGAATGCCACCATTTAGTACCGGGCCGTATTACGAGCCGGTACTAAATGATCCTTGGGGGTACTGTGCTTACCAACCGGTACTAAATGGGCCTTAGTACCGGTTGGTAAGCAACCGGTACTGATTAGAAGGGGACGAATGGGTGTTTTTCCTCTAGTGATGGTTTACATAGTCTTTTTAATTTTGAGTGACTTTACCTATATTCCTAAGAATACTCTATTTTAATAGTAACCTTTTAATAGTAATAACTTGACCAGGTTTTGCTCATTGTGACTTACTACACGTCATCTTGTTACGTATACATTTAACATTTATTGAGCTCCATCCCAATTGGGTTCCATGCATGCACTTTCTTATATATGGTCCATTTGTACTTTCTATATTTAGGGAAGTGCTAAGTTTAGATGCATACACTGATTTTGAGTTAGTGGTGCATGGAAACACGTAGGAGCACGAGCTAGAAAAAGTTAATGGACACAGAAGGCAAGAAGAAAAGCACCGGAAAATGCGTGTTATCCCACAAACCACCTCACCAAGGCACAAGAAGTGATCGGACACAATGGCTGGCTCCTAGATCTCCCGGAAGCGTCGCTTACGCAAGACACGGCTGAGCACACACCTGGCGCCCCTCCCATGGCTCCCTAGGCTGCTATCTTGTACACTACGAACCTTTCCTCCCCTCCCCACGCACCTCCATCAGTTTGAGTTCCCCTGCACCATCGACCATCATATGCCCCACAGAATCAAAGCAAAGGGCGTGTGTCCTCGAAGACTCTGAGTAGTGCTACCTCATCCTTTCGTATTGATCCACATCTACTGTGTTAGGAGTGCAAGCACTTGTTCATGGATGATAAGAAAGAGGAGCACGAGAAGCACGATGGGGCTGACCATGAGGAGGAAGAAGAGGATGAAGAGGGTAACAAGCGCACAGTTGTCCTTGGACCCCAGGTTCCCCTCAAGGAACAGCTCGAGCTCGACAAGGTATTTGCATTAACATCTTCAATTCTTTCTAACCACTTGAAAAACATGTATAATCTTTTATTTTTTTGTATAGGATGATGAGAGTCTTAGGAGGTGGAAGGAGCAACTCCTTGGGCAAGTAGATACAGAGCAGCTCGGAGGTTTGATTGTGACCTCTTCCTCTTCTCCATCCCTTTTTCTCATCACATATTCATGTGTATCTTGTCATTGTGATTCCTGAACACATGAACAATTAATTTATTCGAGCAGAAACAGCGGAGCCAGAGGTCAAGGTGTTGAACTTGACAATCCTATCTCCAGGACGCCCCGATCTAGTCTTGCCCATCCCATTCAAGGCGGATGAAAAGGGCTATGCATTTGCGCTCAAGGATGGCAGCCCCTACAGCTTCCGCTTCTCATTCATCGTCTCCAACAACATCGTGTCAGGCCTCAAGTACACCAACACTGTCTGGAAGACCGGAGTAAGAGGTGTGCACACTGTAAATGCTTGTATGATTATTAGTACATAATTTGTGTTAAAAAGTGGTTAGTTCATAATTCAATATGATTAGGTTTGCTTTCTCTGTTAACTCATTTTTCATTTAATTTGGCAATTAATGAACTCATACAGATCACACAAAAGATAATTGGTCATAGCTTCGTGTGAAGTGAAGGTCGGAACTATTTTTTCCATCATCAAAAAAAAGATCACACAAAAGGATTTTTTGAATCTGATCTCAACTTTAAATTTGAAGCAATAGACAGAAGTTGTGAACATGCTATTCCTCTTTTATTTCTTTTTTCTTTGAACGAATAACATGTTAGTCCCCTATTTCATGACCTAATCAAAGTTGCAATACAATTTTTAATTTTAGTGACATCTGAGGAAATTTTATCTTTTCACCAACAGCTCAAGTTTATGAGGCATCACATCATTCACATTATTGTGTTGTCAGTTTAAGATGTGTAAAAATGAAAGTGATATATTAGCACTGAAAACCAATAAAATATCGTGCATGAAATTATTGCAGTGGAGAACCAGAAAATGATGCTGGGAACCTTCAGTCCCCAGCAAGAGCCCTACATCTACGAGGGCGAAGAAGAGACTACCCCAGCTGGCATTTTTGCAAGAGGTTCCTATTCTGCTAAACTAAAGGTATTTTTATTTACAAACTCTAACATTGATTGTTCAAATCATTCAATCATTAATGTAACGTGTTCTCTATCTTATAGTTTTTTGATGACGATGGCAAGAGCTACTTGGAGATGAGCTACTACTTTGAGATTAGGAAGGAGTGGCCAGCAAGCCAATGATGTGGAGCAGGGCTGGCTTGTTTAAATCTATTAGAGCCCATAGTTGACCCAAGAAGATGTGCTATTTCTTAGAATAATTGGTTCACTTTATTATCGTTTTAAATTAATTTGTTATGTGTGTCATTTTATATTTCTTCAATTCACATTATGCAATCACTCATGTATTCAGATACACAAATATAATTTATGTACTCACGCATCCTACCCTCGTCTACCAACCCTTCAGCATTTCTGTATGCTTAGTCATGTGGTTTTACTCTTTTTTTTCAAAAGGTTTCTCTTGTTGCAATATGAATGAGTTTGACAATTGGAGTACAGTGGCAACAACTTTGTGCTATAGGAGTGAGCCTGTTTTGTCATTAAGTCACGGATGTTTGCTTGAATTTTGTGCTTAATTTATTCTTGTGACGACAGGCCCGCATGCTAATTTATTCTTGCTTGAATTTTGTGCTTAATTTATTCTTGTGATATGTTTCTTAGATATGCATCCAAATGATGTGGGAAGATATTTTGTTGTGCACCTAGCATTGTTTTTGACATATAGTCCAGGCCCAAGCGGTCAGGACGTCCTTGCTTGTACGTTGACGTGTGCTTGCGTCTTGTCTCTGGTTTGACTAGGTTTTATGCGGACCGTACCATCTTTTAAATTGAGTATACCTTATTTTAGAGTGAATCAAGAGGCATTGGCAAACCAAGTACAATTCATACCACATAAATCTTCCCACCGATTATTCCGTACTTCACGACCCACCTACGACAAGTACAATGACAAATATTAGCATTATGTTTCAAAAAATAGCACGGCCATGCATGGCTCACGGTAATTATCAACCCGGCTGAGTTCGCCGCTGCTTCCTCCTTTGCCGCTCCTGCTGATTGGTGTCTGAAAACCGAAGCTGCCAAGACCTTTCTCCTTAATTTACCACAATCGTCCTAGAATTCTACCTTAGATCACGCATAACTTCGGCACATAGTCACGTATATACCTCTTCATGAGGAACTCAGTTATATGCTACTCTAATCTCTAAAGAAAGGAAGCCAAAATTGTTTAGACTGTGACCATAGTCTGTGCAAGGTGTATACGTAGTGGGTTTCATTAATATTCGTTGTTGATATTGTGGCGGACCACTCCGAAATTATTCCAAGTTAAGTACCCATGGACCACTATTCAAGCAGTCAGACACTTAATCCGGAATAAGCTGGAGCGCCGTCGGATTATACCCCATTAACCACGTACTTTCACGATCGAAACAACAAGCGCGCCCACACGAAGGTGAGTTCCAGAAATTACAACATTCCACAAATTCATCATACATAATTAGTACCATAAAGTTATTACAAACCAAGTTCGAAATTTAATCAGAGTACGAGAGTTCATTGCAGCAGAATAACAAATCTAGCGACGATACATAGTAACACCACGATGAAGCCGGCCATGGTGCTACTCCTCCCTATCCTCGGTAGAGGACGGAACCCACTCGACGTGCCAGCCAGGAGGAACCTGGGTAGGCCAAGTGATGGCATCGACTGCCACATCCATCACAGTACCTGAAATAATAGCCACAAGCAAGGCTGAGTATGCTAATACTCAGCAAGGCTTACCCGTAGGGTGAAACTACATCACCGACATCTAGACATGAGAGGCTTTTGGCTAGTGGGTTTGTTTGCCAAAAAGCTACTAAGAGTGGATCCTTACTTTCATGATTTTAGCATCAAATTCTAGTAGAATTAACAATTCTAGATTAGCATCCTTTCTAAGCATACAAGTGGTGCAATACAATTTATTACATACAACAAGTTCATCATCCTCATAGTTCCACTTGTTACTCAATGCAGCACAGCGGTCAAGCAGTCTCATTAACCGCGAGAAGCGGACAGTTCGAACCGAATTTTGCTACCTGGCCAGGGGAAACCCAACACACACGGACAATGCTTGCTATAAAAGGCACAAGCACTTCCCAACCCTTCCCATCGATCCACAATTCGGAACCGGGTCCATTTCCTTAGGATAAAGGTTTACCGCTTCACTCACGGCATCACGCAGGTATCCACATGTGTACAGCAAGGGAAACATAATGTTTCCAAGGAGAGATGACTATCGGCCCTAGCTGCTTCAATTAGGTACCGGGCTTACCGATTCCAATAGGTCGGCATGCGTGTGGTACGTTCAAAAACTTGACACACAGAACCACACGTTTCGACCTTAATCCAATTATCATACACGGACGGGAGATCTATACATACCATCCCGCCCGTCCATCCTTATGATTCCAACAAAAGTAAAGACAAGCAACTCCTATGCCTCGCGAGTGACAGGAAATCACTCGACTTGTAGCGGACCTAAAGGCATTGCTCTATCGACCCTATCAGACTAGTGCTCCAAGTCATAGGTACTAGCATCATGCAACTAAGGTATTCAAACAACACCTAGAACGTAAATGCACAAGCATAATAAAATACATAGTTGCACGTATTAAAAGTTAGGTCATGCTCCAGGGCTTGCCTTCTTGAGCTAAAACGTTGTCAGGCTCCTGGCCGTTCACGGCGATGTCGGCACCACCCTCGGGATCTTCTTCTTCGTTGACGGGAACAAGGTTGTAGGTTCCGTCAGCGAGAGCGCCTTCTACATGAGATGCACAATTTTAATGCGGCTGCCTATGTGACCTAAGAACAAGCCTTGAGGGCCATATTCACCTAGACATTCTAGTGATTCACTTTCTACTTCACAAAATTAGAGGAGGGGTGTGGAAATTTAACGTATCTATGATGGGGATTGTGTACACATATAAAATAATCCAATTTATTATTTTGAAGCTAGGGTGCTGTTCTGAAATTTTAGACTTCCCACGCTCCATTTTTAATTAATTATCAAAATTGACCTATTTCTTTTTAAACAACCCATTTCTACTCTAGTTCCTTCTCATTTTTGTTTCTCTGTTTCTGTTCACCCTTTTTATCCACAAACTTTATGACAGCTACTGGAGTATAAGAGTTAGGCTCACTCCAAAAATTAGCTAAAACTGAGCTACACAGAATTTATTAAAAATAGTATAAGTTGCTGCTCAAAGAAACAAGATTAATTCATATAAAATTGAAACTACCTTCAAATAAGATAATTTTTCTACCAGAGCTACTCCCAAGTGAAAGAAAGGCTCTGACCAAGTGGTGGCTAAAAATAACACATGGACAGCCTTCCAACATTTTCTATCCGAAATCTAACATCTATTTATTTGGGAGCCTAAACAGGATCGAAAATTAAGTTTAGCATTTTTACCACAAGTGGTAATAAGTTCTTAGGCCTCTGGAGAAAAATGGTGATTTTTGGCTGCAGGGATTATTTTTAATAATTACAGGACTAAACTAAGACATGAGTCACAAATTAATTCAGAACTGAAGCTACAATCCATATTTTTAGGTCTCCTTTGGGCACAAGGCGTCTAATGTCACTGCAAACAACATATCCAAAGTTCAGCTCTAGAAGAGCTCAGGATTTGAAATGGTGCATAAGTTTCTAAAAACTGAGTTTGAATTTTAACTCAAAAACGGTTCACCAAAAGTATATACATGCTAACATGAGATTGGAGTTTACAACCTCACAAGTTCAGAGAGTATTTTGTGCATTTTTCCGATTTTGTATGATTTTTAGTGGATTTTACAAGATTTCGGAAAAATGAGTTAAACCTTAATAATCTTTTTACGCCGCGACACTTGAATCTTTTGAAAACTTCGCGAACAGGTCCCTGCCTTCTTTCACTGGGAACCCTGTGAAAAGGAAGACGATGAAGATACGTCCTCGGCTCGTCGACGACGTTGCGCCGGCCAAACGGCAGTGGGAGGAGGTCGGAGAAGTGGGGGAAAAGAACGAGCAGCTCACCACGAGTCGCATGGTGGCGGTTGGGAGACCGGAGGAGGCTCGGAGGTCGCTGGCGACGGTGCGGTGGCGGTGCGGTCGCCGCGGCTTCGATTCCGGCGAGGTTGGTGGCTGTCACCAGGGTTGGAGGGGCTCGTGAGCACCAGTGAGACTCGGTGGAGCTGTTGGGATGCTCGGTTGACCTCGGGGATGGCTCGAAGTGGGCACTCGACGTGCGGGTGCTTCGGCGGCCGGAAATGGGGAATCGGGGAAAATCCCGATTTCTCGCCGGAGAGTTGGGGCAAGCTCGAGAGAAGTGGGGGAAATGGAGGCTAGGGAAGTGGTCTAGCTCTGTGTGCGAGAAATTTGGGAATGGCGGAGAGACGAGGATGAATTTTGCCCCGACACTCAGCTCGGTTCTCGCGGCTGGAGGTTGAAGATGAAGTGCGCGAGCGCGGGGAGGAGGAATGGCAGTGCGTGAGCTGAGGGGAAGGTGCAAGGCGGCTTAGAGACGTGTTGTAGTACGCAAAGATGGTCCGAGCTGCCCGGGGTCGTTCGCGTGCACGGCTCGGCGCGAGCAGGCCGCCATGATTGCGCTGCGAGCTTCGAGCAGTGCACGCGACACGATTTTGCTCAGCGGATGGTGGCGTGGGGGAGAGGAGATACGTGGCAGAAGGTTTGGCGCGTCGTGAGCGAGAATCTCGGCCGTGGGACGGTGCTGCGCAGCGCGCGCGGCCGCGGCCAGTGGCCGAGCTCCGCTCGCCATCATGGCGTCCCGCGCGGCGCGAGGCTGCAGCGTGCTGTCGCGCGCGAAGTGATGGAACAGCAAGCCCAACACCCGTGCGAGGACAAGTGCTACATGGCGCTGCGGCTCGGCTGGCCTGGCGTGGTCTCCGCCGCACGCCGGCCACGTGGCGGCCGGACTCCGGCCGGAGCACAGCGCGCCAGGGGTGAGCTGGCAGCACCCGTGGAGCTCCTTTGCCTTTTTCGAATTTTCTCCAAAAATTTGAACTGAACATTGAAATGTGCAAAAATAAAAGTTGGAGTTTGAGATGTGGGACACAACTTTCTTTTTGGTGTGAACCTGAAATTTCAAATTTTTCAAGCTGAAACAATCCATTTTTAATCAGGCGTTCAGCACTGTTTTTCGAGTTTTTGAGGGGCTAAACTGCAAAATTTGAAAAAGTTCCCAACAGTGACTTGGCCTTATTTGTGATGACAAACAACTTTTATTTTTTGAATATTTTCATGTTTAGTACAAATTTCTTGAGATTTCAGTTGGGTGTCAAAAAGACCTTTGTGTTGAATTAAATTTGAATTTTGGTCAATTTTTGTGCATTAACATCATTGTTCCCCTTTTAAGCTGTTTTAAAATGTGTTTTCAATGTATCAACATCAGGGATGTCACAGACATCAATCATCGAATCCAACATTTTGTTGTCTTATTAGGATTTTCTTATTAGGATTGCAATCACAAAGATCACTAGCACTGCCAGCACAGGTGCTCCCTGTCTCCCAAAGCCGCACCGCCCAACCATTCCGTGGGACGGGCGCATACACATAGCACCATGCTTACACTTTCGTCCTTGCTTCGTGTAAAAGGGTCAACCCGAAGGTGCTATGGCTGGGGACAAAGGCTTATAAGTTGGCTCCACCCTCTCTAAACTAGCAAGGTGGTACTAAACATGCGCACACCACTCTCATGGGCCACTATGGGCCATATCAACTTGGGCACGGTGTCACAATATACCCCTCTCAAAGAACCCAACATCCTCGTCGGTCCAACTCACCCGTCTAGTGCCAACCCATATGCTGTGTGTCCTACCCGGCCCACACGCGCCATATGTCCGCACACTGACCCGAGCAAATGTCCAGGAATATTCCCTCTTAGCTCACGACCATACGTCCAGTGCCGGCCCATATGCATGCCGTGTGTCCTAACCGGCACACACGCGCCATGCGCCCTATGTCCGCACACTGACCCGTACGCGCAACCGCAAGGGTTGGCTCTGATACCATTTGTAACACCCCGTCTCCCAAATCCGCACCGGCCAGCCCTTCTGTGGGGCAGGCACGCGTAGACATAGCACCCTGCTTACA
The DNA here is from genome assembly GCA_015342445.1 of Digitaria exilis. Lineage (NCBI taxonomy): Eukaryota > Viridiplantae > Streptophyta > Magnoliopsida > Poales > Poaceae > Digitaria > Digitaria exilis. The sequence continues at coordinate 505,473 of JACEFO010002656.1, forward strand.
CTTTCGTCCTCGCTTCGTATAAAAGGGTCAACCCGAAGGTGCTATGGCTGGGGTGACAAAGGCTTATAAGTTGGCTCCACCCTCTCTAAACTAGCAACGTGGTACTAAACATGCGCACACCACGCTCATGGGCCACTATGGGCCATAACAACTTGGGTCGGGTGTCACAGGTGCACATACACACCGAGGGGTGAGTCAGAGTTTAATCATAGAGGGGGGCTAAGGCTCTAGGTCATGGTGGCAACGGGGTGTGGCAGGGCCGGGGGGACAATCCCCGTCCCTGCCTTGTTCCTCGAAGCCCTGTCCCCGCCCCGGCCCCGATAAACATTCCGGAGCAAAAACCTTCCCCGGCCCCGTTCCCCGTTGGGGCCTCGCGCGCCGACGAGCAGGGGGGGTTGGGGAGGCTTGACGAGGCGCCAGCGGCAAGAGCTTGTGAAGGCGCCAGCGAGCAAGGGTTCGGGGAGGCTTGAGGAGGCGCCGGCAAGCAGGAGCTTGGGGAGGCGCCGGCGAGTCGGGGGTCAGGGAGGCTTCAGGAGGCGCCGGCGAGCAGGGGCTTGGGGAGGCGCCGGTGAGCAGGGGCCTAGTGGAAGTGGGGAGGCGCTGGTGAGCAGGGGCCTAGGGAAGTGGGGAGGCGCCGGTGAGCCACGGAGGTCGGAGGGTTGGCGCTTGGTGGTAGGGGTCTCGGTTTTGGCCGCGGCCAATGCAGGGAGACTGGGAGAGTGGGGTGGGAGGTAGGGTTTCCACTTGAAGTCAGTATATATATGGGGGTGGATTTAGTTATTGGGCCATTGTGGGCTAACATTCATACGGGTCAGATACATGTTTTTATGAATTCCGGGGCTCCACGGATCCCCCACGGGGCAAAACCCCACCCCGAAGCTTAACGGGGCCCGCCCCACTAGACCCACCAGGGGAAACTTCCCCCATCCCCGCTGCTAATGGGGCGGATCCCCGCGGGAAAATTGCCACCCTGAGCTCTAGGTAGGAAATAATCTCATAAAAAATGAGCAATGGAGTATATACTCCTCCGATAGAGTATGGACAACACAGATATTCTATACATTCTACAAATGATGCTAGTAGTTGTGAATATTGATTAGAAATTAAAATAGTTTGTTGATAAAAAATTAACGTTGGCTCATTTGCTTTAAAATAGCATAGAGTACAAAATATGGGGAAATAGAAAACTACATGTTTTCACAAAATAGCAGCAGATGATTGAACGGAAACTACATGTCTAACTACCTAGCCACAATTAGAGGCATCTTTATGAGGACTCTTCTAGCACGGCTCCTGCTACCATCACAATTGAAGCTCATTCATTTTGAAGAAGAGATAATTGATTTTTAAGATGCACTCTTAGCACTAACCTTTGTAGTTTCAAACTAAAAATTGTAATTAGCTGGGCAGATAATGTTTTCTGAGTAAATTTCATCAGTGGTCCATGAACTTGTCCTGCAATCTCAAGTAGTTGAAAGAGCATCTAGACCCCTAATTTGGTTTAGGTGTGGTGCAAAGTTGTGAAATTTTAGTGCTAGATAGATCCTATGAAAGGTTGATGAATTTTGGGAAATCAAAGAATTTCAATTGGATGTGTTTCGACCTTGAGAAGGTTGAATATAGAGCAATTCTTTAGGGGCCAACTAATTCGATGGTGCCTAGTGAAAGACATCGAATCAATAGGTGGCCCTGTTTTCTTTGAAAAGTAAACAGGGGACCGACTAATTCGTTGGATCTCAACAAGCAACATCAAATTAGTTGGTGGCCCCATGTAGTCGGTTCACCCACTGATTCAGTAGGTCATACGTGTGAACCCACCGAATCAGTCGGTCACTATGACTAGAAATGGTTGTTACGCTATGGTACGGACCGATTGAGCCGATGGTGTACTAGATGCAGCCCACCAAACTAGTCGGTGGTCACTAGGTATCCATTTGATTTCAAGTTCAAAGGAGGCACCGATTGATTCGGTGCCAGCTAAAATGGGGCACAAAATTAGTTGGTCCTCCTGCATCAGCCACAACAACTAGGGCATTTAAGGGGCTATTTATACTCCTTCTCTCACAATTTCTCTCTCTTACCACACGAAATCATTGTGCTGGTAGATGAGGTTAGAGTAGCTTGTGAGGCAAGAGAAGCACTTGAGTTGGTTAGAATTTCTTGATTGATAAGATTAAGGACATCTGTAGTGCTCGAAAGAGTAACAAATGTGCATCCCACCTTCCCTTGGGCTTTCTTAGGTCAAGTGAAGTCTATGGCTTGTTACTCTTGGTTATCCGCATCACCTAAACGGCATGGTAGTGGTGATCTTGATGAGCTCACAAAGAGATTCTGTGAAGCTCCAAGAAATTGTGCACAAGATTAGAATTTGTCGTCCCATAGTGGGGAATGCATATCTACTAGAGAGCACTTGGTACTTGCATGGATCCAGGGGGAGAAATACCGTTGTGCGGGTGCGCCAACTAGGATTAGGGGAGAGAGTCGAATCTTTGATATCTCAGGAAAAAAATCCGCCTTCTAATCCTGTCTTCATATTTCCTCATGTTTATTTGATTGTTTTTACATTCCTATACTTGTTATTCTAGATTAGGGTTGGAACTAGGTTGCATAACTATTTTGCACTAGAATAGCCACACTAAACGACTTTCTACGCACATGGGATGATTAAGCTTATTGTTAGGTTTGTTTTATTATAAGAAAAAGTTGTAGAAGCCTAATTCACCCCCTCTTAGGCATCTTGATCCTTCTTGCAATAGGTCCCGGTACTCCCAAATCGTGCTTACAGTCCACTAAACTTTCTTTACTATGCCAATCTAGTCAAAACTTCCTTCCGCCCTAACATGGCTGGTGTAATTCCATTCAAGCACCATTGGTCTTAGGCACAAAAGGATCCTAACTGAAGACATGCTCCCGGCCAGCTATTCCATTGAAACCTTCAACAATGTGTATGGGTTCAATATTATGCCTTGTAGTGACAAGTCCAACTGGGAAAAGACTAATGGTCTTGAAGTGTGGCCACATGTATATGAGAAAAACGTTGGAAGGTCATGCAAATCTAGAAGTAAACACCACAAGAAGTGCATGGCCATAATGGAAAAAAAACCTGATGAAAAGGCATGTGTTATCATAACATGTAGTTGATGCAAGAAAAGAGAATCACAATAGAGCAAGTTGCAACCTAAGAAGATTAGGAATCAAGCCTAACCAAATAAATGTTTTCCCAAGGGATCCACCATATAATAAACCTATCATCACCGAGATAATCATGGATGCCTCATTTAAGTTTCGTAAAGCATATGCAGAGGTAGGACAACCATTCTAATGCATTTGTCTTGTAGGAAATGGGAGAACCACATGATGTACAAGTACCAGTACAGGAGATTACGTTATCACAAATGTTGTCTGAGATAAATATATGTTCATGTGCCTTGTTATCCAATATGATCATGTCATCATGTGTAGGGGTGGATAACGAGCGAGCTCGGCTCGGCTCGGCTCGGTGTAGCTCGTCATTTAAACAAGCTGGCTCGGCTCGGCTCGTTAACGTAACGAGCACAAATGCCAGCTCGGCTCGGCTCGGCTCAGTCCAGCTCGCGAGCTCGCTCGAGCAGCTCGCGAGCCAGCGGAGTGGCAAATGAACACAGATGAAATCCAGCGTCACTATGCACAAAAAGAAATAAAAAGAGGTTGGATCACATCTCGCATCAATTCAACATCAGTAGAAGGCTTTAATAGGCAAAGGAAATTACAATCAAAAGGATATAGGAAAAAATCTCGCAACTTTGTTAAAAAAAATCTCGCAACTGAATCAAGAACGAATGAAAGCCTGGAGGTTGGCATCTACCATCTGCAACGATGGGGGCATCACGCCGTCAGCTCCTTCTTCCTCTTCTTTTTCCCCTTTATCTTTTTCCTGCGGCCATGGTGGTTCCGGACGTTGCCGTGAGGGAGTAGGAAAGGTAGATGCAGTGGTGTCCATGATTGCAGAGGGGTCTATTTGGATTTGAGGCTGGTGGATCTCGGCCGTGAGGGAGCAGGAAAGGGAGATGCGGTGGCGTCGATTGCTTGGTGGTGGACCTCGACTAAGGCGGCGGCAAAGTAGATCTCGGCTGGAGTATTGGAGCTCGGCGGTGGAGACTGGGTGCCCGTGTGAGGAGGGAGGGGTTGAGGGTAGCGCCGGCGTCGAGGGGGCTATCGCCGGGGGGTAGGGGGCAGCGTCGGCGTCAGGCTGAGAGCAGGATATGCGGCGGAGGGAGCAGGAGATGCGGCGGAGGGAGCTGGCAGAGCGGAGATAGAGGCACCAGACACACAGTTGCAGATCGGGGGAGTTTGGGGACAGCGCGTCACGCTTGTGGCCGGGCGGTGGGCTAGGGTTTGTAGTGGGCTACAGCTACTAGCATGTTGGGCTGGGCTAAAATCACAGACTCGTTAAGCTCGCGAGCAGCTCGTGAGCTGGCTCGGCTCGCTCGTTAAAATTAATGAGCCAAAATTGCTGCTCGGCTCGGCTCGTTTTCGTAGCGAGCCGAGCCGAGCCAGTTGCGAGCCGAGCGAGCTAACGAGCATTGAGCATTTTGTCCAGCCCTAATCATGTGTCTTACACCATTCGCATGTTCTCTGTAGGCTTCAGGTGTTGTTGAAGACTGGCATCACGGACCTTTACCAGACTGTACATTCATTGCAGGAAACAAACCTGTTCCAAGGCCCGTTCCACCCACCTTTGCTCTACGAACTGTCAAGGCATCACTGAACTAGAGAAACGCTAGAGAGAACAAGAACTAGGCCGGAGTGAAACGAAGATCATGGTTGCAGTAAACACTATAGACAACATGTGAATGAAAGAATCTGATGACCCCTTTTTTGAATCATAGGTCTATTTTGCGACGTAATTTGCACCAAAACTATGTACCGAGTATGCTTACACCATGTGAACTTAATTAGATGTTGTATAGTTAGGTGAGTTAAGGATGCCACAAAACCATGCTAGCTAGCTGTTGTGTTATCCTTTCTTTTCTTTGCTGAAATGGCTTTTGAGTATGGACATTCTCAAACTTGGTGATAGCTAGAGAGAATGAGTGGAAGATGATTGAGAGAGAGAGAGAGAAAGGTGCTTAAACCAACTTATACTTTCTTTAGGGTGACACTCACATATATGTCCATCTAAAACCAGCGGGGCATGGTGGCCAACTCCCCGCAAAAACACATTTACATGGCAACTCAGGAGCTAGGTTTGGATGGAGGGAGATGTTTGGACTAGATTGGCACAATAAAGGAAGTTTAGGTAAACTATATACACGATCTGGGAGTACTGGGAGTACTTGAGAATGTGTAACACTTGAAAAGACCATCATAATCAAATCAATGTAAGCAACATGTTAACCTAGCCTTATCTATTATGGATGTAGCAAAAATTTGAAAAACTTTGGCCATTAAAAAATTCAATAACTATAATTGCTGCCTTGGCCTTTGAGTGAAGTTTGAACTAACAAAGATTTGCAAAAATTTAAAAAGTTTAAACAAACATTTTTCCTGTCTCCCTTCTGTCTAGCCCAAACTTGGCTCTCTTTTCTCTCTTTTTCTCCTCCGACCTAGTCCCCTCCCTAGTCGACCCACAATCTCCATCGGCCGAGCTCCCACATCCCACTTCTCTCACACTGACCAGCAGGGCCCACCTGTCATGCCCTTCTTCCTCCTCTATGTCAAACCCAACCGCATCGTGTGCCACACACATCTGTGTCGCGTCGAGCACATGCTGCTTCTTCCTTCGCACCCACCCGGTCTTCCCGAATGCCTATTGAAAATCACTATAAGATAAAATATCATTAAAGAGATTGAGTCAATACAAAAATTCATAATTTTCTAGATTTGCTTCAGTAATTAACGAGTATATTCTATAGTAGGCCATGAATCGCCTGTGATGACTTGGTCAACATCAAGACCCATGGGCTTGGTCAATCAGATGTACTCATCGGATACTGGTGCATTTGTGATGGTGTGAAAAATACTCTCATGCCCTTTGTTGTCGGCTGCATGCAACTAACCTGATTCCAAACATGGTAATAGGAAGTTAGTTTTGGCATGCAAATCAGTTTTTTACCAACTAATTGAGAATATCATTATGGTTCCTTTTCTAGGATTTCACTTCTCATGGTGTAAAGAATATGCCTTTCTGTTATAGGCTCTATATATTCCCATGAGTCTATCTATATTCCCACTAGAATCTCTACATTTCCATCACGCTCTATCTACCACTATGGAATTATCCATCTTCTCATTTATCCGGGGTTAGTAACACGGAATCATATCAAAGATTAGTTAGGATTAGAATTATACTAATATAATCCACACACTATCCATTTCCCCCTCCACCTTGGATTTTTTCCGGCTGCAGCACTCATTGAGGTTCGCGTATAGGAGTGGCACGTCGTTGTTGTCTCATACGTCACACAACCCATCATCATGCCCGCAGCTCATCATAGTGGCCATGTTCCCCACCTATCGCAGCTCCCACATACCGCCGCCCATTGCTGCTCCCCTGTTCGACACTGTCGCGACGCCCCTAGCTATCTGATGCTCACGGTGATCTGCTATGGTTGTCGGTTGCCATCCACCCGCTAGTTGCAGATGATTGATTTTCCTGAGGGTCTGCAGCACCACGTCACATCCACCTGCTCTTTGCAACTTCAGCTGGATCCAGGCCAACTGTACTCTACTAGTTTTCTGGTGATCTCCGCGACATGTTGGTGGCTTGGTGCTCCACGTTGTGATTATCTCTATGACTTTTCTCCTCGCGCAGATACTCTCGTAGTTTCTTTACTGATTGCATTGGTAGTCCAATTCTGTTGGTTTTGACCTATTGTGGACACTTTCTATGGTAGAATATGTACGTAGAAATAAGAAGCGCATCCACAACTGCTTAGAAGGCGTCGGGCCCAGTCCCTAGGTCGTTTGTAGGCCCTAGTGGAGATAGACTATTTAAGTTGAGACTTAGAGTGGATTAGAGTTAAGTAGAAATTAGATAGTTCCTTAGAACTCAAAGCTTCCTAGGGAGGGCAAGTCAGAAGATTATCTATCTTTAACCTTTCCTTTGTAACCCTTCCTCTGAATAAAGTAAGCCATATCAATTTGGTATGAGCCTATGTATTTCCTTGCCTAGTTCTACCCTAGCCACCGCCACCCTCCCTGTACCCCAGCCACCGACACCCTTCCTTACGCTGCCGATCCCCCTCTCCGTCCCAATTCTCCCTTGCGTGCCGCTAAACCCCAACGCCCTTTCCCGGCCATGGCCTCTAGTGATGACGCTCATATTACCGCCTCCATCAAGAATGTCCAGACTCAAGTGCTGGCCAGCAAGGGGCGGTTCGACAGGGACGTGTCCCATTATTCGTCGTCCTCGACATCGCTGTCGTCTCAGCCGCTCCACAAGCTATGTTTCCTGAATTACGACAGCACTGTAAATCCCCTCAAATGGCTGCACAAGGCAATTCTTCAAGGGCGTATGACACTCTGGAACCACCTCAAGGTCCCGATGACAGCGTTCTACATGGAAGGCCCCATCGGGCAGTGGTACTATTGCCTGGAGAAGAACCTCAATGTCCCATCGTGGGACGATTTAGTCACCGGTGTCTACCAGCGATTTGCCCCCCTGCGAAGCAACCCACTAGGGGAGCAATCCAGCCTTCGCCACATGGGCTCCATTGACGAGTTCTAGGAGCATTTTCTCCTCCTCCTATCACGCTGCGACGACGTCACCGAGAAGCAACAGATTGTGCTCTTCCTGGTAGGACTCCAGGAACCCCTCTCCACTAACATCGGCCTACAAAAACCTACGTCATTGGAGGAGGCGATGGCCTTGGCCTGGACGTACGAACGTTGCCTCCTCCTGACGGCAGACCTAGCCACGCCAGCTGGCCGACCCTTGTCATGTGCGACGCCGCACTCCTCGTCCATGTCCACGCTGCCCACCACCCCAGCATTCACCTCCAGCATCACGCCGAGCACTCCAATCAAGGAGCCACCACCGGCTGACAGCTTCAAGCGCATCCCAATGCAGCCTTGGGGGCCTATGCTTCAACTGCCCCGAGAAGTTATCCAGAGAGCACGCCAAGGTGTGCTCGGGCAAGGGCATCTACCTCCTCGACATCAGCACCGATGATGCGCCTTTCGACAGCAACATCGAGGAGCCCTGGGTGTCTGTCCATGCCATCACAAGCATCCCTGACAGCACCACCTTCTAGCTAGAAACCAGGGTCTGTGGTCGGGAGCTTCCTGCCCTGCTGGACTCTAGCTTTACCCACTGATTCATCACTGAGTCCGCTGCCCACCGGCTCAGCCTCGACATCACCCCTCGACTAGGACTTTCAGTGGGCGTGGCTAACGGCGACCGCGTCCTGTCGCCAGGTGTGTGCGTCACATTGCCCGTTAGTATCGGCGCCAAGGCGTTCATTGTGGACCTCTTCATTCTGTCACTGGGATGCTATGACCTCATCTTCTGTAGGATTTAGACCAAAATCCATGCTCTTCTGGGGCCATGACCACGTCGTCCACTGGAAGAGCATTGGCACCAAGCCCCGGCCTCAGTTGCATACCCTGCAGTTGGCCAACCCTTTGACCGGCCTCTTGGAGGAGTTCACTGACTTGTTCACAATCGTATGGTCTACCACCACCTCGGCCGTTCGACCACCGCATCCACTGCCTACTACTGACTGCGCCCTTTGTAGTGCACCCCTACCAATACATGCAGCTCCTCAAGGATGAGATTGAAGCCTAGCGCCAGACCATGCTAGACCAAGATATCATCCAACCCATCAAGTCATCTTTTTCATTGCCTATCTTCCTCGTCCGCAAACGCAATGGCTCTTGGCACTTCTGTGTTGATTATCGCGCCCTCAACTCCAAGACAGTGCCTGATAAGTTTCCCATCCCTGTGGTGGAGGAAATACGTGATGAGCTGAAGCATGCCATCTTCTTCACCAAGCAAGACTGCAGTGGGTACCACCAGGTACGGATGCACCCCAACGAGATGGCCAAGACATTGTTCCACACACATCACGGCCACTTCGAGTTCTTGGTGATGCCTTTCAATATCATCAATGCTCCTTTGACGTTCCAGACTCTGATGAATGACATCATGTTGCCCTTCCCTTGTCGTTCCGTGCTTGTCTTCTTCGATGACATCCTCATCTATAGCCGCTCGGAGACCGAACACAACCAGCATGTTCGGGCGGTATTCTCCACTCTGCACCAACATGGACTCCTCATCAAGCAGTCCAAGGATGCCTTTGTAGAGAGGCGCATCCACTACCTCGGTCATGTGACCGAGAAGAGCGTTATCACTATGGATGGCGAAAAGGTCTAGGCGGTTCAGGAGTGGCCACTGCCACGCAACATCATGACATTGTGTCGTTTTTTAGGGCTCCGTGGGTATTACTGTCGGTTCATCCACAACAATGGCGTCATTGTCATGGGCCTCGTCAAGCGCGACACGTTTGTTGATGGCATTTAGCCACGTCAATTATGTACCACAAGTGCACGGGTCGGCTGTAGCTTTTTCCTTAGAGTTTCCCCCATGGTTATCAATCCGTGGAAGAAGGAGATCACAACGCTTATATAAGCACTAACTATGTTGATTATTAGTTTTTTGTGTTTTGGTTGGTGTATCAATAGATCTAATCTACTAAGTCTAATCTAACTAATTTAGGGTGAGGAAAGCGAGGTTAGGTTAGTGAGCACAAGATATAGAGAATGTTTGCCCTTAGGTCAACGGATCGCAAGGATAAGCAACCACCGAGTTAAAGCGCCAATCTAATCTATCAAGTTCCCAAAGCCGATGTTGTTTCCCCCACACTCATCACACAACACTAGGTGTAGAAGCACATCAAACCTAGGGAACCGAAATCTATGTACAAGATAAATCAAATTCACAAAGTATGTCAGCGATTACAAACCAATGTCACCCTACAACCCTATGGACAAACGAGGTCTTCACCCCATGAAGCTAATCATGACAATGGAGTTCACGGTCTAGAAGTTCTCGGCGAAGAACTTTGCCGTTCTCCAATCTTGTCGCCGTTGTCAGCTTCCTCTAGTGTATGTTTTGTCGATTCGGTAGCTCTCTGGTGGGAATTTGCGTCAGTTTCAATAAGGTCTGGGCTTTAAATAACCCGAGGAAACCCTAGCTCGAAGGGGAGGTGAAACAGGCTCAGAAAGGGGCTGGGCCGGCCATCCTAGGCCTTTTCTGACCCATCTCGGCCTCATCTTTCGTGTGTAGGCTTCTCACAACTTTGGTAGCTTATGGTCTTCACATATGTGGGCCTTTTCACGTCGTTTGCTTGGGATAAAATTGGTTCTTTGAAAACCTTCCAAATGTCCACTGGATTTGTCTTGATCCCGAAGTTATCCGAGTGCATTCTTCAACCCTTAGCCCTTGCACATCCTTGGAGGTTGGTCACGATCTCGGTCTTCATCCAAAAGTGTTCATTTATAGCTCAAAATCCTACAAAATCACAAATCCTCCAAAAATATGTGCATATGCGAAAACAGGGTTTTTTCACGTGCCAAGTGGCGGGATAGTATAAGAATTAGCCCAAAAACTCCTCCTAAATGATACTAAAAAGGTATAGCTAAGAAGCGCCAACAACCCCTCCATGCTTAAACCTTGGTCGTCCTCGAGTAAGTCCAAGAGCTTCACTTAATAAGGAAATCAGCGTTGCCCTTCAATACCTTCACTGTTCTTAGTCATACATAACAATACACATTGCTCTCTCAAAGTATTTAGCATTTAAATTTCAAGTTCTGACTGGCTAATTTTCATTATGGAAGACAGACTAGCAATAAATAACAAGCCACAATAAATAAATGCAATGCTCTCGAACTTAAGTGAACTTCAAACATTTACCTTGTTCCAAGAGTTTTCCAAAAAGATACATATCTAACATAAGTGAGGTTCTGTTGCAAAAGTTCATGGAAATGCTCAACTCATCAAGTCACTCAATCCTATACTAGATTATCTTCAACCTATTCTACTCATATGAAAGTGGAAAGCAAATGTGCATCTTGGTAGGTAAAAGCAATCCTAGCAAAACATTATACTTGAAATATTGTCAAACTAAGAGAGAGATCTGTTGGAATTACTAAGACTAGTCAAAAAGGTCATGGAAAATAATGTTGAGAAGGGAGAGGGATGGAACTCACGCTTTTTAGATATTGGATATGTGCAAGTAGAAAATGGGTGATCCTGAGACACAAATGAAGTTCTCGTTATCAGATTGCACATGGTTGGAAGTTTTGAGTATGGATTTCTCCTCAAGGCACTTGGGAATTAAATGAGGCAAAAATAACTAAGCAGCATTTTATTTTGTCTCTTTTTCCTTTTCCTTCTTTTTTCTCTCTTTTTTTATTTTGACATGCCTTGTGAGCATGTGGCATACCTTTTTTGGGCATGCATCTTTTATTTTATTTTATTTTCTCTCTTTTTTTTTCTTTTTGCTCCTTAGAACTTTCACAACATGATACTTACTCGGCACAAATCGAAGGTATGAGATACTCCTCCCCCATGCTTGAATGATTCTCGTCCTCGAGCATAAAAGAGGGGGGAAAATATGGCCGTCGAGTTAAGTATGAACAATGTTATCTATCTAGAATTTATTCCATACTCAAATTGAGTTGTGGTCTAGGAGGTAATCACAAAAAGATATTTGGGTTTATGGGTGGATGCCCAACGAAGTTTTTGAGATTTCCAATGCGAAAACTCACAATGCATGGATAAAAAGGCTAGCATTAAAATTTTACATAAAAGGAATGACCAACTTCTTAGTCCCGTACCATAGAAATCAATCATAATCCAACTCATCGAAATACGAGTTTGAAATCCAAAGGTTTCATCATAAGAAAAAGCTATCATCGTGATAAGGTTATCGGTAGATAGCGAAGGAATTAATTTCTCAATAAAACAACACAAGGTATAAGGTTGTCGGTAAAATTAAATCAAAGAGCAACATGAATATGTGGGTCAAGAATTTAGTCATTTAACCTCCATAAATAAAAGAGCCAGTATTTAACCATTTAATTTTATTTAATAGAGAGCAAATAGTCAAGTCGTATGTAACATAGCATCGGTAAAACAAGGCGGCAACTTTCATCATTTTTCCATAAGCAAAAGCTATCATCGTGATAAGCAAAATATGATGGTGACCATTAAAAACAAAAACAAAACTAGGTTGTCGTCCTAGAAGGCATGTTATTAACAAGGGAGATATATACAAAGGTTTATATAGTTGAAGGAATACATATATACAAGCATATAGAAAGATATGAAGAAGAGAAGGTTGAGGAAGAGTTACCGTCCTTTCGATGCTTGTAATGTAGCGTGGCCTCCCCCATGCTTAAACAATGTGCGTAGCACGGAAGAAGAATCTTGAGCATCTTGTGGCAACCATGATATACTCGTCCAAGAAGTTCTCCCCCATGCTTAGCATGGTGCTAGGCATGGGAAAAGAAGATGGACCGTCTTGTAATTCTTGAAGTGCCTTCCCCATGTGTTTGGATATTATCGTCATGCTTCTTCTCCTTCGTTGCCTCAATTTTCCTTCAACTTCCTCTTGATGTCATTCCGTCATGCCTGCAAAATGTTTTACATGCACACTCTACCCCTGGGATGACGGTCAGGAGTAGAAACAAATGCTAACAAACCAACCATCCCTACGATCCCAACTTGTGGCATAGCTAACTTAGTAAAAGAAAAATAAAAGCTTAGTGAGTGTATGTGTGTGCAGGTGTTAATGAAAATTGAATGACAATGAGGTGGATGCAAAATGCACATGCAAAATTAGCAAAAACAAGTGTTAACAAGGTTTAGGTATAGGTTCAAGGGTGTCCTATGTTTTGGCTTAAAACAAGAACTATGAAAAGAGAGTTTTAGGTACAGAAATTCTAGCTAAGGTGGTTTTTGAAAACAAAAGAGAACAAAGAGTTAGATTTTTAAATTGAAAACAAAATTGTTGGGTGTACTACCTGACAGTATAAGAACCCCGTCCGGTATTCCCGGGCAGGTAGGCTTACCTTAAGAAGGCCTACCTGGTTGGGGGCCGCCAGAAGAACACCGACTAGGGTTTTCCCCTGGTCGGTGGGATGACTTAGCGCCCAAGATAAAGATCCGCCAGATCTAGCGATAAGATCAATAATATCCCGAAGAGTTTAGGGGAGTTAGGATTATACTTGTAAAGCAATCCTTATCTTTCCTTCCCTCGGTCCCCTCCATCTCATCTCATATCTCCACATAATACACAAAAACCTCATACAGGACGTAGGGTTTTACTCACCTTGAGGCCCAAATCTGTCTACATCGTGTGTCTTGTAGCCACCTTGTTCTTGAGCTTAGGCGACTTCCCTACTCTCATTTAGATCTACACTACTTGGGCTACCCCCTAGTAGAATCGCCGGTCTAAAACACTGACATCTGGCGCCCACCGTGGGGCTATCGCCACAAGCTCCTTCGACAAACAAGATGGTGACTCTCTGCCCTTCCGTCATGATCAAGTTCGAGGAGGGTAACATCTTCTCCTTCGGCTCGTGGGTCGGCGTCGCCGACTGGGACGGCGTCCTTCACTGGACACTGGATGAAGTCGCCCAACCAGAACCGACCGCCGTCTTACGTGCCACACACCGGGAGGAAAGTCCTAGGCACGTCTCCGACACGATCTCTGGCGCATACCCGACACAGAGAAGTACCTGGATCCCAGTCCGCGAGCCAAGCACGGACTGCGACCGTGAAAGCCGGCCAGCTACCAGGCCGGTAACCACGTCCTCTCGCCCTGAAACGCGGTTACCATCCGGGCTCCACATCACGGCAATGATTGAGAATGACATCATTAATAGATCTGTTACCCTCTCACAACGGGGTAACCAATCTATGCCGCCTCAGCAGATCAATCGCCAACAACCGCGGTCCTCTCATCAGGCATGTCCAAGCCTCCCCGAGCAGAAGCACCGCCGCGGCGCCGAGAAACCACCTTAGACCGCGTCGACTCCCTCTTGGAATAGATCCGATCTGCGTCAGTTTCCCTTCTGTTTTGAAGAACGCTGGACAGATCTACCAACGTGCATTGTCAAAAACAACACACGCTACGCTGCACAAGATTGAACCATGCGTGCAGAAGGCAACACCCCGGAGGACGCTGGGGGGTTTGATCATCTCCGACACCCCCGACGGAGTGGTCGTTCACTGGCCCGATACGGATCGTTCCACCATCTTCCGCGACAACGATGAATCATGCATGATCTCCATCATCTCCGGCGAGGTCCCCCAAAATCCCTTTCAAACGGGTCGGGACCTCTCTCCGGACGCGACCTCCACGGTACTCATCGACTCCTACAATGATGACGCTCACGACCCCGAGCGTGAGCTCTACGCTGGGGAAGGCGGATCACACCAAGTCAATCACCGTCTCGCCAAGGAATTCGAGCAAGGAGGTGCCTTCACCACACCAACTGCCAACATCATCAAGGCAACACCTCCTGGAAGGCGTCGAGGATCACCCGGTGATCACTGCAGCCAAAGATCTCTTGGAAGTAGCAGCGATCCAGACTAACAAGCTCGACCTGATGCGATCGATGACCCACACGGCGGGAGGAAGCTGCAGCCACCAATCCAGTCGTGAAAGAAGCCACTACGGCAGCTCGAGCCAAAGGCGTATCCAACACGATGACCATGAAGCCAGCAGCGGAAGCCATGCCAATCCTTCCTATGACCTTCGCGGGAAGCTCAAGCAGAAAGATGCAAGAAACCGCCTTATCGAGATGCGCAGCGAGCACGACGCCAAATATGACGGCATCCGCGCCTTCTCCAACGACATACGTACCTACAATTACCCGGCCGAATTTAAAGAATCCAACGTCGACAAGTACGACAGCAACTCAGATCCCAATCTCTGGTTGCGTTGGTACTCCACTGCGATTGAAGCTTCGGGAGGGGACGACAAGGCCAAGCTCCTATACTTCGCCGTTGCCATGGAGGCTTCTCCGCTCACCTAGTTGGAAGCCCTTCCTGAGCGTTCCATTGAAAGTTGGCACACCCTCAAGAAGGAGTTCGTCAACAACTTCCAGGGCTCTGCCAATCGCCTCGGAACAAAATACGACCTCGCCACCTGCAAGCAGAAGCCCGACGAAAGCCTGCGTGACTACAATCGTCGTTTCTGGGCGAAGAAGTCCAAGTCCGTCCAACTCAAGGATGAAGAAATCATCACCGCGTTCCAGCAAGGCATCCATGATCGCTACGAGTTTTGCCAGTTCTACAGAAACAAGCCCAAGACGCTGGAAGAACTCCAAGATCTTATGGACACATGGACCGACACGGAAGATGAGGAACAAGAATGCTTTGGCAAGCGTAACCGTGGAGGTGGCAACAACACCGATCGCAAGCCTCAACATGGCAAGCAACACCAGGACTCCTATAGCTGCAACCAGGGTAACTCCGGCAAGCGGCACCCTGGAGATACGGTGGCTGCGCTCCAAAAGGATTTAGGTTGGCTATGGGTAGGTTGTTTTTAACGGTGTAAGGAGGCTAGTCAAAGTTTTTCATTAGAATAAAGATAGAAATCAATAAAGAATCAATTCTACCTCTATTAGATTTATTTTATTTTTTTTATGGTTGGGTTTGATGGGAGGCTTAGGAAACACAGATTTTCACAAAAAGAGTTATAAGATGCAACATACTAATGCACATGAGGTGGGTAATTAAAGATATGGCATGAAAAGGTGGTGGCATAAAATAAAGAGAGTTAGCCTAAATTAACTGGCCACAAGTTTAGAATCAAACGGTGGTGCCATGCTTCATTCATCTCTCTAAAAGACACAAAGAAAAAGACTCTTAACACTAATAGGCACATAAAAAGGGTCTACAAGTTTTCCAAGATCAAATAACAAAGTGCACTCTCAATAACATTTAGAACAAACAACATGATTTTACTTGATGTTCCGATTAAAGAGCATAATATAGACAGTCATATTAATATATAGGCTAAACAAAAAGACCAGGTTGCCTTCCGCAAAGCGCTTCATTTAAAGTCATAAAGCTTGACTTTCTCACCTACCTTCAAAACGTTGCAAAGCCATGGTCCTTCATGCAAGAGATGAAGGTATTCCATGCAGTTTTTATTGCACTTCTCATGTTGTGCTTGATCAATCCCGCTCAATGGAAAACTTGCCCAATCATAATTCACATCGTCGTCACCTCCTTCTTCGTTGTCCCTTGTTGCTACCTCATCTTCAATGATTTTTCCTCTTTTTACAGATTGGAAATTGTGCCGACCAAGTGATCCAATGCAAAATCTTCGTTGTCCCTTGTTGCTACCTCATCTTCAATGATTTTTCCTCTTTTTACAGATTGGAAATTGTGCCGACCAAGTGATCCAATGCAAAAATCTTCTTTCCAACAAGTCATCATTTGCCCAAAATGCATTCTAGTTGAGAGAGTTATGCTCGTTTTACTCCGGCACTGCAATCTGTCCCATGCTGATTTCAGCACGTGCAACTCCGGTGTTCGTGATATACCTCCTCCCATGAGTCTTCAATTTCATCAATCATGGATGTGTTGGACCCGGGACTTGATGGTGGTCCTGAATATTCAACTTTCTTACATTGTGGATCGTTGTACTTGTGCACAAAATTGATGAGAGTAACAACGTTCGATCTTGAAACTTGGAGATGTTGATGATGGTGTTCAGAATTTCGGGCATTGCTTCTCTCCTAATCATTCAAGATACATGTCCTACATGGTTAATGAAATTCGAGACTTCTCCCGACATGTGCTCTTTTAAGGTCATGAGCTTGACCAAGCGCAAAGAAAGATAGCGACATGCAAAACTTATTGTAAACATATGCATCCATAATCACAACCACAATTAGATTGTAGCATCAAAACATGTTGTAATTAAAAATAGCATATGATTCTTGCATAGCATTTTGTTCTTTATTAGGCAAAGGTTCTTTAGGCATAAAATCAATGGGTTCAAGCACAAATACTGCCTCTTTATCATTCTCAAGGAATTCTAGCCTATAATCATGATCATCATAGGATAAAGGCATAGAAATCAAATTGTCATCCATACTCTCGGTTGAACATGAGTGTTTCAAAATATTTTCATCAAAATCAATAGTATCTTGAGAGTTTAATGCATACCTTACTCTTGGAGTTATTCCATCATGAGTGATTTTTGATTCATCCATTGGGTTTGAGAGCAAATCAATCACAAAAATCGGAGGTGGTTCTCCACAATCTTGTTGCAATTCCTTCTATTGTATTAAGTCTTCTATGTCTTCAAATTTCTCCTCTTCCAAACATCTGTGTTGCACCTCTAGCTCTTCGGTTGCTTCCATTAACTCCTTGTCTTGATTGTCATGAGATGTTCCATTCTTCGTGGCTTGTCGGAGAGGGTCGCTAAAAGAGTCAACAAAACGAACGCCCTCTGCCTCTTTCTTATTAAGATGTAGAGGTGAAGCACAACAACCACTTGGACGGAAATTGAAGTCATGTTTAATCCCATCAAGCTCAAAAGTTAAGATTCCTCTTTCCACATCAAGAATTGCATTAACCAACTTTAGAAAAGGTTTGCCAAGAATTATATCATCAGTCATCCACGCTATTATCAAGCACAAAAACGTCGGTTGGAACAATTTTACCCGCAATGGAAACATCTAGACTTCAAATCGCTCCTATATGCCTAGTAGTTCTACCATCTCCCATTGTCAATTCGATGGTTGTAGGAACAAGATTAAAAATTTCAGCAAAGAGCTCATCATAAATATCAAATGTCATAATACTAACATGAGCTCTACCATCACATACAGCCTTGTCAATTACTTCTCCATTTATTTTGCAGCTTATATGTGGAGTGGTTAATGACATAGCTTCGTCATGTATACTTGGTCTAGGTGCGCGAATGGCGACGACCTCAGTTCTATCCCTTTCTCTTCATTGAAAAGTTTTTGAATGGTCCCTCCGACCGATTCATCTTCCAATTCATATCCCATGTGTGGATTTGAAAGGAAGTCTGGTTCTATGGCTCTCACCGATCTCTTTTGATTTTGATGAGGTGTTCTCTTGTCATACAAATCTCCATAATCAATCGATATCCAATCCATTTGCTCGAACACCTTTAGCGGTCTTGCATTCGCCAAAATTTTTCTTTCTCATCCTGAGTCTTCTTTTGATACATCTTCATCTAGAGTCGCTCCCACATCTTTTTGATGCTTCCGTTGTTCTTCCTTCGACTCTGGGGTGTCTTCTCCAGAAAGTCCAGCAAGTGTTTCCACTTGAGTTTCATGCTTGATCTTTCATGGAAGGTTTTTTTCCCAATCTCTTTGTACGGCTGCCCCCTTGCTTATTCTTTGTAGTATTTGGATGGATTCCATGAGTGTTTTCTCTATGAGGTATCCTCCTGCGCACACTTGAACAAATTGCATGCATTCGGAGGTTAGATTAAAAATAAAAGGCATGTAGGAGCACATCACCGGGGAGGCCGAGCCTATGTCCTTGTGTAGTCAACATGTTGAATGTTTCCCAAGCTTGATCTATCCCTTCATTCTCCCCTTGCTTGAAGGTGATCACCTCCATAAGGATGTGATGGAACTTGCTTGCTGGGATGAAATCTCCACAAAACCTCCTCATAAACTCATCCCACTTCCCTTTTGCATCAAAGGAAGTGAACGCATACCATCTTTCCGCCTTATCCGCAAGTGAATATGGGAAAAGATTCCACTTGAACCAATCTAACGGAACTCCATCTTGCCACACCGTGTTACATACCATGGTGAAGCGCTCGATGTGCTTGTATGGATTTTCTGTCTCCTCTCCTCTAAATGGATTTTCCACCACCATGTTGATGATTTTGGCCTTGATCTCATACCCTATGGCTTCGGGCACCAAATCTGATTTTTTAATGTTGATGTCCTCTGGTCGCGGCCTTGCGTAATCCATTAGAGATCTTTCCTCTCCACCCATGGGTGGGATGAAGAGGGCCATCTAGAAAAACAAAACTAAAATGAAAACAAAAACAAAAATTTCAAGAGAGAAGGTTAGGGGTTAAAAACAAACAAAATTAATACAAAGATAAACGTAGCAAAACTTTCTTGTTCCCCGGCAATGGCGCCAGAAAAGCTTGTTGACGGCGTTTAGCCACGTCAATTATGTACCGTAAGCGCATGGGTCGGTTGTAGCTTTTTCCTTAGAGTTTCCCCCAAGGTTATCAATCCGTGAACAAGGAGATCGCAACGCTTATCTAAGCACTAACTATGTTGATTATTAATTTGTTTGGGTTTTGGTTGGTGTATGAATAGATCTAATCTACTAAGTCTAATCTGACTAATTTAGGGTTAGGAAAGCGAGGTTAGGTTAGTGAGCACAAGATATAGAGAACGTTTGCCCTAGGGTCTACGGATCGCAAGGACAAGCAACCACCGAGTTTGTTGTAACACAGTTTTTCTTGTATTACAAACAGTGAATAAGTCACAATTGACTTCTTTTTCGTTCCTCCAAAAATTGTCCTCTACAGTTACTGTTGACCTGCTATTTATAGGGGTCAACCTCGCATGTTTACAAGACCGTTACTTGCCGCCAGAAATACTACACCTATCCTAGCTTTTAGATGACCGTTGCTTCCCGCCAATCTTCAACTTAACCTCGTTACAGGAGACAGATTCGTTCTGGCATTTCCTTGTCTCGCGACCAGCCTCGTATTATCGTCTTCTTTGCCTCGACTTCTTCGGTCTTGCTCGAGGCTTTAACCTCTTCGAATTAGCTTCGCGCTCGTCATCTTTGTCTTGACTTCTCTAACTTCGCCTGCGACTTTAACCTCTTCGAAATTAGCTTCGCATTTGTCTTCTCCGTTCTAACCTCTTCAGTCTCGCCTGCAGAAATAGAAAATACGATTCCAAGGGGCGTCTCCCCAACAGTAGCCCCTTCGTCCTTGGATTCGAGTTCGCTACTGTTCATCCCTCGAACTCCTGGGATGAAACCCAAAAGGCGTCCCCTTGGATTAATTTGGCTGTTACTTTGGCGCCTTTTCACGGCGCAAACTTCGGAACTTACCGCGCCTATAAATTGCAGAGGTTACCCCCCCTAAAAGTTACCTTCGCTTTCGCCTTTGACCTCATGCAATTGTCTTCGCTCTGCTTTAGCTCTCATTTCTGACCTCGTGCTACTGCCTTCGCTCTTCTCTGATTGTTGCTGCTTGTTAAGATTTTTGAAGTGCTTCGTGATTGAAGAAAGGTTAGTTTTGAAGAATCTTTGTCCTCGTTTCTTGTTTTGTTATGTTTTTAATTTGTTTTCGTTATTAGTTTCGGGATGGCTCATATCAAGTCTGCTGCTATTCCGACCCCTGATGCGGAGAGAGAGGATAGTCCTGTAGCTTCTAACCCAGGGAGCGAAGACCTGGAGGGAGTCGAGGCCAATGTCGATGAGCTCGTTGGAGAATCAGCTCCAAAGACCCTTCATTTTGGTCGGTCCTCTGTTACCGCAGGCATGATTTCAACTTATGAACAGAATGGATTTTTTCCTGCTGGTGTTGGCCGTGCTCCGGGTCACGAAACTACCCCTGATGCTCAGGTTGGAGAGGCTGTCGTTTTTACTGATTTCTTTACTGCTGGTCTTCGATTTCCCTGCGACCCTATGCTACCTCAGATATTTGACCGATTCAACGTCAAGCTTCATCAACTGACACCAAATTCGTTTGTTCAACTATCAAAATTTTTCTGGGGAGTGAAAACATTTGGTGGTGAGATTGACGTTGATACCTTCGGTCGTTATAATGAGCTTCATCTTCAGAAAAGGTCGGTATTTCTGGAAGAAGGCGGCGAAGAGCATATTGGACAGTTTGGTGTTGCAACCTTTACTTCGCGTCGTCGAAGTGCAGCCCTGAAGATTACCAAAGTTGACTTCTCCCTATGCTCAGCGAAACCGTTGGGATGTGAACTGGCCGAAATCCTGGTTCTATGTTAAGGTTGGTTTCGCTACACCAAATTCCAGTGAAGTGCATTATCCATTTGCTGGCCCCCTTGGCAACATAGAAATATCTACCGTGATTGATTTCGATAGAAAATCTGAGTCTTTTAAGAAGAACAGTCCTTGCTTTCATCATGCTACCCGACGACTCACAGGCCGTGATGTTGTTGAAGAGTTTTTGGCTGCCAGAATCTGGCCCTTGGGAACAGACTGGAAACCATTTCGAATTGAGGAGAGACAGATTCCTGGTTTCGATTTGCCTACCACCTTTGCTGTTTTTGGACTTACAAAACCTGAAGGTGTTAGTGATGAAGAACTTGTTTCGAATGTTGAGTGGGCTGCGAGGTCTTTGGTTGGTCCTTTCACTGAAAAGGAGAAGAAGTCAATGATTGACTTCTTCGAGAAAACAAGTCGTCTGAATCGCCCGTGGATGGAAATGGGCGTTCAGTACGGGGACAGGGTAAAACCTTCTAAGCCCCAGAAACGTATGAAAGCCGTTGGAAATATTGGATCCGAACAAGCTGGTGTGTCACGAAGATATAAAAAGACTTCGTCAAAGGTTCTAATATCTTCGAGTCAAGACGCTCCCCAAACGAAAACAAAGCTGCTCGAGGCTCAGAAGAGGAAAACTGCTTGTGTGCAACAGCCTGCCTCAGCGCCTACCAAGAAACCTCGACTGACTCGAAAGGTGGATTTGTCTCTCCTGGATAGTCCAGAAGCCGAAGCTGAAGCTGAAAAGGAAAAAGAAAACTATTGAAGCAGCTTGTGGACTTCTAGGAATTGCTGGCATTACTGGCGATGACCTCGGCACATCGGGGTTTATGAAGGATTTGGCAGGTACTTCTGCTGCTTCGGGTGAAGGTTTGTTTGTTCCTTTTATGAAATGCCCCGGTGCTAGAATGAGTCTCACAGGCTCGATATCAAGTGTTGTTTCGAAATCTCCAAGAGAATTCGATCCAAACTTTCTTGAGCTCTTAGAGCATAACTTCGGCTTGTATTCCACAGAACCAGCCGTCGAGGCCATGAATGTTGAGGAAGATAAAGTAGCCGAGGCCAAACACGAGGTCAGTAATTTTAGTTGTACTGTACTTGACCACTAAATTTCTTTTATTGTTTTTGCTTACTTTGCTTGATATTTTTAGGTCGAGGTTGTGGATGTCAAGGGTAAAAAGATCCCTGAAGAAACATCTACGAAGCTCTCTCAAGACTTGGCTGCTTCTTCTTTTGTTGATCTTGGTGAAGATACTGATGAGATGCGAGGTGAGAAAGAAAAAATTCTATCATCACTTCATGTTTAGTTTCGTTTTTGATTCTTATATTTTGTCTTCGTTTTTATAGGTTATAAAGCATCATTGGAAAATCTTAGTTTTGAAGAGCTATCTCGCTTGAGCGTCTCCACAGCGCGCAAGGTTCGTGCTTGCTTCTTACTATTTTACCCTCGTCTCTTCCTTTCTTTATATTTGTCTTACGTTTTTGTTTTCGATTTGCTTCCTTAGGTTAAGCTGATCAACGCGGTTTGTGCTTCAAAGTCCAAAACCGCTGTTGATCGACTTCGTTTCTTGGAGAAAGAGAATGAGAGGCTTCGGGAAGTCAATGACAAACTTCGCAAAGATTTAACTAAGATCGAGGACGAATGGGACACTACAGATAGAAAATCTAAAGCCTTGCAGAAGGACTTTGACGAGAACCTGATTGTGATCGAGAACCTTCGTGATGCCGTGGTTCGCGAGTCCGATGCTGCGAAAGAGGCTAAAACTAAAGTGTCTTCCCTCGAACTTAAGTTGAAGGAAGCCGAAGATTCTCTAGCCTCGTCCAAGACTCTTGACGCTGAGAAGATAAATCGAATTTTTGATTCGTATTCTAGCTCGCTCAAGCAGTTCGGAGCCACTCCTTACGCTCTTCCGAAGGACTTAAACATTGATAATTTCTTATCTTGGATTGAAGAGGAATTTGCTGGTCTCGGGGACGTGTTTTCTATTGCTGGCGACAACTTCGCACTCACCTGCACCGATGGCCTCGGCAGATTTCTTGAGAAAGAAGATAAGGAACTGCTCCTTCGGGTTTCCGGTCCCGGATTTCGTTTTACTGACTTCGGAGATCTGTCCTCATCCTGTTCTAAAGAAGTCGAAACTATGAAACGTCGTTTCTTACGAGACTTCTGGAACGTCTATGGGCGAGATATGGCTAAGGACTCCTCTTCGAAGGTAAAAAACTTTTTCTGTATAACTTTGCTTCTTCTTCTCTTTTTATTATTGTCAAATATTCTAAGTCTTTTGCTTTGTTTCTTCACCAGGAAGAAACTGAGGACGCAGAAGCTGAAGAAGCTGAAGAAGGAAAAGAGGAAGTAAGCGAGGGAGAAGAAGATGAAGCCCTGGATTCGCCTCGTGATGATGACGAAGCTGAGTCTCCCCGAGAAGAAGGAGAAATCTAGTCACGAGTCGAAGTTAATTATTGTAAAGAACTTGTTGCAAGTTATGAGCGATGTTTGTGAACTTCAGAGCGACTTAAACATTGAAATTGTTCACAATTTTGTCTATATTAACCTCGTAATTATCTTCGGTCTTTGTTTCGAAGTGCATGCGTCGGACTCGTACAATTTCTTTTCATTTGAAATTGTTTGTACATTATCTTGTTTCTATAAGATCATGACCTTTAGCTTCGTTTTCGCTATAGAAAACGCTTAAATATTCTTTGGCCTCTAATTCCCTTGTTAACTCGAGAAAACCTTGGAGCGGATGTGCTTTTCTCCATATATTGGCTTCTAATTCCCTTGTTAACTCGAGAAAACCTTGGAGCGGATGCGCTCTTCTCCATGATCGCACAACTTGAGAGGGCGTTGCTGTACGAAGCATCTATGGGCCCTGTGCTGTTGTTGGTCTTTAGCCTGGCCAGATCATGCCGTCGAGCGTTCCTTTGATTCCTGCTGCCTCTCATTTCTAGGGAAAAATTTTTCTTTTTCATTTGCTTTGCTTTTTCTCTTGCCGAGGCTCGTCTCCCCCCTTCTCTTTTATAGTGGTCTTTGGACCCTTGGTGAAATTATGATTTCACCTAACCTTGTGTCCTTTTTTAAAAAGTACAAGTTAGGTGATTCGTTTTAATGTGCTCGTTACTTGGTGAAAGCTTGTTTTTGAATAAATGCAAATGGGGGCTTCTCTTTTTAGCCTTTGAAAAAGGCGTCCCCTCCCACGATAGCCCCTTTGCGTTTATTCATTGCTTCTTACTTCGAGCAACGAATCTGAAAGATTACGTTCTCTTGTTTTACTTTCGAAATAGGGCAACTCTGTTGCTTTTTTCGTTCCCCTGATTTGATCTAAACTGTAGGTCTTCTTGCGAGGTTTTGTTTCTAACCTCTTTCTTAGACGATTTTGTTCGAGATCTTTTTGGCGAGGTTACTTTTCTGACCTCGACCTTGGACTGTTTTGCTCAAGGCTTCTTTTTGCGAGGGTAATATCTCCAACCTCGGCCTCGAACTATTTTGTTCGAGGTCTTATTTTTGCGAAGTTATATTTCAACCTCGTCCTCGAGTTATTTTGCTCGAGATCTTCTTTTTACGAGGTTATATTTCCAACCTCGGCCTCGAACTATTTTGTTCGAGGTCTTATTTTTGCGAAGTTATATTTCAACCTCGTCCTCGAGTTATTTTGCTCGAGATCTTTTTTTTACGAGGTTATATTTCCAACCTCGGCCTCGAGCTATTTTGCTCGAGGTCTTCTTTTTACGAGGTTATATTTTCAACCTCGGCCTCGAGCTATTTTGCTCGAGGTCTTCTTTTGCGAGGTTATTTTTCAACCTCGGCCTCGAGCTATCTTGCTCGAGGTCTTCTTTTTGCGAGGTTATTTTTCAACCTCGGCCTCGAGCTATCTTGCTGGAGGTCTTCTTTTTGCGAGGTTATTTTTCAACCTCGTTGAATTTTTTGCTCAAGTGCTTTTAGGGGAATCTCCTTAAACGATTTTCTGGAGAGATTTACATAGGTTCGCCTCATTAAAAACCTCACCTCCAGTTTCCTGGAGCCCCTTTTGTGAGGAAAAGAGTACGACCTTTTGTGATGAAAGAAAAAGAGAAGAGAGGTGCTACGTATTTGTGCTTATAGCTTCGCACATTTACGAAGTTGACCTTTACAAAAAGAACTGAAACTTGGAAAAAAAACTGTACAGCTTTATTTGTTCCGATTCTAGTTATAGTACTTGCGAAGTTGTTCTACGTTCCATGAGTGAGGTAATTCTTCTCCATTTTCGGTGGACAGATGATAAGACCCTGGCCTCGAGCTTTTGGTGACAATGTATGGTCCTTCCCATTTTTCCTCGAATTTGGATAGGTTTTCTGTGTTATGCTTTCTTTTGATTACCAGGTCCCCAATTCTTATCTCTCTTATCTTCGCCTTTGGGTCGCGCCACTTTCGTGTTTGCCTTTGATATGATTCGAGGTTATGTGAAGCAACAAGTCGATCGACTTCGATTAGGTCCTTTTCCACCATTTCTTTTTCACCTTCGTCATCACTAAGTGTTACCCTTAGTGTTTTGGCCTTGATTTCTTCTGGAACCATTGCTTCAGTTCCGTATAGCAGTCTGAAAGGAGTGAACTTGGTTGCTCTGGATTCTGTGGTATTATGTGACCATACTGCGATTGGCAAATCGTCAATCCATTTTCCCTTTTTGTGGTCGAAGAGCATCTTCCTTATAGCTGAAAAAATGATGCCGTTGGCTCTTTCAACTGCGCCGTTTGATTGCGGATGATATACGGATGCGTACTTCACTTTGGTTCCCATTGATATGCAAAAATCTCTGAATGATTCGCTGTCGAATTGCTTTCCATTGTCTACTGTTATTTCTTTTGGTACCCCGAATCTGCAAATGATGTTATGCCAGAAGAACTTTTGTATTGTATGCGAAGTTATCGATGCTAGGGCTTTTGCTTCGATCCACTTTGTGAAATATTCCACGGCAACTACTGCGAATCTGCAGTTTCCTTGAGCTGCTGGGAGAGGCCCTACCAAATCTATTCCCCATCTTTGCAATGGCCAAGAAGGTGTGATGAGCTGCAACAGTGAGCATGGAATCTTTTGATTGCTTGCGTTCTTTTGACATGCTTCGCATTTCTTTGCTACTTCGTCTGCATCTTTTATCATTGTTGGCCAAAACATTCCTTGCCTGACTGCTTTTGCTGCGAGGGCTCTTGGACCAATATGTGTTCCGCATATCCCTTCGTGTATGCTTTTTAGTATCGCTATTCCTTGTTCTTTTGCGATGCATTTTAGCCATGGTGCTGATATCCCCTTCTTGTACAGCTCTCCTTGTATTATCTGATACCCTTTTGCTCTTGCTGGTATTCTCTTGGCCTCGCTTGCTGAACAGGGTGTGAAATTGTTTTGTAAGTATGCCATGATTGGTGCTCTCCAATCTTCCCAGCAAATGTGTGCTAGATGCTGCTTTCTGATTGAGGGGATGGTCATGACCTCGTAAATTACGTCCTCAGGTAGTTCTTCCTTCTTTGCTGCTTTCTTGGCTAAGTCATCAGCTTCGTTGTTGTCGTTTCTGTGGATGTGCTCTACCGTGAATCCTTTGAAGTGTTTCTCCATTTCTCTGACCTCTTCGAGGTAATCGATTAGTTCTGGTTTTCTAGCTTCGCTATCCTTTTCGATGTGGTCCCTTGCTATTTTCGAGTCTGTCTTCACAATGAACCTTTGTTTTCCTAGTGATTTCATTTTTCGTAGCCCAAGCAGGAGTGCTTCATATTCTGCTACATTATTTGTGACTTGAATCTCTTGATTGCTGAATTCCAATCGTGCAGCGAATCTTGTTTTGATTCCGCCTGGTGAAACCAGTATTGCAGAGATCGCTGCTCCTTTGTTGCAATATGCTCCATCACAATAGACTGTCCACTGTTTTTCGTCTTCGTCTGAATTTTCATGCTTTGGAGAGGTCCAGTCTGCTATGAAGTCAGCTAATACCTGGGATTTGATTGCATTTCGTCTTACGAATTCGATATTGAATCCAGATAGTTCTGCGGACCATTTGCTGATCCTATTCGAAGCTTCTCTGTTTGTAAATAACTCGGCTAGAGGTTTGTTGGTGACGACTGTAACTTTGTGAGCTTCGAAATAATGCCTGAGTTTTCTTGATGCCATAAGCAATGCGTATGCAATTTTTTCGAGTTCAGAGTATGACTTCTTGGCTCCAGATAATGCTTCAGAAACGAAGTAGGCTGGCAACTGCTTCAGAATGCCTTCGATTTCGGTTTCTTGTACTATTGCCGCGCTTACTGCTGACTCTGATACTGCGAGGTAGAGGAGAAGGTCTTTTCCTTGTGCTGGTGGTGATAGTTTGATCATTGTCGCAAGGTACTGCTTTAGTTCTCTGAATGCTTTCGATTGTTCTTCGCCCCAGTTGAATTTCTGTGCATGTCTGAGAGTTTTGAAGAAAGGAAGGCTTCGTTCGGCTGCTCTTGGTACGAATCTGTTTAGAGCTGCGATTCTGCCTGTCAATTGTTGCACTTCCTTAACTGTTTTTGGCTCCTCCATGGATGCCAAGGCTTGTACCTTGTCTGGGTTGGCCTCGATTCCCTTTGATGTTACAAGGCATCCCAAGACTTTTCCTTTGGTTACTCCAAAGACGCATTTTTCTGGATTTAAGCTCAAGTTTGACATTCTTAGATTGTTGAAGGTTTCCTCGAGATCTTTGATGTGATCCGTTCTTTTGGTGCTTTTTACGACGAGGTCATCCACATAAGCTAACATGTTTCTGT
The DNA here is from genome assembly GCA_015342445.1 of Digitaria exilis. NCBI lineage: Eukaryota > Viridiplantae > Streptophyta > Magnoliopsida > Poales > Poaceae > Digitaria > Digitaria exilis. The sequence goes on from JACEFO010002656.1 coordinate 533,206, forward strand.
CAATTTGTGAGTTGAAAACTTTTTTGGTCATTCTTGAGAAAGTTGACCCTGCGTTTCTCAGCCCTTCTGGCATTCTGACGAAACAAAAAGTTCCGAAAGGTGTTATGAAGCTTGTCTTCTCCTCATCCTCTTGTTTCATCCAAACCTGGTGATACCCTGAAAAGCAATCTAGCAAGGATAGAATCTTGCTGTTGGCTGCGTCATCAACGACGCTATCAATTCTTGGTAGAGGAAAATCATCTTTTGGGCAATGCTTGTTTAGTGTTGTGAAGTCAATGCACATCCTCCATTTTCCGTTTTTCTTCTTTACCGGGACAGTACTTGCCAACCATTCTGGGTATTGTACTTCTCTGATTACTTTTGCTTTCAGTAGCCTTTCCACTTCGGATTTTATTCCTTCTACCTTTTCATCCGACATTTTTCTCAATTTTTGTTTTCTTGGCTTTGTCTTCGGGTTTATGTTGAGGCTATGCTCGATTATGGTTCTGCTGACACCCTTTAGGTCTGCAGCTGTCCACGCAAAGACATCCTTATTCTTTCTTAAGAAAGTTATCAATTCCTCCTCTTCTTGGGGGGTAAGGTCTGCTCCGATCGTGACCTCTCTACCTTCGACTCCTGGATCGAGAGAGACTCGCTTGGTGTGTTGTGCTTGAATAGCTTCTTTTACTTTTTCCACTTTGGGTTGCGATGGCGTCTTTTTGATCGATTCTGTTTGGACTTTATTGCTTGTTTGTTTCGTTTCTGCCTGCAAGAGGTTGACGTTTTTCTCGCCTGGGGTAATTCCTTGTTCGATGTCCCTTGCGACTTGCTGGTTTCCAAATACTGTGATTACTCCATTTGATGCTGGGAGTTTCATACAGAGATATGCCTGTCGTACAATAGCTTCGAACGTGTTGAGAAAACCTCTTCCGAAGATTGCATTGTAAGGGTAGTACATGTCGACTACGTCAAAGGTGATTCGTTCCGTTCTGGGATTACTCAGGTCCCCCAAAGTTACCGGTAATTCGATTTTTCCTAAGGCCCGGATTCTTTTTCCTCCGAAACCAATGAGTGGAGTTTCTGATGTTGTAACAAGCTTCTGCTGATATTCATTTGGTCGAAAGCACTAGCGAAGATAATATCGGCTGAACTGCCATTGTCTATCAGTATCTTTGTTAGCTCCCAGCCTGCCACATTTGTTTCGATGACCATGGCGTCAGTGTGAGGATAACATTGGAGTTTGAGATCCTGCTCAGTAAAAGTTATTGGAACATGTGACCAATGGGTTTTTACTACTGGGCCATTGGGTAGTATTGCGTGCACTCTTCTGAAATAGTCTTTTCTTTGTCTTTTGCTTTCGAAATCAACTGAAGATCCTCCTGCTATGGGCAGAATCATTCTGCGAGAGGGAATGGGACCCTTGGTGGGTGTTGAATTCGGTGTTGGAGCTGCTTGCATTACAGTTTCGTCTTTTCTTGCTGCGGTGGATTGGATTGAACTGTGCGCTTGTTGATTTGATTCGGACTGGGTTTGATGCCAAGCCAAACGAGGCTGGTGGTATGTTGAAAAGGATTCTGAATTCGTCGGGAGTTGTAGCTGCGGATTCGGCGTGTTATGAGGGGTGCAGTGCCAAGAGTTTGTTTGGACTGCGCGACCTTGATTGTTGTTTTGGTTCATTTCTTGCTTTACCCTGATGGTTATGGGACATCTCCCTGTACTGTGATCTGGGTTTTCGCCATGGAATTGACAGAACCAAGATCGAGATTGGCTTTCTTGTTGGCCTCGACCTCTTCCACGGCCTCTGCCTCGTCCGCCTCTTCCTCGTGTGGATGGGGAGCCGAAATTTTGCTTCGCTGCGTTTGATTCGTTACTATGTTGGCCGGTCTCGTTTTCTATGTGAAAAACTTAGGTTGGTCTGTTGTAGTTCTGCTTTTCGTATGTGGGCTGCTTATAGTTTCCGTTTGCTTTTCTGAGCATGGCTCTTTCGTTGATCCTTCTCCTGTGATCATCGTCTGATCTGCAAAATTTTTCCATCTCGTGGAAGAGTTCATGGAGGTTCCTTGGTTTGTTTTTGACGAATTCTGACGCGCATGGCCCTGGTCCCAACCCGTGAATGCATGCATCAATTGCTATTGAGTCTGGGATATCATCTGTTTGGGCCTTTAATTGGATGAAACGTTTGAAATATTGAGCTAATGGCTCTCTTTCCTCCTGTCTGCATGCGAATAAATCTCCCGAGGTTAGCAGTTGCCTATTGAATCCTTGGAAGTTTTGAAGTACTTTGGCCTTGAGTTGTTCCCAGCTGAAAATTGATCCTGGGCTTAGTCTCGTGAACCATGTGAGAGCCGGTCCTTCACAGGCTATGATGAATGATTTTGCGAGAACTAGCTCGTTTCCTCCTGCGGAAGCTACAGCAACTTCGTAGCTCATCAGAAACTGCCTTGGATCACAAGTACCATTGTATTTGGGCAAGGTGATGGGCTTGTACGAAGTTGGCCATGGTGCATTTTGAAGGCCTGGAGATAATGGTGAATTCGAGTCGAAGCTTCTGAAACCCGTGTTGCAATTTGTTGTTTCGGTGTTGTATTCTCTCTCGGGCTCTTGAATAGTTTCTTTGCTCGTATTGAGCTCGCTTTGGAGTCTCTGGAGCTCGTTCTTGGCCTCTGCAATTTTTCGTTTTTTCTCGGTTTCTTTTCTCTGGTTCTCTGCTTCCTTCAACAGGGCTTCTTTTTCTTGCTTAAGCCTCTCGATTTCTTGTAATAGTTGTTCAAGGCTAGCTTCTTCTCGATTTTGGTTATCATTGGTAGTGACTGGCTCTGGTGAAACTTGTCGTTCATCGTTTTCTCTTTCATTTTCGTGAGCTTTGGAGGTCCGTGGATCATCGGACCGTTGCTTTTTCTTTGGTGGCATCGTGAGTTTTGATTTCGATCCTAACACACGGACGGCGCCAACTGTTGTAACACAGTTTTTCTTGTATTACAAACAGTGAATAAGTCACAATTGACTTCTTTTTCGTTCCTCCAAAAATTGTCCTCTACAGTTACTGTTGACCTGCTATTTATAAGGGTCAACCTCGCATGTTTACAAGACCGTTACTTCCCGCCAGAAATACTACACCTATCCTAGCTTTTAGATGACCGTTGCTTCCCGCCAATCTTCAACTTAACCTCGTTACAGGAGACAGATTCGTTCTGGCATTTCCTTGTCTCGCGACCAGCCTCGTATTATCGTCTTCTTTGCCTCGACTTCTTCGGTCTTGCTCGAGGCTTTAACCTCTTCGAATTAGCTTCGCGCTCGTCATCTTTGTCTTGACTTCTCTAACTTCGCCTGCGACTTTAACCTCTTCGAAATTAGCTTCGCATTTGTCTTCTCTGTTCTAACCTCTTCAGTCTCGCCTGCAGAAATAGAAAATACGATTCCAAGGGGCGTCTCCCCAACAGAGTTAAAGCGTCAATCTAATCGAGCTACGAAAGCAGATGATCCCAAAGTTATCCAAGTGCATTCTTCAACCCTTAGCCCTTGCACATCCTTGGAGGTCGGTCACGATCTCGGTCTTCGTCTAAAAGTGTTCATTTATAGTTAAAAAACCTAAAAAATCACAAATCCTCCAAAAATATGTGGATATACGAAAACGAGGTTATTTCACATGCTAAATGGTGGGTTAGTATAGGAATTAGCACAAAAACTCCACCTAAATTGCACTAAAAAGGTGTAGCTAAGGAGCGGCAACAGCATTTCAGTGGGGAGAGGCCGCCACGGCTGCCTTCCACGCCCTCAAGGTCACCCTGATGGCTGCATCTATTCTGCAGCTTCCCGACTTCACACTAAACCCTTCGCCGTGGACTGCGATGCATCAGGTTCTGGCTTTGGGACTGTTCTTCACTAGAGCCAGGGCCCGATCGCCTTCTTCAGCAGACCTGTGGCGCGTCAGCACGCCAAGCTTGTCGCCTATGAGAGGGAGCTCATCGGCCTTGTCCAGGCCGTGCGCCACTAGTGGCCCTACCTGTGGACGACAGAGTTCATCCCTTTTTCTTCTCACTATTTTTATTATTCTTTTTATTTTTCCTCTTTTTCTCTCTGCGTTTTTATTCTCTCTACATTTTTATTTTTCCGGCTTTCTTCTCACTATGTTTTTTAAACACCATAGTGTTCTAGACTTTTGGTTTGCTTTTCGTGATGAATTTGTTTAAAGGTCACAGTGTTATGGGCAGATTAAATAGTTTGTTGTAGTGTCTGATCATGTCATGTCATCATTCTTGGCCTTTCCTTAGTAGTATGGCATATGTATCTTAATTTTGAAAATAAAAGAAATTTAATACTATGCTTACTAGTAGTATGACATTTCCTTTCTGAGGGGTTGACAAAGCAACCATTTTTTTTTTATTTTGCACGCATAGACATGATGATAACTTGGTTAGGCTCTTAATTTTTTTATTAATAGACTAAAATTAACTAGGAGATCTAATAGAACAAAGCTTTGCCCAGCATGTCCCGGTCCGACAAGGTTGTGTTTCTTCATATAACTAACCACATCAATTATATTGGGTCTCACAAGGTGAGACTTGATCTGCTCCTCTGTGGACATATGGATGATGATGGCGTTGGCGTCACTTCCCCTTGGAGGCATCGTCCTGCACGCACTACCTTTGCAAGCTCTTGGTTGTTAGGCCAATCTCAATAGGGGTTTCATGGACACAGTTACCTAGACTGGAAACTAGGTAACGCTGCCACAGGGGTTTTATGGTGATGGAAACTCCCCTCACATCCCATGAAACTCCCCCTCTTAATTACCCTACCATGTCAGCAAAACTGATGATGTGGCAGTGTATTTAATGCCCATTAAACTCCCATGAAACCTTTCCTTTGACACTGGCCTTAGTTAATCAACAACATGCATGTGTTATTGATAACATCTTCTCATCTAGGTTTTAGTAGTGCTAGGTCGAGTTTAATGTCGGTTGCATTTATGTTTTGGTAGTTTGTGACGGTTATTGTAATTCTTTACTTTGGGTTTATCCTAAAGCTGCTTCTTTGTAACTCTCGTCTTTTTAATAAAAAAACGTTCTATGCACATCTTAAGCAGGGTTAACAAAACCGTGGTTTGACCGGTTTTTGTTAGGAAAAAAACGGGTCCGGCTAACCGGTGAAACAGACCGGTTAGCCGAGTAGGCCGGTTTTATAGTGTCGGTTTAGACCGGTAACCGGGGTTTTTTGCAACCGGGCCGGACCGGTTTGGTCGGTTCGGACCGGTTCCCACCGGTTTTGTAAACCCTGATCTTAAGTTTATTTTTTAAAAAAATAAAGGATTTTATGAGTTTTTTTAATTTTGTTACAGCCACCGTGAGGGAAGAGTCATGGAATGGCAATCTTTATTTTAACATATATAGATTCTAACAGATGGAAAAGCAATAACAACATCCTATATTTTCTAATCTATCGTGCTCAAAGATGAGTCAAAAATGTAGAGAACCTTTCATGCTACATATGCTAGGAATTACGGAAATCAGTAGGTATATGTGCTGACATTTTATAACCGTATGGGAGAACTAGTCAAGCTTCTATGTTTAACAATTGCCATTACACAAGAACTGGTGAATCTGTGAAGCAAACGTTTTAGTCCCTCAATCTCATGTCAAATACCACGTAGAGTAAACTCATGAAACATGTGAAGGTATTGTTTTTTGTTGGAACGAGGAGCACCTAATAATGAAGGTGGGGTTCAAAGGATATCTATTACTTGTGAAGAATTTCGGGGTGTTATACACCCAAAATCCATACGCTACAGTAAAAAACCAATTAACCTAATATTAGGTCCAATCAGAAGTTCCGGACCAGTGAATCATCCAACATCAAAATATGCATAATTATACTACACAAGATCCCTAAAGGAAAAAGTCTACATCACCCCCTGAACTATGGGGGGTCGACTACATCACCCCCTGAACTTTTCAAAACCGGGCAAAATACCCCCTAAAGAGGTTTTGGCCGGCGGTTTTGCTACTGTAACCCGGTTTTGTCTTTTTTCTTTTTTTTGTTATTTTGGTTTAATATTTGAAAAATCATAGTAATCACAGAAAAATCATAAAATGAAAAATTCAATTTTGTTGGACTCCACATGAGTAGACCTACACAGTGAATATATAATATGGTATGCTTTAGTATAATTTTTTTACAGCTATGAATTAATTATATAAAAGTATAGATATAAAGCTACACAAAAAAAAATATATTGAAGCATACCATATTATATATTCACTGCATAGATTTACTCATGTGGAGTCCAATAAAATTGGATTTCCCATTTTATGATTTTTCTGTGATTGACTATGGTTTTTCAAAGATTAAACCAAAATAAAAAAAGACAAAACCGAATTACTGTAGCAAACCGCCGGCAAAAATCGCTTTAGGGGGTATTTTGCCTGGTTTTGAAAAGTTCAGGGGGTGATGTAGACCTTTTCATAGTTCGGGGGGGTGATATAGTACACCCCCTATAGTTCAGGGGGTGATGTAGACTTTTTCCGATCCCTAAAGTTCCATCCAAGCCGGACATGCAGTGATTCAAGTTTTACTCGCATGATGTCAACAGACCACTTTGAGCCTTAATTATGATCATGTCATGGCATCATTCATTCATTAATTCTAGGGTAGGCCTCTCCTTCGTAGTATGGCACCTGTAACTTAGTTTTAAAAATAAAACGAATTCAATACGATGCTTAGTAGTAGGGCATTTCCTTTTTTTTTTAGGAGTTGACGAAGCGCATCCATTGATCTTTTTGCACGCATAGATAATCCAACAAAACACGCTAGAAGTCTATTTGCATTTTCAGGCTGATATATATTTTACTTTTTACAAATTGTTTTTACTATTTCTCTCTTTTTAGTAGTCATGTAGGCGGAAATGTTGTGCAACCAAGAAACACAACTGCAATACTGCCTTTTATTCATTACATATATATGCTGTAATTTCAGTGAAGATGTTTATTTTTTTTAAAAAAAAAGAAAGAATATTACGTTTTTTTTACAGCCACCGCCATGGAAGAGTCATGGAATGACCATCTTTATCTTAACATATATAGATTCCAACACATAAAAAAAGTAGAGAACCTTCCATGCGACAGCTGATAGGAATTACGAAATCAGTAGGTATATATGCTGACATTTTATAACCGTACGTGAGATAAGCTTCTATATTTAGCAATTTGCCATTACCAACCACAACCAGCAGTATCCCCCATAATCTTATGAGGAGTTGCTTACCAAACTGTAGAGAAGAATACGATTCGAGCCGACCGAAAGAAATGCTAACCTATTAGTGAGCTGAACGGAAGATCTCGGGCACTTTAATTTTCTTATTACTATATAGGAAAAATTAGATATATACCATTAAAAGATCGCAAAGCTGGATATATACTATTGGACCCACGTGTAATTGGCTCATGGTATATGTCCAACTTTGTGATCTTTTGATGGTACATATCCAAATTTCCCTACTATATAATAAACTAAAAAGGACCATGCGGGTGGCCAACTCCATTGTTCACCACTCGTCAGCACTCTACTGCCTAGTGTCACACAGACCCTACTACGCCCGTGCTTGCCTATAAGTAATAAGCTACACATCACTGCAAGTGCTCAACGCACAAGATCGAACGATTCAGCAGCATGGAAACCAACCGGTCGCAGGAGCCACAGCCTCACCGTAGCCTCGGCGTCGATGACGAGTCCCTGCAGCAGCCGCAGAGTGATCCCAAGAAGAAGGGTGGATGGATCACCTTCCCTTTCCTCGGAGGTATCTCTCTCTCTTTCTGTCTCTCTTGTCTCTCCATCGACCGATGTCGATCATCCACTGACGTGTATGTATGCCATGGTGAAGTGGCCATGATGGGTCTGGGTGTGGCCACGAGTGGCGCGTTGAGCAACATGGTAGTGTACCTGATCAAGGAGTACAACGTGCCGAGCGTCGACGCGGCTCAAATCTCCAACATCATCTCCGGCTGCCTCAGCTTGGCCCCGGTGGCCGGCGCCATCGTCGCCGACGCCTTCTTCGGCTGCTACCCTGTCGTCGCGGTCTCCATGGCCTTCTCCGTCCTGGTAACTGCCCGGCCGTACATCCGGAACGTCTTCATACACAAGCTCGTGCCTATCATGGCGTCCTGCCAACTGCCCGTTCTTTAATGAACACTGCTAATTAACACGACGTGTACTCGCGTTCAGTCCTTGGTGATGTTCACCCTGACGGCAATCCTTCCCGGCCTCCGCCCGGCGCCGTGCCAGCAGCTGAGCTCCGGCGGCCATTGCGAGCCAGCGTCGGCCGGACAGATGGCGGCGCTGTACGCAGGCGTGTTCCTAATGTGCGTGAGCGCGGCGGGGTCGCGGTTCAACCAGGCGACCATGGGCGCGGACCAGTTCGACTCCGCGGCGGACCGCGACGTGCTCTTCAACTGGTTCTTCATCTTCTTCTACGCCTCCTCCGTGCTGGGCTCGACGGTGATTGTCTACATCCAGGACACCGTGTCATGGACGCTGGGCTTCGGCGTCTCCATGGCCGCAAGCGTGGTGGGCCTCACGGCGATGCTCCTCGGCGCGCGGTACTACCGGCGGCCCGCCGTGAGGGGGAGCCCGTTCACGGGGCTCGCGAGGGTGGTCTTCGCCGCCGTCAGGAAGAGGAAGGTGAACGTGGTGACGTCGGGGGAGGTGAAGTTTTACCATGGAAGACGACGGAGCGGTGACGGCGACGACAAATCTGGTAACAGTGAGACTGACCCTCTTGCTCCAAGCGACAGCTTTAGGTATGTAATCCTGCTCCTAGACATATCTTCTGTTACCAAGTAAATAATGCAGAACAATGATTAGACACGATTTTTATGTAGACAATCCTTGCGGGAAAAAAACCAGAAACACCAACCAACGATGTTCACTAGTATATTATACTTCTATAATAGAGAGAGTGAGAATATAGTGAGTCATCTCACTCTTTCCTTATAGGTTACGACATGTACATGTAATGGGACTAAATAGACTATATAGCAATGCTAAACACATAATCTGAATTACTGGTCCTCTAGGTGTCTCGATCGGATAATATTCAACATGTTTCAGTACTGCATGCAGTTGCTCATGTCTAGCTTTCAGTACTGCATGCAATTAATCATGTCTATCTCTCTCAGTACGCCATGCAGTTGCTAATGTCTAGCTTGAATGGCGATCAGAGAACAATAGGACATCCCCAGCACATAGTGTTTATATATAGGTGGTGTCCATGTTGTCATATCGTCAAGACACCACCATAGAAACTATAATCTACAACTCATGGTTTTTTGGTGTAGGTCCCAAATAGATTCGCTCTCTATTTCTTTTCACCAATCATATTTGTTTATCATTTATTATGAAGACACCATACTTCTTCAATGCATAACTTGGTAGTGTCTATCGCATATGTTCTCGTGTAGACACTATGTCTCATGCAAGACCTAGTTTTTTTTTATTCTCTCTCATTTATTAGAGTGACACATAAGCAAAGTGTCCTATGTGACGACCTACTAATACTATAGAAACTATCCTACATGGAGAGTTGGGATGGCCTAAAACCTTATGGGGTATGTATTTTAATTGTCATTAACATCAATGCAACTACTATGCATGGTTGGGCTGTCTGTTTCGTGCAACGTTGATGTCTTGTTTAGAGACTTACCTATTACTCCCATCATTCATAAAATGTCGACATCGACATATACGATAGTATGATCTTCATAAAGCTCTTCTGTTAGACTATGTTCATATAATCTAAAAATAGGGGGGGTTGTACATGATAGTCATTTTCACCGGCTATATAGGTTTTATCGAAACCATGTTTATAGAACATTAATGATTTAATGAAGTACCATACAAATTTTCTAAAGCGGAGAAGCGGATAGAATCGGCTCCCAGTTCCATCCGTCGTCTGTCCGTGCGTTAAATCAAACATCAAAAGTTACTGAAAAGAAGAATCTTGTGGCCGGTTAGTTGCTGAAAGATATAAATTTGACGAGAACAGTAAATCTTGCGACATTGCGACTATGTGAGAACAAATCATCATCGCACAAAAGTTGCTATTACGTTGCTGACAGATCAGATTGAACGCCACTAGAGAAGAAGCAGAACAATTATGTGTCCGGCCAGAAGCCTCTCGCGTTACCTTTTCACGTGCACCAAGCATATATTCCTGCAGCTTCTTTTTAATGGTATGCCCGGCGCGTGCTCTCATTCTTAATTACGGGTTCAGCTTCCATGCAATACAATATTATGAGCCGTGCACAAGCGTGAGCTTTATTCCCAACTAATAGAGTTTTCCTGTACTAGTAGATGATCTAACTTTGAGTCACGGATGTTACCGGCCGGGGCTGCATATATATATATATATATATATATATATATATATATATATATATATATATATATATATATATATATATATATATATGTTAATGGGTTAAAGTAAAGAGGAGTTTTACAATGGTTAAAAGGTATCAAACGGTACCTTTTAGCTGCTTAATCCTAGCCGTTGATTTTACTGAGTATTTAGATAAGTATTTATTTTAATATAGAAAAATATATTTAATTAGTACCTTCCAGCCGCCACCTTTTTTCTCTACCTCCTGATACCGTCAACTTTACCACCATTAGATATTTAGAAATCAACAGTTCTCATTTCCAACCACCCTAAAACTCCTCTAAAGTAAATATTTCGGGACAAAAACAAGTGAACAATGCATCCAAATAGTATGACACAGACAGTACGTAGGCATTTCCCACCTTTGTGCACGCCCATGGTGCTCACGAACATGACAGATTGACAGCATTTCCCCCGTGTGTGGTCGCAATAGCAAGACACATGTTGGTGGATTTGGTGGGCAGACTAGTGAGTGCAGGAAGTCATCCATCACTCCATCAGAACGTCCATGTCTGGACCCCCTTGGGATTGGGCCAAATTAAAGATCAAGTCCTGTGCAGCTTTATTGTACATAAAGTGAAATTTTGATGCCTCAACTACAACTAATAGTTATATTGATTGATCACAAAAAGAAGAGTTCTGATTTCTTGTTCCCATGGGCATCTTCATTCTTCTGTGCTGCCACTTTAAGAGCTCGTCAACGGCATTTTAGCTCGTTAATGACCAAATATACCGCATAAAGGTAGCGTCCCATGCCTGTCCGTTCGTTGTCACGAGGCAGTCAGACATGTAAGCAGCAAGCCGGACAGCGCCATAAAAATATCAGCAAAAATATGGTACTATATTAGTCAAAGTGATGACATGACAGGAAAGTGATTTTGTTCAAATCGATAGGATAGAAGCTATAAGCGAACAGAAGATAAACTATTCCTGGATCGGTGTGTGGGTTAACCAAAACTTTAGTATCATGGAATTGTATTTTAGCTGACCTAGCCAAAACACATCAGTATCAACAATGACAACCAAAAAGAGAATAGGCGTTAACATTTCAGACAGAAGCTAGACTAGCAACCAATAACATTCCAGAGAAGCAAACAGAAGTAAGGACCAAACCACAAATTTGAGATGTAGTCAAATCGACTATCTACTGTACTGTGTGATTCGAAAAAAAAAATGGCACAGCCGCACAGACCATAACAAAAACACCAACACAATTTGATTCTATCTTCCAGAAACACGACGCGGGCCATCGCCTTTATTGGCCGAGGGTGAAGATTAAAATCTTACAGAAGCTTAGGTCATGGATAGGTAACTTGAGTACCATTGTCTGGTTAGGCTGTGCCTCAGCGCCTGTTGCGTGTAACTCAATTTTTTGCTAACTGCTATATTAATTGGGATGGGAACTACTATATTAAGTGGGATGGCCGGATGGGTCATGCCATGTCCAGGACCTTTGCCATTCCCTCTAGTCACCAATACACATTACTTTTTGGGAAAAAAAAGCTTTAATGTGCAACTGTTGCCATTTTTATGCTCAGCATGGAAGTAATAGAACTCTGCCACATTGTGAAATTTAAATATAAATTACACTAAACATATGATTCTTTCATATTTCTAGAATAAATACTTTTTAAAGTAATTGACTTTTGAAGTCTAAAAGACTTTGGATAAGTAACTTGTTCGAGAAAGTACTATTATATATTTTAATAGAGTCACTCCCACCTGTAATCACTCCATTTTACAATCTCCTAACAAAAAGCAACAATAAGTTAATGAGAGATCAAGAGATCATATCTCGCAGACAGCTGCTAAAATTATTTTAGGCATTATTGCGGCAAGTTATGACGAAGACAGACTATAGGCATGCAACAAGTTGCTTGCAAATTAATTATATAGCAAGCAGAACAATATTTGCACATAAGTAATGTAGTCACTCACACTTGAAGTCCTACTTTTTTCACGTACAAGTGCATATATTCCTCCAGTTTTCTTTGAAAGGGCTGTGCACAATCATACACTATCCTAAAGAACCGGATCATATTGAGATGGGATGGACTCAATATGTGTGGCAACAACTACAAGTGCGATCTATCTGGAAATATAGAGAACACACTAGAACAGGGTTGGGCCCCTCTCCCACCGTACCGTCCCTATATAATTCACGCTATGTATTGGTCAGTGTCAATGTCAACCATACTTCCACTGAACTAACTCGCAATGCAAGAAGCCGTGCAGACTGTCATCCCACTGGTGGTGTCTGTGCGCCTTTGCACGAGACACAGCGGAATCGCACAAGGACATTGGGAGCACTAGAAGTACCTTTCAAAAACCATATCATTGCTCAATTTGGCATTGAAATGTCAATGACACAATTGGTAGAGGGGATCTTGAGAAATGTTACATGTCTACTCAAATCAAGTTCTCCAGCTCAAGTAACGCTACTTAAGTTTTACATTGAAATGTTTCTCCAGCTCAAGTAACGCTACTTAAGTTTTACATTGAAATGTTGTTGACGCCTTTTCGGGTCAACACACGATAAGCGCTAGATCGCGCGGTAGCCGGAATCTCCTCGACGGAACTTCTGAACAGGGAGTCAGACCGCCTGTCACAGGAGGTCAGACCGCCCGTCACAGGGGATCAGACCGCCTGTAGGCAGAGGCGCGACGAAAGCCTACGATCATCGCCTCGGGAGGGACCCGTCGAAGGCGGCGAACCTAGGGTTGTTCTAAGGTCGGCAAGGCCACCTAGAACGTCCTAAAACGCCATGGAGACGAAGAAGGAAGAAGAGGGGGTTGGAAAAGCTAGGGTTTGAGATAAAAAGTAAAGGTAAATGTGTTTGTACGATTGGGTAGAGGTCCTCAATCGGCCACGACCCTTCATAATATAGGGTGGGGAGGTCTTGCTCCGTGGAGAGTCAATTCCATAATGAAGTCCTACAAAATACAACTCTAATTCGGATTAGAACTGCTACAGGCGGTCTGACCTCCTGTACAGGCGGTCTAACCGCCTGGGCCCGGGGTTGACCCTTGACAGAGCCATAACTCCCTCATCCGGAGTCCAAATCAGACGATCCACATATGCATTTTGACCTTCTCGACGAGCCCTATGCAATGGTGGAGTCAAAATCATATTTTGAGCACTTTCCTACAGGCGGTCTAGACCAGCTGTACAGGCGGTCAGACCGCCTGGCCCATTGCCAGACCGGCTATAGGGTACAGCCGGTCAAACCGCTTGTTACGGGCGGTTAGACCGGCTGTCGAGCCAGATCGACACCCTTGCCATTTTCGGTCGTCAACAAATGTCAAGCGTTGCTAGCTGCGTAGCAGCAAGCAAGCTAGAAATTAAATATACACCATCTATCCATTGACAGCAACCTATGTGACAGCCATAGCGAGAAAATGATTTGTACTAGCATCTTAAATCGGTTGATTGCTTTGATAAAATGAGTTGGTTTCCGATAATTAAAACATCAGTGTCGTGGGATTAGTGACAACTGACCTAATCACGTCATGTCGGCTGTGCTTCAAATTACCGAGCGCACGTAGAGAAGTGCGCTATGGTCTGGTCGTGTGCGCGGTATGCACATGCTTTGAAGCAACAACAAATTAATAAAATCGGTCTGATCAACATTACTCCCTTCATCCTCTTTTGATAGTCCTATTTCAAAAACTCAACTTTTCACAAATGATAGTCCTATTTGCTATTGGTATGGACATGGCAATAAATAGCACCCGTAACGAGGAGTTCCCAGTTAAAACATTGGATGACCAACTAAAAAATTTGTGTTGCATTAATAAGATGATAAGTAAGGTTGTTCTCTTTGGTCTTTATGTCAAGGTGAAATAAGACTATCAAAAAGAGGATGAAGGGAGTATTTGCTAGAGTGTTGCTCAGGTGGTCCCTTCCATAAAAACTGCACGAATCTTAAAGCATCCAGGTAAATAATTTTAATTAATTTTGTATGGGTAATGTTTGGGGCCGGCCTACTCGAACCCAACTGCCGCCATGTCCATGCCCACGTTTTATTTTTGAATCAAAATCCTATGTCCTATCCATTATTGCGACGACGATGTCGTTTGAAAGTCCTCAGTGCTACTAGGAATTCAGGACCCAAGTACATCGGAGAGAAGCAGAGGTCGCTAGGAGCATGGAGAGATGGGGCTCAACTGGGCAGTATGGAATAGAGAGGATGCATTGGAGTAAGACAACCCTACCATGGTGTCGATTGTGGCGGACCACTCCAAAATTATTCCAAGTTAAGTACCCACGGACCACTAATCAAGTAGTCAGACACTTAATCCGGAATAAGCTGGAGCACCGTCGGATTATACCCTATTAACCACGTACTTTCACGATCGAAACAACACGCGCGCCCACACGAAGGTGAGTCCCAGAAATTACAACATTCCACAAGTTCAACTAAATAGTCTTATCAAGTTATTACAAACCAAGTCTGAATTTTAAATAAAAGTGCGAGAGTTCAATGCAACGGAAATAAACTAACGACGATACATAGCAACACCATAATGAAGCTGTCCATGGTGCTACTCCTCCTGATCCTCGGAAGAGGACGGAACCCACTCGACGTGCCAGCTAGGAGGAACCTGGACAGGCCAAGCGCCGGAATTCACCGTCTCATCCAAGGTAGTACCTAAAATAAATAGCCACAACGAAGGCTAAGTATACTAATACTCAGCAAGGCTTACTCATCGGGTGAAAACTACATCACCGACTTCTAGACATGAGAGGCTTTTGGCTGATGGGTTTGTTTTGCCAGAAAGCAACTAAGAGTGGATCCTTATTTTCATGATTTTAGCATCAATTTCTAATAGTGTTAACCATTCTAGATTAGCATCCTCTCTAACCATATAAGTGGTGCAATAAAATTTATTACATACAATAAGTTCATCATCCTCATAGTTCCCCTTGTTACTCAATGCAGCACAGCGGTCAAGCAGTCTCATTAACCGCGAGAAGCGGACAGTTCGAACCGAATTTCACTACCTGGCCAGGGAAACCCAACACACACGAACAATGCTTGCTGTAAAAGGCACAAGCACTACCCAATCGGAACCAACTCCCACTCCCTTAGGATACAAGGTTATCGGATACTCGCGGACTAAAGCCGGCCGATCTCACGCATGTAACCACATGTGTACAGCAAGGGAAAATACATTTCCAAGGAAAGAAGGCTATCGGTCCTAGCTGTATCAATCGGGTACCAGGCTTACCGATTCCCATAGGTCGGCATGTGCGTGGTACGTTCAAAAACTTGACACACAGATACCACACGTTACGACCTTAATCCAATTATCATACACGGACGGGAGATCTACACATACCATCCCGCCCATCCATGCTTATGATTCCAACATAAGTAAAGAGAAGCAACTCCTATATCTCGCGAGTGACGGGAAATCACTCGACTTGTAACGGTCCTAAGGCATTACTCTATCGACCCTATCATACTAGTATTTCAAGACATAGGTACTAGAATCATGCAACTAGGGTGTTCAAACAACTCATTGAAACGTAAATGCACAAGCATAAATAATTTATAGTTATACAATTTAAAAGTTAGGTTATGCTCCGGGGCTTGCCTTCTTGAGCTAAGCTGGTGTCAGAGTCTGGGTCAATCACGATGACGTCGGCACCACCTTCGGGAGCCTCTTCTTCGTTGGCGGGGACGAGATTGTACGTGCCGTCAGCGAGAGCGCCTTCTACATGAGATGCATAAGTTTAAGGGTTGCTGCCATTTTTAGGTCTAAAGGTTAAAGCACTTGAAGGCCATATTTACCTAGACACCAAGGTATACCATTCTTTTCTACACAAGAACAGAAAAGGGCATGCTAGGCTTTAAACTTTACTTGATGGTGATTGTGTACACATATACAACAAATTTAACTATTATTTCTTATGCAAAAGTTTTGTTTTGGAAATTTAGCTTCACATGCACCATATTAGCTTAACTACCAAAATTGATTTATATCTTTTTATGAAAACACCGTTTACTCTAGTTCCTTCACATTTTTTGTTCTCTATTTCTGTTCATCCTTTTTATCTATAAACTTTACGACAGATACAGGAGTATAAGAGTTAAGCTCACCCCCAAATTTAGCTAAAACCGAGTTGTACAGAATATATTAAAAATAGTACAAGTTGCTGCTCCAAGAATCAAGATTAATTCATATAAAATCAAAATTACTTCCAAAACATAAGATTTCTCTACCAGAGCTAGTCATGAGTAAAAGAAAGGCTCTGGCCAAGTGGTAGCTAAAAATATCACTTCGACAGCCCTAAATAATTGCCTAGCCGAAAACCAAAAACTATTTATTTGATAGCCTAAACAGGGTCTACAATTGAGTTTAGCATTTTTCCAACATGTCCAACAAGTTTCTAGGCCTCTGGTGAAAGTTAGTAATTTTTTACTGCATGAAATATTTTTAGTAGATGCAGAACTGAGCTAGAATAGAAATCACTAAATAATTCATAACTGAAGTTACAGGCCATTTTTTTAGGTCTCCTTTGGCCACAGAGCTTCTAGAGACCACACAAGCAACATATCCAAAGTTCAGCTACAAAGGAGATCAGGATTTCAAATGGTGCTCAAAACTCTAAAAACTGAGTTTGAATTTTAATTCAAAAACCGTACATCAAAAGTATATACATGCGAACATCAGATTGGAGTTTACAATCTCACGAGTCCAGAGAGTATTTTTGTGCATTTTTCTGATTTTTCTACGATTTGTAACGGATTTTACAAGATCTCAGAAAATAGATCTAGACCTAAAGAATCTTTTTACGTCGGGAACCCTAGATCTTTTAAAACTTCACAAAACGGCCCCTGAACTTTACATAGAGGACCCTAGAACTAAAAATGGGAACGCGTAAAGGCCCTTGGCTCACCAGCGACCGGATTCCGGCGTGGGCACGGCGAACCAGTGCGGGGGAAGTGGGGGAAAACGACGAGGGGCTCACCGCGCGTCGATTTGAGGCGGAGATGAGGTCGGGAAAGCAGCGACGAGGCTCGGCGACGATGGGCGGCGGAGCTCCTCCGCTCGGGGTCAACGCCGGCGAGGTGGAGCGGTTCGCGCGAGGGGGAAGCCGGCCTTATAGGTTCACTAGAGGTCGGGGAAGCTCGTCGAGGGGCTTGGCAGCGCGGGGATGGCCGGAAGGTAGGGCTCGGCGTTGAGGTGGAGCTCGGTGGCGGGGATGGCAGAGCGGCGGGGAAATCCTTCGATTCCCAGCGAGTGGTGCTCGGCTTCGGTTGGGGATGGTTCGAGGGGTTAGCTAAGAGAGTGGGCGAGCTATGGGTGCAGTGGATTGGAGAGCCATGGAGGGGAAGGCGGTTGATTTGGCCGGCGGCCGCGAGCGTCCAAGCTCTGCTTCCACGCGTTCGGAGGTGGAAGAAGGGCTCAGGCGCGCGGAGGAGAGGGGAAGTGGGTGCCAGCAGCTGAGAAGGGAAAGCAAAGTTGCTTGGTCGGGACTTGGGGCAAGCTAGACTGGCTGGGAGGCTTGGGAACGCGCGCATGCGTGCTCGGGCCGTCGGAGCCGCCATTGATGGCTCTGACAGCTCGGGCAGGGTGCGACCGCGGGTTGGGGGTCGAAGATCGTGGCGTGGGCGATGGGAGATCCTCTGGCGACGCGGCTTGGCGCGAAGCGAGGGCAAAGCTGGGCACACGGGATCCTTGCCCAGCGTGCGCGAGCTGTGGCCAATGGCGGAGCTCGGCTTGCCATGATGGCAGCCCGCGTGGCGAGGCTCGCTAGGGCGCAGCAGCGCGTGATCTGACCGGACGGGGGCGCTGGAGTGTGCGCGGGGAGAAGAGGCGCGGCGGCCGCGGCTTTGGCCGGTTTGACTGGGTCGCCGCCGCTCGCTGGCCACGTGGCGGCCGCTGGCGGCCTCGGGCAGAGGCTCGCCGAGCCAGCTGTTGGGCGCCCGTGGAGCTCCCCGGATCAACTGTGCAAAACTCCAAAAATTTGAACCAAACTTTTAAAAGTGCAAACACAAAAGTTGGAGTTTTAAAGGTGGAACACAACTTTCTTTTAGAGGTGAACCTGAAATTACGAATTTTTCAAGCTCAAACAAACCATGTATTAAAAGATGTTCTGCATGGTTTTGAGGGTTTTTGAGGGGCTTAACTGCAAAATTTGGAAAAGTTCCCAACAGTAACTAGGCTTTATTTGTGATGACAAACAAATTTTATTTTTAGAGATTTCCAAATTTGGTAAGAAACTTTTGAGATCTCAGTTGGGTGTCAAATTAGCCCTATTGAGTTTTAAACTTTAAATTTGAAAGCCAAATTTAGTGTGTTTCCATCCTTGCTGCTTTTTCCCTAGTTTTTAAGTGTATTTTTAAAGTTTTAAACATCAGGGATGTCACATCGATGCATCGCACATTCGCACCCATGGAGCAGCGGCAGCGCTGTTCCGCCCTCCGTTCGTTTCGCAAGGAAACGGCGGCGGCGATCGACAGAGCGTACGAGGAACAAATCTCTCATAGGCTTGGGCCGGGCACCATCTGGGTTTGGATAGGACCAGGTCCATACGAGATCCAGGCTTAAAATAATTAAGAAAACAATTAATTATTTACCTGGATACTTTACGATTTGTGTAGTTTTTATGTAAGGTACCATTGGAGCAAAACTCTATTTGCTATTGGATTTGCAGTATTCACATGAAAATTCGTACATGCCTGCTCTAAATTTTTTTGCCACACATTTTTGGCTTGCCACATTTGCTTACAGTTAAAAGTGGTAAATTGTGGCACCAACAAGAACATGCCCAGAAACTTAAGCATACGTAGTTGCACAGCTATTTGTGGGAGCTGTACCCTTTTAGAAAAAATGGAAAAGCAGATAAATCACATCAGCACAGCTATTCGTGCGAGCTGGATTTATTTGATAGAACGAATGAGAAGAAAGCAAATTTCAGACCACCGACAAAAATTCCAACCATATCACGAAAAGCGTGACAGCCAGAAATGTTCGCACTAGATAGTTTCATTTTCAAAGTTACAAGATAAACAAAACTGCAATGTAACCAATCAGTTTAGACCCTTTTATATCAGTAAAAACTAAAAACACGACACCTGACTGACAATCCATTCGTTGTAGCTTCCTGAACCGCGCCGCACTGATCACCGACGGCGACGCCATCGCCGCGGACGGTTCGGTGACCCGTCCATGGCGCGTCTGCACGGTGCAGCAGGTGGAGGACTTCAAGGCGGTGCTCCGCATCCTGCCGCTGTGGAGCGCGGCCATCTTCCTCAGTGTCTCCATCGGCGTGCAGATCAACTTCACCATCCTGCAGGCGCTCGTCATGGACCGTGCCGTCGGCCACTTCACCGTCCCGGCGGGCTCCATCTTCACCGGCTGCCTCATCGCCGTCGTCGTCTCCCTCGGCCTCCTCGACCGCGTGCTCCTCCCGCTGTGGCGGCGCGCCACCGGGCACGACCCGACGCCGCTGCAGCGCATCGGCGCGGGCCACGTGATCACCATCGCCAGCATGGCCGCGTCGGCCGTCATCGAGCGCCAACGCATGGCCACCGTGCGCGCGCACGGCGAGGAGGGCGACCCGGCGTGGGTGTCGCCGATGTCGGCAATGTGGCTGCTCCTGCCGTTCGCGCTGTCCGGCGCAGGCGAGGCCCTGCACTTCCCCGGGCAGGTGACGCTGTACTACCAGGAGTTTCCACCGTCGCTCAAGAACACCGCGACGGGGATGGTCGCCATGATCGTCGCGCTCGGGTTCTACCTGAGCACGGCCCTCATTGGCATCGTCCGGCGCGCCACGCCGTGGCTGCCGGACAACATGAACGCGTCCAGGCTGGAGAACCTCTACTGGCTGCTCGCCGTGCTGGTTGCCGTCAACTTCGGGTACTACATGTTGTGCGCCAGATTGTACAGGTACCAGAACGTCGGCAAGTAAGCAGACAATAGACCATGGGCATGAGGCATCGACACTATCTGCGTTCTTGCTAGTTACTCCTCGTGTATGCTGTGCGTTGAGTGAGGTGAATTAATGAATGTTTTTGCGTGTCTAAATGAAGCTGATGACAAGGAGTCCAGCTGTGTGTAATAAGATGTTATGAGAAGAATACATTGATCTTTTTCTTCACCTTATCTTCAATAATGATATTCTTTGGTGGTGGGAAACCCCAATGATAAATCTGACGGCGACTGTTCAAACTCCCCCCTAACGATCAATTTCAACCCACATTCCCGACATGGCAAGCCCACTGCCGGCAGCCTCATCCCATCCGGTCCACATGGAGTGGGGAGCGGAGCCGGCGGCGATGAGCGGAATGGCGCAGGCGTGTTGCGGAGCGGCGGGGAGCTGGCCACCTTGCTGCCTCACCAGTAGCATAATCTTTCCCGTACACAAAATGCTAACAGAATTCTACATGTAGAGTACCTTGTGATTGTGCATGTGCATCTACCAACTTGGCTGAGTTGCCTCTTATTTTTCTGCAAGATGTTAAAACTAACAGCTGTTCTAAGAATGATATAACGTGAGGAAGAGTAAAAGCTTGATTTACAAAACTGTAACAGTACCTGGTCCTCTTTGATCATCTCCAGCAGTCTTGCTTTCCCCAATCCAACTACCATATTAGGAGACATTATGGGAAAACTCCAGCAGTCTCTCAATACATCTCCCTTTCCCCAAAAATCATTGGGACATCCCAATAATCCACCACAAATCTCCTTAAATAAAGGAAGAGTTTAGCTTCTCCCAATATAATAGTTGATAATGTGATGAGGTTATTGGAAGACTGCAAAAACATCTCTCCCAATAAACCATGAAAATACTATTGGGACATCCCAATAACAATTTATTGGGAAAAACTTATTAGGAGACTGCTGGAGATGCTCAGCTTCAAAATTGAAATAAAAATATTTAACATGTGCAGGTAGCACTGGAGAAATTCAAAAGATGCATAATTTGAGACATGCACACAATTCTAAAAGGAAGAGTACGTGTGAGTCCAAGGCCGATTTACGATAATGGTTCACAGAAGTTAATTCTCAATAAATTGATAAAAATGTTAATTCAGCACAAGCAAATATAAGATAAGATTTATATAGCTAATAAAAAAATAATGAGCGTTGTAGAACTCGTGACTCTAATGAAAGGATCATGATGGTTAAGAGGGTGAATTCGACTTCTACAAAATTGTATCGAAATTAAACGATCCTAGCAATAAGTCAATTCACCCCATGTGCCTAAAACAAAACCAAGTGTGACTATCTAGAAGAACAAAGTTTTGTAACCTAGGTTCAACCCTATAATAGCATGGTAAGTCTAAGTAAGTAATTTTCTTAAAATTAATCTTGCGGAAAGTAAAGAGAGAGTTAGGATCCAATTTTTCCCAAGGCATCGAAGAATCAACACTCCCCCTTGTCCTCATGAAGCACTCGCGCAAGGGTATAACTCCCCATTGATCCGCGCAAGGACAAATTCTCTCTAGTGGTATTCATTGTCCAACTCTAGGTCGACGAATTCTAATACCGAGCACAACTTTTGGGGGGCTTCTCACTATCTCCTTGCGAGATTATCAACATCACATGATGAAGGTGACAGGATTCGAACCTATGGCCCTCTGTACCCAAAACAGATGCGCTGACCAAACTGCGCTACACCTCGTCTCCCCCCCGGAACATATGGTATGGATCTACCCGATCGAAAAAGACTCGAAGGACATCACCCCTTTGGATATACATGCGCTAGCCACAACACACCAAGTAATGTGGAAGCCCAACGCAACTCGACTTCGAGTTCACCTCGGAGTCCAGGAGCAGCCTAGCTTTGATTGTATGTCGAGCCCACATATGGAGTCTGGTTCCGATGATCCACATATGGTTGGAAAGATAATTTCATGTAGTTTCCAATGGCATTGGTCCTAAATCCAAATGAAGCCTGACTCATCGGGAATCGCCAAAACAAGTGGACATCCAGAATCCATCTCAGACATTGCGCCATGTATCGTGTGATACCCCATTAGGAGGTATACTGGGGGTCTTTCCATGACCCTAGGGTCTACATAAACCGCACCAGCCACACCATGAGGGTTTGAGTTTTTCTTTAGTTCAATCTGTCTTTGAACAGTCGTCGTTCAATGGTTTGTGAAACCCCAATTTGTTGAACTTAACCATTCATCTGCAATTTGTCGTTGTCTTAAGAGCTGTGTATTTTTGAATTCTTGCTTGTGTTCTTCGTTTTGTACGCATAAATTAGGCTTCTTGGTCAGGTCAATCATATTGTGAAAGAGGTTATAATTAACCTGAGGTGTTTTGGTGCTAAGATTGCAGGGATTCGAGTCTTTGGGTTTGAAGCCCTATCGGGAACCCTAGTTTCCATCATCACAATAAAGTTGTCTAGGTGATGCAGATGACCAAGAGTAACAAGCAAATATCATCACTATATGTAATCTGGCCCAATAGTAGGATGGATGCACGCTATGTACTCTCCAAGGACTAATGTTGTCCATAATCTTGAATTAAAAGCTTTGCAATCACTTTTTGCAATGAGAATGGAAATTTTGAGTGGTAAAAGAGTCCAATTTTGGAAGAAGAGGTGTTGATGGTTTTTAAATGATGAATTTTGTCATCAACATCTCAGGAAAACTATTAGCTTACTTATGTTTTTTTCATATTTTGTTTAGGTTAACTTGGTAACACTTTAATTCTGTCCTAGTGATTCTAAAGACACAAGTGTACAATGGGGGCAAAATTAGCATCAAGTATAAAGATTATTTTTTCCAATAAATGCATAAAATTGAAGGACTCACATGGCAAAGAAGGAGGGTTCAAACAGACCTATCGCGCATTCATTGATGATGTGGGCCCTACAAGCAACCAACCCTACGAAGCTAACCACAAGAGGCGACCGGCCGGGTTGGGTTGTCTGATCCTCTAGATCGGCCGAGCTAGGCTTCTGGGCCCTCAGGCCCATCTATGGCGAGGTAGTTGTATGACGGTTCCTCAGGTAAGCAATTACATCTACCATATTTGGAGGCCCTTGAACTGATCTATGGTGGCTATATAAGGGTGGGTACCACTCCTCATTATACACACACCACAATCGAAGCCTCCCTCTAGTCCTCTCATTGTAACTTGTATATGATTTAGTGGAGCTAATTCTAGAATATTCATTGTGATTAAGTCCTCACAAGGTCATCGTTCATCCTTGGCCTTTGGTATGGCTTTGTATCCTATCTGTTCGGATCTTGCCTTTTAAGAATACTTATTGTCCTTATACTATCTTGATAATATATTCTACCATGGTATATGCTTTAATGAGTTATATTTTTCATGTTGTTAAGACTCGAAATCTATACTTTTTGAATTATTTGGTGTGCCTTATGCTTGAACTCAATCCTTGTCTTGTCAATCCGTAGGGTGGGAGTATGAAGTGGGACAAAGTCAGTATTCTCATAAACAATAGTGGTGCTTGGGTATATGAATTATGAGATAGACAGCAGGTAGTGCATGCGAGTCTGGGTATTTTCCTTTTGCTTTAGGCTCAAAATCCTAGCCTGAGGCATGTATTTGTATGACTTTTGCTATCTTGATAGATCCTAGTGTGTGCGCGTGCGTGTGTGCGTGTGTGTGACTGGCATTACCCTCGTTGTCATAGTTTATCTTGACTTACCATTGTATATTAAGTCACAATGATCTATGATCTGGTATACTTTTGAAGGGTATGCTATGAAAATAACAATTGCCATCTGAGGACCAATGGTGGTCACCCTAAGAATAATGAGTGTTTGACAACCATTCTGAGTGATATGCTCTTGGCTTTTAATGTGTAGGTGCAGGGTGCAATCTGGTGGTCGATGATGTGTGGTTAAGGTCAGGCACGAAGGTCAATCTAATGGACAATGGTGAAGGATTAGCGCGAATAGGCTTGGTCCATGGAGACAAGCGAAAGGTTTAGGCCAGAGTACCTAGACGGTGAACGGAAACAAGTAGGTGTGGATCGGAGGACCTGAAGATGCCAGGTGGAGTCATGGCCTCACGGGTGGCTTGCATGGTGCATGGACGAGCAAGAGTACATGGTGAAGACCGCGTTATCTGAGTCAAGGAGGAGGGTGATGGCAAGTGTCAAATATCCCTCTGTTGACGGCCATTATGACACCTTGTGACCGTCAACATTTCGGACAAAATGAGAGCTTTACAAAAAGCCTGGCCGACCGGCCAAGTCCTGGCCGATCGGCCAGCCAACTGCCAAGTCACTGATCCAGGAGCAAACTAGCACACATGCAAAGCATCCAAGCCATTCATCCAATGACGGTTTGATCAAAGGGCCCGAAAGGCACATCAATGGATTAGAGGGCCCACCTGCATGTCTTAACTGCTAAGTAGTTAATAACCGTCACAACTACCGACACCAGGAGGCAATCCAGAGCGTTTCTACGTAAGGCGGTGCCAGATGGCCACAATCCCTGGCCGATCGGTTGCATGCCGAGCTAACTTAACCGTCAAGATGCTCAACCGACCTGCTCAAGCTATAAAAGGAGGCCTCCACTTCACTTCTCAATACACACCAAGAAGGAGCTTCTCTACCATTCCATATTTTCTAGAGTAGGTTAGAGTTGGGAGTTAGAGTCGAGTAGAGCTTGCCTCGGGATTCTAGAGTCTCTCGGAGTTCGGGTAAAGTTCTTGTATCTTTTCATTTATACTTTGAAT
This sequence comes from Digitaria exilis, assembly GCA_015342445.1. Taxonomy (NCBI): domain Eukaryota; kingdom Viridiplantae; phylum Streptophyta; class Magnoliopsida; order Poales; family Poaceae; genus Digitaria; species Digitaria exilis. The sequence goes on from JACEFO010002656.1 coordinate 558,298, forward strand.
ATTTTATCAATATAGTTATCTTCTTTACTTTATCAATTAAGCTTTCCTTACCTGCTTTCTTTAGTTTATCTAGGAGAGTAGTGTGATCTTTTCATATCATATCCTTTAGATTTAGCTAGAGTCTAGTTAGTTTGTCAGGCTTTGACCTTACGGGTTTTCTTGCCCGGACTAGGGAATTTAATCGTTTCCTAGGTTGAGGGGGATTTCTCGTGAAGGTCTCACGAGAAATACTGGCATCGAGTCCAGACGTGGTGTTTGGCTAGGTGTTAGCTAGAAAGTGTGTTCCACCCCACGGAAGTAGAGTGGTAGTCGGCAAGTGGTGACAGCTTTGTCCGTCCTTTGTGCGACCACCACATTCAGATGTTTTCATAGCAGTAGTTGCAGGTTGCCGTTAGGTCCCCCTTCTACCCCGTTTGTGACTTTTCCTCTTCTAGCCGCCAAAGTAAGCCCTAGTTTCCTGACAGCTAGGTAGAGTTCTAGTCTAGATCTTTAGACGCTTTTTGATAAGTTTAGAAGTGTCTTAGGAATCTTTCTCGCTCGTTGTTCTCCCAACGTCTTTCCTTTTCTCTAAGTGTAGAAGTCTCCTGTGTCGCTGGTCATTCTGACCTTCTATCTAGCTTACCTTTTTAGATAAACTAAGTTATCTTGGGCACTTTATATCATATCCTTGCACCCCAGTTATCTCCTCTAAGATAGTTGGTGAATATTTCTAGATTGTGTTCCTAGTCTAATTCTTCAATATCACTTTAACCATAGTGCTTCCCCATGGAAATTTACGATACCCTGGAATACTCCAAGGTGAAGTGCTACACAGTCATTCTGTGCGCTTGCGGAATATTTTATTCTAAAGGGCAAGAGTTTTCCACTAGCTTTCTAACGGCACAATTTTAGTGACGTTAAGAAACGCCAACAAGCATTTCTGGCGCCGTTGTCGGGGAAATTGGCTAAAGTATATTGTTGAATTAAATTTTGGAAGACATTTCTAGTCTTATCATCGCTACTCTTAGCGGGCTTACCATTGCTCTCTTTGTCTTTGTGACTATTTTGCAGAGCAGTGCATGACCGGTTTCGACCTGCCTTCAAACTTCGACCCTAATCCAAAGCGTATTGGACGGGTTGTGAGACGCAGAGTCGTCCCGCCCTATAAGAAGCTTAGCGACAGTCGCAGTTGCTCAGCTCCACCACCATATCCCATGGCTCCCACCGTTCCACCCAAGACCCTCCGCCAGTTCTCTGCTCCATCAAGCAGTAGCTTTCCGAGACTTGAGGACAATGGAACCAAGGTGAAAATGGTTTCGAATTGAAGACTGACCTCATCGACATGATCCAGGCCAGCCAGTTCTGTGGAAAGGCGTCTAAGGATGCCAACATTCACCTTCAAACGTTCCTTGAAGTTAGTAGCACCATCAATCCCAAAGGTTCTACTATGGATGCTATTCGGTTGTGTTTGTTTCCGTTTTCACTTCTTGGGAAGGCGAAACTGTGGTTCTACACCAGCAAGGCCTCCTTCAACAATAATTGGCAGACTTGCGCCAACGCATTTCTGACCAAGTATTTTCCGGTGAGCAAAACCAATGCTCTCCGAGGGAAGATATCAAGTTTCCAATAGCAAGAAGATGAATCTATCTCGGAAGCTTGGGAGCGTCTGCAGGAGTATCGTGCAACATGCCCGCATCATAGCCTGGAAGAATGGTTGATCACTCAGAGTTTCTTCCATGGGTTGAACCAGAGATCTCAAGAACACCTTGATGTAGCAGCAGGAGGATCGTTCCTCTCGCTGGATGTAGCAGGCGCGAAAGTGCTAATTGAGAAGATCGCCTCCAACCAAAGTTGGAAGGGAGATAGGCAATCAGCTCGCACCAAAAGGGTCCATCAGATCGACTCCATCGACATGCTGGCCACCAAAACGGACATTCTTATGAAGAAGTTGGAATCTCCTAATCAGGAGATGGCGCAAATTGCGGATTCTCGAATCACATGCAAGACATGTGGTGATACCGGACATTCGGGCAACAGCTGACCGAGCACTCAAGAGGAAGCAAACTTCATCGGGAATGGGAATCCCGATGCAGGCTTCCGCCCCCAGCAAGGTTGGAACTCCAAACCCAACCTCCCCTTCGGCCAACAGCAAGGTAATTCTTTTCACAACAGTAATTCTTCTCCAACTTTGAGAGATATCTGTTATGGTCAAAAGCAAATCAATGATAGCATCAGTAAAAAGTTCCTTTCTACTGATAAAGTCTTAGAATCTATGGCCACCCAAATGGAGGGATTTAATTCTGTTGTTAAAAACCAATTGAGTTTTAATAAAATGTTGGAAACTCAAATTGCTCAATTGGTTGTCTTAACGCTAAGGGAAAACTTCCTGGGCAACCAGAAGTACCCCATAAGGAAAATGTTAGTGCTGTCACCACGCAGACGGGAAAGTCCACGCGGGATCCATCTTCACCTAAAGATGCATGTACTCAGCGGGAAGCCGTAACCGCTAGGAATGCCAATCCAGAAGCCGAAGAAGAGGAGGGCAAGGAACCAACTGAAGCTACCCAGGAAAAGACCAGTGAAGTCCCACGGGCTTCAAAGGAGTACTATGACACGACTATCTTACCGTTTCCGGAATGGAGAAGGAAGCCGGTGGCGGGCGAACAATTCGGCAAGTTCATTGAGGTAATTAAGAAGCTTTATGTCAATATACCGCTTCTTGACGCTATGCAGGTACCTATCTATGCGAAATACCTGAAGGACATTCTTGGAAACAAGAGATCCTTGCCTGCCACCGAGATGGTACGCCTGACGGAAGAGTGTAGCTCAGCTATACTCAATCCTCTCCCTGAGAAAAAGAAGGATCCAGGACACCCACTATCTCATGCTCGATCGGGAACCAACACTTCAACCGAGCTTTGTGCGATTTGTGAGCAAGTGTCAGCGTCATGCCCAAGGAAGTTTATGATAAACTTAACCATCATGCGCGTGCTCCTGCTGCCATGTGTTTGCAGCTAGCGGATTAATCCATTCTCTACCCCGCGGGAATTGCAGAAGACATCCTAGTCAAGATCCGGGACTTCTTCATTCCTGTAGACTTCGTCGTCCTCGATATGGAAGTTGACACCAAGACGCCACTCATGTTGGGAAGGCCGTTCTTGAGCACTGCAAGAGCAAACATCGATGTTGGAGCCGGAGAAATCTTGCTCAACATCAATGGCCAGAAGGAGAAGTTCACCTTTAAACCAAAGGTTGAACAATGTGCCCAAGTAAAAGCAATCGAGCGGAAGCCGTCCAACAAAGGACGAGGAAATCCATCACTCCCGACCATGGATGAAATAATCATGATGCTAGAGGTGTTACGATTATACAAAGCCACCAAAAGCCACAATCGGAAGCAAGCAACTCGATGGATCCAACGCAAGAAAGCTCTGGAGTCGGAGCGAAAAGATAAGGTCGATCCACCTCCGACCACCCGAAAGGAATGGCGGAAGAAAGTACCACCTTCTGAACCATCAGGAAGTGAGGAATCACCTTCTGAACCATCAGGAGGCAATGATCAAGCTCAACAGCTAAAAAGTCCTGCTCAGGACGAGAAATACGAGCCCTCGCCATAAGGTACGTGGCAGTTATCCATTCTTGCATTCGCATATAGAATAGTTTACTTTTGTGCATTTAATTTCCCTTTTAATCAATCATGGCATATTTAAATTTTTGCAAGTCTATTTTTTATGCATTATCTCCTTCTATTTACTGCATATATAAAAAAAATGGCCAAGTCTTGGCCGGCCGGCCCCACCTGTCGGCCGCAGGGGTACTGTGCACATGCACGAGCAGCACTAACGTGCAGGGTTTAGAGTCACAAAGGTAATCAGTGCTAGTGCCACACCAACGAGCAGTTTGGCTCCACTCCGGCCGGCCGGCCGCTCTCAGCTGCTCATGTCCCGTTGCCACCAACGACGCTGCAGCAAGGAGCAGGCCTACACCTAGGCCATCGCCGTGGCCAAGCCGCCGCCGTTCACTGGCCGGCCGGCCAGGCCCTGGCCGGTCAGCCGTCCACCTCCGCCCGCCTATAAAAGTCGGCGCCGTGATCTCCTACAAGCACACCAAAGCACAGGTGCACACTCATCTTCTCTTCTTTGCGCTCTTTTCTCTCGCGTTTGATTTAACTTCCTTGCTAAGTTTGATTAGTCATTAATTAAGCTAAGTGGAAGAGGAAATAAATTCAAGAAAAATTATGTGTGTTTTGCCCAAACGCATACAACCAAAAACATTTTATTGCTTATAATAATATTGGCTTTCAAAATGAGAACATTTTGTGGAGGTTAATCCCCACAAGAACGACTAACTACTAACTGCTAATCCCCTGATATATTTCCTTGGGTATTGTGAGCACTAACATTGCAGCGAGCACCATGTTGAGCTGAGCAAGGAAGGCAGCTGGCAAGCTCAAGAAGAAGCTGACTCCATCAAGCTCATGCCGCTCGCACAGCTCCGCCTCTTCTCAGGACAATATGTCAGTGGACATGCCTGTCCATTATAATGTCCTGTACAAAGAAGAAGAAGAAGAAGAAGAAGAAGAAGAAGAAGAAGAAGAAGAAGAAGAAGAAGAAGAAGAAGAAGAAGAAGTCTCTACACCACCACAAGGTCCTCTTCATATTCGAGTCCTCACCATGATTGAACAAATCGTGCCATGGACCGAGTATGAGAGATGTGCATTGGAGCTTTTGAAGAATCGCAACTTTGCACATGTCACCGTCTTCAGCCCACTCCTTCTCGTCAAGACGGGCTTGGGACACGACATGGACCGCGCATTCAAGCATGCGGGTTGGGAGCACTTCCACACCATCACAGAACAAGGTTCGAGTCTTCTCACTATTGAATTTTTTATGAGTTTGAATATCGAAACCACCCCGAAAGAAACCATCATTCGTTTTCGATTTTTCAATGAGGATTTCATTTTGAACTCTTGCCAGTTTAGCAATGCTCTTGGTTTTCATCAACATTGAATTTTGGACCCCAATATTTTGGAGAAGGATCACCATTATGAGCGAAACTCATGGTGGGACTCCATTTCCGATGATTCTTTCAGCCCTAAAAACATCATTACATCCATACATAATCCTACTTTACGGTTTTTGGCGAAATAGATTGCGATGGTTATTCATCCTCGTTCGGATTTGCATCTTTGTCTTAATGCTGAATTGCCTTGTCTTTATGCTATGGCTAAAAAGATAAAGTTTTCTCCCGTTTTGAGTATGCTCAAGCATTGACAAAGAAGGGTGACTACAAAGTGCACCATTGACATTACTTCTCTGGTGACTCGTATCGCCAAGTATGTTGGTGCTTTAACAAATGCAGAAGTTACCTATTTGCCACTGATGCAAGAATATCAAACCCAAATTGGTCTTCATTTTGTGCAAGGGCATTTGATGCGGGAAGGGCCGAACTATACTCTTTTTATGTGTTACCACGGTACAAGGAAGAGGTCGAGCTTCCATGCTCGAAGCTTGGACTCTACTCGGTGAAAAAGCTTAAATTGCAGATGAAGAAGAATGAACCAGCACGCCACAGTGTGGCTGGGACACGTCCAACGACACGCAGCAGGGCCTTAATGGCCAGGCAGACCGAGGCTGGCCCTTCATAGATGACATCATCTGGAGAGCCTGGGACATCAAAGATGCCTCCACCGAACCCGACTGCCAACATGACCTTCGAGCAGACGTATGACTACTACCAAGGAGGGTCAAGCCAGTATACAGGAGTCATGCCAGGCTATGGCCAGGATCCTAGGTACTACTACTCCGGAGGTATGGGTTCTTATGGTCCATGGGCCGGTCCATCCACTTCAACCTGGTATGACTACGAGAACCCATTTACTTGGGAGATCTCACAGATCAACACCTGGCTAAGTGAGCTCTACCAGCAGCAGCAGCAGATGAACCAGGACATGGCGCATAACACGGATCTCACACAGCAGAACTGGGCGATGGCGACGTCGATGCACTACGACATCTCGAACATCTTCCTGCATCTGGACCTCAACCCCAACCAGCAGAATCCCGATTAGTTCAATTACTGAGTTTCACCAAAGATTGGGGGAGGTGCCCCATACCATAGGTAAGTTGTCTGTCGTTCCCTTATCGATTGAGTTCTTGAAATGCCATGCTTTGTTTTTCGTTTTGAATAAATTCTAGGACTTCGTCTCCTATGCTATGTTAAAAAATAATAATAATAAATATATTTATAATAATAATAAGAATAAAAAGGAAGAGAATTTTCCAAGTAATTTATACATGGGAATAATTGCAAGTTTTCATTTTGGACATGATGAATAGTTGTTCTGTTTACGCTTTACACGTGCCTTGTACATAACCCTTTACTCTCTCAGTACTTGAGTTCGTTGGCATGTGGTTATCCCCTATGATTTATTCTTGTGGGAGCATGAGCTTTAATTTCCAAGTCTAGTTGTTGGGAATATTGATATGGTTTGAACTAGAGTAAGAATGCATGCTTAATAAGGAATCTCTCGGGAGTTTTTGAAAACTTTTCATGGAAAATGTCCCCGATGGATAAATGACCTACCAGAGCCATATATGCAATGTTTATTCTAGCCACCATATGCAATCTTGTGTTATTTTGAGACTTGTCGAGCGGTGCGTTCACTTGAAGGAAGTGCTTGTCATCTACGTATTCCTTCTCCTTTGCGTAGCCATTGCCTGCTAGCCTAAAAAATTGTCCGGTATGTTACTTACTCACTCAGAATATTGACATCCATTTCCACCGGACAACACATCCCACCAATCAGCCCAAAATCTCCACAGTGTACCTATTTCGTCCATGATCCATGTGAAAGGCTCCAATAAAAATACTCATGAATTCAGAAAGATAGCAAGGATCCAAGCTCCTATCCTCTTCTCTAAGAGAGAGAGAGAGAGAGAAATGAACGGAGGAAAAGATCCACAAAAATAGAGTACAATAAGAGCCAAATGATCACATAATTCCCATGTGTGAGTCCATTCTCTCCCTCTCCCCTAAACATTATATTCCAAGGATGGGAATTTGATGAGCACTACTTCTCGAGAATTATCATTCGCCTTGTCAACAAAGGTAACCAAGGTATGCTTCTTATCTACCCTACCTAAAACTCCACATATCAACCATAAGAGTAGGAGTTATGGTCGGCTTGACCAAGGTGAGGATTCATACACTTGAGTGTCTCAAGAGTACCATCGGGGATATTTAACCATTTTTGCAAAAATTATTAAGCCATATAAAATTAGTTTTTCATTGACAATATGATCTCAAAATAAAAAATTGTCAACTAAAAAGTTTCTTTTTGGTTTGTCAACTACGAATTTTATTAATATAGTTTCTCCATCTGAGATCATTTAAAAAAATCAAATTTCAAATCGTTTGCAATAACGGACACATGACATCGTCATTCCTTGGTACATTTTTAGTAACGGACCGATGACGTCACCTCTAAAGTTAGCCGTACCCTTGATTTTTTGAAACAGACGGTGATGAAATCAGCCGCAGCCGTTATTAAAGATGGTATTTGTAATAACGGTCCATGATGGTGTCGGCAGTGATACCATTATTAAAGATGATATTTGTAATAAGGGACAATGAATGTTAGCGTCGTCTGTTATTATTGCATCCATTTCTAATAACGGTTGCGATGATGACGTCATGGTTGCCCGTTATTGTAGTGGTTACAGCAATGACGCTATCACCAATGACATCAGCAAGGATGCACTACAATGACGTTTTCTTGGGTGCCCATTATTACTGGAACAAAGCAGGGTTATTACAAATGATTTGTGTAGCAGTGGTTATAAGTCTACGAAAGGAAAGTTTAAGTGGAATTAAGTCCATAAGCTCTGACACAGGGATATTGTTCGCTTAAAGGAGTATTACCCAACCAAGTATCATTCCAAAATCTTACTTGGGTCCCATGTTTAGTGTCAAAGGATCCTCAACCAAGAAACTCATCTTTCACATTCATAAGACCCGCCAAGAATTGAGAATGGTCCCGCCGACCTTATGTTTGTATAAGTGTTTGTCCACCTAGATATTTGTTTCTAAGTAATTGTTGCGATACCCCATCCGCATTAAGCATCTTAAAAAGTCATTTTCTAAGAAGATAAGTATTTTGACCATTAGGTTAGTAATGCCTAACCTCCTTGCTCCTTTGGTAGACGCATGATATTTCAATAGGCCAAACAATATTTCTTTTTTACGATTGCCTCCTTGACAAAAGAATCTAGAACGAATTTAATCTAATCTTTTGAAGATCGGTAATTGGGAGATCTCGTGAACTGAAATTGTGAAACAATTATTTGATTAACTAAAAGAAGAGATCCTTTATAAAAGACTTATCTCAGTAAATTATTTCAGTGAAGGTGTATTTCACTTCTCATCCGAACTGTGGATATGTAAGGATAGGCGCCCTGTGGCGATTCTCACTAGTTGAGCTGAATGGGTGAGCTCAACGTGCTTCGTCATTTCCCCGTCGAAAAGGATATGTGTGCCATTTCAACGTTTGCCCACTGCTCGTCTAGTCGTCTACTGTGCCCACACTGGCACTGTCCCTCGTGCTCATAAGAAGTTATAATTCCGCCATTTGCAGTCACAATTTGCAAATATCCATCCCAATCGAGCGGCTGATCGATAGGCAGAGCATAATGGAGATGAACGGGTCTCAAGAACCTCTGCCACGCCGTAACCTCAGCGCCGATCACGAGTCCCTGCAGCCGCGGCCCAGTGACGATGGCATGAACAACAGGGGAGGATGGGTCACCTTCCCCTTCCTCGCCATGCTCGGGCTGGGGGTGGCGAGGGGCGGCGCGACGAGCAACTTCGTCGTCTACCTCGTGAAGAAGTACAACGTGCCGCGCGTCGACGCGGCGCAGATCTCCAGCATCGCCCTCGGGTGCCTCAGCTTGGCCCCCGTCGGCGGCGCAATCGTCGCCGACGCCTTCTTCGGCTGCTACCCTGTCGTCGCTGTCTCCATGGCCTTCTCTGTCCTGGTCAGTACTCACTACTCAGTAGTCAGTACCTGCACTAAACTTCATGATTGTACGCATACTACCGGAGACATGGCGTCAGAGAGCTTCTGATCAGTCAACAATTTGCATGCATGCGCGTGCAGGCCATGGTCATGTTCACTCTCACGGCGAGCCTGCCCGGCCTCCGTCCGGTGGCGTGCCAGCCAGGCGCCAGCCCGTGCGAGCCGGCCTCCACGGCGCAGATGGCGGCGCTGTACGCCGCGGTGTTCATGCTGTGCGTCAGCGCGGGAGGCGCCCGGTTCAACCAGGCGACGCTGGGCGCGAGCCAGTTCGACGCCGCGGCGGACCGGGACGTGCTCTTCAACTGGTACTTCGTCTTCTTCTACGCGTCCTCCGTGGTCGGCTCCACCGCCGTCGTCTACGTGCAGGACAACGTGTCGTGGGCGCTCGGCTACGCCATCTCCGGCGTGCCTCGCCGCGCTGCTCGCCGGCGCCGCGCTGCTCGCCGGCACGCCGTACTACCGCCGGCCAGGGGCGCAGGGGAGCCCGTTCACGGCGCTCGCGAGGGTGGCCGTCGCCACGGCCAGGAAATGGAAAGTCAACTTGGCGACGTCAGAGGAGCTGCTGAGGGTCTACCACGGGCGACGCAGTGCGGACAAGGACGGCGACGTCAGCGACGCTAGTAGCCTTGCTGCTCCAAGCGACAGCTTCAGGTAAGAAAACAATGCCCGTTTCTTACATCATTTTTAATGTTCTGCCTTTCGTATTCAGCGTAAGAAGGTCAAACGTCATGGTTCAAAAAATTGCAAAATTTTGACAAAATCAGTGTTCGTCCCGGCGAAGTCACCTATCAATATCGTCAGTGCCACGCCCTAGTCAAAAATGTCAGCAACAAGCTTGCCAAATAATCTGAGAATATCAAGTTATATATTGACCATAGGAGTGGGTGCACGTTACTAGAATGACTGATAGCCTCTGATAGGAGAAAACGGAGGAATGATGGTAACGTTGTTCGTACTGATAGGTTTCATAATCGTGTATTGTTGTCTGCTATATTTGAACAAACTTTGCTTGAATATCACATTCGTGGACGTGTTATCAGTCTCATGGATCCATACCATATTTGATGGTTACAAAACGTCGAACAGGATGAATACTATTTTTAGATGGCTGAAATTTAGCAATAATATATGTTCATTCCCTCCCTTAAGAAGTACAACTATGGTTGTAGCAAAAGGAAAAGGTCACCCCCACCCATTATCAATGCGTATCAAATCACCCATGAACTATAAAATCGGACTTTGAACCCCTTCGTCCTTGCAAACTATACAAATGAACCCCTAAAGTGGTTTTATAAGGTGGTTTTGCTAAGCTGGAAGCAGTGTTTTCAAATCGCTCGATTAATCAATGCTTAATCAACAAATCATTTTCTGAAAATCGATCAGGTAAATCGATACGATTTTGTTGGCTAGTCGAGCGATTAGGAAACTAATCGGCGATTAATCACGACTAGTCGAGGTACTCTAGTCGAACGATTAGGTCTAGACCTTTTCACTTGGGGTTGGGTTTTAGCAGTTCAGTCCACCTAGGCACTTGGCCCAGCCCACAATATAGCATATCAGTAAGTATACTGAAAGGAAAAAATCTACAAAAATCCTCAACGTATCAATGGTTGATCACATCACCCCTTGAACTGCAAAAAACTGATTTCCTACCTCCTATATATACTAGTGGGACGGCTCCAAAAATTTTATTAAAATACATTATTTCTAGAGGGCCTTTTTTGCAAGAAAAATTGGGATCCGCTGGGCGATGGTAGCTCTGTGGGCGAGGCTTGGGGATGGGGGGGGGAGAGATGGCCACATGTGGGATTGGTCCACCCCCTAGCGCCTAGCGGCAAGGCTCCCAGAGCTGGAGGAGCCGGCGTCGTGGCATGGGAGGGAGGGAGCAGCATGGACGGTGGCGCCAGAAGCAGGAAGTGACGGGCAGTGTCACGAGATGGAGGGAACGGCCAACGAAAGGTGCTTTGTCCGGAGGAAGAAGTCTCAAAGTCACTGGTAGGTGGGAGAAAAAAATATTGGTGGCCACCTCAGTGTCCATCGTGGCGAAACCGGTTACATGGCATGCCAACTTAGAAACCGGCTTTGTAGTTCAGGGGTGATGTGATCCACCTTTGATATTTGGGGGGTTATGTAGAGTTTTTCATGCCAACTTAGGAAAACCACCTTGTAAAACCACTTTATAGGGGTCATTTGTACAGCTTTGCAAAGACGAGAGGGTTACATACCTGGTTTTGTAGTTTAGGGGGTTATGTAATCCATCATTGATACATGGGACATTTTCCTATTTCAAACAGAGTAGTACCATTACTGTTGACGTATTCTAAAATAGTCGTATAAATTTTGCAATGAGGTGTTTTCAAATGCCCGGTTTAGTGTTCAACTGACTGAACTGACGATCATTGATGCACCCGTTCGTAGCTTCCTGAACCGCGCTGCCCTGATCACCGACGGCGATGTCCCTCCGGCGGATGGATCCATGGTCCGGCCATGGCGCATCTGCACGGTGCAGGAGGTGGAAGACTTCAAGACGGTGGTCCGCATCCTGCCGCTCTGGACCACATCCATCGTCCTCAGCGTCGCCTTCGGCACGCAGATCAACTTCACCGTCCTGCAGGGCCTCGCCATGGACCGTGCCCTCGGCCGCTTCACCGTGCCAGCGGGCTCCATGAGCGTCGTCATCCTCATGTCCATCGTCATCTCCCTCGTCCTCCTCGACCGCGCGCTCCTCCCTCTCTGGCGTCGCCTCACCGGCGGCCACCGCACCCCAACGCCGCTGCAGCGCATCGGCGCGGGCCACGTGGTGGCCATCCTCAGCCTCGCCGCGTCCGCCTACGTCGAGCGCCACCGCATGGCCACCGTGCGCGCGCACGGCGAGGAGGGGCGCCACCCGTCGTGGGTGTCGCCGCTGTCGGCGATGTGGCTGGTGCTGCCCCTCGCGCTCGCCGGCGCCTGGGAGGCGCTCTACTTCCCCGGCGGCGTGACGCTGTACTACGAGGAGTTCCCGCCGTCGCTCAAGAACACGTCGACGGGCATGGTCGCCGTGGTCATCGCGCTCGGGTTCTACCTGAGCACGGCTCTCGTCGGCGTCGTACGGCGCACCACGGCGTGGCTGCCTAACAATATGAACGCGTCCAGGCTGGAGAACCTCTACTGGTTGCTCACCGTGATGGCGGCCGTAAACTTCGTGTACTACCTGCTATGTGCCAAATTGTACAAGTACCAAAATGTTGGTAGGTAGCTCGATCAAGTGTTGACAGCTTACTTACTGAACAGCTCTATCCGCGTATTGTTCCTGTTAACCTGTCAACAAGTCACAACCTGCTCTGCTCTGTTCTTTGCTGAAATGGAATCGCGAAATGTGAGCATCGAGTTGACGTGGCATATTCCCAATTTATTTTCAATTTACATATTCTTTTCAGTTTTGCTATGTTGTAGACACCATTGGTCAGCAAAGATACAGGAACCAGCTACACCACACTAACTGTACATAATGAACCGAACTTGTTTCATTACACAATTTTGGAGGAATCACCTTCTCCCATTCAAAATGTTTGGCAATCAAATAGGTCGATGCTTTCATATGGCTTGGTTTGACAAAAAATTATTTATTAACAGATCAGCAAGATCCGAAGCCAGAAGCATCAACCAAATCATTCTAAGCTGAAAAGGAGGAAAACCCAAATCTTGCAGCAGGCTGATAACAGGAAAAGCCATGATAAGCGAACATTTATTTTCCATAGTCATCCGGTCATCCCTATGCCTTGTATGGACTGGATGTGCCACTGCCAACTGTTCGGCCTACTTTCAGGCTACCATCTGAATTTCTCTCAAACAGGTCATCGAAGAACTTGTTGGAAGAAACATATGATGGCCTGCGAGCCCCAGCAGACAATGGTTGCTTCAGGTTCCGATTTATTGGTGAGTCTAAACTTGCAGTTCGAAGTGGCACTGCAAAAGATTGTGATTGCTGTAGGGGCCTCAAATTTGGTGTCACGTTGATAGGTGAGATGGAACTCGATTGATGCTGAGACGATGCTACCACAAAAGGGTTCGATTCCATGCTGTCCTGGGAGGCCCATGGTTGTGGCGGGTAAGCCAATGAGCTGTAGGGCAACTGTGACTGGGATGGTGCCTGTTGCTGAATGCCTGCGGTTTGAAACTGAGGCTGCGCCCATGGAGCGACATAGTGTGCAGATGCATGTCCTTGGTTTACATGATCAGGCTGTGGATGCTCACTAGCTGTTGAGCTGCCTTGATTCAATGTTGGTTCGGATGTTACTGGGGTATAGGGTGGTGATGTGTTAGATGATATGGTAAGTGCAAGAAGGTCACTCATAACCTGCTCTTCTGGAGAAGTCCTCACGGGTGCTGGAGGATCAGGCAGAGACAATGCATTGCTTGGAACGGATGAAGTGGTAGAGGGAGCAGAAGCTGCTGAACTCGGTACTCCCTCATGGGTGGTTGACGAAGATGCGCCTAAATAAGAAGAGGTGCTTTCGCTGTTTGTGGGTCTGAATCTTGAGTTCCTGAACAAAAGTAACCGTTAGCTCTAGATGACGTAAAGAAAAGAGGTCATGTACAAAATGGAAGATTTGGCATGGTGACAGTGTGACCTGCGAGCTAGCAGAGAGAACTCGTCGTCTTCATCCTCTTCCTCCTCATTCAAAACATTGGCCGATACTTTTGTTGTAGCAACTGCAGATGTAGGAGCAACTTTTTCACCTACGTTTGGAGTGGTTCCTGCTGGCAATTCACTCACCACATCCGTTTCTTCGGTTGGTAGAGAACCTGATGCCATTGCATCATGTTTCTCAAGCAGAAATTGTAATTTATCATTTAAGTCAAGAGCTTGGCCCAAAAGTTCCTCGTCCCTGTAATACAGAAGAGCTTCAGGAAGTTAGTCTGGAAGCATAGACCAAACTGACATATTTACAACTGCCACCCTGAAAATTATCCCTGACTAGTCATCAACATTAGTACTCTATTGGAAGAGTTTTCAGATCACGAACTTTTTTATTACTCCCTCGATTTTAACTATATGATGTTTAGGACAAGCTAAATGGAACAAAACGACCCAAAAAGGTAGTTCAGGCTAGGAGGTACTAATGTACTGTGATCAATATGCCTTGTTGTTCCCATGGACTAGCTCCTTAGTCACCAGCTTTTTGAAGGAGGTCATATGCTACAAACTAATGCATGCCATTACATTTATTTATCGCACTCAAAAGTCAAAAGGCTAAAAGCCTAAAAGGAACAGTGTCATTAGTGTTGTCTGGACCCATCATTTCAGGCGACGTGCTGACTTAGCAAGATATAAATATAGATGGCAATCATTTTTTGTCCATGGCCTCCAAAATCTATATAGAATAATCTCATTAACTTTGAACTGTAACTTTTGGATGCAAATCAAACAATAATGGTGTCCCAGCAGCATAATAGTTGTCCATTTGTACGCTTAATAGTGGACCATAGATGAAGAACAAAAGAGTCATCCAGTCACATACCTCAGTGAACTTACCAGACTCAAGATCTTCTTTTGGTCTGACCGACATTGGTTCACGAGTTCCATGATAATTTCATCATTGACAGCCTAAGTAGTTAAAATTTGTCATAAATACTAATGCACATATGCACATTTATTTCATGATAGGGTTCATAAATATATAAGAGAAATAGACCATAATTTGGATAGGCACCCACTGCACAAATACTTGCAAAGAAACACACAATGGGTACTAACAAATTCAGTACTCACTTCAACACCACAATATTAAAATCATACATGTTTTACTAGCAACATGTGACTGGCGCAATCAAGGACACAGCAATAAAGCCAATAATGGACTTAACTATCTACATAGACTATTAGGAAATAGTACAAAACTTGTTAACACAAAACATTGTTACATATACAAAAAAAAAACAATTAACGAAATGTATAGGCTTACATATAGATCATTTGGATCCACAGCTCTCAGCATCTCGTTTAATAGTTCCACAGCCCCCAGCATACGTTCCAACTCTGGCATGCTGATCAGATAAAAGCATGTAAATCACAGAAAGTAAAAGAATGCATCCACCCAAAATTTCTTCTTTTTCATTTCTTGGAAGTAAGGTTACCTCAGAGAAGCCCCATTAGATGACATTGCCTCATCAAGCCTTGAGGAAGAATCAACTGGCATTCCATACCCTGCTTGAAGATATGATGGCAAAGATGCAGGGCGTGTGACCGGTGGAGTAAATATCGGTGCAGCATCAGGTGAGCGCTTAGGAAATTCTACACCAGATCGCTGCAAGTAAATATTCATCATCTCATGCAAAATAAGCTCCCAAGCTGACGTAAGGTCTCCTTAGAAGAATACTTTATGCATGATAGAAAAAAGAAACTACAAACACTTAAAAATACATATGTTTAAATATATACTATAAATGTTTTCCACGAAGTATTCCTGTGCTCTTTATGTAAAATCACGTAGTTTCAATTTCTCATAAACCAAAGAATTGTTTTCCAATATGGTTCCGGGAAATTTTTCAGAAAATATGATCCTTGAGCAATTTGAGTTTTTTACTATAGTAAAAGAGAATAAGAAGAAGGGGAGCCCTGGCGTAGCGGTAAAGCTGTTGCATTGTGACCAGGAGGTCACAGGTTCGAGTCCTGGTAACATCCTCTTGCAAATGCAGGGAAGAGCTGCTTACAAAAAAGACAGACGCTTCCCTGGACCCTGCGCAAGTGGGAGCTACGTGCACAAGGCAGAAAGTAGAGTTAATTTTCATTCATAAAATTCCCTTAGGCCTTAGTGGTACACCATGTAACTTGATGAGATTTTTATGCACTCAAGGTTACAGCTGGCACAAAACAGGTTAAGAAGTCATACTAGTCCCCCCATGGAAGTAACATATGCTAAAAGTAAATGTGTTTCTCATGTATATAGCTATCTGATAATAAAAAAGACACCAACCACACCTTTAATTCAGCATATGCCCAGTAATAATGAGGGTGCTTTCCACCAGGCCCACCAAATGCTTCTTGCCAAGAATCCAAGAGTGTCAGAATCTTGTCCCTCACTTGCATATCCGCCTGGGACATGAGTCAACAAACTAAATAAAATGGTGATCATATTTGGAAAAGATGGTTATTGAAATGCCTAATCACAAACTCTGAATCTAGCAGTGGTTAAAGATTGGATAAATAGATTATAAATGACAACCAAAGAGGGGAAAATAAAAAAAACAAAATCTTACTATGGAGTGCATTATATCCATTTTAGAAAACTGAAATTCAACAAATATACATGATTCCAAACACAAAATGGTTTATTTCAGTAATTGAAACACCAAAATTCACTTTATCAAAGTGAAGTGTTGCATCCACATGTAGACATACTGCTGTATTAGTCCTTTCAACTTTGAACAAATAAGAGATGCATCTTTCAGTGGACCAATGCTTCTACAAATTTGTTTAGCTTGAAAGCTAAATAGATCATATATTCCAAAAAAAAAAAAACACTTTTCAGCCATGTGACAAACAAAGTTTCATAATTCAGAATTTACTGACACGCACTGTGTACAATTCTGTAGGTTGTACTTTTCTCTACCACATACTATAGAATGGTAAGCTGAAAACCAAGGCCATAAAGGTAAACTGAAAACAGACCTTTTTCTTCACAATTTTCATCATGTCCTCGAGTATATTGCGCTCTATGACTTGAACATGAACGCAATCCCCACAATTCTTGATTAGAGTCTCTAAAAGCTGTAAAGATATGCTAGAGCATTGTAAGGACAAACACCAAAGGATACCTAAGTACTTTGAGCTGGGAAACATACCGTCAAAGCAAGAAATTGAACATTTGCGTTCTTGTGCTGAATACGTTTTTTCAAGGCTTTAATCACCTCTTTTGCTTGCCTGAATGAACACATTATTATTATTAGCCAACAATTTTTGCTTGTAGGAAACACATACAAAAACCGTTCTGTCATGCCCTATGGCCTTAACAGATCCTGCCAATAGCAATATTTCAATAAAAAATAAAATAATTGATTGCTATTCGTCTCAAATTTGGGGGGCTATTTCATCTGAATAAAAGTTACCTGTTTCCTCCTCAATAATCTCGGTATTCTTGTTTTCAGTTGCTTTGTTACAATTTCTGATGCGAAATCTTTCCATATCTAATTTAAAATGCTACCCAAAACAAGGAGGACTTTATCATATAATTTTTCTTAGATGGCTTTATAAACCTAGTTTCAGGTTTCGGTTTAGCACATACTATGTACTTAAAATAAACCTCTTTGGACCTTTTTTTTTTTAAAAAAATGTTGATCCACCTAGGAGTTCAGTAGCAGGCAAATAAGTTGAATGCTGTATATATTCCCATTAATCTAGTAACTAAAAAGGATGAGATTATGGCCGCTCACAGCAGGCACCTAATGTGGAATTGCTTGAAATGATTATCCCAATGCTAGGTTTAAAATGAGTATCCCATAATTATGCTCAGAAACTGCTTGGAAGAGGGCCCTTGGGAGAAAATTTTCTTACAATGCACTTCTCGTTTGATCCATTCCTTATCCGACCTATGTATCAAATTCAACTAATGAGTTGCACAGCTCAATTCCTCAATTGGCATAAATTTTAGCAGAAGCCAATGCATGAAATTCCACAAAGTACCAAAGATGAAGTGCCCTTTTACCTTAAATTTTTTTTAGTGTTTTTATTATAGTATTGTGAAAAGGATCAGGTTTCACTGCACCTTTAAATGTATTTTGTTTGCAAGTACAAGAAAATCTGTTGTGTCACCCTCAGTGCATGATAATACATCTATCGAGGTAGACTGCTCTGAACAAGATATTCTTCAGTTGCGTTACAGAATATATTAAACGAGTCTACTTCATATTTTTACAGAATACAAACAGAACAAATTAACCATGAGAGCAAATTCCTAAATTTCTGGCGACATGATGTACACTGTAAAAAAAAGGGCAATGTTCCGTCGCGTGATTAGATGCTTTATTGGCATGGAAAAGGTCATCACAACATTTGTTTTCCCAAACACAACACAATAATCTTGAGAGCAATCATGAAAAAAAAATCATGAGAGCAAAAGTACTAAATTCCTGCAGACATGATGAACAGACTTGGACATAACATCCTTCCTGGACTTGATCGGATACTTCGTCCACAAAGAAAGGTGCGACGGTAACCTTCCAAAGGCGATTCCAGAGAGAGAGAAAAAATTGTAAATTCTGCCCCTACTTTCTGTGGTGCTGATGCGAACAGAGAGACTAGGGGAAAGTAGGAGAATTGAGGTAAGAATTGATTGTTTGCGCCAATCGCAGAGTGATCATTCGATCACAGAACGCAGGCAGCAACAAAGGTAATTCCCTGTCAATAGTGGAAGGAACGCCAGTTTCCTTTCGGTTCGTAGGGTGCCAAGAACACCGAATCATTCGCCATTATTGCAGTGGCACAGGAACCAAGAATTCAAAACAGTGCCTCCCGAGCCTCCGACAAAGAAAAAGAAGAGAGAGAAAAAGACGACGCACCCGTGATCGAAGTTGACGGCGTCGCAGATGTCGATGTTAAGGGTCCAGTCGGGGCCCAGCAGCAGTTCGTTGGTGGCCTTGTCCACCCTCACCGCCGCCATCTCTGCGCTCCTCGATCGATCGCGCGCCTTCTGCAGATGCAGAAATCCGATGCCCACGGCAACGACGGGGAGAAAGAAAGGAGGATGAGGAGACGACGCGGAAAGGAAGGGGCGGCGGTATTCGTGGGTGGGACGGTGTGGGAGTGGAGAATGGAGATGGATCACACTGGCCGGACGCCTGGGTGGCGCGCGGTAAACAACAAAAACGGGCGGCCATTATTAGGAGGGAGGCGCCGCATATATGCTGCTGCTGCCCCTTCGGTCCACGCGAGGCTCCGCCGGTCGCCGCCCTTGGCCGCTGCGTGCACGCGCACCTGGCTGAAAGCGATGCCAAAGATGGCGGCAACCGCTTTATTCTTTTGGTGCTTACCTGCGTAAAATTTTACTACTATTTTCTGTTTTCTATTTCGAATGCCATTTTTTTTTGTTTCTTTGTACTAACAATTATGACACAACACGACGAACAAGAAAGCAATGAGATCAGGTGCTCTCGTGCACTCGAGCACTTCCCTTAAGATGTAGCAGAAAGATAAATGAAAAGATACAAGGCCAATTAGGTTTGAAGACGACTATACAAACTGTTTTATGGCAAACATCGTCATAAATGTTGGTTGGTGTTTCTTTAACTCTTAGAGAGTAATTCGCAAGAGTACAAAAATATTGTTGAAGCATTTCACACGTGAGTATTTTAAGGTTATCGTATTTTTTAAGGGGATGGATTATAATTGTCTTCTAACTACAATATCCTGTGGTCTACGTAGTGTGGTTCAGACTATATATAATCTAGCCTTTACTGCAGTTTGTTTACTTCGGGCACCAGTCTGACCCTCGTTTGCCAAGGACCTCCATCTATTAGCTCTATGTTGTACTCGAACAGGAGGGTATGCACAAGACTATGCCTTAATGACATGCCGCACGAACAAGCCTCCCACCTATCGCTTACCCCTATACTTTGTGGAGCATAAGGCAAACAAAAGTGACCTTTAGACACCACATCTATGTCGTCAATTACTTACTCTAGTGTGAATCCAAGATGCCCATATTCTAGGAGCCCCTCACCAAAGGAACATGCTACACGAATGGATGATAAACTAACAAAACAAACAATAACAAAAGATGCAAAGAACTTAGCAAAAGATGAACTAAGATACCCACTCAGAACGCTTCTTACGTGGATTGTGTACGCGATACACCCAAGTTACATTGGTTTTCCTTTGTTTTGTAGGCGCATGACTACCTGATTTTCTCTTATTTGCCGAAGTTGTGTTTCTTGGTCCAAGTGATGTATCTTGAAATCAACAATTTATCAAAACTCGTAGGAATGATTGGAGATAAACTCATATTAGTAAGTTTGGTGTCTGCTTCCTATACGAGTTGACATCTAAATATGATGTTAAGGACCATCAATATTGTGTCCGATCAAATCAATGGCCCAAACATCACATCAACTCCGGGTCAAATTCCAACTGAAATTGCAGTGTGCCCATTAAGTGGACAGATGATAAGTTATTTAGGCCGCATTTAGTTCCCAATAGATTCCCCATAAATACACTATTTATCCAACTTTTCACTATTCATCTTATCCCTCCCACTCACGTAACACTATTTATCTACAGTGTTTTTTGTGAACAATATATTTTTGAGGAATCTTTCCCCAATCTAAACACACACCTTAACAAATTACAAAGGTACATCACTGCTATGTACGGTTTCCATCCATATTACACCAAAATTATTCTTTACTATTCAGCGTCAGTGAATGTACTAACCTCAATACTAAATTTTTTTGTTGTCCTGTCGCATTGTGCAACAACACGGTGTTTGGATTTTCTCTTTCCTAACTGGGTATCGGCCACAGCAACGCTGTGGCTGCCCTTATTGGCCTCAATGAAGCTCCGCCACTATTTGAGGTAGTTTATTATTTTTATAACATTAGAACGATGATATTATGGTCTTTTTTGTTTATAAAGAGGATAAGGATAGTATGCGTCAAAAGTAGATTATAGTTCCACACATCTATTAAATCTTAGAGTTCCACACTTCTACCAAATCCTACATGGCCATAAAATTAGGCCCACTTACAAGCTGTATACATGATACGTATATATACGGCAACTAGTCATGTTTATTTGATCATTTCTTCAGCCCGTTAAATAGCCGTCTAACATGTTTAAATGGGCATGTAACCTGAATAAAAAATTAAATAGTAGCTAGCGGTTTGGATAACACTGCAAATCGTAGATCACTGGTCCTGTTACAGTGTTGATTTTTTTTTCTCGAATACGCAGGAGAACTACATATCATTATATTAAGAGGAAAATCATAATGTTTTTCACAACGCGAGACGATAGATCGCTCGCAACGGGATTACCGGCCTAGTAGACTTATATTACGTAGAGCATTACAACCAGAAACCGTTCTGATGTGGCTAACTAGGCCTCAAACTGGCACTCGGAAGTGCCATCCTCGCATCCCGCTTGTTTCTGGGCCGGTACGAAGTCGTTGATTGCTTGAGCATGGGCGTGGGAGAGGCCACCCTTGAAGATGGTGTCCACCATATGCTGACCTGCTGAGGAGTGGCATGGAGATAAGCATCTGGATCTCCTGCACGAACTTGTCAAGGTCCACATCAAGATCGACACCACGACCTCAGTGGTCCACGATAGAGGCTTCAATGTCCAAATCATGGTGTTCGGACTGAGCCTCTGTTAGCCCAGGTGCGCGGGACATATCACATATCGCTCAGCAGGGTTGTGAGCTCTGTCGTCGCCACAAGCGAGCCCAGGCCACTAGCGCAAGCAGACACGGGCTCTGTTGAACCGTCGTGCACCGCCCGTGGCCGTGAGGCCTTAGACTGATTGTGCTCGAGTAGCAAAGGAATCGTCGCCAACTGAGCAGGGTAGAAAACCATCGTCGAGGTGGTGTGGTTGCACCTACTAGGGGCTGGCAAGTAGGCTGCAACATCCACCAACATCGGGTCCGCCGATACTTCACGTGTGACAACTACGGCGACTGGGTATGGCAAAAGCAACAACGGATCGAGCTGTTACAGTGTTGATCATTTGTTTGCTGGTACTGCTACAGTGTTGACAGCTTGTTTGGGAGGAATTCGCCTATAAAAGGCCCTCAGCTTCTAGAAAATATTTTGTATTAGTAATAACGGCTCCCTCAAAACCCGATCAAAGAATCCAGAGCATACAGAGAAGCCCGAAGATTGCACTACAGAGGAAGTGGTAAAGCAGTGATTGTCAACTTTGTGCACTAAAGAGCAACATGGAAGCCCGAAGATTGCACTACAGAGGAAGTGGTAAAGCAGTGAGTGTCAACTTTGGGCACTAAAGAGCAACATGGTGGGTCCCATTTACTGTTGCTTTGGATGGAATACAATCAGCAAAGGGTGGTGATTAGTTAAGATTGGCACAAGCCACCGCCGCCCAGCGGCACGTTGTTGCGGCCTTGCCCAAGTCGCCGTTGCCACATCAGCACAAGAGAAAAAGAAAGTCTAGGCGACTAGGAAAGGAACGCTTGGGTGATTCAGCCTTTTGACTCGAGCCAATTAATTTCCTATCGTTTCGCTTTCTCTTGTCTAGATTAGAAGTTGCAAAAGATATTGTAGAGCCAGTGATGGCAATGGTATGATGTGGCCGAAATGGTTTCTGATTCGGTTGTGAGAGAGAAATTGGCGGCGGTCGCTGATGCAACCAGGGCCGTTGCTTTGTTCCGCTCCGAGTGGGGCACATGAAACGGTGGTAGCTATTAAAAAGAGTAAATTGCTCTAGGTATCTAAACTATTGGACGATTAACTGATAGGTACTCAAACTAAAAATGTAACATTTAGGTACTGAATCTATATGTTTGGACCACCAATTGTACAAACATGGCCACGCGGGCACCAGCAGCTGACGTGGCGCTGCCACTCTGGACAAATGAGGCCTAGCCCTTTGGCTTTTTTTTTTGAAAAACCCCACTGCCCAATATTTTCATTGACATGAATATATCTCTGTTTTGCAACTCAGTATACACTAAGGTGACTACAATGTAAACTAAAAAAAATTGATAGGAAATTTTGATAGCTGTCATAGGAATTTTTTACTGCAATGTGACCCCCCTGCTATCAAAATTACCTGTCAATTTTTTTTTAGTTCACATTGCGGTCACCTTAGTGTACATTGAGTTGCAAAACAGAGACACATTCATTTCAATGGAAATATTGGGCAGGGGGGTTTCACAAAAAACCCCAAGGGGTTGGGCCTCCTTTGTCCACAGTGGCAGCGCCACATCAGCTGCTGGCGCATACGTGGCCGCGTTTGTACCGTTGGTGGTTCAAACATATAGATCCAATACCTAAATATTACGTTTTTTTAGTTTAAGCACCTCTATGTTAATCATGCAATAGTTTAGGTACCCAGAGTGCAATTTACTAAAAAGGAGCTGCATCATGCACCGTTGAATGTGAGGTGCTTACGTGGCCTGTCATTTTTCACTGCGCTTGCCTCTATACCTCTACTCCTCTCTTTGCATTGCATGCAGTCATTTGGGGCCGGGTCAGCACTATCACTCTATGGTATTCCTACACCATGAGCTAATCTCTACTACTAAAAACAGGGTACATAGGGTAAGGGCGAGTCGCGTCGGACATGAGCCTAAGGCTGTCCGCAATGGGGTTCCACTATCGCTCTTGTGGCGGACCACTCCGAAATTATTCCAAGTTAAGTACCCTTGGACCACTAGTCAAGCAGTCAGGCACTTAATCCGGAATATGCTGGAGCGCCGTCGGAGTATACCCGATTAACCACGTACTTTCACGATCGAAACAACACGCGCGCCCACACGAAGGTGAGTCCCAGAAATTACAACATTCCACAATTCAACTTACATAAATAGTATCATCAAGTTATTACAAACCAAGTTTGAATTTAAATAAAAGTACGAGAGTTCATTGCAGCGGAAAATTAAACTAACGACGATACATGGTAACACCACGATGAAGCCGGCCATGGTGCTACTCCTCCCGATCCTCGGCAGAGGACGAAACCCACTCGACATGCCAGCCAGGAGGAACCTGGGTAGGCCAAGTGATGGAATCCACGGCCACATCCATAACAGTACCTGAAATAAATAGCCACAAGCAAGGCTGAGTATACTAATCCTCATCAAGGCTTACCCGTCGGGTGAAAACTACATCACCGACTTCTAGACATGAGAGGCTTTTGGCTGGTGGGTTTGTTTTGCCAGAAAGCAACTAAGAGTGGATCCTTACTTTCAAAATTTTAGCACCAAATTCTAGTAGAGTTAACCATTCTAGATTAGCATCCTCTCTAAGCATACAAGTGGTGCAATCCAATTTAGTGCATACAACAAGTTGATCATCCTCAAAGTTCCACTTGTTACTCAATGCAGCACAGCGGTCAAGCAGTCTCATTAACCGCGAGAAGCGGACAGTTCGAACCGAATTTTGCTACCTGGCCACGGAAAACCCAACACACACGGATAATGCTTGCTATAAAAGGCACAAGCACTTCCCAACCTTTCCCATTAATCCACAATTCGGCGTCGGGTCCACTCCCTTAGGATAAAGGTTTACCGCTTCACTCACGGCATCACGCATATATCCACATGTGTACGGCAAGGGAAACAAAATATTTCCAAGGAGAGATGGCTATCGGTCCTAGCTGCTTCAATCTGGTACCGGGCTTACCGATTCCCATAGGTCGGCATGCGGGTGGTACGTTCAAAAACTTGACACACAGAACCACACGTTTCGACCTTAATCCAATTATCATACACGGACGGGAGATCTACACATACCATCCCGCCCGTCCATCCTTATGATTCCAACATAAGTAAAGACAAGCAACTCCTAAATCTCGCGAGTGACAGGAAATCACTCGACTTGTAACGGTCCTAAAGACATTGCTCTATCGATCCTATCATACTAGTATTTCAAGACATAGGTACTATAATCATGCAACTAGGGTATTCGTACAACACCTAGAACGTAAATGCACAAGCATAAATAAATTCATAGTTGCATGATATAAAAGGTAGGTTATGCTCCGGGGCTTGCCTTCTTGAGCTAATCCACTGTCAGGCTCCGGGTCGATCACGACGACGTCGGCACCACCCTCGGGGATTTCTTCTTCGTTGACGGGGACGAGGTTGTAGGTGCCGTCAGTGAGAGCGCCTTCTACATAAGATGCACAACTTTAATGTGGCTGCCTAAGTGATCTAAATGCAAGGCCTTGAAGGCCATATTCACCTAGACATACTAGTGAACTACTCTCTTCTTCACAAAACTAGAGAAGGTGTGAGGAAATTTTTATGCCTTCATGATGGTGATTATGTACACATATACAACAATTCAAATTATTATTTTTAAGCAATGGTGCAGTTCTGGATTTTTAGACTTAACATGCTCCACCTTTACTCCAATTAACAAAGTGATATATTTCTTTTTATAAACTCAATTCTACTCTAGTTTCTTCTCATTTTTGTTTCTCTGTTTCTGTTCATCCTTTTTATCCATAAACTTTATGACAGCTACTGGAGTATAAGAGTTAGGCTCACTCCAAAATTTAGCAGAAACTGAGCTACACAGAATTTATTAAAAATGGTACAAGTTGCTGCTCAAGGAATCGAGATTAATTCATATAAAATCAAAACTACTTCCAAAATAGAAGATTTCTTTACCATAGCTATACATGAGTGAAAGAAAGGCTCTGACCAAGTGGTGGCTAAAAATAACCCTTGGACAGTCCTTAATAATTTTCTATCCGAAAAATAATATTTATTTATTTGCTAGTCTAAACAGGGTCAAAAATTAAGTTTAGCATTTTTACTACATGTGCAAACAAGTTTCAAGACCTCTAGTGGAAGATGGTGATTTTTGGCGGTATGGATTATTCTTAATAATTGCAGAACTAAACTAGAATAGGAATCACAAAATAAATCATAACTGAAGCAACAGTCCATATTTTTAGGTCTCCTTTGGACACAAAGCGTCTATAGGTATCACAAGCAACATATCCAAAGTCAGCTCCAGAAGAGTTCAGGATTTCAAATGGTGCACAAGATTCTAAAAACTGAGTTTGAATTTTAATTCAAAAACTATTCACCAAAATTGTGTACATGCCAGCATGAGATTGGAGATTACAATCTCACGAGTCCAGGAAGTATTTTTTGTGCATTTTTCTGATTTTTCTATGATTTTTAGTGGATTTTACAAGATCTCAGAAAATGGATCTAGGTTTAAGAATCTCTTTTACTCCGGGGACCCTAAACGTTTTAAAACTTTACAAACACACCCCTAAAACTTTCACGGAGGACCCTAGAACTAAAAAGGGGAACGCATCTAGGTCCTTGGCTCATCGGCGTTGTTGCGCCGGCGAGGAGATGGCGAACTAGCGCGGGGAAAGTTGGGGGAAATGACGAGGGGCTCACCGCGCGTCGTTTGGGGTAGGTCTCGAGGCCAGTGGTTCAGTGGCGAGGCTCGTCGACGGTGAGCGGCGGAGCGGCTTGCTCCGGCGACGTCGGTAGCCGGGTACGGGGGTCGAGACCAGGCGCGACGTGGCTTGAAAGCTTCACCGGAGTGAGCCGGAGCTCGTCGAGGTGCTTGGCGGCGACGGGGATGGCCGGAGAATAGGGCTTGGCGTGGAGGTGGAGCTCGGGGGCGGAAATGGAGCAACGGCGAGAAATCTCTTCGATTCTCGGCGAGTAGTGCTCGGTTTTTGTTGGGAATGGTTCGAGGGGCTAGCTAAGAGAGTGGGTGAGCTATGGGTGCAGTGGATTTGGGTTTCGTGGAGGGAGCGTGGGGGATTTTGGCCTGCAGCGGCACGAGCTCGAGCTTGGTTCACGGCGGCCGGAGGTGGAAGAAGGGGTGAGGGAGCGTGAGGAGAAGGAGAAAGGCAGGGCGCTGGGCGAGGATGGAAATGTGAGTCACTTGGCAGCGTCTTGGGCAACTAGAGAGGGCTGGCAGCTAGGGGATGGCGTGCACGCGAGCTCGGGCCGTCGGAGCCGCCATTGATGGCTCTGACAGCTCGGGCAGAGCGCGGCCGTGGGTTGGGGGAGGAAGATCGCGGCGTGGGCGAGCGAAAGTCCTTTGGAGCTGCTGTTTGGCGCGAAGCGGGCTCGAATCCAGCCATGGGAGGCTCGGCTCGGCGTGCTGCGTCACGGTCAATGGAGAGCTCGGCCGCCATGATGGCGCGCCGCGCGACGACGTTGACAGAACGAGGGAAACGAGCGGGTGTGTGTGCGGGGAAGTGAGATGCGGCCGCGACTTTGGCCGGCTCGGCGAGGTCGCCGCCGCTCGCCTACCACGTGGCGGCCGCTGGCGGCCACTGCCGGCCTGGACAGAGCGCTTATCGCGACGCCCGTGGAGCATCCCCGGTTCAACGGGTTCAACTCCGAAAGTTTGAACTACACTTCGAAAAGTACAAACACAAAAGTTGGAGTTTGAAATGTGGGACACAACTTTCTTTTTGGGGTGAACCTGAAATTTCAAATTTTTCAAGCTCAAACAAGCCATTTTCGAACAGGCGTTCAGCATGGTTTTTTGAGTTTTTGAGGGGCTTAACTGCAAAATCTGTAAAAGTTTCCAACAGTGACTAGGCCTTATTTGTGATGACAAACAACTTTTATTTTTGGAGATTTTTAAGTTTAGTACAAAATTCTTGAGATTTCAGTTGGGTGTCAAAAAGGCCTTGTTTGAAATTTAAATTTTGAATTTTGATCGATTATGTGTGCTGCCACCATTGCTACCCTTTATCCTGTTTTGATTTTGTTTTTAATGTACAAAACATCAGGGATGTCACAGCTCTACTACTAAAAACAGGGTACATAGGGTAAGGGCGACTCGCGTCGGACGCGAGCCTAAGGCTGTCTGCAATGGGGTTCCACTACCGCTCCCGTAAGTGTTTTGATTCAAGGACCCGAAAGGCACATACCGTGGATTATATTGAAGGGCCCACTTACGGACTTAACCGCCTCAAATTCACCAACCCGAGCTAAAACCAACACAAGGGAACAATCTAGAGCATCCACAAGAAAGGTAGCAACGAATGGACAACATCCCGGGCTGGCCGGCCCAATCTTGGGCGGTCGGCCGGCTACCTGCACGTTTTCTAGCTGCCTTCGCGTGGCAGTTACTTCAAGTTGGTAACCTTATCCTCCCGGGTGGAACTGACCTTGATGGACTATAAAAGGAAGCCTCCTCCTTCACTTTGAACACACTATGTAGTTATTCAACCTTAGTTGTAAGATAGGGATATGGTTCTTGATGTTTCTTCACACCATTACTATGTTTCCCCGTCAACGACATCATAAATTCTTATGGGGTATTTGTTAATTTCATTACTAATATACTCATAGGTGCCCATTTATGGTAGCCTAATAATAAAGTTAACAATTGTAGCATTTTAGCCGGAAGTATTCTAGGTTATCATATATTCCCATGGGGCAACTATATATGTGAATTACTATTGTGCACAACATTTGCATATAAATCTATTCTTTGGAAAGTAAAAGATAGGGATACGTCATGAAAAATAGATGTCACAGATTATACATGACTTAACCAAAAGATAGACACACACAAATAAGCCATCTCATAAAAGATAAACTACAACTTAAAGAATATCGAAGCAGTCTAGGAATGATATCCTTAGATATTTACCAAGTTAGTAGAAGTCATATCAATCATATGTTTAAATTAAGGTTAAAAGCCTAATATAAAGTGGAGAATACCAAGTCCAACTCTATGGCCCAAGTATCTAATAAACTCCTACTCTAAAATCTAGCAGGGAGGATTGCACAAAGCTTATAAATAAGTCGGATGATCAATTCTATCACAACATGTTGCCTATCTCTCGGAACGGGTAGAATGTTGCCTATACACAAGCATCACGGTTGCGTACATGAAAACTTTTCTAGCCTCCCCATGACTCCTACCCTTCGTGTAGACAAGAAAAATGCTATAAAAAAGCATAAAGCACACCAAACCATCATACTAGTACAAGTGGTTAATCTAATCATAGAACTTATATTACTCATGATATCACAATATATAAAGAAAGATATTATAGATAAATCATAAACTTCATATAACAACTCTGAATACTTAATAAAGATCTGACTGATAAGATATAAAATCATACCTAAGATCGAAGATGAGCTCTAATCTCAAGATGTTCTTGATCATGATGATGAATTAGAATTGGCTCCTCTAATCCTAAGAACTAGGGTTAGAATGAGAGAATTGGAGAGGCTTCAATTGTACTGTCTTTAATCTAATCCCAAATAGAATTGAATTGAATTCGATAATTGGAATGGGGGGTTGGCTCTGCTTATATAGGCCTTCAAGGCCTGTTCGAGGGTCTCCTGATGGAACTAGGATGACCCAATCTTCCGTCAGGCGGAACGCGACACACCAATCCGGCTTTAGATCCAAAGATCCTAACTCCCACAATCTTAGCACTATGATTCCTCTGGTTATCAACAGTATAACGATCCGGTTGACCTTGCCAAGCAGGCTAATCTCTACATGAGAAACAAAGAACACAAGTAAGAACTTGAAGACTGCAGGTCTCTATTATATTGACAATCTACAGATAACACATTAAGAACGCGAGTTGGGGTTCTACAAACTGAAGAACGACGATTGTTCGAAGACAGAATGATCTAAAGCAAAACCCACCCTTCTTAGCAGTAGTGGAGGGATATGATAAGGTAATGGGGCGATCACAGGAGTGCTCCAATGCATGGACATGCACTCAACTTGATACACGACCAATTGGCCAAAAATAAGGTGACGCAACACCGTGGCCAGAAAAGATCTCAGCAGTATTTGGATGGTTGTGGGCGACTCCTAGCAGATATTCACATGGCGCCTGATCCATTGTAATGTAGAATTGACATGATGCAGTACTTGAAGGCCCAAAATGGAGCCCGTATGAAGTTGTGGCCATCCTTAGAAGTTGGTGCCAAAAATAGGGTGATGCTGCATGTGGGTAGAAAAGAACTTCACAGTGTTTTGACCATTTCTTGTGACTCCAGACAGATATGGAGGAGAGGTTGGAGACATTTGAAAGTAGCTTGATGCGCTTTCCATGAAGTACCTGAACGTCCAAAACGGAGTCCGAATGAAGTCGTGGCGTCCATCAGAAGTTGTTGTTGTCCTGCAATCCGAATCCAGCTTGTGCAATGCTTCTCCCATTTTGATCCACTCCATTATTCCTGAGTAAAACAAGGGTGCATGTTTCTCCATTCTATAAATATGATGAACATGAGCATAATCATGGTAGTTAAGTTGACGAGCATGAGCGTGAGTCACAAGACCAATTGATGTTAATGTTGTAGGTATTGCTTTAGGTGTGGATGTATCGTTGGTGTGTATCTTCTGATCAGGAGTGATGTCCTCATCATCTCCAAATATGGTACTCAGCATAACCGACTTAAGGAACCGCCATATAACCATCATGCAAAAGGGGAGGCCAAACCGTCTCAATGGTGGGCCCGCTGGTCCCCTGGGTCGGTCGGTCCACCACTGGCGCCTCTCGCGCACTGCTTTTGCATGATGGGCTTTGGTGTTGGCCTAATCACTTCTTTGTTGAAGATAGCTTCTGATGGACTTGTTTGCCAGGCCTTTCCGCCAATTTGATCTTTTCCAAGATAGAATATTCTCTATTCTTTTGCGTCCCTTTCTCTCTATTATCACCTTGATTTCTTGAAATCATACAAGACAAGATACAAGTGGAACCAAGTCATCATAAATAAAATATACTAGTAAAATAGTATTTTCCTTGAGATGTTGGCAGGAATATTTAGCACTTAAGGACTGTTAACAAGTGTGAGATGAGTGCTTGGGGGCCACGCTGAGATGAGACTTCGGTTGTCGGTTCGATTCCAATGGGGAGGAGAGCTGTGTTTGTCGGTTCGACTCCAACTCTGTAGCCACCTCGGAGGAATACAGCTTCTTTCAGTAAGTTCCTCATATTTCTTCTGTGTCTCACTAGTTATATCTATGAGCTATGTTTGATCTACGGAATCTCTTGACTGTGCGTGTTAGCATGCCTGCTTATTTGAGGTTTCTTCTAACCTTACCATGGAGGCATAAGTCAGTGAAACCTTAGGCGTGGTGCCTTGGCTGGATAGTCAGTCACCTTGGGTTGTGTTCCACCCCACGGCACCGTTGTGATAGGCAGCAGATAGTGACAGCAATGTATGTCCCTTGTAGTCTACCATGTTTAGCTGTTCTCATAAAAGTAGTAGCAGGTTGCCATTAGGTCCCCCTCTCATCCCTTTCCGAGACCATTCCTCTTCTAGTCGCCGAAGCAGATCAAGTTAGTTAGTAGCATGTTATCTGGGTAATTAGTTAGCTAACTGAATTTACACCATCTAATCTCATGCCTTCTCTCCCCTAGTGTGTCTAGTTGAATAATTAAGTTAGTTACTCTCTTCCTTAAGTTCTTGTGCATGCCAAAAATCTTCCTCACATTCTGGTTGATGAATATGAAGTCCTCATCTGGCTACAACTTAAGATCCACCATCTTTTGAATGAACACATCGATCTTTTGGAGGCAATCATTGAGGGCATCGAAGATATAATAGTTGTTCCATCAACGCAGATGGCAACACAGAAAGTGGCGCTCAAAGGACTCTATATTGTCACCGCTCTTTGATTTTTCATCATCTTGCTTATCATGACGATGCTACTCTTGCTTGTCACCTTTCTTAGGCTCCTCGCACTAGAAGTATTCATCATCATCGTCGCATCCGGCGACGTCCAATGAGCTGGGGTTCCAGTCATCATCCCAATCGTTGTCTCCTCTGAAGTCTTTTGGTTTAAGGGTCTTCTCGGTGTAGCTCTTCCTTTTCATGCCAAGGAGGCATTCAGAGCGCCTTGGGAGGATGATGTCGGGGTGTGCCTCGCTAATGGTGTCATCATTGCTGAAGATGATGATCAGTTGGTGCTCTGTGATCTTATTCCGAGGAACCGTCCCTTCGACACGCATCCAAAGTTGGGTAGGGAACTTGAAGGATCTAGGCCCTAGCATTGTGCTATGGTGTGTTTTGGTGATTAATGACAACCAAATGTGTGGGACTAACTATTTCCGTGAGATTGTGTGGTAGGGTGAATTCTGGCAACAAGATGAAAAGGTTGATACTTCATTGGTTGAGGATCAATAATTTGAGAATGTGAATGAAGTGAACATCATGAGTTGATAATGAAGATCAAAAGGAAGAACATGATGAGTTGGGGATTAACAACCATAGAGGAAGAAAATGTTGAGTTGGTGATCAACAACCATAGTGATCAAAATGAGAAAATGAATATACTAATGATGCGTGATACAAAGTGGTTTTGTATGGCAAGATGGTGAAGAGTAAGCAAGGCTCGTTTACCATGCAAGGGTGAAGGGCAAGCAAAGGGCTTGGCGCCGATGGACCAAGGCAATGGTGACGGAGCGAGTAAAGGCTTAGGCCGATGGACCATGAGAGCTCATATGAATCTATGAGTAGCCCCATGTCAATTGTATGAAGAATGCATGAGGATATGGAGTCAAAGCAAATGATATACTTCATGTGGTGAAGGATATTACAAGGCTTAGAGAAATGAGAAATTATATGTTCATCTTATGTTGATGAGTGTCATCAAGTGAGAAGAAGGAAATAATGTGTTGATAAACATCAAGCATATTGATGAAATGCAAAGAATGAATCTCATATGTTGATAGACATTGAGTGCCTTGAAGAAATGAAGGTGATGGATATTACATGCATATGAGCATCAAGAAACACTCAATGCAAAATAGATTTGCGCAAGGCAAAGACCGGATTGATATGATAGAATGTCGTACTATTAAGAGGGGACTTGATGAAGCTTGATTCTTTGCTAGGTGTTGAAAAGCTCAATCTTGCATATGCATACTAACCTTGGCAAGGAAACGATATTTTGCAAAGTTGCTCATCAAATACACTACTACAGATAACATTTTCAGAGGGTGGCATATTTGATTTTTGGAGGAAGAAATCACGTCCGCCTCTACCCTGGGGCTTCTGTTAATCAAGGATTAACGGAGGTGATTTTTTATCCTCCTCCGTTAATCGAGCAAAAAAAAACTAGATCGGGCCCGTCGAGGCCATCCATGGGCCTGACAAGCCCATCTAGGGCATCGGCACTGCCGCCGCCTCCGCTTTTGACGCCTGGCTCGACAGCAGACCCTGCTTGAGGCCGCCGCCGCAAGATCTGGGAGAGGAGGCCGCAGGAGAGGGCGTCATCGATGCCAAGCCTCGCGCTGCCTCACCGCATGGAGCCTCACGCCATCGACGTCATTGTCCGCCACCTCGCTCCTCGTCGTCTCACTTCCGCTCTGCACCTCGTCGCCGTCGTTGTTGTCGGCCACCTCACGCCTTGCCTCTGTGTTTCTGCTGCTCGCCACCCCGTGCCTTGCCTCTGTGCCTTCGCTCTGTGCCGTCTCGCACCTCACCGCCGTGCGGGGGAAGAGAGAGGGGGGAGGCACGAGGAGAGAGGGGCGTGGAGAGGGAGGATGGGAGGGAAGCGCCACCGGGTTGGGGAGTGAGAGAGGGAGGGGGAAATGAGGGTTACGGTTTCTAGCTTGCATATATATACTGTAGATGCTATCGGGCTAAGATGGGCCTGTTGGGCCTCGAGAATTTAGGAAGCGAGCTGTTGACGCCTGTTAGATACGCCAATTGTTAACCACAAGCGCACGAGATGCTGTAGCTCTTTCCCTTGAGTAATTCTCCCAAGGTTTATCAATCCGTGAACTAAAGACAAAGAAACAATCCAATATGCATGAAATCCTTTACTTTAATGAAAGATCAAGTCAAATGGAATCGAATCAAATCTAGTGGAGTCAACCAACCAAACAAGATAGCGAGGAAGAGATATCTAGATCACCTAGACCAATGCATAGTCGTAGTTCAAGCTAGATAAAGCGAAGATAGATGTAAATCTCAATAAAAAGCATCTTTAAATCACGACCTCCAAATTGACTCCCAAAACCCCAACCTTACACAAGTATACACCCTGTCACGGCACTATCCCCTTCGGCGTTGTAGTTTCAAGGCACGAAGTAGCGTCGAACGCTCTTTGATAAGTCCGGTATGAACCCCTAACCACCACGACTACAAGAACATCCAAATGATCTATCTCGAGAATATATCTAAAATAAGCACATCAAAGATTGAACGAAATCAATAAAAGAGGCACTCCTCGGCGCCAACCGTTGAGATACTCGATCGCAAGAAATTCGGAAACACGAACACCTTCACCATAAATCATAGTACATCACAAGATCCCAACCATGGCCTACCTTGATCCTGATCTAAACTCCTGAACTCCGACGTGGGAGAACCGTGCAAGGTTCCCACGTCGACTAGGGCGAACCCTAGACAACTAGCAAGAGCCCTCGACTCTCCGAAAGGTGTCTCTCTACTCCTCCGTGTCTTGGCGGCTACTGCGAATGTCAACTCCCCTCAAACATGGGAATGCAGACTCCTTTTACAGGCGAGACGACCTAGGTCAAAGGGGCGCTCGAGCTGAGGCCAGAGGGACCCAGGACAGCAGGCTAGGGGGCCTGTGGGCCAGCCGGCCTGGCCTGTTCTAGGCCCGGCTCATCCTCCCTTTTCTCCCAGAGTCTTCTCGAGTCTTCTGGAAACCGCATCCTTCTCTGATCATAGGCTTTTGACGATGTTTTCTTTGGGATATCTTCGAGATAAGGATGAAGGGGTGAATCTTTCCTTAATCTTTAATTGCTTTGCCTTAATCGCGAAGTAATCTTGGTTGGGCTTGTGTCTTGGGCCTCTTTGGGGGTCTTCTATCTTCAGGTGTGGACCTTGAATGAGCCTTGCGTCCTTGGGCTTGTGGACTTTATCGTTTTATACTCAAAAGTATCCCAAAATCCTGAAAATCACAATTCCTCCAAAAACATATGCACATGCAAATATGGCCCAATTATCAAGTATGATCAATGGTTTAAATGTCAAATTCATGCCATTATTGAAGATAAACAAGAGTAGAAAGGTATAGCTAAAGGGCACCAACACAGGCCTTATAAGCCTGACGCCTCTGAAAATCGATTTACGAAAGCAGACATTTTAAGGTGACCGCGTCCGTAAATAATCAATTTTTGGAGGTGGTTATATTAAAATGACCGCTTTCGTTAATCGATTTTCTGAGGCCGTCATATACAAGTGTCTCCTTAAATAAAAAAAATGTCCCCCTCTGTTAATGCTCGGGATTAACGGAGGCGGACTGATTTCGTGTACGCCTCCGGAAATTAAAATGCAGTGTCTCCTAAAATCTGATTTGTAGTAGTGAATAGTTGATGGTGATGGTTGTGCTGCATATTGAATGCAATTCTTCTTTGATCCAATGGGTTTTGGGTTAAGCATTCAGTTGAGATGTGTGCTCCTCTGAATAAGCTTTCCATAGAGTCTAAAATCCCATAATTTGGACATCGGAGTCAAATGTTATGAGTATTTAACCGAGTGTCAGTTGTGTTGAAAATCGAGCTGCGGACCGTCTGCCACTAGAGGGTGGACATTCTGTCGTTAACTTGATTGAATCCGAACAATATCATTTTTGGCTCTATGTTGAGTTATAGAATGCACAGCGGACAGTCCGGCCAATATGGGAGGATAGTCCGTCCCCTAACTCCGATTTTTTTATAGAAACTAGGTGTTTCTGTGTGGGAAGTTGAAATGAACGGCGGATAGTCCAGGATTTGTACTGTGGTCAGTCCACAAAGCGCGTAACGGTCGACTCCGAGGAGTGTTTCTTGAAAATATAGTCGTTGGGGTTGAACGACGGACTGTCCAGGATCTTAACTGCAGACTGCCTTAAAACAGAGCATTTTAGGCTGTTGTCACATAACGGCTAGTTTTGGAAGAGTGGGCTATATAGACCCGATATGTTGCGGGTTTGAATGACCTAAGGCATCCATTTGAGCACCCTTGAGCTTGGGAGGGTCCTCCACACGAGTATGTGCATGTGTTGCACATAAGAAAGGGTGAGAGGCAAGATTTGAGTGTATTTGCATATGTGATTGTTACTCTTGGTGTTTGCCAACACCTAGACGGCGTGGAGGAGCTGTGAGCCGGTGATCTTCTCAAGTGAAGCTTGTGAGAAGGCCCGGTGTGCTTATGAGAGGTTCGTGTGCTTTGTCTCACCGGAGCGGTGAAAAGCAATTATAGTGGAATAGAGGTGCGGAGAGGTTCGTTGATTCCAAGCCGGCTTATAGACCAAGTGGATTCTTGGTAGGGGAGCCGTTAGAGCTTTGAATCCACCTCAACGTGGAGTAGTGGTGACCGGCAAGTCATCGAGACCATAGGAAAAATTCGGTGTCTCAATTGTGGTTTGCTTTCTTGGGCTCATTTACTTTGTGCAAATATATATTCAAGCAAGTTTACATTTGTATAAACCTTAATCTAGACATAGGGTGTTGGTGTACATAGTTGAGAATCATATAGTGGGGGTGTAGTTGTGTTTTTCCGATCATTTTAATTCCGCATCTTTATCGGTTAAACCGACTATTCACCCGCCTCTAGTCGGCCTCCTCGATCCTACAAAACTTCTCTCGGATGGGAGCTTGACGTCGCACCTTTTTGCTTCTAGTCGAAGGGGCTTGCCGATGGCCAAGGTGAGGCCCTTTGTCGACCGGCTTGGGGAGGTCATGGGGACCGACACATGTCCGTCTTTCTTTCTTTTCGCTTTTCTTCCCTTTCTTCACATATATACCTTTTGTTTCCTTTTTTATTACTATTCTTCTTTATTTTATTTCCAAAATTTTCCTTGTCTTAGCCAAGCGTCCTTCGAACAATTCCACAAGAATATAATGTAATAAAACATTGAGGCAACTCCACAATTTTTTTTGAGCCCGAGCCAGGGCTGGAAGGGGTTGGGTCGGTCGAACTAAAAGGGTCAGGGTGACCGGCCTGGATTTTCTCTAGTATGGCTCTAGTTTATTTTTCTATCATTGCTTGATCCTTCAAAAAATTATATTTTATTCAATGTATTCTAGGAAAAAGGTAATAAAAATAAGACATATTTTGGTTTGGGTTTTGGAATCTGGCATATTATATGAGTTGTTCAGCAAGGAACTCTCCTTGGCACTTGGCACTTGAAATAATCCCGTTTCCACATATGTGTTGTGTTTTGGAGCATGTCATGTTTTTACAAGAAAACGGCCCAATTTGGAGCAAAGCCCAAAACCAACTACAAGCCTAAAGGAATCAAGCCTCGAAAGCCCAAGAACTTGAAGCTCATGCACACGTACAAGAAGGCCCAAAGGACAGCCCAAGATGATTTACTTCGGGATTAAGACGAAGCAATTGCATATTAAGAAAATATGCACCACCTTATCCTTATCTCGAAGATATCCCGAAGGAAAATGTTGGCAAAAGCATATCATCAAAGGAGGACGCGGACTCCAGAATATCAGAAGAGACACGAGGAGAAAGGAGAGGGCGAGCCGGGCCTAGAACAGGCCAGGCCGGCCGGCCCTGGCCCATTTGGCCTCGGCTCGTGCCCCCCTTTGACATAGGTCTCCACGACTATTAAAGAAATCCCGATCCCGACATCCAATGGGAGTTTACATCGAGAGGGCCGCCAAATCGAGGGACACACACCGGAGGAAGCTGACGGCCGCTGTCCTCGACATTGCTTAGGAGATGGCTTAGGCTAGACCCTAGCCACCATGGTTGGCCTTGCGTGGTGAAGCCAAGGTGGGATTTCGGAGCCGTGCCCCTATGCGTCAGGGCACATGTACATTAATGGTGAATCAATCTAATCTTGTCTCGTTGTTTTGATCTTCTAACATGCGTTTTTGATCTCATATACCTAGCTAGCTTATGATTAGATGTAATCGTGGTGGTTAGTCTATAAGTTTGGCTAGAATATGTTCTTAATAGGTTTAGATCTAATCGTGATGATTAGTCTATGTCTTACGGATACATCTTAGTGGTGCGCGGGAAGCCGGTCACTGGTTCCCTCGTGTAGTGACAGTATGCGGGAGTAGGGCCGGTGGAACGTGTATTGTGGAACCATGTCCCCTTATGGGTTCTCTTTGCTTGATGATTGACTACCCCTAGTGCTGTGTGACGAGTGTGGGAGGGAAAGGCATCGGCTTACGGAACTTTTGTGGGATCATGTCCACTTATCGGAGTACGAGATAGGTGTTGACGGTGAATAATTCCAATTGACCGTCAACATCTCGTGAATAAATGGAGGTTTTGTATAAGGTTCCATGTATATTTTACTTTAACATAACAAGTTCCACAAGTTTTGTGAAAGTTGTGCTGCAGGTATAAAATAGAAGAAAACCGGAGAAAAACCAAGCTCAGGCCCGGCCGGCCACTTCGGGCTCCCCTACCACGTCTTCGATCCGTGTGACACAAACACACATGCACAGCATCCTGTCTAGGAATTTGCAGTCGGTTCATCCGATGGATACCGGAAAGCCTTGCCACAGATCGGGAGGCCCGCCTGTCAGTCCAAACCGACTCCACTCGAGCAACCGCCAAAGCAACCATCACCAGGGCGCGATCCAGAGCATTCATGACAAAAGGCGCTGCATCGGGCGGCTGAGCCCGGCCGGCCGGCCCTAGCTCGGCCGGCCGGCCGACCACTAGGCCGGCACAGGCCCATCTTCGGATGCGGTTTGTTCAGTCGGTTTCCCAGCGAACTGACTTGGAAGATGCTATAAAAGGTGACCCCCCTGGCTCACTCCTCTACACACACTTCAAAGGAGCTCTCTTCCATTTTCTGTAACACCCTAAAAATGCCTTATTTAAAAATTTTTTAATTAATTGGTTTTTCTAATTGAGTGCTCATAAATAATGTAGGATAATAAAATTTTGAATAATTAAAAGCAAATATAGGAAATAGAAACATTTTTGTTGCATTCATGCTGGTGCATTTGTTTTTTATTGTTGAATTCAAATTTGAATTTGAATTCAAATGAGAGTTTGAATAAAAGAAAAACCTTTTCTTTTTCTCTCTTTTTCCTTCTTTCTTTTCAGCCCAGCCGGCCAAGCAACCCTTCCCATTTTTCCGCGGCCCAACTCCCTTCTCCACCTCTTTCTTTTTCTTCCCGCAGCCCAGCCAATCTCCTTTTCGCGCGGCCCATTTTCCTTCTTTCCACGCGGCCCAGTTCAGCCCGCCACCGCGTCGGCCCAGCGCGCGCGCCTTCCCTCTCTCTGCCACTGACAAGCGGGGCCCGCTTGTCATCTCCTCCTCCCACCTCCAGCCGTACGCGGCCAGGACTCCTCCGCCCGAACCACGCCGCGCCGCCGTGCCGAGCTTGGTCTCCTCGCGACTTGGAGCGCACGCCAAGGTTCCCCTAGCCCATAAATAGCTCCGCCACCTACCCTTTTGCGCCACCAGTGCCCGACGCGCCAAACCCTAGCGCCGCCGCCAAGCTTCCACGCCGCCGCCGCCAATCCGACGCTTCGCTGCCACCTAGCCGCCATGAGCTTGCCCCGGATCTTTGTGGTGTGGTGAGGAACTCGCGAAGCCCCTTTTCCCCCTCCTCTTTCGCTCTGCAGCGCTCGCGCAAGCTCGCCGGAGCAGCCGACTCACCGCCGTGCGTCGCCGGCCTCCACTGTTGCTCAATCCCTGCTTCCAACCCCAAAAACCGTTTCCCCGTTGACTCCTCTCTCTCCCAAGCTATCCGCGGTGAGCTATGGAGCCCCCTAAGCCCCAGCAGCGTCGTCTCCGGCGAGGTCGCCGCCGCGCGCCGCCGCGAGCCGCCGAACTCCGGCAACCCATGAGCTAGATCTAATCCTAGCCGTTCGATCCAAAACCGATGGCCCAGATTTAAAACCAGTTTAAACCGAGCCGGTTCCCGTGAACCGCGGTTCAAGCCGGTCCACGGTTCGGTCCACGGTGACGTCAGCCGACGTAAGCATCCAGCCGTTGCCGTGGCAATTTTGCAAAAGAGCCCCTCTGTTTTTCAAAAATCAACCCGCGGTCCAGTGCAGTTCAAAAGTATTTACAACTAAGTCCTTTTTCTTTCGGTTTAACCCCTGTCCTTTTGAAAAATCATGCCCGCTGTCCTGAAAGTTGTTTTTACGCCGCAGCCCTTGTGTTTTTATACGAAATTACGTATTAGGTCCCTGGTTTCTTTCAAAAACACCCCTGGAAGCCTAAAACCTTTACCAGCAAGCCCCTAGAGCCCGTTTTTAGCATAGTTTCTCCGTTTTAACTCCGATTTGAGTGATTTTCGCGCTCACGTGTTCGTAGTGAAGCGTAGAGTAATTCTAAAACCTTCTTTTCATCTTTTGTTTGTGTTTGGTGTACTGTTCTAATTAAATATCTTGTTTGCATGTATGTGTGGATGCTTGTGTGGTGATCGATGTGAGTAGTTGACGAGCCGTTCGAGTTCGCTGACGATCCCGTTCCCGAAGAGCAGTTGCAGCAGCAGTTCACTGAGGAAGGCAAGTATAACACGGACCATCCTTGTTACCTATACACCGATTAATCACATAAATCATATGCATGTGTCTAATACTGTTAACCATTAAGGATGTTCCTAGTCTTTATCCTATTCCTTGAATTACCCAGGGTTTTATGCATTATGGTTAGACTATGCTACGCGCTGCAACCAACATTTATTTTTATTGTCAATATTGAATTAATGGTTTACTTCAATGATGGTTAAAAGATGCTTTTTAGCAACATGGTTCGGGGAACTAGAGCATGTGATGTGTGCTTTGTTCTAGTGTCTCTATAAGGTTTGATCTAGGGAATTAGAGCATGTGCTTTGTGCTTTGTTCTAATGTCTCTCCATAAGGTCCGGTTCTTAAAGCGACAACCCAGGAACCTGTTCGCCGCCGTTGGAACTATAATGGCTCTGGTCTTGGATAATTAACTTGTACGTCTCTAGCTCGCCAGTGGTTACCGAAAGGCGTATGTGGGGTGCATGGGTGAGAGTATAGTTTGATCCATCGAGGACGGTTTTATCCGTTGGCTATGCCCCGTTAGGCAAAGTCCCGTGATGTAAGCGCCCGATGTACGGCAGCTTCACACGTTGCGATGATTGCGCTCTCGCTCTGGACGCCATTGACCCCCTCACGTTGCGCCCTGAGCGTACGTCAATCTCGATGCCTCGGGTTATGCTGCCTATGTTGAACCAAAACGGCTACTGTGCTTGTTAGGGTGTTTTGTGAAAGTCCTCGTAACATAAGTTCTTTTGGATTTATGTGACCGGCGGGTAAAGGGCGAAACCTCTGTAGAGTGTTGATCTATCATGATAGCCGTGCTCACGGACACGAGTGGCCTGGATCCTTTTTGATTAGAAGATGATATTAGTAGTTGATGTTGGTTTGTTCTATAATCACTCATACCTTATTAATGGGTTTATACTTGGGTTCTACTCATTTGTAGTAATTTGGATGACAATAAAACGAAACAACTAAAAGTGCTACTGCAGTTTAACCGTGTCCAGCCTTTTGTCCTTGCATAACCCGTGTTACACTTGTTAAGTAAGATGGTTTACTTACACTTGCAACTATTCAACAAAATCCCGGATGGGTAACAGATGGAGCAGTGAATGATCAGTCGCTTGCTGAGTTTCCGGAGGATCTGCCGTACTTCTAGCTGTGTTCAACCAGTCGGTGTCCCTGTGGATTTGGAGGCTCTACTAGTTATGAGACGTATAGTATTATTAAGACTTCCGCTGTGTTATTTGTTTAAGACTATGTCTTGTGTTAAACTCTGATACAAACTATTTTATTAGAGCATTGTGTTCTCTGTGATTCAATATTTGTAATCTATATGTGTTCTGTGGACATCCTGGGCACACATATGGAAGCATTCGGATTTCTTGGAAATCTGGGTGTTACAAAGTTGGTATCAGAGCCGTGCTGACTATAGGATCACAGCCTAGATAGAACGATCGATTAAAACATGCTTAATTCTTGCTCTAAAAATTATTTTACATCCTAGAGTTGAGTTTCTGTTGAAAAATGATGTTCTATTCTACCTCTGTTCTTTTTGAAAACTTTCTAAGCTTTAAAACTAAGGCCCTCCTCTAGTTTTCACTTCCATAGATGGCTCGACAGAGATAGATAGTCCGTAAGAGCACTGATGGCTACCTTCCACCCCGCATCAATGAGTACCCGTTGGAGGCACGCAACCTGGACGCCTACAAGGAGCTTCTTAGGCAGGAGGCCGAGGAAGGGAACCCCGAGGAGCTGCAGCACCAGTCGGAAGGACCTGCGCCATGTAGTCCAGAGTTAGGTGCACAGTCGCCACCACGCAGAAGGACTAGATACAACACCCTAGCTTACCGCACCACCATCGACCCTAAATGCTAGTAGAGATCAAATAGAACGTTTTCGGGTCCAAAACTAGTCAAATAGTGTCGAGTCTTGTGTGAATCTTGTCTTTGAATGCTTGAATGAATTGTCATTATGCTTATGTGTGATTTGGATCTTTGTAATGATTGTGATGAGCGTGGACCAAGGTCCGCAATCATCTAGTATTGGATTAAGGTATAAGGTATTTAATGGGTAGATAGTTGGGTTCCTAACCTCTCCTTTGCACACCATCTATCATCTTTCCTATCGCCTAAGTACCTTATCTTGTCAATGGATTGCTTCTGTTCTTGACACTGGTTCAGACATGACTGTGATTGTGAATGTTGGGATTTTGATTTGTGACAGATGGTTGGGACAAGAGGATCGACGGGTGGTGCAATCAGAATCAGAATCAGAACCCGAACCAGAACCAGAACCAGCCGCCCACCATGGAGGATCTAGTCCGCTTGCAGACACAGACGATGCAACAATTGACTCAGGCCATAGCTTTGATGCAGCAGAACCTGCAGAATCCACCTGTTCAGCCACCACCCCAGCCCATCCGGGACAAGAGGGGAGAGTTCTTGAAGGGGCGTCCGCCAAAGTTCTCCCGCGCCAAGGACCCGATGGAAGCAGAAGACTGGATCAAGGCAGTGGAGAGACAGCTCGACATTGCTCAGTGTGATGACAGGGAGAAGGTGCTCTACGCCTCTGGACAATTTGAAGGAGCCGCTCTCGACTGGTGGGTAGCATACCAATATGCGCAACCCGATCGCAACCAGATCACCTGGCAGCAGTTCAGTGATGCCTTCCGTGCTCACCATGTGCCCGAGGGACTGATGGTCCTGAAGAAGAGGGAGTTCCTAGCCCTGACGCAGGAAGGAATGAGCGTCACTGCCTACCGTGACAAGTTCCTCTAGCTGGCCCGCTACGCACCAGATGAGGTGTCGACAGATGAGAAGAGGCAAACTCGCTTCCGGAATGGACTCC
Organism: Digitaria exilis; assembly: GCA_015342445.1. Taxonomy (NCBI): domain Eukaryota; kingdom Viridiplantae; phylum Streptophyta; class Magnoliopsida; order Poales; family Poaceae; genus Digitaria; species Digitaria exilis. The sequence continues at coordinate 601,303 of JACEFO010002656.1, forward strand.
AGGATGTTTTGCAGCTACAGTTGATGTGCATCACCTTCCCAACCTTCGGTGCATTGGTCGATGGTGCCCTGATAGTGGAGCACAAGCGCCGTGAGATTGAGGACAAGAAGAGAAAGTTCATGAACCAGCAATCTGGCAGCAACGTCCGCCCCCGCTACAACCCCCAGCAGGTGAATCAGCAGCGCACTCAGGGACAATCAAGCCTTCAGAACCGCGGCCAGAACCAGCAACGTCCCCAGTATGCACCACCCCAGCAGCAACAGCAGCGCTACCAGAACGTGTAGCAGAACACTCAGGTTTCACGCACTACCCAGGCTAACACCATTCCTGTCGGCCCAAGGGCGTGCTACCACTGTGGAGAATAGGGACATTACGCTAACTCTTGTCCCCGGAGGATCCAGAGCTCCACTGGTCAGAACAACAACCAGAAGGCAGGACCACAACCAGCTCAGAATGGGAATCAGCAGCAGGCACAGGGAAACCGTGGCCAGCAGAACTACGCCAGGGGCAAGCTCAACCATGTGGGAGCAGAAACTGCAGAAGTAGCCACAGATGTGGTAGTCGGTACGTTTTCGGTCAACTCACAACCTGCTACAGTTTTGTTCGATTCTGGAGCTTCGCATGCTTTTATATCCGCTGATTTCGTGAAAAAGAACTTGATGCTTATGCAACCTATGGGGAACACCATGTTAGTTAACTCACCGGGGGGAGAACTTCGAGCCACATTATGTTGTCCTAATGTAGCAGTTAACATAAGGGGGGTAGACATTTTAGCACACCCTATAGTCCTAAATTCTATCGGGATGGATCTGATTTTGGGAATGAGCTGGCTAGCAAAGTACGATGCCGTCATACAGTGTTCCAAGCGTGCAGTTCAGTTAGTGGCTCCATCAGGGGAGAAGATTGAGTATCAAGCAACCAAAACCACAGAGCCCGGTCAGGTCAATTATGCTGAAGGCACAGAGTTGAAGGACATTCGAGTGGTGAACGAGTATCCAGATGTGTTCCCAGATGAATTGCCAGGTATGCCTCCGGAACGTGAAGTTGAATTTGTTATTGAACTTATGCCTGGCACAGCACCCATAGCTAAAAGACCATATAGAATGGGGGTAAAAGAATTAAAGAAACTTAAAGAAGAATTGAGGGCCTTACTAGCTAAGGGGTATATACGTCCTAGTTGTTCGCCTTGGGGAGCTCCAGTATTGTTTGTTGACAAGAAAGACGGGACACAGAGGATGTGCATAGATTACCGAGCCCTCAATGAGGTCACCATCAAGAATAAGTACCCACTGCCAAGGATCGATGATCTCTTTGACCAATTGAGGGGAGCTTGTGTGTTCTCGAAGATCGATCTCAGATCAGGCTATCATCAGATGAGAATCCGGGTGACAGACATCCCTAAGACAGCTTTCACTACCCGGTACGGTTTGTATGAGTTCACAGTTATGTCCTTTGGATTGACTAATGCACCGGCCTACTTCATGTATTTGATGAACAGTGTGTTCATGGATTATCTTGACAAGTTCGTCGTGGTGTTCATTGATGATATTCTGGTTTTTTCCAAAAATGAGGAAGAGCATGAGGAACATTTGAGGTTAGTGATGCAGAGACTCCGAGAACATCAGTTGTACGCTAAGTTAAGCAAATGTGAATTCTGGCTGAAGGAGGTATCGTTCTTGGGCCATGTGTTGTCGAATGGAGGTGTCGCAGTTGATCCGAAGAAGGTCAGAGATGTTCTCAACTGGATTCCACCGCAGAATGTCAGTGAGATCAGGAGTTTTCTCGGAATGGCAGGCTACTACCGGCGTTTTATTGAGGGATTCTCCAAGATTGCTAAGCCCTTGACATCATTACTAGAAAAGAATGCCAAGTTCGTGTGGACGCCGCAGTGCCAAGCTAGTTTCGAGGAGTTGAAGAAAAGGCTGACCACTGCACCAGTATTGGTACTGCCAGATGTTACTAAGAGTTTCTCGGTATATTGTGATGCGTCTCGTCAAGGATTGGGATGTGTACTCATGCAGGAGGGCAGAGTTGTGGCATATGCATCCAGACAGTTGAGGAGACATGAGCTGAACTATCCAACACATGATCTGGAATTGGCAGCCGTGGTACACGCATTGAAGATCTGGAGGCATTATTTGATTGGACACAAGTGCGACATCTATACCGACCACAAGAGCCTTAAGTATGTGTTCACGCAGTCCGAGTTGAATATGAGGCAACGTCGTTGGCTTGAGAAGATCAATGACTTTGAACTAGAGATTCACTACCATCCAGGGAAGGCTAATTTGGTGGCCGATGCTTTGAGTAGAAAGAGCCATGCGAATGTGCTACCGGGTCAGAATTTGTCGGAAGAGCTTAGCAGGGAATTTGAACGTTTGAACTTGGGTATGGTAGCCAACGTGACTGAGCTAGAAGTGGAGCCAACTCTTGAACAGGAGATCCGAAAAGGTCAATTGGAGGATGAGGAAATCAAGGAGTTGATTAAGAAGGTTGGGACAGAAAAAGCGCCAGGATTCCGATTAGATAATCAAGGAGCAGTGTGGTATGGTAACAGAATAGTGGTGCCAGATCAGCAGCATATCAAGGATATTATCTTACGGGAAGCGCACGAGTCAGCATATTCCATTCACCCAGGAAGTACCAAGATGTACTTGGACCTCAAGGAAAGATTTTGGTGGTATGGTTTGAAGCGCGATGTTGCAGCACATGTAGCTCTTTGTGACGTATGCCAGAGAGTCAAGGCCGAACATCAGAGGCCGGCAGGTTTGCTTCAGCCTATGAAGATACCAGAGTGGAAATGGGAAGAAGTGGGTATGGATTTTATAACAGGATTGCCCCGCACGCAGAAAGGTTATGACTCTATATGGGTGATAGTGGACCGATTGACGAAGGTGGCTCACTTTATTCCGGTAAAGACTACATATTCCGGTGCCAAACTAGCAGAATTGTATATGGAGCGGATTGTATGTTTGCATGGTGTACCGAAGAAGATAGTGTCAGATCGAGGCAGTCAGTTTACGTCGCACTTTTGGCGCAAGTTACATGAGTCCATGGATACTAAGCTTCACTTCAGTTCCGCTTACCATCCGCAGACAGACGGACAGACTGAGAGGACAAATCAGATACTGGAGGACATGTTGAGGGCATGTGCATTGCAGTATGGGAGTAGTTGGGATAAGAGTTTGTGCTATGCAGAGTTCTCGTACAACAACAGCTACCAGCAGAGTCTCAGGATGTCACCATTTGAGGCGTTGTACGGAAGAAAGTGCAGGACACCGTTGTTTTGGAATCAGACCGGAGAAGGTAAAGTATTTGGACCTGAGGTCTTGAAGCAGGCAGAAGAACAAGTGCAGGTTATCAGGCAGAATTTGAGAACAGCTCAGTCGCGGCAGAAAAGTTATGCAGATGTAAGGCGACGAGACCTCAGCTTCGAGATTGGTGATTTTGTGTATCTTAAGGTGTCACCAATGAGAGGTGTGAAGAGATTCAACGTCAAAGGCAAGCTAGCACCTCGCTACATCGGACCATTCAAGATATTAGAACGGAGAGGTGAAGTGGCTTATCAGTTGGAGTTACCAGAGAAATTGGCAGGAGTGCATGATGTGTTCCATGTATCCCAGCTGAAGAAGTGTTTACGGGTGCCAGAGGAACAGATTCCGTTAGAGGAGTTGAATGTGCAGGAGGACCTTACTTATGAGGAGTATCCGGTCAAGATCTTAGAGGAGTCCGAGAGAGTCACCAGGAACAAAGTGATACGTATGTGCAAGGTTCAGTGGAATCGTCATACAGAGGATGAGGCAACCTGGGAACGGGAGGATGATCTCAAGGCAGAATATCCACATCTTTTCCAATCCACGTCCGAATCTCGGGGACGAGATTCATCTTAAGGGGGGTAGGTTTGTAACACCCTAAAAATGCCTTATTTAAAAAAATTTTAATTAATTGGTTTTCCTAATTGAGTGCTCATAAATAATGTAGGAAAATAAAATTTTGAATAATTAAAAGCAAATATAGGAAATAGAAACATTTTTGTTGCATTCATGCTGGTGCATTTGTTTTTTATTGTTGAATTCAAATTTGAATTTGAATTCAAATGTGAGTTTGAATAAAAGAAAAACCTTTTCTTTTTCTCTCCTTTTCCTTCTTTCTTTTCAGCCCAGCCGGCCCAGCAACCCTTCCCATTTTTCCGCGGCCCAACTCCCTTCTCCACCTCTTTCTTTTTCTTCCCGCAGCCCAGCCAATCTCCTTTTCGCGTGGCCCATTTTCCTTCTTTCCACGCGGCCCAGTTCAGCCCGCCACCGCGTCGGCCCAGGGCGCGCGCCTTCCCTCTCTCTGCCACTGACAAGCGGGGCCCGCTTGTCATCTCCTCCTCCCACCTCCAGCCGTACGCGGCCAGGACTCCTCCACCCGAACCGCGCCGCGCCGCCGTGCCGAGCTTGGTCTCCTCGCGACTTGGAGCGCACGCCAAGGTTCCCCTAGCCCATAAATAGCTCCGCCACCTACCCTTTTGCGCCACCAGTGCCCGACGCGCCAAACCCTAGCGCCGCCGCCAAGCTTCCACGCCGCCGCCGCCAATCCGACGCTTCGCTGCCGCCTAGCCGCCAAGAGCTTGCCCCGGATCTTTGTGGTGTGGTGAGGAACTCGCGAAGCCCCTTTTCCCCCTCCTCTTTCGCTCTGCAGCGCTCGCGCAAGCTCGCCGGAGCAGCCGACTCACCGCCGTGCGTCGCCGGCCTCCACTGTTGCTCAATCCCTGCTTCCAACCCCAAAAACCGTTTCCCCGTTGACTCCTCTCTCTCCCAAGCTATCCGCGGCGAGCTATGGAGCCCCCTAAGCCCCAGCAGCGTCGTCTCCGGCGAGGTCGCCGCCGCGCGCCGCCGCGAGCCGCCGAACTCCGGCAACCCATGAGCTAGATCTAATCCTAGCCGTTCGATCCAAAACCGATGGCCCAGATTTAAAACCAGTTTAAACCGAGCCGGTTCCCGTGAACCGCGGTTCAAGCCGGTCCACGGTTCGGTCCACGGTGACGTCAGCCGACGTAAGCATCCAGCCGTTGCCGTGGCGATTTTGCAAAAGAGCCCCTCTGTTTTTCAAAAATCAACCCGCGGTCCAGTGCAGTTCAAAAGTATTTACAACTAAGTCCTTTTTCTTTCGGTTTAACCCCTGTCCTTTTGAAAAATCATGCCCGCTGTCCTGAAAGTTGTTTTTACGCCGCAGCCCTTGTGTTTTTATACGAAATTACGTATTAGGTCCCTGGTTTCTTTCAAAAACACCCCTGGAAGCCTAAAACCTTTACCAGCAAGCCCCTAGAGCCCGTTTTTAGCATAGTTTCTCCGTTTTAACTCCGATTTGAGTGATTTTCACGCTCACGTGTTCGTAGTGAAGCGTAGAGTAATTCTAAAACCTTCTTTTCATCTTTTGTTTGTGTTTGGTGTACTGTTCTAATTAAATATCTTGTTTGCATGTATGTGTGGATGCTTGTGTGGTGATCGATGTGAGTAGTTGACGAGCCGTTCGAGTTCGCTGACGATCCCGTTCCCGAAGAGCAGTTGCAGCAGCAGTTCACTGAGGAAGGCAAGTATAACACGGACCATCCTTGTTACCTATACACCGATTAATCACATAAATCATATGCATGTGTCTAATACTGTTAACCATTAAGGATGTTCCTAGTCTTTATCCTATTCCTTGATTACCCAGGGTTTTATGCATTATGGTTAGACTATGCTACGTGCTGCAACCAACATTTATTTTTATTGTCAATATTGAATTAATGGTTCACTTCAATAATGGTTAAAAGATGCTTTTTAGCAACATGATTCGGGGAACTAGAGCATGTGATGTGTGCTTTGTTCTAGTGTCTCTATAAGGTTTGATCTAGGGAATTAGAGCATGTGCTTTGTGCTTTGTTCTAATGTCTCTCCATAAGGTCCGGTTCTTAAAGCGACAACCCAGGAACCTGTTCGCCGCCGTTGGAACTATAATGGCTCTGGTCTTGGATAATTAACTTGTACGTCTCTAGCTCGCCAGTGGTTACCGAAAGGCGTATGTGGGGTGCATGGGTGAGAGTATAGTTTGATCCATCGAGGACGGTTTTATCCGTTGGCTATGCCCCGTTAGGCAAAGTCCCGTGATGTAAGCGCCCGATGTACGGCAGCTTCACACGTTGCGATGATTGCGCTCTCGCTCTGGACGCCATTGACCCCCTCACGTTGCGCCCTGAGCGTACGTCAATCTCGATGCCTCGGGTTATGCTGCCTATGTTGAACCAAAATGGCTACTGTGCTTGTTAGGGTGTTTTGTGAAAGTCCTCGTAACATAAGTTCTTTTGGATTTATGTGACCGGCGGGTAAAGGGCGAAACCTCTGCAGAGTGTTGATCTATCATGATAGCCGTGCTCACGGACACGAGCGGCCTGGATCCTTTTTGATTAGAAGATGATATTAGTAGTTGATGTTGGTTTGTTCTATAATCACTCATACCTTATTAATGGGTTTATACTTGGGTTCTACTCATTTGTAGTAATTTGGATGACAATAAAACGAAACAACTAAAAGTGCTACTGCAGTTTAACCGTGTCCAGCCTTTTGTCCTTGCATAACCCGTGTTACACTTGTTAAGTAAGATGGTTTACTTACACTTGCAACTATTCAACAACATCCCGGATGGGTAACAGATGGAGCAGTGAATGATCAGTCGCTTGCTGAGTTTCCGGAGGATCTGCCGTACTTCTAGCTGTGTTCAACCAGTCGGTGTCCCTGTGGATTTGGAGGCTCTACTAGTTATGAGACGTATAGTATTATTAAGACTTCCGCTGTGTTATTTGTTTAAGACTATGTCTTGTGTTAAACTCTGATACAAACTATTTTATTCGAGCATTGTGTTCTCTGTGATTCAATATTTGTAATCTATATGTGTTCTGTGGACATCCTGGGCACACATATGGAAGCATTCGGATTTCTTGGAAATCTGGGTGTTACATTTTCACTTTTCCACTTTCTAGAGTGAGGATTAGAATTGAGATTAGGGTCGAGTCGAGCTTCTGCTCAAAGGTTCCGGAGTTCTCGGAGTTCTGGTAAAGCTCTTGTATCTTTTTCTCCACTTTGAATATCCAATAGAATATTATCTTCTTGACCTTTTTATTCAAGCTCTAGTTATTTACCGCTTTCCTTTCGCATTCTAGTCCTTGTGACTTAGAAGCGGTATAACTTCCCTCTAGATTAGTTTAGAGTTTATCTTGTTTATCGGGATTCTTTCTTATGGGTTTTCTCGCCCGGACTAGGGGGCTCAAGTCAGTTCCCTAGGTTGAGGGGGATTTCTCTCGTATAGCATCGAGTGCAGGCGTGGTGCCTAGCTTGGTTGTAGCTAGTAAGTGTGTTACACCCCATGGTACCATTGTGGTAGACGGCATGTGGTGATAGCCCTGTCCATCCCTCGTAGTCCACCACGTTCGGGTGTCCTCATAACAGTAGTGCAGGTTGTCGTTGGATTCCCCCTCTCATCCCTTTCTGAGATCCTTCCCTTCTAGCCGCCGAAGTAAGTTCTAGTTTCCCGATAACTAGGTAGTATTCTAGGCTAAGGCTAGGGTGCATTTGCTTGAGAGTGTAGAAGTGTAATTAGGAACCGAGTTGCCTTATACTCCCAAAACATTACCTTTTTCCTATTTTGTCGAGTCTCCTGTGTCGCTGGTCATTCGCGACCTTCTAACGGCTTGTCTTTCCGACTCGCCAGTATCGATCAAGCTTCGCTTGGTCACCCTTATCGGTTAACCCATTTACCCCCACTAGAGATAGTGTGTGATATTACTAGAAGGACTTACCATTCATTTCAAACAATATACTTTATACCATTGCTTCCTTGAGGAAAATTACGATACCCTGGAATACTCCAAGGTGAAATGCTACAGCGGGTGATTCTGTGCGCTTGCAGATATAATTCTAGAGCCTAAGATATACCTTCACACATTCCTAACATCACTTAGGCCTGAGTTGCAATGAAGAAGACGGTGGGCTCGTGCTACCAGGGTCGTGTTATCTCAAGGAGGTCAGTTGTGATCATTCACTCATCTCACACATTATGTTCACAATCACCTCACACATCCACATGTTCACCACTATATGCAATATGTGCTTCACGCTAGGATTAGATCTGTTAAGCTAGATAGAAACCCATAGTAAGTTCGTTGTCGATCCACAGATTGATAAATCTTGGGGGAATACTCTAAGGGAAGAGCTACAACCGACTCGTGCGCTTGCTATACATAACTAACGCGGCTAAGCACCGTCAACATTAATCAATATCAAAATGATGGTCATCCACATAAAAGCCATCCAAATCATTAGTAAAAAGAGAAGACATGCGAAGAAGCAAAGAAGATTGCAAGAAATGTAGAGGCACCAACTATTTCGGTGCTCTGTGCACAATGCCATTGAATCAGTTGGTGACAGATCAAGAAGTGGAGTGATCAATGTGTAATAGCACCAATCAATTCGGTGTTTGATCATGGAGACCACCAAATCAATCTATGGTGGCTAGAAGACGACAGGAAGAGGAAGCCTGGACCATTGACTATTTTGGTGGTGCCAAAAGTTGGCACCGAATTAGTTAGTGATGGCGTCCAGAGAGCAGTTCAGTACTATATGGATTTGGAATTTCACTGGTGTCAAAAAGTGGGTACCAAAACAGTCGACGCTGGTGAGAAGAAGACCATCGACCAATTCAATGATACCCGAGAGCAGGCACCGAATCAGTCGGTGTTGTGTGGCTCAGGCATCAAAGACTCAATGTTAGCTAAGGTAGCACCACCGACTACTCGGTGTTACCTCTTCTGTGTGCACCGAATTAGTCGGTGGTACGCAGAACGTTGCAATGGCTATCCAACGGCTAGTTACTTTGGTTGGGGCTATAAATACCCCATCCCATGGCCAATTCATGAGCTCAGGGAAGATATTGGCAAGTGTTATGTACATTCTTAAGTTCTTAATCCACCAAAGTGCTAGGTGATTAGCAAAGTCTTTAGTGCCAATAAATTAGATCGATTAACCCATCTCTTAGGTGTTTAGCATAGAGCTTAGCGAGGTTTGCATACCTCTTGCTCTATCTGGTGTTTGCGCATTGTAATCTGGCTTGTCGTCTTGCAAGAATCTCTAACCGAGTTTGTGGAATGGGCATCGATGCTTGTGAGAGGGAGGAGAGGCCCTCGGCTAGTTGGCCGAAGCTCTACCAAGTGAAGGCGCCAAGGAGCCTCCGGGGAGGGGCTAGCGGAGATCCACTTGCACGTGGAGAAGTCTCGTGGCCACTCACGGAGTTACTCGATTGGGGAGTTTATGCCCTTGCGCAGGCATTCCCTTTGAGAGGGGCTTCAACAACGAGAACTAGTGAAAATCTTGCATGCTTTTCGATACCTCAGTAAAAATTGTCATGCCAGGAGTTTGCACTCTCTATCTTTTACCTTCCACAGTTCATACTGGCATTACTTTCTGCATTCACCATTCTTAGACTTTCCATGCTAGTATAGGATTGGACCTATGGTGCAAAAGTTTGAAGCGATAGAGATAGCAACACATAGAAAACCTATAACACCTTTGGAATGTGTAAGTGGAGCCTTAGTTTTTAGAACACCTAATTCACCCCCCCTCTTAGGGTGTCAGGGTCCCTTCATCCTCCAATGCTTATAGTGAAACGATTATAAAGAGGCATTGGATGGTAAAGGATATACTCTCAACTTGTCAAGAATTGATCAATCTTGAATTTGCAAGGGGTTTATGATAGTAGTAAAATAAATTTCCTCTAATTGGATCCTTACTTGTAAGTATTTTTCAAAAGGAAAAAGTCTATATCACCCCCACCTATGGAGGGTGGACTACATAACCCCCCAACCTATGAAACAGTCTATATCACCCCCTGAACTTCTCAAAACGGATCAAATTACCCCCTAAACCAATTTTGAAAAATCATAGTAATTCACAAAAAAATCATAAAATAGAAAATCAAATTGTGTTGGACTCCAAATGAGTAGATATACACACTGAACATATAATATGATATGCTTTAGTATATTTTTTCACTATAGCTCTAGATCTATGTTTTTCTCCATAGTTGTAAAAAAATATATTAAAGCATACCATATTATATGTTCAGTGTGTGTATCTACTCATTTGGAGTCCAACACAATTTGATTTTCCATTTTATGATTTTTTTGTGATTTACTATGATTTTTCAAAATTAGTTTAGGGGGTAATTTGATCGGTTTTGAGAAGTTGAGGGGGTGATATAGACCGTTTTATAGGTTGGGGGTTATGTAGTCCACCCTCTATAGTTGGGGGTGTGATATAGACTTTTTCCTTTTCGAAATCAAGCACTAGTTCAAGATCGGGTATGGGTATTTATAAGGACAAACCAAATATTAAGCTCCACAACTAAGAAATTAGCTTAATCCGACATTTATTCAAAAATAAAGCCTTTTTTATTGATTTTCTTGACTCAACACTAAGTTAAGACTCTCACACACTAATTCAAGACTCTTTAAAAAGCAGTAACTAACTTAACTATTCTCCAACAAAAAGAGGCTAAATAAATATGAAATTACGTGCAATCGCACCTCCCCATGCTTGAAATTTATGACGTACTCGTCATCAAGGAAAACGATTACATGGATGGGACGCTCGTAAAGACCTTAATCTCACTTTGGGCATTTGTGATAGTTTGAAGAATAAGAGAAGTCTAAAAGGGTGACCGCATCATTGTCGAGAACAAATCTTCATTTCCAACTATGTGCAATCCAACAACCAGGACGACGCTTGTGTCTTGAAGTCAATCCTTTTGCATGGCCATGCACATGTCCACCGTTCTAAATCTTCTTATCCTTGAAACATTGGCTCAGAAGGTAAGCCACCATTAGAGAGTTTTCTTAATTTGACAATATGTGTGTTTACTTTGATAGACCTACCTACAGCTGCAACTTTCTATTTGAGAGACTTGTTTTGAGAGTTGAGAGCTTACAAAAACTAATGGGTTAGCCACTTTATATTAGGAGATTTGAAAGAACTTGGACAAGAATTTTGGTCCAACAATTGTTGCAGGGTATTTGTTTTCACAACCAAAGAAACCCCTCCAAATAAGGTCTAAAAGTAAGTGTCGATGATTATAAGTTTTCTATCTAAAAGTAACAGGTTGTGGAGTAACGTTTGGATAAAACTTTCAATGCTCATACTTTGATTATCCTTGTTGCTCCTTTGACTTTTACTTTAGGGTTTTTGGATATATATCATTACAATTTTCCAACGTTGGAGATATGCCATTACAATTCGACTAATTGAAAATTTGTCATTACAATTCAACCGGTCGTTGAAACTTGCCATTATGTACGCTTTCCACAACTCATGGCCCACCTGCAGGCGTATACAGCGCATAGTTCTGTATGGACTTAAATGCCCTCGGTAAACCTCTTCTCTCTAGTCACTTACATGTGGGGCCCACATGTCATCTCCCTCCATCTTTTCCTTCCTCAGCTCGTCTTCTTCTCAGGCTCAGAGCTCCTCCTATGGCCATGGCGGAGCTAGACCCTGCCTGCCGCAACACACATCTGGAGCCTCGCACGGGAGCTCCTGCCGCGCGGCCGCCGCGACCAGGCTCGTGCTCGCCCGATGCCGCTGCTTGCGCGAGATGTCGAGGAGGCGCTCGCACCCAGCATGCCCGCTTGCGGACTGCTCCCAGCGACGGGCTGCAGCATGCGGACTGCTCTCAGCTCGATTCAGCCACCCGTGACCTCACTCAAGGCATGCATAGCTCGACTCGGCCGCCTGCTACCTTGATCTGGCACTTTCGTTTGGCCACGCGGAGCTCGATTGGCTCGTGTTGTACCTCCAACAGCACCGTGGTCCTTATTTTGGGCAGATTCATTTGCATGGTGCCTCGATTTGGCCTCGCTGGAAGTGCCCACACCATACCCGAATTTGGTCTTCGAGTCACTCGATTCAGCCTCGCCGGACACTAATTTGCATGCTTCCTGTCCGATGGGTGCGCTGTCGCTGGCGTTGGGAGTTCCGAGCCTCCGGCCGCCGTCGTCCCCCTCACGCAGCAAATGCTCGTCATCGAGCCGGCAAGCGTCCGCTCACCGCGCCAGCAGCCCCTGCTTCCATGGATTGCAAGATGCGAGAGGAAGTTGGGTTGATAATAGACAGAGGAAGGGGATGAGGCTGAGATACGCTCCCTCCGTACCACAAAAAGTAGTTATCGCTTCCCGAGAAAATAATTTTTTACAACTTTGATCAATTATATATAAATATATTAATATTTATAATACATCATTAGTATCATTAGAAATATTTGAATATGGTTTTTTAACAAATTTATTTGAAGATACAAATGTTACAAGTTTTTTTCTACAAATTGAGTCAAAATTGAGAAAATAACACAAGCATATATCCTATAACTACCTTCTTTTTGGAACGGGGAGAGTACTTGTCAGCGAGGCATTGAAAAGAGATGGACCAAGGCCAGTTTTGGAAATATGAAAATACGACAACCTACAGGTGGGCCATGAGTCATAGAAAGCGTACATAATGGCAAGTTTCGGTATTGTAGTGGCAAATTTCCAATTAGTCGAATTGTAATGGAAAATTTCTAATCTTAGAAAATTGTAATGGCATATATCAAAAACCCTTTACTTGAAAGGATTTGGTTCGGACTAGTTTGCTTAAGTATAATATGCAGAGCATGATCTTTTGTACAACCTCAATGGGAGAACTTGATAACTTGATAGGATATAAGCTTGAACATTGAAAATAAATATAAGTTTGGTGTCGCAAACTCTTAATGAGAAAATGGTAACCCATGTTCACTCACCACATCAAATGTTAGTTCTCTCTTTACGAACTTTTAGACACATTAGATGCAGCGAAAAATGGCCATTTTGCTTCTATTTACTCATATCAAGTGATTGAGGGCCATGCTATGCTCTTGGTTTTCTAGACCCCGAACTAGAAAAATAACATCAGCTAATTGTTTTGTTTGCTCCATGCACTTCTTCATATCTTTTGTTTCATTGGTATAAGCGTTAAATTAGATGTCTTACTAGAAGCTAAAGTTACACTCTTTGTGGGACAAATTAATTATAAAAGAGTACTTATTTTAGGGCGAAAAGATTATTGCAAAATCTACCCAGCCAATTAAATTGCATAAGGACAGGGAGAAAACACAATTCGCTGATGGCCATGGATGTCCCTATTCCTAAAGTAGGAAGGATAATGGTACATCCATGACTGACAAACATAGGCATGTAACATAGCAGAAATCAAACTGAGATAAACCATGGTAAAATGCCTACTTTCCACTCCAGCCCCGACCTAGATGCTGATTCAGATTGTATTCATTTACTTGCCACTACTCACATTATTAGCATCGCAGAGTTATTTCCCCTCAGATGTCTGCAGCTAACATCGTGTGAAGACAAACAGTTTATTTTTCCAATTGATTTTGTCAATATCGTACACAACATCATGGACAGGGAAACTACTTCAGTCTCAGATGGTCTTGTGCACTGCAATTGATACAAGAGATACACAATAGCTGCCTGATGATCTTATACATAAGCATTTCTGAAGGATATCAGAGCCTTGATTTTGCTGACGAGCCCATTACAATCATCACTTTGCCAATCGACTTCCTACCTCTCAGGGCAGCAAAAGCAAGATGGGCCTGTGGGAAATTAAACCCCAAAATAGAATTTTCTCAGATTACAGATATTCCCAGGTTCAACCACAATCTATTTTAGATAACGAACAAGTGCATGATAGTCATTACTATGTATGATAAGTCATGTACTCCCCACTTGAATATAATGACTTAAAACACATACATTCTTGTATTCAGGATATTGGTGTAAATTTGGTTTGAAGAAATTTGATAAAACACTCATGGATAATCATTCAAATGGTGAAGAGCTGTTATCTAGATAGTATGCTCCAGCTGCATAGCAGTACTGCGTTAACATTGCCCAGGAGGCCAGGAGTAGTTTCCTTATAAGTATAATGAGGAGCAGATGTAACTATATAAGAACCAATATGATACCAAACTAACAATAGAGAATACAATATGGAATGTACTACAACTTAGACCGCTCTTGTGCAGAATGAATTCACAGGAAAGTGCTGCTATCAGAATAAGTTGGGGCCTTTGGGCTGTGCAATATCAAACATGATAACCAGTCAATGTTGCTAACCTCAGCCAGCCTGTAGCGGTGTGAAATTTGAACTGTTATCAAACCCTTTGAAAGCCACGACAACAGTTCATTGAGGGAGTCCAACAGTACTTGTGGACGATGAGTTAAGTAGCTTCCCCAGTACAGACCATGAATTGTCCAGTTCTGAAGCAGCACAACACAAATTTGTTAGCTATTTCTTCTTTTGGAGAAAAATTAGTCAGTGATTTTAATATACATAATTTATGAAGGTATCCTTCTTTCAGAAGTTTCCCTATGCTGCTTAGATATTAAGCACTTCTATTCAGCACTACCAATTTCCCATTATGCCAACTACAAATTCAGTATATGTGAATTAACTGATTACACTATTTCTCTTGTTTGCGAACAATCATTCTGGTTCAACCAGCATTACTTTAAGTTTGCTATTGGTTACATAATTAGTTTTCAAACAGCTCAAGTGTAATCTTGAAGTAAGTTTCATATTCAGAATCCACTTTCAATTTACCAAGAAACGACTGACAAAAGAAAAATATAGGTTATAGAGATGTGTGTCAGGATCATTACGTTCTAAGAATAACTGGTACAGTATAGAGAAAAATATTAAAAAAGATATTTTTATGCATATGTGCACCTTAACAAGAGCAATATTCGCTCGAATAACTGGTACATCACCACTGGCAAATCCAATGACCAGAATGTGTGCACCCCAATTGAGGAGTTTCAGGCTGTCTTGAGTAAGTTTTCCTCCAACAGGGTCATATAAAACATCAATACCTTTCAGCCCTCTAGCCTTTAAGAAGGACTTAGCACTTTCTATAACATTGTCCTTGCTTGAGTCAATTACATGATCGGCTCCTATGGACTTGAGATATTGTAATTTTTCAACCCCCCTAACGTCAAACAAAAAGTATAGTTAAACACCAAGCACTACGAGGTAAAAAAAAAAGATTCTAAATTGTGAAATAATTATCTCATCATGGTAATTACCTAGCAACTGCAATAACAACAGCACCACAAACTTTTCCTATTTGCACAGCAGATACCCCGACACCACCAGCAGCACCAAGAACAAGTAGCACCTGAAATTACAACAACCAAATGAGAAGCAGCAAAGTACTTGGACACAAAGGTCATATCGTTGCATATTTGCCTTTCATTTATATATCTATCAAGGGTATTTACATGTTTTGTATGTGTCAAGACAAGCAACACGAAAATAAGCATGACAACACACCTTCATATTGTTACCAGCTAATATTAGGTAATGTGGAAGGCATCAGTTTCTGAACATATAGAAGGATAACAATCCTAGGGATTTCTATATAGAAAAAGATATAACAACATCAAATATGCATAATTTTTATAGAACATGAACTATGTTTATAGAAATGAAAATAACATTGTGATGATGATATAGATGCATATTGTACGGATAATTCAAGTCTACACTGCAAAATTGTACACCTTGACTAGTCTGTTACTATGGCATCTACAGAATTCAGAATAATAACCATCATAATGCACAAGTTTATAACCCCTTGGATCCAAAAAACTGGTCTCAGATAACATGGACTATAGAACAGAAATTTAATCTAAAACACTGTGAGATGTGTTTAAAATTAAGAATAAATAACAAAATGCACAAAAGAATCAAACTAGAGATCCCACCAGTTCAAAACATATGCCACATTGACATCGCATGTACTCAATATATTTTTCTTAATGCAATGATGCACAACTCTCCTCCGTATTCAAGAAAAAAGAGATATAACATCACATGGAAGAAACGAGACCTGGCCGGCCTTCAGTTGAGCTCTGTGAACAAGGGCCAAATGTGATGTACCAAATGCGACAGGCAACGCCCCAGCTGCAACTAGGTCGCATCCATCAGGCACTAAAAATCTGATCACAAATCCATAATGCCGATTTAGCAAAGACTTCATAAAATAAAGAAATACTACATAATGACACATTGACACAACATTTTTTTTACTCCATACGTACATTTTACACCATACAAATGTGATGGCAGTAATTCAGTTTGAAGTGTTAACGTTATGTACTGTCTGTCGTTTTTTTTTTTTTGAGGAAGGTACTGTCTGTCATTATGCATATTAGTTATTACTAAGATAAAGGCTATATCGTTGATGAGAATGTGCAGTTTAAACAGGAAGCATCCTTTTGATATGTTCAGCTGCTGGAAATTCTAAAACCGCAAGAGTTAATGCTTGACCAAGGTGGCTGGTTAAAGACTCAAAACAAGTTCAGCTGGTGAACTACTTAGAAAAGAAAGTGTGTTTTACATTAGACAGCACTAAGAACATACAAATGGGAAAATATAGCATTCACTTTCGTTCTAATTTAAGGAATAAATCAGACAAATGCAAAACAATATCTGCATGGAAATTATTTCTAAACACATACAAAAGAAAAATATCCTTGTATTTATTTTTTTCTGTAGCACGTATGACAAAGAAAGGTATTATCGCTGAGAACGAAAACCCCAACCTTCAACGATACATTTGCAATGCAAGTACCAAGAGACTTCCTCTGTTCCAAATTGTAGGTCATTCCAACTTCCTTGAGAGTCAAAACATCTCAAAATTGACCAAATCTATACAACAACGTACCAACACCAAATAACTACCATAGTTTTTTTTTATTAAATATGTCTTCATAGTATATCTATTTGGTGGCATAAAACTTTGTGATCCCTTATATAACTATTGTCAAACACAAAATGGTTTGATTCTACAAGAAGTTGGAATGGCTTACAATTAGGAATGGAGGGAGTAACACACTAATCTAATACTACAAAATAGGGATCGTCTTCGGATCGTGAACCCAACGAGAGATTTCAGTATTTGGGCCTCAATACAAGCCTTTCGTTATTTGACATCTAAACGCTTGCCTACCAGAATTTAACACCATGATCTATGAATTCTTCATTTCATGTGTTTCTCATCATTTCTCTTCATGTTCAGTTTAGCTCGCCATTTTCGGCGCCTTACTACACAAAGTACCAAGCCATTCATCAGTTTGAGTAAAACAGTGTCTCACTTATACTCCTGAGTCCTGACATCCTCTTTCTGCACCTAATCTTCCAAAAAAGTGGGTGTCTGGAGACTCTATCCCTCGACAAAAACTAATCCCCCCAACCCCCAGGATGATCCAACCACCACAGGATAAACCAAAAGAAATCAGCAGAAACAAGAACTCACAGCTGCTTCTCCTCGGCGACGATGAAGTCCGCGAAAGATCCGAGGCCGGTGAAAGAACAGACACGGTCGCCGGGGCGGAGCCCGCGGACACCAGGCCCGATGGTGTCGACAACACCGGAGTAATCCGAGCCGGGCACGAACGGCAGTGGGGGGCGCTCCTGGTATTTGCCCTGCACCTGCAGGAACGTGGCGAAGTTGAGGCTGGTCGCCGCTACGCGCACCCGGACGGACGTCGGCGACGAGAGCTCCGGCACCGTGTGGTCCCCGGAGACCGCGGCGAACGGGGAGGCCTCGCCGCCGGGGGCCACCGTGGGATCACCAAGCCGCCGCACCACGAGCGCCTCCATTCCTTGCCGGCTGACCTTTGTGCTTGAATCACGGAAAGATTTTCTTAGAACTTTATCCTACAGAAACAAACAATATATTCATAGGATATTACCTAATACGGAGATCAATTAGCTTTTTAGGCGGGAGGAGTCCTGAGCTGGGTCCTCCGCGGCCACAGCCGCGCGCTGGCTGGGAGAGTTCTCCGCCGGGGCGTCTCTCTCCGTCAGGATTCGGGAGGGACTACGGAGACCAGGGCGCCGCGGCCTCTTCCGTAGGGATGCGCGCCGGAAGGATCTCCCCAAGCAGGAGGTGGCGCCGCCGCTGTCGCAACTCGCGAGGGAGGGAGCGGGGGAGACGAACACGGATGACGGCTTCACCGGTCTGTGGGCAGTGAGGGGCAAAGACGTCATTTTTACTGAACAGGGCGCTGGACCTCATCGATAATCGTTAAGTTCTCGTCTCGCAGGAAAGCGATTCCGTCGGAGATGACGATCTCTCTCTTCGGTGGTTTGTGAAAAAGTTACCAAATTTACTCTAGCAATTTTAAACAAACATTATAATGATAAAATATGATCTAATTATAAAATTAATTATACAGATGGACATGAAACCGCGAGACGAATTTATTAAGCCTAATTAATTTATGAGTAAAGTACGTCCTCGGTCCCTAAACTTGTAACATTGTGTCATTCTGGTCCCAAAACTCACAAATCGACCATTTAGGTGCCCAAATTTATTCGGTTGTGTCATCCCGGTCCCTAAACTTGCAAATTACTCATTTATGTCCTCAAACTTGTTCACTTGTGTCATCCCGATTCTTAAATTGGACAATCTAAAAATCTCATATCAAAAAAAATTTATAACCTTTCCATAGGAAGTCGAATGAAGATACTCCCTCCGTCCCAAATTGTAAGTCGTTTGACTCTTTTAACCTCAACTTTGACCACTCGTCTTATTCAAAAAATTTGTACAAATGTTCTTGAAATTATTTTATTACTAAAGCTAGGCATAACAAAAAATATGATATTGCAAAATACTTTGAATAAGACGAGTGATTAAAGTTGGGGTCAAAAAAGTCAAACGACTTACAATTTAGGACGGAAGGAGTAGAATTTATATCAAACTTTTATATCTCGATGCGATCTACAACTTTGTTGTTGAAAACTTTTTGAATTAAAAATGTTAAGGGTCTCGAAATATTATTTTATGTTTTATAGATTTTGAAATTTTAAATCTAAAATTAAATTTTAGGACAAAAAATGACTTTGAATGAAAAATTTTATAACTACAAAGTTGTAAATCCTATCGCGGGCTATAATTTTGATATAGATGTTTTCATCATTCGAGTTCGTATGAAAAAGTTATTAATAATTTTTCAATATGGAGTTTTTAGATCATTCTGTTTTGACTTTAATGAGACTAAAAATTAAGTTTATGACCAGGATGACACAAGTGAGCAAGTTTGAGGACATAAATGGGTGATTTGCAAGTTTAGGGACCAGGATGACACAACCGAACAAGTTTGAGGACCTAACGGACGATTTGTGAGTGTAGGGACTGGGTTGACGGTGACGAACTTTACTCTTAATTTATCATTAGTGATTATAAAATGATATTGTGTAATCATGGTTGAACTTGTCTCCCAATTAAATCCAGGAGTTATAAATCCTCCTAATTTGTATCTAAACATTCAAGTTTACCGTAGTGGTGAAAAAAATTGATAAACTAAGTATGGTAGCTAATGCGTGTTGTGGAGGTGCCACCCCACTGAAGAAGGCAGCGCCAGCATAGGAATGGCAAGTGACAGCCTGCCAATAATGGATGTTTCTGTTGATGTGGTTGAAGATACTACGAAATCTCAAGTACAGTCTGCTTATCTTTAAAAGAACAGTTTCTTGGTTACCGAGGTATGATGAGCAAATACAGAATTGCTAAAACTTATTTGAATTCAAGTGTTCAACTCTGAAGAAGGCCCATCGTGCTACTGGAGCTATTAAGACCTGTACAAGCAAAACCAAATTTACTATATCTACTATGTGTATAGAAAATAAACACCACTTAGATCTTAACTAAACAACACCTTTATACATTGTTGGCATTTCTTAACATCGCTGCTTAGTTAACAACATCAGGAAATATCCATGTGTATATTCATAGTAACTTTCATAGCATAACATAATATTCAATTCATTTATCGTTGCCAACTGTTATATACATGTGTAAGTCTGTCAAGAGTATAATACGATATTGATATCGATAAGGGTAATAGGGTAAGCCTGTCATTTATCTTCTCAAGAACCTTGAACGGTCCATCTCCTCAAGATAGCAGCTTTGACTTTCTTTTCTTAGGGAATCTATGCTTCCTAAGATGCACCCATACTAAATCACCGGGCTCAAATATCATCTTCTTGCGGTTCTTGTTTGCCTTTATAGGATAGTACTCAGATTTCTTCTCAATCTCTTGCTTTGTCTTCAAATGTATTTTCTTCACATATTCAGACCTCTTGGAAGCTTCCATATTTGCATGCTCCTGAAGTTGTAGGGGCAGCAAGTCGAGAGGCGTGATTGGTTTGAATCCATACATAATCTCGAATGGGCACATCTGCGTTGTGGAGTGGACTGCCCTATTATATGCAAATTCAACATGTGGCAAGCAATCTTCCCACTCCTTCAGGTTCTTATTGATCATTGTTCGCAGCAGCATGGAGAGTGTGCGATTGACCGCCTTCATTTGTCCATCAGTTTGTGGGTGACAAGTTGTTGAAAATAACAACTTTGTCCCAAGCTTGGCCCACAAAGTATTCCAAAAAATAGCTCATGAACTTCACATCGTGGTCTGAAATAATAGTCTTTGGCACACCATGTAGCCTCACAACTTCCCTGAAAAACAAGTCAGCTACATGCGACGCATCGTCGTTCTTGTGGCAAGGAATAAAATATGTCATCTTTGAGAATCTATCTACAACAACAAAAAGTGAATCCCTCCCCTTCTTATTTCTTGGTAACCCCAAAACAAAGTCCATGCTTATGTCTTCCCAAGGTGCATTTGGTACAGGGAGTGGGGTATACAAACCGTGGGGTTCAACTTTGATTTGGCCTTTGACATGTGGTACATCGTTGCACCTGTCTCTCCACATCACGTCTCATCTTTGGCTAATAGAAGTGGTCACTCAGCCTCTCCCAAAGTGACACATCAATCCTCTCATGTGTGATGCCTGCAATAAGTGCGAACGAATGGACGATTCTGTAACACACAATTTGTTAGCTCATAACAAGAAACCATCATGCACAGGGTACTTGTCCCATCCTTTCCCTCCTTGACACTTCATGTATGGCTCTGCAAAATCATGATCAGCAGCATATAATTCTTTTATGCTCTCTATTTCTGGAACCTTGACCTCCAATTGATTAAGCAAAACACTCTTTCTAGACAAAGCGTCAGCAACAACATTTTCTTTACCTTTTTTGTACTTGACAACATAAGGAAAAGATTCATTGAATTCAACCCATTTGGCATGCCTATGGTTCAGTTTTGCTTGGCCTTTCAAGTATTTTAATGCCTCATGGTCAGAATGAATGATAAACTCCTTAGGCCAAAGATAATGTTGCCAAGTTTCAAGCACACGAACTAAGGATACAACTCTTTGTCATAATCAGGATAATTTCAGTTGAGCACCACCAAGTTTCTCACTAAAGTATGCTATGTGTTTTTCTTCTTGCATTAACACACCTCTTATGCCTATCCCACTAGCATCACATTCAATCTCAAAAAATTTGTTGAAATCTGGTAACACAAATAAAGGGGTAGAAGTTAAACAATTCTTTAACTCTTGGAAAGCAACTTCCTGTGACTAACCCGATACAAATTCAAAACCCTTCTTGGTTAATTCATTCAACGGAGCTGCTATGGTGCTGAAATTCTTCACAAAGCGCCGATAGAAACCAGCAAGATCATGAAAGCTTCTTACTTGGCTCACATTGATAGGGGTAGGCCAATTCTTGATAGCCTCAACCTTGGACTCATCCATCTCCACACCCTGTCTAGAAACAACAAAGCCCAAAAACACAACCTTGTCGGTGCAAAAGGTGCACTTTTCTAGGTTAGCATATAACTTTTCAGTCCTAAGCACCTCCAACACCATTTTTATATGTTCAACATGTTCTTCCATGGTGCGACTGTATATCAAAATGTCGTCAAAATAAACCACCAAAAAATTTCTAATGAATGCCCTCAAAACATGGTTCATCAAACGCATGAAAGTGCTGGGTGCATTAGTTAAACCAAAAGGCATCACTAACCACTCATACAAACCAAATTTTGTTGGTTTTTTCCATTCATCGCCTTTCTTCATTCTAACTGATGGTAACCACTTCGTAGGTCAATTTTAGAGAAAAATAATAGCACCGCTAAGTTCATCAAGCATGTCATCAAGTCTAGGAATAGGACGATGATATCGAATAGTGATGTTATTAATTGCTCTACAATCAGCACATATTTTCCATGTACCATCTTTCTTTGGAATAAGAATAACAAGGACAACATAAGGACTAAGGCTTTCATGCACATACCCTTTGTCAGGTAGTGTCGGGTACCGAAACTAGGGGTACCCTAATTTGGGGCCCAAGACGACCAAACTGGTGGGCCGCATCCACGGGTAAACC
Source organism: Digitaria exilis (assembly GCA_015342445.1). NCBI lineage: Eukaryota > Viridiplantae > Streptophyta > Magnoliopsida > Poales > Poaceae > Digitaria > Digitaria exilis. The sequence continues at coordinate 623,716 of JACEFO010002656.1, forward strand.
AGGCTCAAAGCTCTGTGGCCTGGCAAAGGCCCACCATGGCGACATCCCCCACGACCAGGGAACTTCCGTCTCGTTCGAGGGTACCTCCTGCCCTTGAACGGAAAACTCCGTCACGCTCGAGCCCTGCTGCGCTCGAGGCTGCTGGTTAGGCTCGAAGGCCTGCCGCATCGGGACCCTACAAGGCATTAAATGTGGGATGTGACGGTGCGCCTCGCCGCGCCACACCACGGACGGGACGTCGGTCGATTCCGCCTGCGCCCGGCACTGTGGCCCTGCGCCAAACACTGTGCGGACAGGGTTTGCGTCAGGCGTTGCCACCGTGTTAACCACCCCGCAACTTTATCCGTTCTAGGTACACCGCAACCCTCGGAGAGGAACCCCCAAAGAACGGCTGGGAGGGCTCGGCGCCATCCCCGCCCCCAAATGGCACCCCTCGAAGCAACGATTCACCACAACAAAGTCAACGATAATGACGTCCATGCCGTCAGCTGAAGTTGGAAGGTGCGATTCCCGCTCGAATAGTGTGCGGTATGGATGGCATAGTGCATCCCACAACGTCAGCACCACGATCACACATGTACGCACTCCCTCACCCTTGGCCTATAAAAGAGGGAGGGAAGCTCCATGCAAAGGGGCAAGACATAACAATTCACAAGCAACTCACCGCAAAAACACGTAGCCATTGTCCATGATATTGGCACTTGGCTCAACCAGTCCAGGGACTTGGGAGCTCACCTCCCTCTCCCACATTGCTTGTATCCCCCTACTACAAGTGACAAGAAACTTGGTGTTGCACACCACTGCTGGACGTACGACCGCTAGGCCAGAACCAGGATAAACCCCTTGCGTCCCAAGTCCGATCCTAAACCCGCCATTGGAGCAAGTGGTTAGCAACGTACTCACTTGTTGGTGCCGGTGCGACCAAATCAGACACCGATAGTTGGCACGCCAGGTAGGGGCCTGCGTTGCGCAACCTTTCGTTCCACTCTTCATCAGCGGTTCCCAATGGGATAAAGTGATCCGTTTCCAGTGGGATACGAGATCAGGTTCGGGAGCTTGCAATTCCAAGCGACCGGCAATGGCTACCATATGCGCATCCTCTCGAGGGGACCGGGCAACCGCCCGGAAGCTCCACCACCGCCGGCGGTGGCACCCCGACGGAGAAGGCACCCAGGGCCATGCACGTGCCATGCGCGCGCCGCCAGGCGTGTTGCCGATGCCAACAACACCCCTCCCGCGAAGGATGGAGGTGTCGCACGGTCATCTACCCCAAGGGCGGAGACCGTTCCTTCAGCCCCGACAAACGCAGCAACAGTTGCACTCCACGAGCAGCATGCTGCCCTGGCGTCATCCTATCCCTACAGATTTCGCAACAGCGCAGCCGTCTACGCCTCATCAGTCAGCACTAACGTGAGTGCGTACGATGACCTGCCCGGCCATCACCTGGCCTGAATTCGCAACCTCATCACTTCGACGCCCGACGACTCCTATCTGGAGTCAGAGGAGTACTCCTCCGGACTAGAGCATCCTGAATGGAACTACTCCGGTCTTTGGAATCGAGGTGCCTTCTCGGTCTTCCGTGCCATGGTGGACTACTGCCTCACCTGCTCTGACAACTCCGACGACGACTACGACCCCGCCGGGGAGTGCTTCGTCATTGACGCCAAGTGAGTAAGTGACGGGCATACCACCGACGACGACGGTGTGGACCCGGTAGGCGCGTAGCCGCCAGACCCGCAGGAGTGTTCGCCTCAAGGAGACGGGCCTCGCCCACACCACCAGGCGCAAGGAACCCACAGTCATGAGCTTGACCTAGGACACGGGCAGGCCCTACCACCCGCACGTTCCGACCGTGTCCCGCCTGACGGAAACAGCAGGCACGACGTGGGCGCGCGGCAGGCGGGACGCGTAGCCCGTGCTCGCATCCTCATCGAGGAAGAAAAGGACGACCCTGTCCCCAGGACAAGCCAGAAGCTCATCGTGGCGGCCACACTGCTTCATGCCATGCCAGAGCTAGCTACCCCCAAAGGGCGGAAGTTGCACCTCGAGGCACAGAAGTTGGTTGAGAACCCCGCATGGCAACAGGCCGAGAGCTCGGCCTACCGCCTACGAGGCTCCTCAGTCTCGATGGACGAGCGGGGAGGGGAGTCCTCAGTGCACTCACCTCATCGGTCTGACGCTACCCCGCACATCGCCTCGACCCCAGCAGCCTGCTGCCGACGTCGCCAGAGCACGCCGCTCTGCCGCGCAACACTGACGAGCCGCGCTGCTCCACCTCCGTCCACGAGACCCTTCCCAATCGACGCGCGGTGAGCCACTCGTCACCCTTGCCCAGTTCCCTGGTCTCCCCCCGCCGTTTCCTCACTGGAATCTGGTCGCCGACGAGCTTGGACCCTGTCGCGTTCCTCTTTTTAGTTTTAGGGTCCTCTGTGTAAGTTTCAAGGGCCGTTTTGTAAAGTTTTAGAAGATCTAGGGTTCCCGGCGTAAAAAGATTCTTTAGATCTAGTTCAATTTTCTGAGATATTGTAAAATCCTTTAAGAATCCTAGAAAAATCCTAAAATGCACAAAAATACTCCCTGGACTCGTGAGGTTGTAAACTCCAATCTCATATTTGCATGTATACACTTTTAATGTATGGTTTTTTAATTAAAATTCAAACTCAGTTTTTAGAGTTTTGTGCACCATTTCAAATCTTGAGCTTCTTTGTAGCTGAACTTTGGATATGTTTCTTGTGTGGTGTGTAGAAGCACTGTGTCCAAAGGAGACCTAAAATTATGGCCTGTAACGTCAGTTATGAATTGTTTAGTGAATTCTGTTCTAGCTTAGTCCTGCATTTATTAAAAATATTACATGCAGTAAAAAATCACCAACATTCACCAGAGGTCGAGAAACGTGTTGGCACATTTTAGAAAAATGCTAAATTTATTTTTTGACCCTGTTTAGGCTATAAAATAAATAGGTGTTGGTTTTCGGTTGGGCAATTATTTAGGACTGTCCAAGTGTTATTTTTAGCTATCACTTGGCCAAAGCTCTTCTTTTACTCATGACTAGCTCGGGTAGAGAAATCTTCTGTTTTAGAAGTATTTTTGATTTTATATGAATTAATCTTGATTCTTTGAGCAGCAACTTGTACTAATTTTAATAAATTCTGTAGAACCTGGTTTTAGCAAAATTTTGGGATGAGCTTAGCTCTTATACTCCTGTATCTGTCATAAAGTTTATAGCTAAAAAGGATGAACATAAACAGAGAAACAAAAATGAGAAGGAACTAGAGTAAATTGTGTTTTCATAAAAAGATATAGATCAAATTGACAATTAAGCAAATATGGTGGATGTGAATCTAAATTCCAGAACGGAACCCTTTGCATAAGAAACTATAGTAAAAGTTATTTTATATGTGTACACAATCACCACCAAATAAAGTTTTAAGCCTAGCATCCCCTTTTCTATTCTTGTGAAGAAAAGAATGGTATACTTTGGTGTCTAGGTGAATATGACCTTCAAGTGCCTTAACTTTTAGACCTAAAATGGCAGCAACCCTTAAATTGTGCATCTCATGTAGAAGGCGCTCTCGCTGACGGCACCTACAATCTCGTCCCTGCCAACGAAGAAGAAGCTCCCGAAGGTGGTGCCAACGTCATCGTGATTGACCCGGAGTTTGACACCGGTGTAGCTCAAGAAGGCAAGCCCCGGAGCATAACCTAACTTTTAAATTTTGCAACTATGAATTATTTATGCTTGTGCATTTACATTTCAAGGAGTTGTTTGAATACCTTAGTTGCATAATTCTAGTACCTATGTCTTGAAATACTAGTATGATAAGGTCGATAGTGCAATGCCTTACGACCGTTACAAGTCGGGTGATTTCTGGTCACTCGCGAGATATAGGAGTTGCTTGTCTTTACTTATGTTGGAATCATAAGGATGGACGGGCGGGATGGTATGTGTAGATCTCCCGTCCGTGTATGATAATTGGATTAAGGTCGTAACATGTGGTGTCTGTGTGTCAAGTTTTTGAACGTACCACGCACATGCCGACCTATGGGAATTGGTAAGCCCGGTACCAGATTGATACAGCTAGGACTGATAGCCATCTTTCCTTGGAAATGTATTTCCCTTGCTGTACACATGTGGTTACATGCGTGAGATCGGCCGGCTGGGTCCGCGAGTATCCGATAACCTTGTATCCTAAGGGAGTGGACCCGACACCGAATTGTGGATTGATGGGAAAGGTTGGGAAGTGCTTGTGTCTTTTATAGCAAGCATTATCCGTGCGTGTTGGGTTTCCCTGGCCTGGTAGTGAAATTCGGTTCGAATTGTCCGCTTCTCGCGGTTAATGAGACTGCTTGACTGCTGTGCTGCATTGAGTAACAAGTGGAACTATGAGGATGACAAACTTGTTGTATGTACTAAATTGTATTGCACCACTTGTATGCTTAGAAAGGTTGTTAATCTAGAATGGTTAACACTATTAGAATTTGATGCTGAAATCATGAAAATAAGGATCTAGTCTTAGTTGCTTTCTGGCAAAACAAACCCACCAGCCAAAAGTCTCTCATGTCTAGAAGTCGGTGATGTAGTTTTCACCCGACCGGTAAGCCTTGCTGAGTATTAGTATACTCAGCCTTGCTTGTGGCTATTATTTCAGGTACTGCTTTGGATGAGGCGGTGAATTCCGTCGCTTGGCCTACCCAGGTTCCTCCTGGCTAGCACGTCGAGTGGGTTCCGTCCTCTTCCAAGGATCGGGAGGAGTAGCACCATAGACGGCTTCATTATGGTGTTGCTATGTATCGTCGTTAGTTTATTTCTGCTGCATTGAGCTCTCGTACTTTTATTTAAAATTCAGACTTGGTTTGTAATAACTTGAGACTATTTCTGTAAGTTGAACTTGTGGAATATTGTAATTTCTGGGACTCACCTTCGTGTGGGCGCGCGTGTTGTTTCGATCGTGAAAGTACGTGGTTAATCGGGTATAATCCGACAGCGCTCCAGCTTATTCCGGATTAAGTGCCTGACTACTTGATTAGTGCTCCGTGGGTACTTAACTTGGAATAATTTCGGAGTGGTCCGCCACAGCTGGCTTCAGAGCTGAAACATGCACACCAGAGAGAGCAACAGACCCTAAATAAACATTTTTGAATTAAAACTTGCCAACCCTTGTTCCACCGCGCACTTGCGTTGGAATGCTATCCATAGGACCGCTAAGGATTATGTATAGAGCGTGAAGCCTATGTGGGTTAAGGGATCACGATATGATAGGTGGCTAATTATATATTATACTGACTTCCGACACATTTTTCATTATGTCATTTACTTTTCGCAATGGTGGGCGCAAGGTACGGCGATTGCTGTAACATACCACGGCACTATATGAAAATATAGTGGCGGCGCTTAGTCAATACGGTATTGGATGGCGTATGAATGTAGAGTAGTATGGTGGGCGCAAGGTATGGCGATTGTTGTAGCATACCACGGCATCATATGCAAATATGATGGCGGCACATAGTCAATACGCTATTTCATGAGCGTATGAAATTGTCAATATGTTGCCTTGGTGACATATGAAGCATTGCCAGTTCAATGTTGAACGTTCGGGTGCCACCACTATAGTGGGTGGCAATGAATGGGGATGCTTCCGTGAGTGCTGGCACGGGAGGTTCATTGTAAAATGCTCTGGAATGAATTTTTTCTGTAGGTGTGCTAACCATAATTCCGTAAGTTGAACGGTTAGAAAAGTTCGGCTAATTAATATAGGGAGAGACGAATATTGCCTAGCCACCGGCACTGACTTCATAGGCCAAAAGTTTATTGGCACGTGTGTGGGTGAGAACGAGTAGGCCGCTCATGCATATATAATTCACTGAAACTTTTATAAATAATGTGCATGTCCACTAAATTACCCGTCTCAAAAATCCGAAACCTATCTAGTGAAGTGTGCTGAGTCTATGTCAAAAACAGTTCTGTATGCATTGTTGTTTCAAACCTTAAAACCCTGTCGAATGAAAAAGTGTTCAATATGAAAGTTGTCATAAATGTTGTCTAGTTTACGCTGTAGAAATTTCAATGAATTTGGTTCAGCCAATTAAGAGTTATGCTTAAATTGGTAACCCCCTGTCTGCTGGAATTTTCTGGGAACAGTGAGTTGGAAATTGAATTTTTGGACCTTCATAACGACTGTTTCTGCTTAATACTTCCACATGAAACTTGTCTGAAATTACTTAAAAAATATTCTGGCCAAGTTTGGAAATTTTTGGGTTTGTAGATTTTAAGCTTTACCACTTTTACTACACTGTCCAGAATCTGATTTTAATTTCTTTGGCTTTAATTTGTTCTCACACTTGACCTTTTGTTCAGATGGACGGCCGTACTGATATTGCTAGCTACCCCAATGACTTCTCCGTCTTGGACTGCCTTGGTTTGGAGGGGTTCCCCAACATCTTTTGGTCTGTGTTGCAGGCTCTTGACTACCCCAACCCGCCTCAATATGAGAGAACCATCCTCCGTGACCGTGGTGTGACTCGGTGCAGAGTGCGTTTGGTGGTGCATCACCACCCACCGCACCCAAGCTCTCCAACATGGGGCATTGAAGTCCATGGGTACCATCTGGAAGCAACTTGTGAGTTGGCCGCTCTTGATGGGATCAACTCATTTTGCGCCCAGAATACTGAACTTGTGGAGGACCAGCTCCTTGGACTTTTTCCACCACTCCAAGCTGACAACGCTCACTGGATGAGACGCTATCTCAGCTCACCTCTGAGGGTGGCAGAGAACCCCACTGCAGCAGCCGCGCTCTTGATAAGGTGGATCAAGGCCTATCGCAGGCTGCAGTCACTCTTGGGGCGGTCTCAAAATGCAGCACTCAACCTTGCTATTGATCTGTCTGCTCATGCTCGAGACCTTGGGGTAGAGAGAACCTCCTTATCTATAGAGGTGACTACCAGAGATGCTATGATTGCAGACTTGGAGAGACAGTTGGCCGACCTCCACCTGGAACACAATAATGCCAACAATGAGCTAACTCAAGTGAGAGATGAGCTCGAAAACGTGCAGGCTGACTTGGAACATGCCAATGCCATGCTAGCTGCCCATGATGCTCAGCACCTTCTTAATGAGGGTGGAGAAAATGAGGAAGGAGAAGCCCCTGATTCAGATATGGACACAGAGGATGATATGCCACTTCTTGAAGCTCCACCGTCTCCCATGGGCACCCAAGCTACAGTTAACAACCTAGACGACTTATAGGAGCATTCGGTAGCAAGTTACTCCTCCGCATAGCCTAAATTTTGGTTTCATGATGTAATAGGCTAGTTGGAGTTGAGTTTCCCTTTAAGCTTTAGAACTTGTAATCCATTTGGCGTGGGTTTTGGGATCCCAAAAACTTGAGAATGATTGTAACGGTCGTACTGAAAACTTTCTGCAGCTACCCTTGTTTCAATTATTAATGTGTTTCCCCTTCACATCTGATCTGTGACCTGAACTACAAAGTTGTCTGAAATTTGTCAAACAAAACGCTCACCAAAATTCAACCTCATTGGTTAAGCGAATTTAAAATGGCGACCAAAACACAACAGCTCGGTCTCCTGAAAAACAGCAAAAACAGAGAACTGAAACTTGAATTTTTCGGCCTAGTTTTAGCTCGATTTTGGTTCTGAGCCAAACATGAAAGTTGTAGGGTATGAAATTTTCAAGATACTGACCGAATTGGAGCATCTAACTTCACTCCTGTTGGGAGATACGATTTTTCTTCCAAAACTGCTTGATGATATGTTATCCTTACGCAGTAAACTTCATTACATTGCCACGTTCTATCTTGTCATTAATTTATGCAAGCTTATGAATTGTGGCTAATACAAGTACCTACTACAGATGGCTATCACTCGCAGCGGTCATGATGCTAGCGGTTCCAACACCAGCCCGCAAGGGCAGGAAGGGCAATAGCCACCTCCACCGCAACAACCCCCAACGTGGCAGCAGCTGTATGCCACCCAAACGGAGATCCTCCGTAATCTGCAGCAGCAACAATAGATGATATAGCAGCAAATGCAGCAGCAGCAGGGTGGTCATCGTGCTCCTCCACCTTAGGTGGCCCGGTACGAGGATTTCTTGGCTACTCATCCTCTGGTGTTTTCAAGAGTCGAGGAACCCTTGGAAGCTGATGCGTGGATTCGGGCCATCGAATCTAAGTTCTCCATCCTGGCTACACCTTGTACTTCAAACCGCAAGGTGGTTTTTGCAGCACAGCAGCTCCGTGGTACAGCTCTCCTGTGGTGGGAGAACTATCTGGCTCTTCAACAGGAGAACCATGTCATTGAGTGGGAGGAATTCAAGACTGCTTTCAAGGCACACCATATTCCTGCTGGACTTGTTGAGAGGAGGCTGAACGAGTTCCTGGCTCTGACGTAGGGAACCTGCATTGTGCTCTAGTGCTCCCAGGCCTTCAATGGTCTGTGTCCTTATGCGGGTCACCATGCTGATTCAAATGAGAAGAAGATGGAAAGGTTCCATCGTGGCCTCAATTCCAAGCTCAAGGCACAGTTGACCACTACACGTGTTGCCACTTATGGTGAACTTGTGAACATTGCCATTGCCCAGAAAGACGCCAACTTGGTTCATAAAGCCGAGAAGAAAAGAAAGGCTCCTGCTGCGAGTGGGCAACCTCAGAGGTTCCGCTTGATTCCACCGGCTGCACCACAGGGACAGCAGAGGACGCCTCAGGGTGGGCGTTGGGTTGCCAGGCCACCACAGCAGGGTGCACCTCGTTTCCCTCCACCGCCGCAGCAACAACAGGTGCCAAGGCAAAATGTGCAGCAGCCACTTCGTCCTGGAGGTGGCTACTCATGCTTCAAGTGTAGCAGTAGCAGCCATTTCATCAAGGGCTTTCCATAGAACAAGCCTCAGAATCAGCGTCCTGGGAACCAGCAGAACAAGGGCAAGCAACAGCGAGTCCAAGTCAGGCAGGAAAGGCTCAACTACACCACCCTGGCCGACCTACCTGAGGGAGCACCAGACATGACTGGTATTTTTCCTATCCACAACCAACCTGTTGTGATATTGTTTGAGTCGAGGGCAACACATAGTTTTATAAGCACGGGGTTTAATACAAAATGTGGATTAAAATCGTATCACACAAAATCAGCATATGTGATATCAACAGCGGGAGGTAAAATAGCATCCAACCAAGTCACTCGAAAGGTGCCAATCAAGTTGGGTAGTGAAGTTTTTCCTACTGATCTGATTCTGCTAGGACTGGAAGGAATTGATATTGTTTTGGGAGCGAATTGGATGACTCAACATAAGGTTGTGCTAGATGTTGCCGAAAGGGTTGTGGAGATAAACTCGCCTTCACATGGGCCTAGTGCACTTTATTTTCCACACCGGAGATGCGCCAATGCCTGTGCCTATACCATGGTAGAAACACATCTAAAAGACATTCTGGTGGTATGTGAGTATGCCGATGTTTTTCCGGATGACTTACCTGGGATGCCGCCGGACAAGGACATTGAATTTGTAATAGAACTTCAACCTGGCACAACACCTATATCAAAAAGACCCTATAGAATGCCACCCAATGCATTGGCGGAATTAAAAATCCAACTTCCAGAATTGTTAGACAAGGGTTTCATCCAGCCTAGTGTGTCACCATGGGGTTGTCCGGCTATTTTTGTGAAAAAGAAGGATCACTCTTTGAGGTTGTGTATCGACTACCGGCCTCTTAATGCGGTGACCATCAAAAACAAGTATCCACTTCCCCGCATTGATGTCCATTTTGATCAACTAGCTGGCGCCAGAGTGTTCTCTAAGATTGATCTTCGCTCTAGCTATCACCAAATAAAAATTCGTCCTTGTGACATTCCGAAGACTGCCTTTTCTACCCGCTACGGACTTTATGAATACATGATCATGTCATTTGGGCTTACAAATGCCCCAGCCTACTTCATGTACCTCATGAATTCGGTTTTCATGTCCGATCTTGACAAGTTTGTGGTGGTCTTTATTGTTGACATTCTCATATATTCCAAGAATGTGGAAGAGCATGCCGAACAACTTCTCATTGTTCTTCAAAGGTTGAAAGATCATCAACTCTACGCCAAGTTCTCCAAATGTGAATTCTGGCTAGAAAGTGTGAAATTCTTGGGTCATACGGTTTCCAAGGATGCCATATCCATGGATCCAACCAAGGTGATGGATTGGCAGCCACCTACCTCTGTCCATGAGATTTGGAGTTTCCTGGGTCTAGCTGGTTACTATCGCCGCTTCATTCCGGATTTCTCTCGAATCGCTAAACCCATGACTGAACTCTTAAAGAAGGGAGTTAAATTTGAGTGGAGTGACAAATGTGAAGAAGCTTTCCACACCTTGAGAAAATATTTAACTTCTGCCCCAGTCTTAGCTCAACTCGATAGCACCAAGCCCTATGATGTCTATTGTGATGCTTCAGGCACCGGACTTGGTTGTGTCCTTATGCATGAGAACCGGGTCATTGCTTATGCTTCCCGAGCACTCCGACTGCATGAGCAAAATTACCCTACTCATGATCTTGAGTTGACAGCGGTTATTCATGCTCTCAAGATTTCGAGACATTTCCTGATGGGTGTTCCATGCAATATATACACCGATCACAAAAGCCTCAAATATGTCTTCACTCAGGCACATTTGAATATGAGGCAACGAAGGTGGTTGGAGTTGGCTAAGGACTATGATCTTAGTGTGCATTATCACCCCGGGAAGGCCAATGTGGTTGCGGATGCTCTAAGCCGCAAGGCTCACTGTCATTGCCTTTCCGTGGAGTCCTATGCTGACACCTTGTGCCATGAAATGGCGAAGCTCAACTTGGAGATTGTTTCCCACGGGTACTTCAACCATATCTCTGTCGAACCAACCTTGCTTTACCAGATTGTTGTGGCCCAACTAAATGATGCAAGCCTTAAAATCCTCAAAAGAAAATTGGCAAAGGGAAAAGCAAAATACAAGTGCTTCCGGCTAGATGGGCAGGGAGTGATGTGGTTTGGACATCGGATAGTGGTGCCCAAGAACGCCGAACTCCGGTGGAAAATTATGGATGAAGCTCATCTTTTCAAATTTTCTATCCATCCTGGTAGCACAAAAATGTACCAAGATCTTAAACAAAATTTTTGGTGGACAAGAATGAAGAGAGAAATTGCCAAATATGTGTCGGAATGTGACACTTGTCAACGAGTAAAAGCTAGTCACTTGAAGGTAGCTGGTACTCTTCAACCGCTACCTATACCCTCATGAAAGTGGGAAGATATAAGCATAGATTTCATTGTTGGACTTCTCAAAACCCCTCAGGGGCATGATTCCATTTGGGTTATCATAGACCGACTCACCAAGACCGCGTATTTCATTCCGGTCAACACAACCTATACTGCTATGAAGTATGCTGAAATCTATTTGGAATGGATCGTTTGTTTACATGGGGTACCCAAAACCATAATTTTAGATCGTGGTACTCAATTTGTGGCACGATTTTGGGAACAATTGCAACTATCCCTAGGCACGAAACTGATCCATAGTTCGGCATACCACCCTCAAACCGATGGGTAGACGGAAAGGGTAAATCAAATCCAAGAGGATATGCTTCGAGCTTGTGTCATCCATTATGGGAAGAATTGGAAGAAATGTTTATCTCTGCATGAATTCTCTTATAACAACAGCTACCAAGCCAGTTTAAAAATGGCACCTTTCGGAGCCTTGTATTGTAGAAGGTGTCGGACACCGTTGTGTTGGTCCCAGGCAGGTGAGCGCTACACCTATGGCCCTGACCTTGCAAAGGAAGCGGAGGAAAAGGTTAGAATCATCCGTGAGAACCTAAAAACCGCGCAGTCTCGACAAAAGAGTTACTTTGATCAAAGGCGAAAGCCTCTTCAGTTTGAAGCCGGCGATCATGTGTATCTCAAAGTCTCCCCAACCAAAGGTGTGCAAAGATTTGGGTTAAAAGGAAAGCTTGCACCCCGTTATATTGGTCCATATGAAATCAGTCAGTAGTGTGGACCGGTTGCGTATCATGTGAAGCTTCCCGAGAAGCTCTCAGCCGTGCACAATGTTTTCCATGTCTCCCAACTCAAAAAGTGTCTTCGTGTTCCAACCGAGGTTGTTGAGCAAGAAGAACTCTCGGTTGAGCCGGATCTTTCTTACGACGAGCATCCTATCAACATCCTTGATGAGAAGGAGAGAAAGACCAGAAGAAAAGAAGATAAAATGTACAAAATTCAGTGGGGTCATCATGCCCAAGATGAAGCCACATGGGAAACCAAAGAGTATCTTAAAAAGAACTTCACCGGCTTCCTTCCTAAGACCAAGGTATCTTTTTCCCTACTTGTCCTTAAGCACAGTCAAATCTTGGGACGAGATTCCTTTTAAGAGGGGTAGGTTGTGACATTCCTGATGTTTTAAAACTTTAAAAACACACTAAAAACATGGGAAAAGCAAACTCACAAATGTAGCCTAGTTCCTGTTGGTAAAAACACACTGAAAACACACTCAAACTGGGGTTCAAATTCAAAGTTTAAATTCAAAAGGGCTATTTTGACACCCAACCGAGATCTCAACATTTTCTTACTAAACTTGAAAATCTCCAAAAATAAAAGTTGTTTGGCATCACAAATGTAGCCTAGTTACTGTTGGTAAAATTTTCAAATATTGCAGTTAAGCCCCTCGAAAACCCTAAAAACCGTGCAGAACACCTTTTCAACACGGCTTGTTTGAGCTTGAAAAATTCGTAATTTCAGGTTCACCCCAAAAAGAAAGTTGTGTCCCACTTTTCAAACTCCAACTTTTGTGATGGCACTTTTAAAAGTTTAGTTCAAATTTTCGGAGAAATCCACTGTTCAACCGGGGAGCCCCCACGGGCGCCCGACAGCCAGCTCGGCCAGGCTCTGCCCGAGGCCGCCATGTGGCCAGCGAGCGGTGGCGACCCGGTCTAGCCGGCCAAAGCCACGGCAGCCGCGCCTCTCCTCCCCGCGCACACGCCAGCGCCTCCGTCCGATCAAGTCACGCCCTGCCACGCCCTGACAAGCCTCGCCACGAGGGCTGCCATCATGGCGAGCCGAGCTCCGCCATTGGCCGCAGCTCGCGCACACCGGGCAGGGACTCCTTGTAGCCTGGCTTTGCGCCTTGCTTCGTGCCACGGCTCGCGCAGAGGATCCCTCGCCGCCCAAGCCCGGATCCTTGACCCCCTACCCGCAGCCGCGCCCTGCCCGAGCTGTCAGAGCCATCAATGGCGACTCCGACGGCTCGAGCATGCGTGCGCACATTCCCAAGCCCACCCAGTCCTCTCTAACTCACCCCAAGTCTCCACCAAGTGACCTCGCATCCTTTCTCAGCTGCTGACACCATCCTTCCCCTTCCTCCACGCGCCTGAGCCCTTCTTCCACCTCCGAACGTGAAGAAGCCGTGCTTGAGCACTCGCAGGCACCCGACAAATCGACCGCCTTCCCCTCCGTGGAATCCCCAATCTGCCGCGCTCGAAGCTCACTCACTCTTCTTAGCTAGCCCCTCGAGCAAACCCCAGCGATGTAACACCCAGATTTCCAAGAAATCCGAATGCTTCCATATGTGTGCCCAGGATGTCCACAGAACACATATAGATTACAAATATTGAATCACAGAGAACACAATGCTCGAATAAAATAGTTTATATCAGAGTTAACTTAAGACATAATCTTAATAAATAACACAGCGGAAGTCTTAATATTATTAAACGTCTTAACTAGGTAGAGCCTCAAGTCCACAGGGACACCGACTGGTTGAACACAGTTAGAAGTACGGCAGATCCTCCGAAAACTCAGCAAGCGACTGATCATTCAATGCTCCATCTGTTACCCATCCGGGATTTTGTTGAATAGTTGCAAGTGTAAGTAAACCATCTTACTTAACAAGTATAACACGGATTATGCAAGAACAAAAGGCTGGACACGGTTGAACTGCAGTAGCACTTTTAGTTGTTTCATTTTAGTATCATCTATTTTTCTACAAATGAGTAGAACCCAAGTATAAACCCATTAATAAGGTATAAGTGATTATAGAACAAACCAATATCAACCACTAATATCATCTTCTAATCAAAAAGGATCCAGGCCGCTCGTGTCCGTGAGCATGGCTATCATGATAGATCAACACTCTGCAGAGGTTTCGCCCTTTACCCGCCGGTCACATAAATCCAAAAGAACTTATGTTACGAGGACTTTCACAAAACACCCTAACAAGCACAGTAGCCGTTTTGGTTCAACATAGGCAGCATAACCCGAGGCATCGAGATTGACGTACGCTTAGGGCGCAACGTGAGGGGGTCAATGGCATCCAGAGCGAGAGCGCAATCATCGCAACGTGTGAAGCTGTCGTACATCGGGCGCTTACATCACGGGACTTTGCCTAACGGGGCATAGCCAACGGATAAAACCGTCCTCGATGGATCAAACTATACTCTCATGAATGTTCCCCACATACGCCTTTTGGTAACCACTGGCAAGCTAGAGACGTACAAGCTAGTTATCCAAGACCAGAGCCATTATAGTTCTAACGGCAGCGAACAGGTTCCTGGGTTGTTGCTTTAAGAACCGGACCTTACGGAGAGACATTAGAACAAAGCACGAAGCACATGCTCTAATTCCCTAGACCAAACCTTATAGAGACACTAGAACAAAGCACACAGCACATGCTCTAGTTCCCCGTACCATGTTGCTAAAAAGCATCTTTTAACCATCATTGAAGTGAGCCATTAGTTCAATATTAACATAAAAATAAATGTTTGTTGCAGCGCGTAGCATAGTCTAACCATAATGCATAAAACCCCGGGTAAACAAGGAATAAGGTAAAGACTAGGAACATCCTTAGTGGTTAACAATATTAGACACATGCATATGATTTATGTGATTAATTGGTGTATAGGTAACAAGGATGGTCCGTGTTATACTTGCCTTCCTCAGTGAACTGCTGCTGCAACTACTCTTCGTGAACGGGATGGTCGGCGAACTCGAACGGCTCGTCAACTACTCACATTGATCACCACACAAGCATCCACACATACATGCAAACAAGATATTTAATTAGAACAGTACACCAAACATAAACAAAAGATGAAAAGAAGGGTTTAGAGTTACTGTACGCTTCCCTACGAACACATGAGCGCGAAAATCACTCAAATCGGAGTTAAAATGGAGAAACTACGCTTAAAACGGGCTCTAGGGGCTTGCTGGTAAAGGTTTTAGGCTTCCAGGGGTGTTTTTGAAAGAAACCAGGGACCTAAAACATAATTTCATATAAAAACCCGAGGGCTGCGGGGTAAAACTGCCATCTAGGACGGCGGGCACTATTTTTCAAAAGAGCAGGGGCTAAACCGGAAGAAAAAGGACTTGGTTGTAAATACTTTTGAACTGCGCTGGACCGTGGGTTGATTTTCAGAAAACAGAGGGGCTCTTTTGCAAAACAGGCACGGTGACGGCTAGATGCTGACGTCGGCTGACGTCATGGTTTTCTACACCGTGGACCGGCCATGAACCGCGGTTCAAGGGTTTACGGTGAACCGGCTTGGTTTAACTCGGGTTTTAGATCTGGCCGTCGGTTTTGAATCTAACGGCTGAGATTAGATCGGGCGCTCGGCTCACCGGAGCACGGCGGCGCCGCCCGCGGCCGCGGTGGGGCTTCGCCGGAATTGGCTCGGCTGGGGGCTAGGAAGCTCCTTTTCTCGCCGCGTTTGGTCCTAAAGGTAGAGGAGAGGATGGTGAATCCGTTTTGGGGGTTCTACTCGAAGGTTGGGCAAAGGTGGAGGCCGGCGACGAGCGGTGGCGGGTGGAGAGCTCCGACGAGCGTGTGCGCGTATTGCAGAACGGGGAAAAAGAGGGCTTTTGGGCCTGGCGTGTTGCTTACCTCGCGGCGAAGCTCCTGGTGCGGTTCTAGGCGGCAAAGCGCGGGCGAAACGGGCTCGAGATGACGGCGGCGCTCGGGGCTAGGTCAAAGGCGACGGCGGCTAGGGTTTGGGCTGCGGCTCGAGGGGGTTGGTGGCGGCTTATATAGGGGCTTGAGGTCTCCTTGGCGTGCGCACCAAGCCGGGCGGAAAGGCGTGCGCAAGGCGGACTCGGCGGCGGCGCGGTGTCCTGCTTGGACACGGCGAGGGGAAGAAGGAGGAACTGATAGGTGGGGCCAGCGCGTCACCGGCAGTGGAGGAGAGGGCGCGGGCTGGCGGGCTGCAGCTGGGCCGGAGCTGCTGGGCCGCGCGAAAAGGGAGGAAAGGGAGGAAGCTGGGCCGCGCGAAAAGAAGAGAGAAGATGGGCCGCGAGAAAGAGGAAAAGAGCTGGGCTGCTGGGCTGAAAAGGAAGAAGGAAGAAAGAGAGAAAAAGAAAAGGTTTTCTTTTATTCAAACACTCATTTGAATTCAAATTCAAATTCAAATTTGAATTCAACAATCAAAAATAAATGCACCAGCATGAATGCAACAATAATGTTTCTATACCCTATATTTGCTTTTAATTATTCAAAATTTTATTTTTCCTACATTATTTATGAGCACTTGAATAAAAAGTTAATTGATTACTAAATTTTTTTAAATAGGGCATTTTTAGGGTGTTACAAGCGAGAATCATGAAGCCCTCGCTGGGAATTGATGGTTTCCCTCGCTGCTCCGCCGGTTCCGCCACCAAGCTCCACCTCAACGTCGAGCCCTATCTTCTGGCCATCCCCGTCGCCGCCAAGTCCCTTGACGAGCTCATCCTCATCCCGGTGAAGCTCTCACGCCACCCCGCGCATCGCCTCGACCCCAGCAGCCTGCTGCCGATGTCGCCGGAGCACGCCGCTCCGCCGCGCAACGTCAACGAGCCTTGCCGCTCCACCTCCGTCCACGAGACCTTCCCAATCGACGCGCGGTGAGCCACTCGTCACCCTCACCCAGTTCCCCGGTCTCCCCCCATCGTTTCCTTGCCAGAATCCGTCCGCCGACGAGCTTGGACCCCGTTGCGTTCCCTATTTTAGTTTTAGGGTCCTCTGTGTAAGTTTCAAGGGCCGTTTTGTAAAGTTTTAAAAGATCTAGTGTTCCCGGCGTAAAAAGATTATTTAGATCTAGTTCAATTTTCTGAGATCTTGTAAAATCCGTTAAAAATTATAGAAAAATCATAAAAATGCACAAAAATACGCCATTGACTCGTGAGGTTCTAAAATCCAATCTCATGTTTGCATGTATACACTTTTAATGTATGGTTTTTGAATTAAAATTCAAACTCAGTTTTTAGAGTTTTGTGCACCATTTCAAATGTTGAGCTCCTTTGTAGCTGAACTTTGGATATGTTGCTTGTGTGGTCTATAGAAGCATTGTGTCCAAAGGGGACCAAAAATTATGGCCTGTATCGTCAGTTATGAATTGTTTAGTGAATTCTGTTCTAGCTCAGTCCTGCATTTAATAAAAATATTACATGCAGTAAAAAATCACCAACTTTCACCAGAGGTCTAGAAACTTGTTGGCACATATTAGAAAAATGCAAATTTAATTTTTGACCCTGTGTAGGCTATAAATAAATAGGTGTAGGTTTTCGGTTGGGCAATTATTTAGGACTGTCTAAGTGTTATTTTTAGCTACCACTTGGCCAAAGCTCTTCTTTTACTCATGACTAGCTCTGGTAGAGAAATCTTCTGTTTTGGAAGTATTTTTGATTTTATATAAATTAATCTTGATTTTTTGAGCAGCAACTTGTACTAATCTTAATAAATTCTGTAGAACCCGGTTTTAGCTAAATTTTGGGGTGAGCTTAGCTCTAATACCCCTGTATCTGTCATAAAGTTTATAGCTAAAAAGGATGAACAGAAACAAAGAAACAAAAATGAGAAGGAACTAGAGTAAATTGTGTTTTCATAAGAAGATATAGATCAAATTGACAATTAAGCAAATATGGTGCATGTGATGCTAAATTCCAGAACTGAACCTTTGCATAAGAAACTATAGTAAAAACTGTTTTATATGTGTACACAATCACCATCAAATAAAGTTTTAAGCCTAGCATCCCCTTTTCTATTATTGTGAAGAAAAGAATGGTATACTTTGGTGTCTAGGTGAATATGACCTTCAAGTGCCTTAACTTTTAGACCTAAAAATGGCAGCAACCCTTAAATTGTGCATCTCATGTAGAAGGCGCTCTCGCTGACGGCACCTACAATCTCGTCCCTGCCAACGAAGAAGAAGCTCCCGAAGGTGGTGCCAACGTCATTGTGATTGACCCGGAGTTTGACACCAGTGTAGCTCAAGAAAGCAAGCCCCGGAGCATAACCTAACTTTTAAATTTTGCAACTATAAATTATTTATGGTTGTGCATTTACGTTTCAAGGAGTTGTTTGAATACCTTAGTTGCATAATTCTAGTACCTATGTCTTGAAATACTAGTATGATAAGGTCGATAGTGCAATGCTTTAGGACCGTTACAAGTCGGGTAATTTTCGGTCACTCGCGAGATATAGGAGTTGCTTGTCTTTACTTATGTTGGAATCATAAGGATGGACGGGTGGGATGGTATATGTAGATCTCCCGTCCGTGTATGATAATTGGATTAAGGGCGTAACGTGTGGTATCTGTGTCAAGTTTTGGAACGTACCACACACATGCCGACCTATGGGAATCGGTAAGCCCGGTACTAGATTGATACAGCTAGGACCGATAGCCATCTTTCCTTGGAAATGTATTTCCCTTGCTGTACACATGTGGTTACATGCGTGAGATCAGCCGGCTGAGCCCGCGAGTATCCGATAACCTTGTATCCTAAGAGAGTGGACCCGGCGCCGAATTATGGATTGATGGGAAAGGTTGGGAAATGCTTGTGCCTTTTATAGGAAGCATTATCCGTGTGTGTTGGGTTTCCCTGGCCGGGTAGTGAAATTCGGTTCGAACTGTCCGCTTCTCGCGGTTAATGAGACTGCTTGACTGATGTGCCGCATTGAGTAACAAGTGGAACTATGAGGATGACGAACTTGTTGTATGTACTAAATTGTATTGCATCACTTGTATGCTTAGAAAGGTTGCTAATCTAGAATGGTTAACACTATTAGAATTTGGTGCTAAAATCATGAAAATAAGGATCCACTCTTAGTCGCTTTCTGGCAAAACAAATCAACCAGCCAAAAGCCTCTCATGTCTAGAAGTCGGTGATGTAGTTTTCACCCGACGGGTAAGCCTTACTGAGTATTAGTATACTCAGCCTTGCTTGTAGCTATTATTTCAGGTACTGCATTGGATGAGGCATTGAATTCCGTTGCTTGGCCTACCCAAGTTCCTCCTGGCTGGCACGTCGAGTGGGTTCCGTCCTCGTCCGAGGATCGGGAGGAGTAGCACCATGGAAGGCTTCATTATGGTGTTGCTATGCATCGTCGTTAGTTTATTTCCGCTGCATTGAACTCTCGTACTTTTATTTAAAATTTGGACTTGGTTTGTAATAACTTGAGACTATTTATGTAAGTTGAACTTGTGGAATGTTGTAATTATCCGGACTCACCTTCGTGTGGGCGTGCGTGTTGTTTCGATCGTGAAAGTACGTGGTTAATCGGGTATAATCCGACGGCGCTCCAGCTTATTCCGGATTAAGTGCCTGACTACTTGATTAGTGGTCCGTAGGTACTTAACTTGGAATAATTTCGGAGTGGTCCGCCACAATCGGAATGATAAGATGCTGGCACCGCCTGAGGGCGATCGACGCCTGGATACCCCGCGACGTCGCACCAACGAGCCACGCACGCCCGCGACGGAGGCGCCCGCCACGAGGGTTCCCATAAGATCGCGTCTCCTTGATACCTACGGCGCCATGGACGATGGTGACGCCCGCAACATCCTGAACCGGATGAGGCAACACGAGGATACCAGGGCTCACCAGCCACGACGTGATGGTTGGCACGACACCGAGCGGGACCAAGACCCAACGCCGGAACCAGCGGGAACGTGCGTGTTCAGTCGTAGCATCCGCACGGCTCCGATTCCCCCTTGGTTCCAACAACCTACCACCATCACCAAGTACTCTGGGGAGACGGACCCTAGGGTATGGCTAAATGACTACCGCTCGCATGCCAGCTAGGTGGTGCGATAGACGACGCCATGATCATCCGCAACTTGCCGCTTCATCTGGTGGACTCCACACGGACATGGCTCGAGCATTTGCCCCCAAACCAGATCTTTTATCGATTGGGAAGATCTGGTCAACACTTTCATGGGGGAACTTCAAGGGCACCTACGTGCACCCCGGGAACACGTGGGACCTTCGAGGGTGTCACCAAAAGCCCCGGTGAATCCCTGAGGGATTTCATTTGGTGCTTTTCCAAGCGCTGCACCAAGCTCCCCAACATTGGCGAGCACCAGATCATCCACGCTTTCCTCGAGAGCACCATCTGTTACGACTTGGTGCACAAGCTGGGGAGCAATCCTCTGCCCAATGTCAACTGGCTTTTCGAGGTAGCCTCCAAGTTCGCTTCGGGGGAGGAGGTCTGAGCGCTTCACTTGGACCGCGGAGGCTCAGGAGGCCCTAGACCGACTCAAAATGGTGTTAACGAACATACCGGTTCTTACTTCACCAAAGGAGAACAAGGTTCTCTACCTCTATGTGGCAGCGACAACTCAGGTCGTCAGCGCCGTCATAGTCATGGAGCGAAATGAAGAAGGACACTCCCTTCCCATCCAAAGGCCGGTGTACTACATCAGTGAAGTCCTGGAGGAGACCAAGACGAGGTACTCACATATCCAGAAGCTGGTCTACGCCATCGTGCTGACCCGGCAAAAGCTACGACACTACTTCGAGGCGCATCCGGTCACCGTCGTGACATCTACCCTGTGGGGGAGATCATCCAAAACCGAGAAGTCTCTGGTAGGATCTCGAAGTGATCTGGGGGAGACCCTCACTTACATGCCGAGGAAAGCCATAAAGTCTCAGACTTTGGCTGACTTCGTCGTTGAGTGGACAGACATCCAACTTCCTCCCCCGAAGGCTCACGTCGACTGCTCGGACATGTACTTCGACGGGTTGGTAATAAAAACAGGGGCTGGCGCCGGCCTTCTTTTTGTATCACCCTTCGGGGAACACCTCTGCTATGTCGTACGACTCAACTTCCCAGCGTCCAACAGCATGGCGGAATACAAAACGCTCCTCGCGGGCCTGCGCATCGCCCTCAAGTTGGGCATCAAGCGCCTCGATGTTCGCGACGACTCTCAGCTGGTCGTCAACCAGGTGATGAAGGAATCAAGTTGCCACGACGAGAAGATGACGGCATACTGCCAGGCAGTGTAGAGCCTCGAAGACAAGTTTGACGGCCTCGAGCTCAACCACATCGCGCGAAGATACAACGAAGAGGCCGATGAGCTGGCAAAAATCGCAACCGGGCGGACTACCGCCCCCCTGAACATATTCGCCAAGGACCTCGACAAGCCCTCGATAACCATCGCCATGACAACTGAGGTCTCGAGGCCAGTGGGTGCACGAGAACCTACCCCCAACCCCATGGATGTTCATCCCTCGGTGGACGAGGAGGAACCCATGGGGTACGAAGCCTGCTCGGGTATGAAGGCGAGGCCAAGGCAATGGAGATCGACGAAGCCCCAGCACCTCGAGACTGGCAGAGTCCATTCCTCGACTGGCTCGACTAGGGCATCCTTGCCGCTGACCGCACAGAGGCGAGGCGCATCACCAGAAGGGCCAAAAATTTCCTCATCATCGAGGGAGAACTCTACAAACGAGGAACCACGGGGGTTCTGCAGCGCTGCATCCCGATACCCAAAGGCAAGGAGCCCGCGACATCCATGCGGGCGTGTGCGGACATCACACAGCACCACGCATGCTCGTGGGCACCGTGTTCAGGCAAGGCTTTTACTGGCCCATTGCCGTGGCCGACGCCACGGAGGTGGTACGGAACTGCGAAGGGTACCAGTTCTACTCTCGCAAGACGCACCTTCCTGCTCACGCGCTCCAAACCATCCCCATCACTTGGCCTTTTGCCATGTGGGGTTTGGACCTCGTTGGGCCCATGACGAAGGCACCCAGGGGCTTCACGCATCTGTTGGTGGCAGTCTACAAATTCTCCAAATGGATCGAGGCTCGACCCATTACCAGGATCAAGTCCGAGGAGGCGGTGCTCTTCTTCACCGACATAATCCATAGGTTCGGGGTTCCAATCTCCATCATCACCAACAACGGCACCCAACACGGGCAAGAAATTCTTGGAGTTCTACGACGACTTCCACATTCAGGTGGATTGGTCGGCCGTGGCACACCCATAAACAAATGGCCAAGTAGAACACGCTGATGACATGATCCTACAAGGCCTCAAGCCAAGAATCCACAACAAGCTTAAGAAATTTGGACGCAAGTGGGTACAAGAGCTGCCATCCGTGATCTGGAGCCTGAGGACGACCCTAGGCAGAGCAACAGGATTCACCCTTTACTTTCTTGTTTACGGGGCGGAGGCCATCCTCCCCACGAACTTGGAGTATGGATCCCCTAGGCTCAAGGCATACCAGGAGCAACAGAACCAACAGGCAAGAGAAGACTCACTGGACCAAGTCGAGGAAGCTCGAGACGTGGCCCTACTCCACTCAGCAAGGTACCAGGCGCGAAAGATCCGACATCGAGACCTCAGTAAGGGCGACCTTGTGCTGAGGGTTCGACAAGACAATCGAGGGCGCCACAAGCTCACACCCCCGTAGGAAGGGCTATACATCGTCGCTGAAGTCCTCAAGCCTGGAAGGTAAAAGCTCGCAAACGAAGAAGGGGAAATCCTCGCAAACGCCTAGAACATCCAACAGCTACGTCGCTTTTATCCCTAGAGCGGCCCCAAGCCCTCGAACCTTTTGTACATACTCTCGATTGTACAAATTTCCG
This sequence comes from Digitaria exilis, assembly GCA_015342445.1. Classification (NCBI taxonomy): domain Eukaryota; kingdom Viridiplantae; phylum Streptophyta; class Magnoliopsida; order Poales; family Poaceae; genus Digitaria; species Digitaria exilis. Next base: position 646,564 of record JACEFO010002656.1, read on the forward strand.
ATTAAGTATATGGCTAAGCTCTCATAAGTTGTGAACGAATCAAACGGGCTCGAGTCCACACACGACTTCAAGCGAGGCTTGGTTCTACCTTCGTTAGGACCACCCCTGCCTCGGGGGCTACAACGGGGACGAACCCCTTAAAAAGTCGGTACTTTTTCGCCTTTTCTCTATGAATACGTGCCTCTTTCTCGCAACACCTCTGGAGAATGGCGCATGGTGTGAGACAGCTATGGCAGGGAAACACAAAACGCGTAACGACATACTCCCCCCGAAGGGATACGGCATCGCTAAGTCTCCCGTCGTATAAGCTTATCATGAACGATCCTAAGCGCCAACCGCTGAAGTGTAACATAGAAAAACGGAAGGCTAACTCAAGCATATCACAAAACTTTATGATTAGAACGAAACTGTTCGTAACTAGTGCACAAAAGCCACACAAAGAGAAAGAAAACAGATCTCTGAACTATTTACACTTGGGCTCGATCGCTCGAGGCTTTCAAGGATCACCCTCACCACCGTGGTCATCCCAGCCACCATCCTCGCCGCCTGGGAAGAGGACGCTCTCGAAGTAGTCGGACAACACTCGAGCCGTCTCGTCGGCCTCCTGAATGGCTGCCATTGCCTCCTCATCGTTAAGGTCGTCGGCAACGACGTAGCCTGCTACCAAATTCGAGAGCTCCGCCTGGTAGTGGGTCGTCACCACTCCAATCGCCTTCCGGATGCCAAGCAGGAGGGTGTCCGTGACGTGCCCCCCAAGCGTGCGCACGCGGCTGACGAGGGAGCTGCCCGACTGCAGGTCGAGCCCCTCAATCTCGCTGCAGGCGTGTAACACCCAGATTTCCAAGAAATCCGAATGCTTCCATATGTGTGCCCAGGATGTCCACAGAACACATATAGATTACAAATATTGAATCACAAAGAACACAATGCTCGAATAAAATAGTTTACATCAGAGTTTAACACAAGACATAGTCTTTCACAAATAACACAGCGGAAGTCTTATTAATATTAAACGTCTTAACTAGGTAGAGCCTCAAGTCCACAGGGACACCGACTGGTTGAACACAACTAGAAGTACGGCAGATCCTCCGGAAACTCAGCAAGCGACTGATCAATCATTGCTCCATCTGTTACCCATCTGGGATTTTGTTGAATAGTTGCAAGTGTAAATAATCCATCTTACTTAACAAGTATAACACGGGTTATGCAAGAACAAAAGGCTTGACACGGTTAAACTACATTAGCACTTTTAGTTGTTTCATTTTATTATTACCCGAATCACTACAAATGAGTAGAACCCAAGTATGAACCCATTAATAGCAATGTATAAGTAATTATAGAATAAACCAACATCAACCACTAACATCATCTTCTAATAAAAAAGGATCTAGACCGCTCGTATCCGTGAGCACGGCTATCATAATAAATCAACACTCTGCAGAGGTTTCACCCTTTACCCGCCGGTCACATAAACCCAAAAAGAACTTATGTTACGAGGACTTTCACAAACACCCCAACAAGCACAGTAGCCGTTTTGGTTCAACATAGGCAGCATAACCCAAGGCATTGAGATAGACGTACGCTCAGGGCGCAACGTGAGGGGGTCAATGGCATCCAGAGCGAGACTGCAATCATCTCAACGTGTGAAGCTGCCGTACATCGGGCGCTTACATCACGGGACTTTGCCTAACGAGACATAGCCAACGGATAAATCCGTCCTTGATGGATCAAACTATACTCTTACCCATGCTCCCCACATACGCCTTTCGGTAACCACTGGCGAGCTAGAGACGTACAAGCTAATTATCCAAGACCAGAGCCATTATAGTTCCAACGGCGGCGAACAAGTTCCTAGGTTGCTGCTTTAAGAACCGGACCTTATGGAGAGACATTAGAAAAAAGCACGAAGCACATGCTCTAATTCCCTAGACCAAACCTTATAGAGACACTAGAGCAAAGTACGAAGCACATGCTCCAGTTCCCCGAACCATGTTGCTAAAAAGCATCTTTTAACCATCATCAAAGTGAACCATTTATTCAATATTAACAATTAAATAAATGTTGTTCGCAGCGCGTAGCAAATACTAACCATAATGCATAATACCCGGGTAAACAAGGAATAAGGTAAAAACTAGGAACATCGTTAGTGTATAGCAATATTAGACACATGCATATGAATTGTATGAATAAACGATGTATAGGTAACAAGGATTGTCCGTGTTATACTTACCTTCCTCAGCGAACTGCTGCTCCACCTGCTCTTCGGGAACGAGATCGTCGGCGAACTCGAACGGTTCGTCCACTACTCACATCGATCACCACACAAGCATCCACACATACATGCAAACAAGGTATTTAATTAGAACAGTACACCAAACATAAACAAATGATGAAAAGAAGGCTTTAGAATGACTGTACGCTTCACTACGAACACGTGAGCCTGAAAATCACTCAAATTGGAGTTAAAAACGAATAAACTACGCTTAAAACAGGCTCTAGTGGCTTACTGGTGAGAGTTCTAGGCTTTTAGGGGTGTTTTTGAAAGAAACCACGGACCTAAAACATAATTTCATATAAAACCTGAGGGCCTATGGGTAAAACCGACACCTAGGATGGCGGCTACTATTTTTGAAAAGCGCAGGGGCTCAACTGAGAGAAAAATGACCAAACTGTAATTATTTTGAACTGGCTTAGACTGCGGGTTGATTTCTGATAAACAGAGTGGCTCTTTTGCAAAATTTCCACAGCGGCCGGTTTGAATTAGGCTGACTCGATTCGGGAAGGATCTGAACCGTTGGATCAGATCTGGACGACTAGGGTTACTTGGGGGTGTTGGGCTCGCCGGAGATGGCGGCTCGCGGCGGCGCACGGCGGAGAGCTCACCGGAATCGAGGAAATCCAGTGCTAGGGGGCTCCAATCCTCGCCGCGATTGGTCCTGGAGAGAAGGGAGACGTCGGCGAACCCGTTTTGGGGGTCATGCTCGAAGCTCTGGCGGTGTAGGCGGCTGGCGACGTGCGGCGGCGGCTTGCGGATGATGGCGAGCTCGCACTAGCGCAACACGACGAGAGAGAGAAAGAGGGAAAAAGGCTCGGCAAGTTCCCTGCTACCTTGCGAAGCTCCTGGGCGGAGTCTCGTCGTCAGTGAGGCGGCAAGGCGGGTGATTGGCGGCAGCGGCTCGAAGCTTGTGGCGGCTAGGGTTTCGGGATGGCGGCGGCGCTGCGGTCTGGGAGCAAGGGTTGCGGAGAGGTTCGAGAAGAGGCTGTGGCGGCGCCTTTATAGGAGTCGCAGGGGCATCTTGGCGTGCGGGCCAAGGGAAGGGCGCGGCGGCGTGGGGCGGACTCGAACCAGAGTCCGGTTCGAGCACGACGAAGGAGGAGGTCCTGACAGGCGGGACCCACGCGACAGAGAGAAGAAGAGAGAGCAGCGGCGCGGCTGGGCTGCAAGCTGCACTAGTGGGCTGGGCCACGCGAGAGGAGAGGAAGGCTGGGCTGCGGGAGGAAAAAGAAAAAGGGAGGGGAAAGGGGGATTGGGCCGGCTGGGCTAAAAAGGAGAAAGAATAGGGGGAAGAAAAAGAAAAGGTTTTTCTTTTATTCAAACACTCATTTGAATTCAAATTCAAATTTGAATTTGAATTCAACAATCAAAAATTAATTGCACCAGCATGAATGGAACAATAATGTTTCTATTCCCTAAATTTGCTTTTAATTATTCAAAATTTTATTTTTCCTACATTATTCATGAGCACTTGAATATAAAAAACCATTTATTTACTAAATTTTAAATAGGGCTTTTTTAGGGTATTACAAGGCGGCCAAGGCCGCTTGCTCCAGCTCGTTGAACTCATGCTGAGCCGCAGCATGAGCCGTCTGCAGAGCCTCCTTTGACTTCGTCTCGGCCACGAGCGTCCGCTTCAGCTTTGCACCAATGAAAGGATCAACGACGAGATCGAGAGAGATGCTCGACCGCAGATCGAAAAGGCTGAACTACGGGTAAATGAACTTACCCTCGATTTGCTTCCAAGAGGACTCGAGCGCCCTCTCTCCCTCCTAGGCTCGCGACTCCGCCGCCTCCCGAGCCGTCTGCTGTTGCCGAAGCTAGGTTCGAGCGTCCCCGAGCGACGACTCCGCCGCCGCGCGCGCAGTACGCTCACGCTACAACTCAGCGTTAGCAGCAGCAAGCTCGTTGCGCACAACATGGATCGAGTCACCCAAGCGAAGAATCTCGTCGCTCCTCTCCCAAGCCACGTTGGCCTTGTGGTCCAAGGCTGACTCGAGCTCGCCCAGCCAATGGTCTCGTCACTCCACCTGCCCCTCAGATAGCTCGCATCGGAAAGAAAAGCGGCGATCTTGTCTTTCTTCATGTACGCCTCCTTGCGAAGCACCTGCACATAACGAAGGAGGGAAGTCACCAGCCGCAAGCAAGGGAGAAGGATGGCAACCACGTGAAGAAAGGAGCCTTATCTTGTGGAGCTTGCCGCCTTCAATGCCCTCACAAGCGCCTGTCCATGCTCCTGGTGGGCAGTCCACATCCTCTCCTCCGCCATGACATCATGGACAAATCCCTCAGGAAGCTCCGGATGATCCTGCCAGTGGATCGGCGGCGCAGTGGCCACGACATCAGATTGTGGATCCCCCCTCCACCACTCTCGCCCGCCGCCTGCCCCGCACCATGCAGGACTACGGCCACAGATGCCGTCTCATGACTCTCGTGCCCCCGGGGCACGGGGGCTCGCACCTCGAGGGCCTCAGCTAGCTCTGGCATAGGCTGGCGCCCCTCTCCTCCGACCAACTCGGCCTAGCCTGCATGGGCCTGGCCCTCCACTTCCTCCTGCGGAACGGGCGACACGTCATCGGCCCGCGCCGGCTCCGCATCCGCCGCTCCATCGCCACGGGCCGTGTCCGACCCGTGGCCAACCTTGGCACTCCCCTCGAGAAGCCGGGGTGCCCCCTCGTCGCCTGTCACGTCGGTGATTCGAAGCCCCCGCGCGGCTGCTGATCCCCCTGCGCAGCCTTGGCCTCGAAAAAGGTGATGAAGTCCGCAATCGACTGGTTCCCCGGGCCTAGGGGCTGTGAGGGCGGGTGCGGCGATGAGGTGGCCCCAATCTTAAGGGCCTTGGTTGGAGTGAGGGAAAGGGGGATCCGCGCGCTGGATTGGCTGCACAAGAACAAAGGATGAACAAGATCAGCCCACGACATTCAACCTCGACGAGATGACCAAGGGACAAGAGCGCTTATCGAACGAAGCCCCCAACTTGCACTTCCGCGTAGGACGCAGGGCAGGCGCCGTCCTCGGGACCATCACGGCCCCCGCGGGAGCGTCGGCTCCCACGAGGGTCGATTCTTCGCCCGGCCCTCATGCCGGGGACCCCTCGATGGTGCGCGATTGCTCCTGCACCGTGCCATCGTGAGGAGGTTCGAGTGGGGCCTCGAAGACCTCAGTCGCCACGCCCACTTCAACTGTCGCTCGACGCTCCCTCGTGGGATCCCCGAGGGCGAGCACTGCATCGCCGCCGAAGGGATGTACATGGGGCAGTTCGTGTACTACGGACGCCGCGCCACGCTATCCATCTTGCCGCTCCACGATACCCTCAGGCATACCACCGCCTACAACGTCGAGCACCACGTCGGCAGCCCCGGACCGCTGCGCCACGACGACATGGTGCACCACGGGGGCCCCGAGGGCACTGTCTTCCACGGTACCAAGCTGCACCTCAGGAGCCACAGGGGCCGTGAACCCTCGATTTTCACCCTCCAATGTGGCGCCGGCGCTAACGACGACCGGAGCAGCCCCAGGAGCTCCTGTTGACGGATCCACCTGCGTCACGGAGGCGCACCTCGTCTCGCCAGGAGACTCCCCTGACTTCTAGATAGCGGAGCCGGAGGCGACGGGAGAGGTGATGGAATCCTCGCGGTGTCAATGTTGGTGTCGGAGCCATCGCTGTCGCGATCCGGCATGCTCTCCAGCGACGGGAGCGGCGAAAGACCTTCCTTTTACCGCTCCTAGTTCACCTTCACAAGCTTCGTCCTCCGCCTCTACGTCTGCTTCCATTTCTCCTCCTCCCGATCCTTCCTCCGCTTCGCCCTGTCATCATGAGCACGATTGGCGGCCTGGGTCTCGGGAAGAGGAGGCTTCGAGGCGTGGCCGTTACAGGCAAGGCCCTACATGACAATGGGGTCAAAGAAGGAAATGAGGAAGAACAAAAATTCAGAGATACAAGGACCGAAACAAGAAAGAAGCACTTGCGAAATGCAAATACCCGTCCTCGGGTCACATTGCCACCCTGAACGGGTTATCTGACAGCTGGTCGACGGCGTGCCTCGCCTATTGAAGTGCGACGTCGTTGTCGTGCCCGCCATGTCGGCGTCCGGCATCATCTCGTGAAGTGTGAGCCTCCTCTCCATCAGGGGAAGCACTCGCCGCCGGTGGAACTGCGCGATAACGCCGCTGGCGGTGAGGCCGTGCCACACGAGGCCTTGTAGGGCTTCGACGTAAACATTGAGCCGCTTCTGCTGCTCAGGCGGTGACACCCCGTACCCCCAAACGTCGGGCTTCTGCGTCAAATGCTCCCCGTGTAAGTCAGGAGGTGATCCCTATCGTTGCGGAGGTAGAACCATCCCTTGTCCCAATCTTGGTTGTTCGTGACCATGGAACAAGGGATGTACATATGCTTGGCCTCTCTCGAACTTGGAGCACAAGGCCACCAATGCGAACAGGGTAGTGGACGCCCTTGGCAACGCTCTCCGTGTGGAGCTCGCCACGGAACAAGTGTCTCCACAAGTCCCAATGGGCGTCGATACCCAAGAAGCCCTCGCAGACGGCGACGAACACTGCCGCCTGGAAGAACGCTTTTGGGGAGAAGTTGTGCAACTCCACCTGGTAGTGGAAGCACAACACCCTGAAAAATCTCCCCGCCAGCACGTTGAATCCCCGCTCATGGAGACGTGCAAGGCTAAGTACGTAGCCTTGCGACAGGGCAGGCTCTGAGGCGGCCTCAGGCGAGATCCATGCCACCGGATCGCCGTCGATGTTGGGCGGTAAGTACCCATGCTGAACAAGGCTCTCCAAATAATGGTTGGAGGTGATGGACAACTTCCATGGCGCGGGTCAACAAGCGAACCATGGCGATGAGCGAAGGCTTGGGTGCAAAACGAGGAAGACGAGAAGGCTAGAAGAAGAAGAAGAGGAGGAGGAGATGCGAATACAAGGTGTGCGCCATGGCGGCTACCCTGCCGTGCTATTTATACCCCTCCGGCGGAGGGGAATGCGGCAGGACTCCAGCTGCAAAACGCCAGCGCACCGCAACTGACAGTCGGGCCCGCCCCGGGAGACGTAAAGGCGCAGGGCGAATTAAATGCCCTGCGGTAATTGGGGAACCTAGGCGTCGTAGTCGTGCGGTCGTGTCGCCCAGGCCACGTCCGCATGCTCCGCCCGAAAAGGCGGGCCCACTCCAACCATGTCGGCCATAGTTTCCACGTCGGTCACCATGACCCCGCCCGAAACAGGATGTGTGGAGGATGCATTCAAAGCTCCCCTCCCCCTCGAAGTGGCGGCCGCCGTTTCAAAATCCTACTAGTCAGGGGTTCGAGACCTAGCCCTCTCGGGTTCGACAGGCACCCCAAATGGACAGAGTCAGGGGCGGTTGATAGCAGGCGCGACTCATACCCTCGAACCCGTGAGTTTGAGGGAGCTGTCGATCGCGTTCGAGGTCAGACGAAAGTGCCTAGAACAAGGGACCCTTCGAAGAAGAGCATTAAGCCCTCGACCTCTATCGGACGAGGTTGAGTCCCATTTAGTATGCTTTTGCAACAGCTTCAACGGACGTGTCCCAGCACCCTGAGCCATCCCTCATCGAACGAGGCATGGACGTTCCCTCGAATTACCCGTTACCAGCTCACCTGAGCACCCACGGTTCGATCCCTGTCGTGGGAAACGTGGAGTGTCTTCCCTCTACCCCTCGAAAGGGACTACGAGGAGCATAAAGGGGAAGCGCCCCAAACTGCCTCGAATGAAGCGAGGCTCGGGGGCACCTAGCACCATTGGCGAATCCACACGGCAAGAGACGACAAAAACCTTGGGAGAGTATCTATAACTCCCCCAAGGCCTCGGGGCTACACCTGCGGGTGCGCTAGCGCGGCCCCGTGGGTCCCTGGAACACTCGAAGGGACAAGGCACCATCACCCTCGACGAACGAAAGAGGCCACCCACAAAAGACAAATGAGCCCCCGCAGGATTGAACCTCATTTGGGGCCCAAGATGACCAAACTCGCGGGCCGCATCCACGGGTAAACCAAGCTGAAAGCTCTATGGCCCGGCAAAGGCCCACCACAGCGACATCCCCCACGACCAGAGAACTTCTGTCTCGTTCGAGGGTACCGCATGCCCTCGAACGGAAAACTCCGTCACACTCGAGCCCTGCTGCGCTCAAGACTGCTGGCTAGGCTCGAAAGTCTGCCGTATTGGGATCTGACGGTGCGCCTCGTCGTGCCACACCGCGGACGGGATGTCGGTCGATTCCACCTGCGCCCGGCACTGTGGCCCTGCGCCAAACACTATGCGGACAGGGTTTGCACCAGGCATTGCCACTGTGCTAACCACCCCGCCACGTATGGCCGCTAGGCCGAAACCAGGATAAACCCCTGTGTCCCAAGTCTGATCCTAAACCTGCCATCGGAGTAAGTGGTTAGCAACGTACTCACTTGTTGGTGCCAGTGTGACCAAATCAGACACCGACAAGTAGTTCTTGCAGTTGTCACTGAATTTCCTTTGTCTCTTTCGGGTTGGTGCGGTATGGTGGCCAGTTTGGAAGTGAAGCTCCCGGAATGAGGTTAATTTGACGTTCAATCCCACGAAGTGGAGGTAGACCAACGAGTACATTCTCCAGGAAAACATCACTGAAAGCATGTAGCATATCAGAAACAACACTTGGAAGAGAGGTCATATCGTTAGTAGAAAGAAAGGCATCTTTGTACCACAGCGCAAAATGCAACATATGGGTGTTGCCTCTCATTTCTCTCATGTCCGATTTTGTGATTATCATGACCCTCCCTTTTCCCTCAAGCTCCCTAATTTTACCACTCTTGTTTGGCTTGTGACGCTCACTCACCGATTTGTGGACAACATTAGAGTTTTCCTGTTGTACCTCACTCTCTCTTGCTCTCTTTTGCATGTTTGCTGCTATGATTTGATTTGGAGTCATGGGCAACAGTTTAACCCCTTTTCCTTTACATTTTAAAGCATAGGTGTTTTCACGACCATCATGTTCGACATGTCGATCAAATTGCCACGACCTCTCTAAGAGCAAGTGGCACACTATCATTGGCACAACATCACATTCAATGGTGTCAGTGTAACCTTGTATGTTGAAGGTAACCTTCACCATATATTGCACTTTGACTTCACCACAATCGCTGAGCCATTGCACATGATAGGGGTGGGGATGTTTGATCATGGTCAGACCCAAATTCTCACATATTTCTTTGCTAGCAAGGTTGTGACAGCTACCACCATCAACTATCACCCTGACCAACTTGTCATTCACCTTGGCTTGGATGTGAAATAAGTTGAACCCCTGTGCCTTTTCTTCTTCCTTGACCTGAACACTCAATACCTTGGTGACTACAATGGTGTGGCCGACTTCAAAAGGATAAGCCTTATAGTCATCACCTTCACCTTCTTGTGCATCATCAACATTGTCATTTTCAGTGGGGACACCGTCAGTACCAAACATAGCTCGGTTGTTAGGACAATCTTTGATGACATGGCCTCAGCCCAAGCACTTAAAACATTGAATTCCACTACTTCTAGAAGTGGAACCCACTTAACTATTGTTCTTTGAGGACGATGGCCTAGCATATTTCTCCATATTTGGTGATGCATTTAAATTTTCAGTAGCAGTGGAGCGGGTATTATTGTTAGAGCTAGAATTGGATGGGAACATGCCACACCCAAAATCGAGGAGGCCTTTGAGCTGAAAGTTGAATGCTTGGTTGGTTTAGCATTATCATGCAATTGTCTCTCAGCTTTTTAGGCAATGTGCACTAGCTCCACTACATTGTTATAGGTCCAAAATTCCACAACACATTTGATTGGCTTGTTTAGACCAGAGAGGAAACGTGCCATGGACTGCTCTTCATCTTCTTGCACACATGCTCTAATCATGGCTTGTTCCATTTCCTTGTAGTATTCTTCCACATATTTGCTTCCTTGCTTCAAATTCTACAGCTTGTGAAAGAGATCACGTTTGTAATTCTTTAGAACAAAACGTGCTCTCATTTCCCTCTTCATTTCAGCCCATGTTGCCACTGGACGCTCACCACTCTCTTCTCTTTGATTCTGAATTTGTTCCCACCAAATGAGAGCATATCCATCAAAGTCAAGTGCAGCCATATGCACTTTCTTTTCCTCTGAATAATTGTGCACACGAAATATCTTCTCAACTTCCAACTCCCATGTGAGATATACATCAGGGTCAAATGTCCCTTCAAATTTAGGCATGCTGAATTTCAGCTTTCCAAATTTCTCTTCATTGGGTTGATCATGTACAATGCGGGGGACGGGGTTGAAAATTATCATTGAGGTACAACTGAAATATCTCTTCTAAATCAGCTTCATATGTAGCACCTGCTACACGCCCATGGCCTCTTCCTCGGCCAAATGTAGCACCACCTCTTCCTTCTCCATGCCCATGCCCTTGGGAATTCTTTCTCTCTTGCTCTTCCTTTTGCAACCGAGCTGCATACTCGTCATCGATTTAATCTAATTCTTCGTCATACACACTTTTATCACCAATTGTTGGTTTCAAAACTTTAACAACTTGGGCAACCACATTGTCTTGGACTGTTTTCATATTTGCATTAAGTTGTTCATTGAAGTCATGCATCAATTTTTGTAGCTGCTCATGTGTGACATATTGTAGCTCATCTTCATCTTCATCACCTGCCATGGTTAGTGGAAGAACAAGACAATAATTCAAGATATGTGGCTTGGTGGAAATCACTCAATCTCACCTTCTCTTACCATTGAAACTCTTATGCCTCCTTACTGAATTTGTAAGCTGCACTCACATTGGTGGTAGTAGGCACCACACAGGTGATAGATCAAGCGAAATCAAAGTCACGGTGCTTCCTAAATATGGGCTTATATGTGGAGCTTGGAGGGTTATATATGTGGTAAATTGGTGGTACAATCTGAAACTTCAAGCTATTGTAAAGTTAAGTACAAATTCAACCAAAAGCAAATTTTAGTTGTTGAACTGAAAGTAGAGAAGTTGTAGATTACGTTTAGCAGCTCACGCACAAGGATACGAAACTTATTGCAGAAAAAAGGATAGAGGTAGGGTGAAAATATGAATCAAGAACTAAGCTCCATGCTGCACAAGTTAAGAATGTATGCCAGACAATTGCTCCATGATATCAAGTTAATTCCAACAATCAATGTGGTGAACTCAACACTTGTTCTTTTTTTCTTTCTTTCTTTTTGCTACGGAGTTCAGCACACTAACTTGTACACAAAGTATTTCTTTTGCTCAAAGTTATTCTCAGATTTAGCAAAGTACAAAGCTTATGAGCAACAATAGGTATCTAGTCTTTCTTTTAGCTGAGAGAAACTCTGCTCTGCTAGATCTGAAACATTATGGATTTGAAACTATATCAAGATGACTGATTCACAAAACTAGGTATGAAGATAAAAGATGTGTCTCGAAATAAGCTTTCCAATGAGTACAAGAACACACAAAACGGATTTCAGATGTAAAAGTTATGCTCGTTTTAGTGTACTGTGCTCAAACTTGAGATATGGTCGCGAAATGGATTCAGGATAAAAGAAAACCAAACCAAGAACACAAGAACGAATGGGGAAAAACAAATATGGATAGAGAAACAGGGGAAACACAAATCAGAGGCGGAATCACAAGAATAAACACCAAGAAACACAATGATTCAACAACCAAACTCGATCTATTGGATTGGAACTTAACCAAACTCACTGAAATTTTAGATCGGGTTATGGTTGTGGAAGTTTTTGATATTTTCAGTTTTGGGTAACAAAATAAAAGGGAAAACAAGGATAAAGATACTACCGAGTGAACCATAGCTATTAATACCAAGATGATGCGGGGGCTTGCCCGATCTTCTCGCGTAGGATCGTGGGGGATAACTTGACCCGTGCAACTTGACGAACCAAGGCACCAACAGCTACTCGAACAGCCACCTGTGACAATGATTTCGCCCAACCACACACTTTGGTCGTTGCCTTACCTGAACCATGCAAAGGTAGAGGCGATGCTCTTACAAATTCCAAGGAAAACACAAGAACAGATGGTAGAGAACACTCCCAATCCTCAAGGGGGCAACAATAGCACAACCCTAAGGACAAGAGCACTTGACTTCTCTGTTTTCTTATCTCAAATTCGTGGTTAGGGTTTTCACCAGGCATACAAGTGCTATTTATATTAGGAACAACCCTCCTAGTTAGGCTAGGGACCTTACACACAAGCCCAGTTCGAAATAATAGGTATCTGGGTAAGTTTACGACTAGACCAGTTTAGACTAGGAGGATCTGCCGGTTACCCATTACTCAGATCTGCACGTTACTCAGCTGACCAGTTCGGACCTGGAGGATCTGCATGTTACTTGTTACCTGTTACTCAGATCGGCATGTTACTCAGCTGATCAGTTCGGACGTGGAGGATCTACATGTTACTTGTTACCCGTTACTCATATCTAGATGTTACTTCAGCTAATCAGTTTGGACATGGAGGATTTGCACGCTACTTGTTACCCGTTACTTAGCTGATCAGTTCGGACCTGTACGATCTGCACGTTACTTGTTACCAGTTACCCAATCCGAACTGCACTCCTGGAACAACCTTTACTAAATTATCCATAGCTCTTGCTACAAAACTCTAAAGGACGATCCGCCAGTTGCGTTGGAAAGTAGACTTCAAGACGCTTCTAACGGTGTAGAACACCCCTAGTGAATCTTCTTGGATGGGTACAGAATTAACCAAAAGCTTGCAAGTCGAAATCTGGACAGCAACACGCCATCTTCAAGTTGTTCTTCTGTGGGTGTTGAGGAGCATACTCATACCTTGCATATCCTTCGAAACTAAGAACAAGTAATGCACTGCTGTTAGGTACTCCCTCCATCCCAAAAAGAATGCAATTCGCATATGCCGAGAAGTCAATTTATCTTAACTTTGACCAAATATCTACATCAAATTAATAATATTTATGACACCAAATAATCTTAATTAAGTTTATCATGACATATATTTTCACATCATATGTACTTAATATTATAAAAATTAATAATATTTTCTATAATCTTAGTCAAACTTTGGAAAGTTTGACTCAGCTCCATCCCAGAATTGCATTCTTTCTGGGACGGAGGGAGTAGTAAATAATTCTTAGTAGTTGCATGTTTATAATCAACAAGAAATGAGTTCACCTCATGTTGCAGCCATTGCACTCTCGCCCGAGTTATTGGTCCTTTGTTGATGTTACTATCTTGTTCAACACAAGGTTGTTCATTGGGGATGTCCTCATCAGACAAGCTGTCACACATGGCCGCCTACCCCACAATTCTAGTAGAAAATGATCATATCTAATAGAAATCCAAGCACCACGCTTGCATAAATAATAACTGATTTAGATTTACCGGCTACTCACAATATACGCAAGAGCATTACAATAGCATAGCATGGATGGCTAGAATAAACATATAATTGATAGAACTCAGGAAAGCAAAAATCATGAAGAAAGATACTATATAAATAACACAAACTTCATATAACATCTCTTATACCAAATTTACTCCAAACTACTCGCGCTTGGTAATACTTTCTGCTACCCACTGGTTTCAGCTTCAAGGCATGATCAAGACCAATGGACTTGAACTAGATAGAGTAGCATGTATAGCAGTTGACTACTATACAGAAAGATCCTTTTCTTACCAAAAAGGAGAAAAACAAAAAAAAATCAAGGTTATCGTGTACAGAAATTGACTACTCTTTGGATACATTTCTTTATATGTATGCTCAAATAACAAAGTTGTTGCAATTATTCCCCGGCAACAACGCTAAAAATATTTCGTGGCAATTAACATTGCTACTAGGCTCTCTTGGCTCATTTGAATACTTGAGAAACACTTTTGAGCCCTTCACTCACTCTTTCTCGCACACTTGGCTTATGATTGTATTCTTTGTGAGATTGAGAGCATCCTAGTACATTGTAATCATTGATTAAGCTTTGTGACACTAGAGAATTTTCAAATGTCACCAGCTGGTTACTCTTGAAGGTTGTCGCCTCCTAAACAGTTTCAAGGTTGAAGAACCATATAGCTTTTCAAGAAAATTGAGAAAAAGTCTTGATTGATTCTTATGAAGAAGTCTTTGACCTCACCTAACCAGAGTGGGTAAAGAGCATCTCTAATGAAAATGCGGTGTGGAGAGGTTCATTGTTTCTAAGTTGACTTATACACCAAATGAACTCTTGGTAGAGAAACAATTGAAATCTTTGAATCCATCTCAACATAGATTAAGGATGACCGGCAAGTCATCGACACCACGAGTCATCTCTTGTCTTCGATTATTTATATTGATCATCATTTACTTTCAAACAATTTTCATACTAGAGAATGATTAATATCTTGTCGCCTTAGGATTGTAAACAGTCACATAGAGTAGAAACACTACAAATATGAGCACTCTTGTGTTACTAATTAAATTTATTAGTATTGTGTTTTTTTGGTGGAACCGCTTATTCACCCTCCTCTAGTCAATATCCTCAATCATACCAAAACATCTAAGTGTTCATAGTATAGGTTATATATACTTTTTAGGATATTACTTTTTTATAAAATTAATTTTTACTCGCCATCTTGGGCCTCTATAGTTTAATCCATGCTCCGCCCTGCATAGCAGCAGTGTTGGATGGATGTTATTCCTTTTTTTTTAAATGATAGTAGGAGCACTGCTCTATCATTTAAGAAGAAAGCATCCGTACATCACACGCCGAAGCGAGCACCATCACACAAACAACGCACACAACAAAATGCTACACCAACACAAACTGGGACTGCGCTGTCGTCACCACACCGTGCCAGCTGCAGCCCGCTGCAAGCCTGAGCGGTAACCCAAACTCCACCATGGGAGTATCACGGTTGTGCCGCACACACATGACCGTCGATCCCCCTGCTCCAGTGATGCTTCACCAGAAACTCTTGGCGCAGCACCAATGAATACTATTGATCTAGGCCACTCTATGTGGGGGCCTCGCCTCTCTCACCACCTGACACTGCTCTGCCAAGGACTCAGGTATCTAAACATGCTATGAGAGCAAAGCCTTCACCCAGCCGTCATAGGGATCACCACTACACCAAGCGCACCAGCTCAAGACCTTAGCATCTGTGGGCCCTCTGCATCTCCCTACGAACACGAACCACATGCACCACCTCTGCCGTTGCACACGAGCAACACCACCACCCAACCACCACCACTACCTTGGCATTGTTGGCCCCCAGATGCAGCACCCTCAAGGATGTAATGGCGCAATCGTCGCACGCCCAATATGGACAGAGTTTTCACCCGAAGGACCCCCATGCAATAGGAACATAGTGCTTCGCAATGGTGCCCCCAACGGGGAGAACGACGCCACAAGGCGTCGCCACCATTGTCACTGACAATAGCATCAGTGAAAGCTTTCGCCTGACTCAGCGCCATGCCTACTACATGCACATGACCAAGCCAGTAGCCCGCTCCTCTTTGCTCCCGCAATGCATCTCTCGGAGAAGGCCTGGAACTGTTCGAAGCACCACCACGGCACCAGCCAACCCCCAGCCCCACTACCACAGTGGCGCCAAACCAGTGACGTCGAGGAGGGGAATGGGAGCACCACTCACCTCAACACATATCCCGTCACCCAAGCATAGAGAAACCCCTGGCCCCACCATGTTAGGCCTCGATGCCCGAGCAGGCAAAGCTGGCAGGCCCGACAATAGCTGCCGCCAACGCCGCCCGCGCCACTGTTGTGCGACAAAGCACCGACCGCCACCCACCACGCACATCGGCGCGCCCCAACCGCGCAACTAGTAGATCTGACAAGAGTGAGGCCAGACCTGTGGCCGTATGCGTCCGCCGCGGTGGAAGACCTCCACGCCAGCGAGCACCGGGGGAGGGGCAGGGCAAGGTAACCGCGTCTGCCATGCGCCCATGCCATGCCCGAGTTGGGAGGAGGCCACGACGCCGTCGCAGGCATCCGAAGGCCCCTAGGCGGCGGCGCGATGGGAGTGGCGGAGAAGATGCGAACGGCAGCGCTAGGGTTGGGACCCCCTCCGTCCCAAAAGGAGTGACGCTTTGCGTGTCCGTGCCGTGAGTTTGACGAGATTTATAAAAAATACGTGCTATATTTAAATTTTCAAATAATTTTTGTAAAAAATAGATCTAAATATCTATCTAATGATATTTATATTATATTATAATTTTTAATATATATTTTTATATAATTAACAAAAGAGTTTTCTTAGGAGACGAGAAAGACACTTATTCTGAGATTAAGGGAGTAGAGATTGATGTTATGCTAGTATTCAGTCTCAACGGTCCACGGAAGGCGGAAGATGGGGAAGCAGGTTCGTACGCATCGTGTCACGATGGACGAAGAATCAACGACGGTCGCTGTCCGCGTCAGCTGGTCGGCTCGTCCAAGAAACAATGAAACGCAAACGCAACCTCACGCCGGCGGCCAAATCAACCAACTCAACTCTCTTGTTAATCAGCCGCCTTTTGATTTCCCATTCCTCTTGGTTTCTTCCTTCCTACCTCCACCGGAATTACATCCACCTGGCCGTGCCTTTCGCGCTTTCCCCCAAGAAAATCCCCATCTCCCCCGGCTCGCCTGATTCTTGCTTCTGAGTTTCTTGACATGGAGCAGCCTGCCGCTTGTGCCCCGCCGGCAGCGTCGACGCCGGTTCCCGTTGCTTGGTCCGTCGTACCAGTGGACTTCACGGTCTTCAAGAAGGGGCCCGAGATGGCGATGCACGACGCGACCGGCCGCCTCGCGTTCCGCGTCGCGGCCTGCGGGGGCACGGCGCTCTTCGACGCCGCCGGAGGTGTCCTGGTCACCGTCAGAACTAACGGTCAGGTGATTATCTTCTTCTAGGCTCCTGATTCAGCATTTAGTCCAAGATTGTGGATAGAGGATTCACTGATTGATTGGTTCTTGGACCTGTTCTTGGATGAAGCTGTCAGAAACAGAGAACGGTAATATGATTTCAAGGAGAATTTTAATAGGATGCGCATGATTGGAACACATCGGAGGAAATCGTGACAGCAGTTAGCAGTGCTGAAAATTAGTGCGGTGATTTTCGATCTGCTTCTATCTGATTATCACAACTGTAACGCAGCAGTAGTGTGATGTAACAAATGAGCGGTATTTGTGAAAACAGAAAATTGAACTTCAGGTTTTGCGGAACTAACTATAGCTTGGAGCCTTGGACATAATCTAACCGGGTGGCCCTGCTGAAAGTACCAGGGAACAAGTTGCAACTCTCAACCAAGTCTGCAATGTGGATGCATGTTGAACATATCATGAAAGAGGGAGGCACTTGGAATTGTCAGTAATAGCCTAACAACCACAAACAAATTGCCCTGTTTGAAAACTATGAACTTTCAGAGTACAAACCACCACATCAAATATCTAGTGCAGGATTGGAAAATAGATAGAGAAAGGGAACACACTTAGTAGATCGCAGGAGTCCCAAGCATATTCCGTGTTCTTCGCAGTGTTAATAATTTTGGATGCATGGCAGATCCCTTAAAATTTGAACTCATCTGTCCTGGTTCATTTCTTAGAGGATGATACTTGTTTGGTCGTAGAGATCACCTCTTACTTAACAGTTCCAAGGCCAAATTTCAACCATGTTCCTCATTATAATATACTTTTTTTTAGTTGGAAAATTCCAATAAAAATTATAATATATGCTTGTAAGGACAATATAAAAGATACATTGTAACAAGAAAAACTAATGTCATTATTTTCCTGTAGTCACCTGATACGTTTTTCATAAAAAATGTTTAAAGTTTCAGAAAGTCGACTGCATGAATCTAAGCATCATATTTTTTTTCTTTGTTTAGGGTGAGTGGCAAGCATTCAGTGGAAATAGTTTGGAACAGAGGCACATCATCTTCACAGCGAAAGTTATATCAGCTTCTTCAAGTCGAAAGGAGGTACATGTATTCATCCCACCAACAAACAGTTTTGAAGATTCAAAAGCAAGCTACAGGCTCTTAGGAAGTACATTCCGAAGAGCATGCACGATAATAAAGGGGGACTCGATCATTGCTCAGGTAATGCTGTCAACAAGATTCACCGATATTCTTTGCAGTAACTCTAACGTTTTACTTTTTATCAAGCAAGAACTTTAATGTTTTATATTAGAAGTATGTTTTTACAAGTTTGTCTTTGAACACTTTTTTCTATCAGTTTATCACAACAATTGTGAATTGTTTCCTTGTGCAGACAAATCTCTTGTACAAACTCAAGAAGACTATCTATTCACGGCGTAAGTTCAGAGTGACCATTTACCCTGGAAATGATAACATGCTTGTCATGGCAATGGTTATGACCTTCTTTGTAGAAAAATGAGTAAATGGGAGGAGATATAGACGCACACTGTGGTTTCACAAAATTGATGACTGACTTTATCACCGCTAAATCATGCGTATTATCCTCATTCTGATGATTTCTTTCATTTTCATTTTTGCCATCACTCGCCGCTTGCTCTGATCGAACCCACTGCTTTTGTACGTGAGCAATGTTTTCTGATACTGTTTGGCTAGATTATTTCATATGGCCAAGTGACAATGATGTGGCACTTTCCTCATTTTCTTTCATACTTCTAACAACATCTATTGACTTTCATACTAAGCCCGAGTTTTTACTTCAGACAAGAATAATAGTCTCTGTTGGACATGCCCTTCCATAGTCCATTATTCTGGCCTTTTTCAAGTCATCGCTGTAACATAGTTTGATAAAAATTAAGACATCCCATCTTTACATCTCCAGAACCGTATGAGAACTGTGTGCTATTCAATAAAATTCTGTAACTATATAAAACCTGTCCAATATATGGAGGCCAGAAGTACCTCAGCTATTTTCATGTTGACGATGTGTGTGATAATGCGCAGAAATGTTATTGTGTCCAGTTCCCAGTCACTGTTTGATTGTGTCCAGTTCAGTACATGCATTGAGAAGTTCTAATTTTAGTAGAAAGCAGGAAAAATAAGGTGTTCCACTAGATGTTTTTTCTATGGGATATTGTTTTCTTATGCGAAATGTTGTTTCCGACTTCTGAAGACATAAATGTACTTAGACTCATCATATGCATGTGGTACAGAATGAAAAGAACAGATCCATCTGTTCATTTATGTGCTATGCTTGTTCTGGTCTCTCACTATATCTGCCTGGACAGTGATGTGCATTGACAGAATAGGCGCAATCATTTAAAAGCACGAAATACCATACTTTTGATTAATCCAGGGCTGTCATTGTCTTGTTGATCTGTCACAAATCTGATATGCGTATCAATTTTGATAACAAAAATATCCTCCTTGTTCTGAATAAAATCCCTCGTGATCATTCCTCATAACTTTTGAAATCTCATGTTTTCAGCACACCTAACAGAATAACAGTAGTGAGAGACATTAAGTACTTTCACTGAAGGGACTGCTCTGTGAGCGTTAGCTACTCACTCTAGTTTCTACTACTGATAGTACTGCTTCAGGGGGAAAAAAATCCGGGTAACCTCAGAGAGCTTCTCGGCTGTTGCAGACCTGCTGGGGATGTGGAGGCAGCCGGCGAAACTGATCGGGGAACTTGGACAACGATTGCACAAACTCTCACACACAAATGTAGCTCTCTGGTTGGCAAGTGAGGGAATGTAAGCTGTTACCGCAAGTCATAGCACGACAGGGAAGGCGCTGAAGCAGCACCCAGCAATCCAATGCCTCCAAGGACACAGCAACCCTGTAGCTTTCATGACAACCCGGCTCAAAGAATGACGTGCGAATCAATGAGTTATCACATTGATCGAGCGTGCTCCGGCGACGTTGTTTTCGCTGAAAAACTTTGGCGGCTGCCATTGATCCCTATCCTCATTGGAGCTGAACTCCAAGCAGCGGAGCTGGACGGCAACGCATATGGTGTCCAGGGAACCACGGACATGATCCCTGCCTCAATGCATGGCACAATCCCTGATCATTCAGATCAGCTTCAGCCACATTGAGGCAGGCACACCTGTTCCTTTCTGCGCCGCGCAGGCGCAGAAAATGGCCCACGCGGATCACATTCAGAATCAGGAAATTTGGCGCGCACGGATCACATTCACAATCAGGAAATTTTGAGTGGATGATTTTTTCAGCCACCAGAAACCGAGAGCCATGTTTCAGACTTTCAGTTCGTCCTCCATGTGGACTTTCACAACGCCAAGAATCTCCTTTGGGGGGCAATAGACGCTCCACACGATCAAAAGGGAGATCTCTAAAGCGTTTCTGCCCCGTTTCTCCGTCACTGAGACCGATCGCGAGGATATTGATCCATTAATATAAGAAAAACCCGGCGCTGCAGATCTCGCTGCACCAAAAGGGAGATCGCTGGGGGAGATTTGGTGAGGTCTGCCAGGCCACTTTGGTGCAAGCACCAATTGCCCACTTTCCCAGATCTGGAAGCAACCAGGATTGCTGCAAAGAATTGAGCTTCGGCACAGCGTCATCCCGGTAGGGGCTGCTGCGGCTGGGGTAGACATGATCTGCCACTATGAGAGGGTGCAGTGCAGTGCATTGCTGGCGGTGGATCCAACAGACATGCTGCAGGAGGACCACTCTGCCTGAATGAGATGGCAATCCATTTCATGGGTCATTATTTCTCACCGCAGGACCACCGGGGAATTAAGTGTGACTGTGAGATCCAGAGCAATTAGGAGGTCACCAGAGAGAGGGTGGTGGTGGTGCTACTGCCATCCACTATTTTCAGAGGAGTCCTGCCATTCTGGTCCATCGTCCATGCATAGTTGTCATTTGTCAAGGCATGGAATTCAAAAGGCGTGCCTCCTAGGTTCAATTTCAGAATGTCATCACCGGACGGTACACCTTCAAGTCAATTGATTACAGAGAAGTGACTTTTGCTTTATGAAAAGGACTACCATATGTACAACTACTACAACATTATACAATAGCAAGGTTCCTGAAAACATAACCAGGGAATATAGCATGTGTGGTCACTGGTAGCTGAAAACACATTGAGGATTTGACTCCACAACATTGGCTTCAGGACTCTTGCAGTTTCCATTTTAGAGAGCGCAAAAGCGCTTTCTCAGTGGAGATATTCCGGATCTTCCAGAAGAAGATTTCTGGTGCAGGCTCATCTGGCCGGATTGATCGACCAGTGCACCCGTCATGGCATCTCATGTTGTTGTGCTGCTGAAATTCAGGTAAGTGCTGTGAAATATCCACAGCTTTGTATCTCGCCTTCGCCTTGCGCTCTGGCAGTCTGGCTGCACTGAAGATGAAGACTATCAAAATCAATGTTCAGAATCGGGAGGCCACTTGTTTCAGCTAAGATAAAAGCGATAGCAATCCTCGTTACCAAGATGAACACTCAATCTTTTGGTCTTTTTTTCTGCAATGCGCCAATGCTTTGCTATACTATTCATGGAGGGAGGATAGCAACAACACGTACCATATGATTGTTCCTTTCACAGCTACTGTTGTTTGTACGGCAGAAACGCATAGGATATTGCCATGTGCGCGTTCCCGTCAGCGCGTTGATGTCGACACCATATCGAATTATCGAGAGGACAAGATGAGGCTCTCTCCTGGTAACTGAGACAGACGAACGGAAGAGGACACGGCCCCGAGCCCGGTCACAACTTCGCCCTTTCTTCCTCGGTCGAGGATGCAGCATGATTAAATGTGATCCCTAGCTAGCTTTCATGTCATGCCAACCGACAATATCACATCATCAATCACACAGTATAACAGTGTGCTTGCTTACCAGCATATTCCGGCGATCGCCTGCTTTTTCGCTGCGAAAACGACGGCATGACATTTCGGTCGGAGTTGCCAACAACTTGGCGTAGATCATATTAAATCCAATCCAAAAGTTAATTTCGTGAACAGCTTATTAATAGCATGAAGCAAAGAGACAAAAGAGTAGTCCGAATTGAAACTCTACTGCGTGGTCCTCCTGAGAGAACACTAATGAATTCTTGAGTAAAAAAATTTAAAAGATGGCACTGAAAAACCATAGAGCACCAAGGAACACATAAAGAGCAAATAAGAGATGCAGGAGACATACAAGAACACAGATCCTCTTAGCTTTCAAAGTGAGAAGAACCGCGTGCTGGCGAGCGATGTGAGGAACCGCCAACCGCAACTGGCTCGGACGCGACGATATGCTGGTTGCTGCTGGCCAGGGGCAGGCATGCATCCTTTGGTGAGAGTGAGACAGTTTGTGCTCGGTGGAGAAGATGGGCACATGAAGAACCATCCATCCATCCATGGACCCATGCATATTCTCCATAGCGGCTCGTGATGAGCTCACCAGAGGGGGAAGGGGGAGCACGAATGGAGCGGCATGGCGGCATTGGATGGTAATGCACGTGCCCTGCTTCTCCACCATGCACAGCCACCGTCTGTCTATCGATCCATCTCTACCTCTCTCTGTCTCGAGGAGCCATGGATTGGGTTGGGTTGGAGTGTTGACATGTATGTGATGCCCTCGGCTGATGCTGAGAGCCTGAGACTGATCCCATTCCCTCCCCTCTCTTGTATTTATAGCGCGATGTTTTACTCCCGTGGGTGCTACTATAGGGGACGCCGGACTCTCCGTCTCCGGCCTGTCTGATGGCAAAGGAGTAGCCAGTGGTATGCATACACGTGGCCAGTTGGCCACTTTCACTGTGCTAGCTGCTGAGGGTGGTTCGTGGTTGTGCTTGGGCCGTAGTAGCACTGATTGCCCAGAGCGCTTTGTATTGTAGATGTCGGACCTCTATGTCAAATCGGTGTAATTGTTGGCATCTGGATGTTCCCAACAATAGTCGCCTATTATGTTGCCTAATATCTATCCCCTTGCTTCGTCCTGTGAATAATATAGTGCAAATCTGACGTTTATGAAATCATATAAAAAATGAAATCTTATGAATGATACTATTATTATCTACTATCTTCCTTTTAATTTATAAGTTATTTGACCTTTTTCTCCAACTTTAACCATTTTTCTTATTTAATAATTTATATGAAATATCAATTTTTTGTTATGCTTGCTTTATTAATGAAAATTATTCAAGAATAACTTAAATTGACTAGGGGACGCGCTGCTAAGTTCTTAAACAAACCAATAGAGCACAATATTGAAATGGCTATAATATTGGGTAACAACATGGCTACAGGAAAGTGTGCAAAGAGCTCGATTGATGTACTGAGGATGGGGACACCTAAGACAGAGAAGACACTCTTTCTAATGACAATGGGGCATCATCATCTGCTAGTAAGCTCAAGTGAGCCAATACAATTATTGACCTTGAAGATGACAATACTCTGGTTGGTGTACTCAAGTATGTTGGTGACAAGCTTTCCAATGCCATAGAGAAGGCGGTTGCTACTGCACCCCCTCATCCACCACCTCCAGTAGGTGAACTACCTGAAGATCTGATCGATGTCCTGACAAGCCTTCCAGGCTTTGAGGCGGCACACATATCTACTACTATGCATATATGGTTGACAACCCTCACATTGCTAAGGCCTTCTACAAGCTGCCTTCCAATCACAAATTGAATTGGGATGCCTTCTTCATCACGGACAAGTTTCCTGGGTACTAAAGAGTGAAGGGCGCTGAAGAATGAACTGTTGGCTGATGTATTACTTTTGCTTGTACCACTAACAATGCACTGCGGTTTAAATTTGTTAGCTTTGTGGGATGTCACCTTCTTTAATTGTTGTGTGACTGCATTGTGCTTGATTTAGTTATGGATGCCTAAAACCTACAACTTGGTTTATTGATATGTGTATATGATTCCTTGTTATGTTTATTAAAATTTGGCATTGTGGCTTGACACTGTCCAACAGCTCAATAGGAGGTGAACTTACCAACTATACACCATGAGTAGTCATATATATTTAGCTATTCATCCCAGTTGCTCCAAACAAACATGGGACATGACTATCCTAACTTCTTTCATCCCTCCA
The DNA here is from genome assembly GCA_015342445.1 of Digitaria exilis. NCBI lineage: Eukaryota > Viridiplantae > Streptophyta > Magnoliopsida > Poales > Poaceae > Digitaria > Digitaria exilis. The sequence goes on from JACEFO010002656.1 coordinate 670,800, forward strand.
ATCAAATATGAAACAGGGATGGGCCTATCCGTGTAACCTAACATGAGGAGGGACAGTGTCGAACAATTTCAGAAGGATGACCCTATCTTGTCCGGTGGTGTCCCCTATCCAAACACATTCTTAGTTGCATGGTTATACAGGAGTAACGTTGTGCTTGGGGTTTTGTATCGTTGGTCCGCTTGTCACTCTTCCTTTTTAATACAACATAAACATGCAGTTCTTCTTACGGTTCATTTATACAAAAAAAAAAAACAAAAGATGGTTTAGCGCGCAACTAGCTACCAACTGTACCATTCATCATCGATTTACAAACGCAAGCGTCCGTATTGAACTGGCGTGGAGATCGTACCGGTCCGAATCCGAATGTTGTACTTGCGCAGATGTACTATTTCTGTCCTTGCCTCTCCTTCTCTTGCGCAGCTGTAGTCGAGCTGTGCCCTTAATTACTGAACCTCTCTCAGAGATCAGGCGCTGATGCCATCGGTCTTATTGCATTTGTTTAAATCATCTTTATTTTTTCGAAAGACCATTTGTTTAAATAATCATAGTTCTCTATATCCCCCCCGGCCGCCCGTGCGCGACAGAGAGGCCGGCTTACGAATGAAAGTTGCTTTGCTTTCCGGTCATGAGTGACAACTTGAGGATCGGAGTGATGGACGCTTGCTGCCTGATCAGGAGGGCCATGCGCGGTGGTGGTGCCGTTGGTTCGGGGAGCACGCCGGCCTGGCGTAGTTGCCTGTTTGGGGTCCAGGACAGCAAATAAAACGTAATCGAGCAGCCAAGCATATACAGTTCTCCCCCGTGGATCAGATCGTGCACGACTGCACGGTGATATGCAGCTAGCGCGCGTGCTGTGATTGGGTCCGCGGCACCAGCGCCACACGCATGCAGCGCCATTCCTGGTCTAGAATAATTCAGAACCGATTCATTCTCTCCCTGTCCAAGTTAAAAGATTGAGGGTTGAGAGACAGTATAGTACACTAATGCAAGTGTGAACCATGGGAGTGGCTGCTACCTTGGCACGTCCGGCGATCAAAAAGCGGCTTTCGGCAAATTCTGCCTGGCCCATACGCTTTGACCAGATTTACTAATCATCCTGCCTCCACATGCAGCGCGCTCTCGGCCTCCACTCTTGCTACATTTGTTCCGGCGTTCGTGCTGGCAATATTCAATCTTTGTACTGGGTGATGGGACTGGCGTATGCGTAGTGCATCGTAGGACAATGACTTTGCAATATCCAAATTTTATATAGACAACGTTTCACGTTTGTTATTACAATTTGTTACAAGTTTCACTCATGGAGTTGGAACCGTCAAAGATAATTTCAACTTGGACGTATACATTATTACGTTTGTGGATCCCATGGCAAAGTAGCGGAGCCCGTAAACACCTTTGGAGTGTTTTCTCAAGGGAAAACGACCACATGCATGTTGTGATATTCCTATGTGTGGAAGCTTTTCTTTGGAGTGACTCTTGTAAGTGTTGTGTCTATGGAGTATGGACTATGGAGATGCAACTATTCGAGTGACTGCTGAAGTGAGCTGCTTAGACGTTAGAGCAACTCGATCCATCCGGGGTGACTAAATGGACCTCTATTTCTTTTTTTTTTTTGTCTTCCAGGTAGAAAAAACAACTTTAGTCGGACCCCTAAATGGGCTATAATTTTGTGGAGGCCAACAAATTTTGGTCCAGCCCCCTAGAACTGGAGGCCCTCTATTCCACCCCTCGAGTTACTTTCTTTCGCTGACAGCTAGGTCCCACTAGTTAGATTGATTTAGGGATCATCATTTGGTCGGGCTAGCTGAAGTCCGGAGAGGATTTCAAGTCCCTAAATTTTATGGGCCGGCCCAAAAATGCAAAATAGGGGCTCACATTTAGTCACCGGCCGGAGTTGCTCTTATCATCCTTTCTTTGTGCCCAAATTAAAGAGATCCAACTATATTCATAAACACTTTAGACGTTTGCAGCTATCTATGTGGAGCAAGTGCCAAATATAAATGTATCCATTCATGTGCTTTGGTTTTCCTACTATTTTGTTCCTATCAATTTAGAATATCCCGACCCTCGTCGGATGTTATCACCGCCGGTTCATAACGGGTCTTCTCCAATTAGCACTAGACTTGCCAGCCATGGCGACAAAGTCAACAGGTAAAGAACTTTTTCACCGCCAGCGGTCAAAATTCGGTTAGTAAATTAAACCGGTAGTGATGCATCGATTATCACCGTTGGTTCAGAATAGGAACCGACGATGATAACTGATACATTATGGCTTCAACGGACCTGCCGTGATGCTACAAGCAACCCACACAAATATATATTTATACAACTCTGAATACACTCTAATTTAGCATCAATATTCATAACGACAATCACAAATACATTTTATCATAGGATATATTTCACTATCACATAATAGGTTCAAACATGTAAGGAATTAGTACAAGTCCATGCCACAAGTTCATACACCAAATTGACCGACAATCCATACATATCGATTGTTACACGTTTTTCAACACCGAGTTACAAGTTTCCTAGATGATACAATGCTCTCCATTTAGATTCAGAACGTCATCAAGTATGAACCTAGCTAGCTGTTTTCGTGGCACCCAAATATCACTAAGTAGAGCTACCATGTACCTAACTCAGTTCTCTGCAAAATAAAGTGAGAAAATAAAAAATATAACAAAAACAATTATGACATGTATTGTATCCTTTCAAATTTGGTACTTAAGTTATAATAAACTCAAATTAGATGCTTAGATTATAATGCACAATTGCTAGTTGACCATTGACCAACTATACAAATCTCGCCGGACATGTAATCTCCGGTGTATAAGTTAATAAAATGCATGGCACAGAATCCGCATCACCAAACCGGCAATGTAAATCAATTTTCGATTTTCACTGCTTGACAGGGTCCCAAACCAGCTGTTGAAACACTTTTGACCACCAGCTTCACCACCGACCAGTGGCGAAAAAAGTTTTATCGTCTGCTTGCCAAAAACCTATGGTGAAAATATATCATGAGAAAACTATATTGTGTAGTGACATGAACATACCCAAAGAGCGCGTACTGAGGGCACATATCTCATGTAGATGTAGGTGAACTTTGATCTAATTTAGAGAAGCTAACAAAGTATGCCCCCACACAAAACTTTGATCTAATTAGACCCACTTTTTCTTTAACTGCATGTGAAGTTTGTTGTGTGTTTGAGTTTCTGGCTTTTAACCCTAAGCTGCTGAGAGCTCAAACAAATAGGGCCTACGGTGGTGATGCCGCCCCGAAGTTTTTTGGTTCTTTTTTTTTTTGAGAAACCAAAGTACGTATCACATACTTGAGCCTGAGGTAAAAATCTTTTAAAACACGTGCTTTACTTGGGCATCAAGTGGAGAAGAGAGGCGGAAAGGGAGAGAGATGGGTGCCTAAACAGGTGTGCCTGGACCGCCAAGTCTGACCTGCCCACTCCTCTATGTTACCCGGAATGCCAGGACAGGACGAGGCCAATCATCAGATGCCATTTAAAACACATCCCAGTGGTCGCTTCGCCATCAAATCCGGCACCCCATTGATGCCGTTCAATCAAGGCAGTAAACAATGCAATTAGAACGATAATAGTGCAGCTACTAAGCTACTCCCTACATTCTCTGTTTACGTCACAACCACATGATCACTGTAACTTTTCTACTTAGATAGGGGAGGTGAAATTTACGGTATCAAAACTTAGCTGTATTAAAAGTTTGTGACAGAAATAACAGTTTTCAAAGCAATGAATAGTGAAGCTGTATGAATCTAAACACCTTCGTAAGTTTGAATAAGTGCATAGTAGTTTTTTTTTAATAATGGGCCTCAAGAGGAGGGTATGAAATTGTTTTTATAATGCTATTTTGAAACATAAATTGGGGGATAAAATTTTCATATTGCTTTGTAGTTTCGTAAGTGATCAACACTGTAGAAAGTTTGTTGGCACATACTTAGGACGTTAAAAAAAGATGTATATGGCAATGATCAAGAAGGGTCTGGATTTCGTTCTTTGGGATTCAACGGTTATGATGGGATGGACTTTTTGTTTTTGCCATTCTAGGACTAGTTGAGATTTAAACCACATGGATACGCAAGAGACCTTCGTTGCAGTTCTGCACATGTTCCACCATCCTCAAGTATAAGGCCTCTAAGCATCAAAAGTTTGGGAGCTGCTAGCGTCCGGATGCCTCCGCTCATTGCCCCTCCTACCATGCGCCACCATCTCCTCCCGCCGCCTGCCACCCCTCCGGCACGACGGCCTAGGGTCCACCGGATTCTAGCCTGCCCCTGCCAGCCCCACCCACCGTCGCCTTGCCCCGCCACCGTCGTCGTCGACTACCCTGTCCCCGCGCCTGGCTCCTCCATGGGACCGGCCTACCATCGTCAGCCCTCCCTCTAAGACCGGCTGTGACCAACGGCCCTAGAACCCTAAACCCCGGTCGCCACTGGTGAGGAGGAGGAGGAAAAAGATGAGGAGCACAGCGAGGAAGGTGTCTGACGGGAAGCTTGTTGGAAAAATAGACAATTGTAAGTTTAATTTCTGAACTAGATTAAACATGACGATAAACAATCCTAGCATGCAATTCTCTAGCAGACTAGGCAGTACGAACAACATAATCATGACATCAGAAAACATGATTAAAACACAATGTACGTATTGAGGAATTGCCGTAGGGAAGACGAACGGCGCAGTTGGAACGACGACGGTTCTACGGACGGAGCACAACAGACGATGTTGCAGACGACGGTACGCCGCAGCACCAGACTTGGACGGAGGACAAGCCGTGGTGAAGACGTCTTGAGCAGTCGCGCGCAGCGCTTCCCAAAAACCTTATTCGCCCTCTCCCGGTGCAGGATCTCGAAGACGACTGGTTCCGGAGACCTGCTCTCCCATTTGCCGGTGCACGCCAGTGCTCGGGATGGAGTAGACTACGATGACAACGCAGCAATGAGAAGTAGCAAAACCCTAACTCGTATAGACTTTATTAGGGACTCCCAAACCTAGGGGATTCCCGTATAGAGTCTATGGTGCACTTCTTCCATGAGGGAGGTGGTATCTATTTATTGGGAGGAAAACCCCCACACCCTCATCCATTAGCAATATGGGACTAATAGATGACGTACCACCTCAAGTGCTAATGGGCTTTTCAGATTTACTTAGGATTATTCATATGGGCCAAGCCCAATAATCTAACAATCCCCCACCAGATCTCAAATTCTCATATAGAGATTTTGCTTGTTTCTCACTACTGTTTATATACCAGTATTTCGGCAAGGACTGTTAAGTTGAACTCTCGCCTAGAACTTCAAGCTACACTCATCCACGACTTGAACAATGGACTACGCCTTGAATTGCAAGTTTGGTGCAGACAAGTTTCACTCAAAGACTAAAACAGTACTTGGCTACCAGTAGCCTACCCCGCGGGTGGAGCATATACGTCGTACTCCTTGGTCTCTTCTTGAGCTTACTAAAGATCACCCAAATCTCATAGACTGCGACGTTTTACAATCAGGCTCATATAGGTGTGTTCTTTCAAGAATGTTCTGTAGGACAACATCTTCGCTTAATCAAGCCAATAGAAACACATTAAAGCACATCACTAACCTGCCTTACAGCATTTGAGAGTATTGCATCTTCACTCAGAGAGGGTCTAGTAATTACTCTCCTCAGTCAACCAGCAGTTTGTTTTTCCCAGGTCCTAATTCACGGGATCTCCGATCACATAGGTTGGGTTACTACTGTGGCAACTTACACGGGTCTCATACCCATCTCCCTCAATGCATTTTCTATCACATTCCGTGATAAACCTTTTGTAAAAGGATCTGCCAGGTTTTTGTCAGTTTGAATATAAGTCACACTTATTACTCCAGAGTTTCTCAACTTCCTGACAGCCTTCAATCGTCTCTTGACATGTCTTGATGACTTCGCATTATCCTTAGCACTGTTTACTTTGACTATCACCGTTTGATTGTCACAGTTCATAAGGATAGCCGGTACTGGTTTCTCAACCACAAGCAAGTCCATCAAAAGCTCACGCAGCCACTCAGCCTCAACGATGGTTGTGTCTAAAGCGGTTAGTTCCACTTCCATGGTTGACCTCGTCAAAATGGTCTGTTTGCAAGACCTCCATGATATAGCACCACCTCCAAGGATAAACACATACCCACTCGTGGCGTAAAGCTCATCAGCATCAGAAATCCAGTTCGAGTCATTATATCCCTTTAGCACAGCGGGGTGCCCAGAATAGTGAATCCCATAACTCATAGTACCTACTAGATAGCGCATCACCCTTTCAAGTGCATGCCAATGATCTGAACCCGGGTTTGACATGAACCTGCTCAATTTGCTCACAGCAAAAGCTATGTCGGGTCTCGTTGCACTAGCTAAGTATATGAGTGAACCAATAATATGATAATATCTTAGTTGGTCCTTGGCTATCTTCTTGTTCTTTCTGAGCATCACACTGGGATCATAAGGCGTTGGAGAAGGCTTACTGTCTATATAGCCAAACCGGTTCAAGACCTTCTCCACATAATGAGATTGCGAAAGAGTAATCCCATTATCTTCCTTAATTAGCTTAATGCTAAGTATAACATCAGCCTCTTCCAGATCTTTCATATCAAAACACAATATAACCCCTCCACCCCCCACCATAGCGATAGTACACACATCTATCAGCCTCGTTAATGGCAAAGCCCGCAGAAGTTAGTGCTACTGCTTAGGTGCTTGTTTCAGGCCATACAAAGACTTCACCAGCTTACACACCTTGTTCTCTTGACCCTTCACCACAAACCCATCAGGCTGATCCATATAAATTTCCTCATCCAACTCTCCATTCAGGAAAGCTGTCTTTACATCCATCTGATGGATGATAAGACCATATGAGGCAGCCAAGGATAGTAATGCTCGAATCATGGTCAGTCTAGCGACAGGTGAATAAGTATCAAAGAAATCTTCGCCTTCTTTTTGTGTGTAACCTTTAGCCACAAGTCGTGCCTTGTACTTATCAATAGTTCCATCTGGCCTAAGCTTCTTTTTGAACACCCATTTACAACCCACTGGTTTACACCCGGGGGGTCGTTCAGTGAGCTCCCATGTTCCATTAGAAAGAATTGAGTCCATCTCGCTCTGAACAGCTTCTTTCCAATCATCAGCATCTTGAGATGCATACGCCTCAGCTATAGACGTGGGGGTATTATCCACAAGGTACACAGTGAAATCATCACCAAAGGATTTAGCAACCCTCTGTCTCTTGCTCCTTCTAGGAGCTTCACTGTCATCCTTCTCTAGGATATTCTCGTTCTCAACAGGTTGTTCAAACGACTCAAAAGACGCAACTGGTATAGGAGTTATCTCAGTAGAAAATCTAGAAATGCTATGCATATCTTGTGCAGGAAATATATTCTCAAAAAATATTGCATCACGAGATTCCATAATAGTATCAACATTCATATCAGGAACCTCAGATTTAACCACTAAAAACCTATAAGCAATGTTCATCTGAGCATATCCTAGAAAGATACAATCCACTGTCTTAGGTCCCAACTTACGCTTCTTAGGAATAGGCACATTTACTTTTACCAAACATCCCTATGTGCGTAAATAAGAAAGTTATGGTTTTCTTCCATTCCATAACTCATATGGAGTTTGATCTTTATTCTTGTTAGGAATTCTATTTAGGACATGACATGAAGTCAATACAGCCTCCCCCCTACCATGCCTTTGATAAACCAGCAGTGTCTAACATGGAGTTAACCAAGTTAGTCAACGTGCGGTTTTTCCTCTCAGCAACCCCGTTAGACTCGGGTGAATAGGGAGGTGTCCTCTGATGAATAATGCCATATTCCTCACAGAATTCATCAAATACTTTAGGAAAATATTCTCCACCACGATCAGACCTTAAACGCTTGATCTTTCTCTCTAGTTGATTCTCAACTTCGGCCTTATAGATTTTAAAGTAGTCTAACGCTTCATCCTTAGTTTGCAACAAATAAACATAGCCAAATCTAGTCGCATCATCTATTAACGTCATGAAGTATTTCTTTCCACCCTTTGTCAACACACCATTCATCTCACAAAGATCAGAGTGCATGAGTTCTAGTGGTGCCAAGTGCCTTGTGAGGCTTCCGAGGCTACTTCGATTGCACACAACTATGACACTTAGAACCTTTGGCAATGGTGAAATTCAGAATTAAACACATGCTGGAAAGCCGAGACATCAAACCAAAATTCACATGACATAAATGTGAATGCCAAATGCTCGCATCATCACTAATATTGCCACAAATATGGTTCACGGACTTATTACAAAAATCAGCAAGAGAAAAGCAGAACAAACCTCCGCAATCATAGCCTTTACCAACGAATTATCCATGTTTTGACACGACAAATTTATTAGACTCTAACACTACTTTAAACCCGTCCTTGACCAGGACCGACCCGCTCACAAGATTCTTATTGATAGTGGGGACATGCTACATGTTCTTCAGCTGCACGATCTTTTCCGAAGTAAACTTCAGATCGACCATGCCAACACCATGAACAGAAGCATGTGACCCATTGCCCATCAGCACAGAAGAATCTCGGACAGCCTGGTAAGAAGAAAACATGGATATGTCAGCACACACATAAACATTAGCACCTGTATCAAGCCACCAACTTAAAGTACGGTAGGTAAATTACCATACCCATCAGTATTGCCAATAGTCACCATGTTGACATCCTTGGGCTCCTTAGCTTTGTTTCCCTTGCGGTCTGCACGATCTGGACAATCCTTGGAGAAGTGTCCCAGCTTACCACAAATAAAACACTTCAGCTCAGCCTTGTTCTTCTTCTTCTTGAAGGTAGTAGTCTTCATGGGCTTGTTTTTCCCCTTGTTGTTCTTGCCTGCACGCGAAAACTTCTGGACCATGTTGGCGTTGGACTGACCTTGATCTTCCTTCTCAGTAGCATCCTTCTTCCGAGCCTTCTCTTCAACATCAAGAGATGCTATCAGGTTTTCAACTGATATTTCCTGTCTCTTGTGTTTCAGAGTTGTGGCGAAGCTCCTCCACGAGGAAGGCAGCTTTGCAATAATGCATCCATCCACAAACTTGTCGGGAATAGGACACTTAAGGAGGTCAAGATCCTCGACAATGCACTGCACCTCATGTGCATGTTCCACTATAGAACGTTTGTTAACCATCCTGTAGTCATGGAAGCTCTCCATGAGGTATAGCTCATTGCCTGCGTTTGTTGCATCATACTTAGCAACCAGAGCATCCCACAGGGCCTTCACATCTGTCTCTTCTATGTAAACACGGACCAGCCCGTCACATAGATTGCTCATGATACATCCTACGAAGAGATTATTGGCATCGTCGAACTTTTTCTGCTCTTCAGTAGTTAGTTCGCCCTCAGGCTTGCCAAGTCTCGTCTCCCAGATGTGCATAGCAGTAAACCAGAGGCGAACCTTGGATTTCCAGATCTTAAAGTTCACACCAGAAAACTTTTCTGGCCTCAGTGACTCAGCGAAACCAGCCATCGATAAATCAACAGATTGCCTATAATAAGATTTTTGGATTGTTGGGAAAATAGGCAATTGTAAGTTTAATTTTTGAACTAGATTAAACATGACGATAAACAATCCCAGCATGCAATTCTCTAGCAGACTAGGCAGTACGAACAACATAATCATGACATCAGAAAACATGATTAAAACACAATGTACGTACTGAGGAATTGCCGTAGGGAAGACGAACGGCGCAGTTGGAACGACGACGGTTCTACGGACGGAGCGCAGCAGACGATGTTGCAGACGACGGTACGCCGCAGCACCAGACTTGGACGGAGGACGAGCCGTGGTGAAGACGTCTTGAGCAGTCGCGCGCAGCGCTTCCCAAAAACCTTATTCGCCCTCTCCCGGTGAAGGATCTCGAAGACGACTGGTTCCGGAGACCTGCTCTCCCGTTTGCCGGTGCACACCGGCGCTCGGGATGGAATAGACTACGATGGCAACGCAGCAATGAGAAGTAGCAAAACCCTAACTCGTATAGACTTTATTAGGGACTCCCAAACCTAGGGGATTCCCGTATAGAGTCTATGGTGCACGTCTTCCATGAGGGAGGTGGTATCTATTTATTGGGAGGAAAACCCCCACACCCTCATCCATTAGCAATATGGGACTAATAGATGACGTACCCCCTCAAGTGCTAATGGGCTTTTCATATTTACTTAGGATTATCATATGGGCCAAGCCCAATAATCTAACAAAGCTTTGGCGTCGGATGCCATAGCACTAGCATTACCGTAAAGGTTTCTACTCAAATATACTCCACTGGTGGATTTATTAGTTCTATTAGCCATTAAAAGAACTAGGCAACACGACTCTTAACGTTGCAACTGGTGGACTCACATCTTTTAATTTGCTAGTCACTGATCTGTCCGGAAGACTGGTGCGTATAGTTCACCAAATTTTCCAAAAAACACTATTTATTCAACTTTTTTATTTATCTCATTCCTCCACTCACAGAACACGCTTCTCAGCACGACCTACAATGTTTTTCTGTATCTATAGTATTTTTTCTCCCTATCTAGACTCACTCTAAAAAAATAACTTGTATTTCAGGATGGAGATTGTATTTCAGGATGGAGAGAGAGTACACGTCGGAAGGTAACTGCCTCCGTATCGACGTCATAGAACACTGAGTGCCCTCAAGGCGATCTATTTATAACTTTGAATTAACTACAAGTTGAAAGTACCCCTCCTTACTTTTCAAAGTGCTGATGGTACCAAGAGAGACAGGAGTTGGTGGGTGTAATATATTAGCATCGCGCTGTCGTTTGGACATTAGATCTTCATCATTACAGAGATCTCAAGATTAGGCCGCCTTTTTGGGAGCTCTTAAACAAGAGGGCGTGTGATTAAGTCGCCCGTGTTATGAGAGAATTTTTTTTTATTTTTAACTTTTTTTTGAAAAATATTTTAAAACTAACACCGATACAAGTTTATTTGCATGTTGCGACCGTTTTGGCCGCGCCATGCATATTGGCGCGGCAAAAACACACTCCCACGTCTCTGCATGTGGCGCGGCGGTCCTACCACGCTGGCACGGGAAGGTGACGTGGACTGGCCTTGCCGCGCCACTCTCTCTGGCGCGGCAGCCGCATGGCCGCGACACCAACACGCTTTATTGCCGCGCAACAGTGGGCAGCCAGCGTGGCGAGCAGTTCGGTGGACTTTTTTTTTATATGAACTTGGCAAGGAAAGAAAGAGAACAGTGTGGAAATAAAAAAACAGGGACTTCTGGAAAAGACGCTTACCTGCGTGCCAAGCTTCTACGGAGTATGATAGAAACCAGTGATTTGCGCGCGCCTTGACGTGCAGCATAATCTTTGACTAAATAAATAAAATAAAATAAAATAGATGACTTTTTTGGTTGAGATCCAACAATCAAGAGACCATCATTCCATGTCTTTTGGCAACATATTACTAAAAAAAAGCTCTCCTCGTATTCCTTTTTGTTCTCGAGCAAAAACCAAGTCGATCCTTAATAATTGCCTATTTGCCTTTTCTGATGATATACAATCGGCATTTGAATAACAGAGTGCACGATATCTGGTAGTAATTATATATCATGTTATCATACAGTAGAAGAGCATCGTTGGAATCATTTAAATACATAAATTAACTCGTATAACTAATTCCATGTGTGACACAGTAATTGTATTCTCTGTGCATGACTTGGCAGCTAAATTCTGTTCATGAGGGTAGGTGCATACATTGTATATTCCTATTATACAACACATTCATATTATACAGATGTTGTAAGGTGTTTATTATATAGCTGTCTAATAGAGGGTTATATGTTATGAGAATCCTTAGATTATTTGGTTGTTCACAGTTTATTTACAAACCAAATATTGTCAATATTAAGTAACGTATAGTTTTGTGTAGGTGAGGAAAATGAATATATATTATAAGGATCGACCTACGGATCTTATATAATCATTTATAGGAACTAATTACTGAGGCACTTTGAATTTAAAATTTTAGTACGGTCCGAAGGTTTATGTTTTTGAATTTTGATTGTTTTTTTTATTGAACACTTCTTAATTTGAGGACGTTTTGGTATCTGAATCATAGATACGACGGGTCGTAGATAAATATCTGCATGAATGAATATGGAAAGTGCTTTTGGGTTTAAAAATATATTATGTAATAAAGTTGTAGGTTTTGAAATTATAACCGGGAACGTGTTTTGGTAGTTGAATTGTCCGTATAGTATTGGTTGTAGGGAAGTAATTAATAGAATGGGCTGTTAGGTAATTCTAGTAAAATTTGAGGGTTCTTTAAGAATATTTATGAGGGAGGGAAAAGGCCGGCGGGTTGATTCTAAGGAAGTTTAGGAGTTTTTTTTAAAAATTTTGATTGGTTGGTTGGGGTGGACTGCGGGTTAATTCCGAGAAAATCCGAGGGTTTCTTTAAAAAAATCCTGATAGAGGGGAGTGGACGGCGGGTTGTATTTCGACTAAATTTAGGGTTTTTTTGTAAAATGTATGGACGGCGGGGTGTATTTCTATAAATTTCAGGATTTTTTTTGTAAATTGACGAAAAATGGCACGATCTCGGTCGTCCGGCCGGCCGATTGGACGGCCGGGAAATGCCGGTCACGTGGCCAGGCTGGCTGGCTTATATAATAAAGTTGTAGGTTTTGAAATTAGAATAAATTTTATGTTGGGTTTTTTTGGTTGGAACGTGTTTTGGTGGTTGAATTGTACGTATAGTATTGGTTGTAGGGAAGTAATTAATAGAATGGGTTGTTACGTAATTCCAGTAAAAATTGAGGGTTCTTTAAGAATATTTATGAGGGAGGGGGCTGGCGGGTTGATTCTATGGAAGTTTAGGAGTTTTATTAAAAATTTTGAGTGGCCGGTTGGGGTGGACTGCGGGTTAATTCTGAGGAAATCCGAGGGTTTCTTTAAAAAATTCCTGAAAGAGGGGAATGGACGACGGGTTGTATTTCCACTAAATTCAGGGGTTTTTTTGTAAATGTATGGATAGTGGGGTGTATTTCCATAAATTTCAGGGGCTTTTTTTGTAAATTGACGAAAAATGGCACGATCTGGGCCGTCCGGCCGGCCGATCGGACGGCTGGGAAATGCCGGCCACGTGGCCAGGCTGGCTGGCTGCCGTGGCCGCCAGCTTTCGTAAGGGTAAATTGGGACTTGTTATTACTCATTCTTGATTAATGTATTCTCTATTAGCTCTATCATTTAAGTGTTGTTGAGATGGGGAGAGAAATTGCGAAATGTCACATTTATTATTTTGACACTAATTACGAGTACTAAATATAGCCTAATTATAAAAACTAAATACACAGATAGACTCTACATCGCAAGACGAATCTATTAAGGCTAATATGTGCTGTCATTAGCGCAGTTTTAACGATGGGTTACTGTAGTATGACAATGTCTAATGACGAATTAATTAGGCTTAATAGATTCGTTTCACGATGTGGAATCCATCTATGTAATTAGTTTGTTTACACCTATGTTTAATACTCCTAATTAGTGTCCAAACATTCGATGTGACAAGTGGCAAAATAAGTTGTCGAAAGTTGGCGATCTAAACAAGGCCTAATTATAAAATAATTATACGGATGGATGTAAAATCACGAGACGTATATTAAGACTAATTAATCCATAATTACAGTTAGCTGAAGAAAATAATATACCAAACTATACATATACGTGGGTAAAGGCCTAAATACGACATCCTCATGTAAATATTATATTTATACTTGTGAGTCACTGAATTAGATATAAATGTAAATATTATATTTATACTTGTGAGTCATTGAACTACTAGATAAAAATAAGTTCACGAAGCAGGCAACTCTCGTTAGCATCAAGCAGGCACAGGACAGGGGGAGCACGAGCAGCAACCTTTTATGCAGGACAGGAGCAGCAGCCAACGCGTGAACGCCACGCCACGCTGGCTGCCCACTGTTGCGCGGCAATAAAGCATGTTGGTGTTGCGGCCATGTGGCTGCCGCGCCAGAGAGAGTGGCGCGGCAAGGGCAGTCCAAGTCACCTTCCCGCGCCCCAGTGTGGTGAGATAGCCGCGCCACATGCAGAGATATGGGAGTGTATTTTTGCCACACCAACATAGCGCGGCCAAAACGGTCACAATATGCAAATAAACTTGTATCGGTGTTAGTTTTAAAATATTTTTCAAAGAAAAGTTAAAAATAAAAAAAATTCGTTATGAGAAAGGAATCTCTCCTCAGACCACAGGGTGGGGTAGACAAAAGCAACCCCTGAAGACTACGCGTGCCAAAAGCTCGTAGTAGCTGCTAGCTAGCGCCCTCCCTTTATATCATCTGCGTGCGCATGACGGGAAACGCAATGAGAGAACGGGAGATGATCCGACACTTGGATGTTACACGGCTCACACTGTGGTTGCACACGGGGGGCAAGGAGAGTCTTGGCTCGTGATGGATGGAATGGCGTCCCGTTAATTTCTTGGCATTTTATTTGCCTTGGGCTTGACGCAAAGGGCGGGCATGGTGGGTACGGTAGTGAGCAGGGACCTCATCAAATAATTCGGTGCTTCCACTTGATGTGTTTTGAAATATCAGTGTAGACGATCTTGCTTCGACTGGGGAGCAGTGTCATGTGCGGTAGAGTTGAGATGGAATACCCATAGCCGCACAGTGCGTACGTAGCCCCACAGAACTGATCCAAGGATAATTCAGCACTTCTTTTGTGAAACTAAATTCATGATAGGCGCGGAAGCTCGTGTATAAGACCGATCATTGACCAGCCATACCGAACCCCTGAGCATAATGAGGTCAATGCGGAGCATTGCAATGCAATGTCTCATCCGTCCCTAGCGCAATGGATAGTCCTCGCGCTTGTGGCAACAGAGTGGGCCGATAAATTAATTGGAGTGGTGAAAAATAGAGGCTTTGCCAAATGGATGGCAAACATAGAAGTAAAAGAATAGAGGGTTTCCCAAATGGATGGCAAACTGAGGAGTAACATCTACTTGGTGAGTTATAGCCCAATTGCCCAAACAAAGCCATCTTTTTGTCGTACAGAAAGTGAACGCATACAATGGTGACCCGTGTTTAGCAAGCGCGTCTGCCCAGCTGGTCCTAAGTTTATTTTAAGCGAAATTACTAGCAGCACTAACAATGCTGACGAAGTTTTAATCATTAGCCCAACCATGATCCTAAACGCAAGAACGTATTCATTTTATAAGTAGATTCATGCTAGAACTCTAGAATTGAGGTTGGTGGTGACAAAGTGACCAAGGCAGTCATTAGACGCATATCGGCTAAAACAATTCAATGGCGTCGAAAAGACCACGCCATTCTTCTTTAGGTAACGTGGATTGGTGACAAAACAAGAGCACAATCGAACAATATCCCCGGCATCAAGGAGAGCATCACGTCTGCACAAGAGACAAGACCAATGGGGCACATACGCAATCTCATAGCACCAAGCATCGTCAAAAGGAAAATCGCACGATGCGGTTTGCGTGATCTCCCATTTGCTTAGCTGTTCCTCCCTTTAGTTTTTTTAAATGACACGAAATGTACCTCCAGGTCAAAGATTTATAAAATTGCAGGAGCACTTGATCTGCATTGTTACGTAGTACAGCCTCTTTTTTTTTTCCCAAAGAAAGCATCTATGATAGCCTAGCTGTTGCCTTGCAGATGTATGTCGAAAACTGAATATTTGCTCATTCATCTCAACAACTACACATGGCTTTTAAGAAAGAAAACACGTATATGTAGCCTATTTTTCCAAAGAACGAATGAATCTACGATAGCTAGCTGTTACCTCGTACATGTATGTCGAAAACTGAACATTTGCTCATTCATCTCAACAAAATAAATTGTTAGCATCATAGAACCATATATTACTCGTCACAAACGCGTCGTATCCTTTAGGCCGCAAAATAACTAGCATGTCTAAAACTACTCGTGGTAGACTTATACTGGTTGAGTTTGACCTTGGAGCAGTGATATTTTGGGAGAACACATATGACTGGGCCGAGCAATCAAAGTTAAGGCCCAGCATGGAACAACATGCGACTTACCAGAGAAATGGATTAGTACTTCACATGATAATCACTACAACCCTTCACCATATAAAACAATTATTCTTCTCTACCGCATTCAGGAAAACCTAAAACCATATGTGTTTAGAAGTGTTCACTACATCTCAAGTTTATTATTTGTGACTGAACTGTTACATTGACAGCAATTAATGGTCAAAAGTATTCACACGACCTAAAAGCTCAACCACAATACCCGCCCTGAAACCTCAAATAATCCAATGCTGAATTGATGTATGATTTTGTACCTTTACAAATAGCATGAAGTATTTTTTGTAGTGTTAATCCTGGGAGATTTTCATTGAAACATCACTATGAGCAACACTTCGGTGGGGCTTCTTTGTCAGGCTCATCATCAACAATCAGAATACCCTTCTTTGGCTGAGGTGGTGACAAACCTTCAGTGCTATTTTTTCTCCTCTCTAGCAGTCCTGCATAGCAACGGCAGTCATATGTACATAACAATTTAGCAAGAAAACCATAAGGTTAAGTGAAACACTCATAAATGACAGCAATATAATTTCCAAACACTACTGAGTATGAAATGGTTCTAATAAAATGGATATTCCAAAGTTCAATGTGCAGGTATCAACTTAAAAAATGCCTATTTTAAGTGGGAAATGCTTGTTTCCATAGTGAAAAGTCCTAATAATCAGGAGGAAAAATCAAGGCACATACCAATCCACAATAAATAAGACGAGATTATGTGAATTAAAAACTAGTACTTTATTGCAAAAACATACATCTATTCACTATACACTATGAACAAAGCCATAAACAAACATAACACAATGATTTTCATGACCTGGAGGCACTTGTTTGTGTTGAACTAGTCTGATCAACAGAATCTATGTGACAGACTGATAGCGTCAAGAAACATGAAGCACTTCAAATGAACAAATCACAAAATAAAAGCTTGATTATTTTCATAGACTATACTCATATTATAACTCAGTAAATAGTTCATTAGAACTAATGGAAGGAGACCAGTCACTAAAACAGCTAAAATTTAAAAAAACAAGTTATATGCAAGACTATAATATAGAGCTCACGTTTGGCTATATCACTGAAGACGTCATCGATTCCAGTCCCTGCTTTGGCAGACGTAACAAAGAGACTTGCCCCAATACTTTCTGCATAGCTGTAAGCATAAACAATTGCTTAGATAGATGCAATAGTTCCATGACACAGAAACAACAGAACTAAGAATGGCCAATAAATTCTAAAATCGAGATGGTACTTTTGCCAACTGTAAATATGTTGAAATTACGCTAGCATATCAAATTGTCATTGTTAGAGTATATTTGGTAGTTTAGATATACGTATCATAGATTGCCATGTGTATCCGGTGGGGTTGCTTTACCCCCCAAGTCATGTAATCCTATATATACCGGCCGAGGCCTCAATGCAATACAATCCATCCATTAGACACAATCCTATTATTCTACATGGTATCACGAGATTAGGTTTAGATCCTAGGCCACAAACCCTAATCTTCTGTTGTCCCTCGCTGCGCCCCTGCTCTCCTGTGCGCCGCCGGTCGTCCCCCATGGTGCCCATCCAGGGCACCCCCTCGACGGCCACCTAGCGTGCCCCCCGGGAGATCACCCATGTCGATCTCCGACGGAGGCAGCGCCCTCTTCGATTCCCATGGCAGATCCAGTTAATCTGCCACCCTCAAGCATCAAACAGTAGCAGATCGGACAAGTACCTCGTCATCTGCCGAGAAGCCGTTGATGACAACCCGTTCCGTGTTGCCGTGGTGGCAGACGCGACCTCCAGCGATGCCTGTGTGGTACCCTGTGCTGTCGTGGTGGCAGCAGGGTTCGTGCGCAGCACAGCCACCTCGTCGTCGACGGATCCCTGGCGGCGCCTCCTTCTCCATGCCGTGTCGCCCCCCTCGTCGGCGCTGCTCCTTCCGACGGGATCCACCGTCAAACAGGGGCATCCATGCCCTGGCGAGATCCGCCGCCGTCGCGCCTAGCGGCCGACGCCTCGCCTTGGTGATTGCTCCTGGCGGCAGCCTCCACGCCGCTCGACGAGTTCGATGGCGGAAGCCTCCCGCCACCGCAGCCGCCATCGCTCCTGGCGGGTCCTGCCACTGCCGCCTAGCAGGGAGCTGCCCCGACGGCGGGATCCGTCGCCGTCTCGACGTCTCTGGCCTTCCAGGTCGAATCCACCTCGTCTCACATCGTCGTTCGCTGGATCCCCTCCAACTCCTCTGTTTCGTTCTCTCTCACACATAGTTGTTTACCGGTCCGTGAGTTCGTGTTGAGAGAAGGAAAGAGAAACAAGATGAGGGTTCTGTGCTACACGCACCCAAGGTACTACCTCGCCTCGCGCATCTTCGGTCTGATTAGCCGTCGTGCGTGATCCACCTGGCTCCCGTGACGTCCGTCTTCGTAATCACCTTCCCGAGGATGGAGGGCTACTGCTGCGTCGCCTCCTTGGGCAGCAGCAGTGCCACCCGTGGTCTCCTCCGCCGTTGCATCTTCACCGTCGTCGACTACGTCATCGACCTTCGACTATGTCAGTGCGCAGCTTATGCGTATGGTCTTCATCAAGTTGTCCGAGTTCTTCGCCATCTTCTTCGAGCACCGCCGCCGCGTCACTCGGATCATTCGACCTTGTGCCGAAAAATCTGGGTTCCCCTCATCGCTTCGTCTAGCACAACCTCGTCGCTAGCGTCGCCGTCTCATCTACCACGTTCGTCTACTCCAACAACGGTGGGCTGCATCGGCATCTTCTACCCCGCGTTCTTCTGCACCTGCGGCCGTCTTGGAGGCCTTCTCTGCTGGTCTCTCAGACGATGGCACCTGGTTATGCCCTCTCCCTCGCATGTCCGGTATTGGCAACACCGGTGCGTGTCATCGTCCCCGATGTGTTCCTGGGCCTAGCAAACCCATGAATGTCTCACCTGATGGCCCTGATTGCGTCGACTTCGGCATCGTCCCTCCTCTTCGACTGCCTCGACGTGTCGCCATCTTCATCTTCGGCGTCTTCTCCGTTACGCCATCACCATGGCGCCTCCTCGTGCGCCCGTGGCTTCATGTGCGGCTACCACGTCTTCGGCAACCTCGACAGCTCTACGTTGACCACGGCTACTCTACGCACGGCATCCTCGACCATGGCTCCTCACCCTCCTGCTCGGCTACTTCGACATCGGCACAAAGGGCTATCATCCGCATGAGTTACTCGTCGGTTCTCTCCAGTCGCAGCGTCCGCACCACACAAACGTTTTGTCTGCGGGGGGATGTCAGTCCGTCGGCTCCTGCCTTCGGCTTCTTCTCCAGTCTCACCGTCTGCGGTGCTCCCGCTGTGACTGCGGGGGAGTGTTATTTGGTAGTTTAGATATCCGTATCGTAGACTGCCATATGTATCCGGTGGGGTTGCCTTACACCCCCCCCAAGTCATGTACTCCTATATATACCGGCCGAGGCCTCAATGCAATACAATCCATCCATTAGACACAATCCTATTATTTTACAGTCATACCACTGTGGGCAATGTATTAGTTCATTCCATTCAAGCTAAAATATTATGTTCCGGACAAGTTGTTCCTCCCTCCTTTTTGACTTGGACACTAAGAGCATATCCAACAGTGCCTAATAAAACATCCCAACAGTTAGTTTTGGGAGTAAACACAAAAAAACGGAGCTCCAACAGTTGGCTAAATTGGTTTCTATTTTTTCCAAAGTCCCAATAATAACTCCTTCTTGAGCCAAATTTACCAACACCCTCTCAGCTCCAAATCCCTTTGGGAACTATTGGATGGAGGAGTCTTTTTTCCTCCCAAAAATTGAGTACAAAGTCTCAAAACCATTTTTTAAGGAGCTTATTTTTTAGGCACTCTTGGAGATGCTCTAAGGACTTGCAATGGCACATTTCATGTTAAAGAGGCCGCACTCTAACCGCTTTGAAGCATAGGTACCGAATTTCAAAACAAGGAAACAGATCATCCCCTAGCACTCTTTCAATTTTTTTTTCATTTGCTTCTTCTAGCTCAAGCTCCCCGAATTTATATGCACCACAAGCAGATTTTTTGTTTACAATCCCTTAGTTCTCCTTAAGCAGGAAACAAAAAATTATTTATGTTACATGGTTCATATTGGCATAATTACCTCATAGTGGGGTTAGGTTGGAAATTGTCAAGAAAAAAGATACTAATATGAAACCTGTGATTACCATAAATACCGCACAGCAAAGAGCAATACCTTACTGCATCTTGAGTATCTATGTTCTTCAATCTGACCAAATCACTTTTATTCGCTGCAATCGCCATAACAATATCTTTGCTTGCCATTTGTTTCAGCTCTTTCACCCATTTCGTGACACGAAGAAAAGTATCACTATCTGTGATGTCATAAACTAATAGAGCAGCTGCAGTGATAGAACATCTGTAGTTAGAAACATAGGGATTTGTATGGATCCCTTTCTTGCGCTAAAAATGAGTAGGCTGTACCATCTGCATCACGATAGTATATAGGACCTAGTGCATGAAACTTCTCTTGCCCAGCTGTGTCCTGAAAGGAAGGAAAATAATTACTGATTAAGCTTGAGGAGAAAACCTAAATTAAATGGTAAGATAGCATCCAAGTGCTAATGCATCAAAAACATTGGAGGAAATATAAGGGTGGCAATAATTCAAGATTGAGGACTAAGGTTTCCTAAACCAGTTTTGATACTTGAGCAGGACAATTTATAGTTGTCCAGATTTCATCAGTAAGTACAAGTACAAGAAAAATCCTAAGCATGAGACTGAGTTTGTAACTGGACTGTTCTCTCTTCTATAATACAATAACCCACAGTTCTCATGCATGTTCAAGAATGAAAGTACACAAATCAATGGAGCATGTAATAATGCTCTAAAATATGTGATATACAGAAAAATCCAAATCAATGGAGCATGTATAAACTGATTAAGAGAAGAACATTTTTTGAAATGATAAATCAAAATCGCTTTGAGTGTATAAACTGATTAAGAGAACATTTTTTCTAATGATAATATTTGCAATTCAATGTTCTAGGCATGTATGGGATATAAAAACTTTGCAGAAGTTTATTCAAGGTATAACCATATCTCATTTTAAAACAGTATGACATTTTAGCAGTAATACGCTGCAAAATCCTCCCAACGAAAAAACTAGTGCTACAGAAATATGCAATCAAAATTAATGCATATTAAAGAGATGACAATGATAACGCACCCATATAGAGAGTGTAATAGGCACACCTTCAACAACAAGGCGCTTTGTTAAATAAGAGGCTTGAACTGTTGCTTCCTGCTTGTCTGAGAAGATATTATTCACATACCGGAGCACAAGAGATGTTTTCCCAACTCGTCCTACAGCAATGGAGAAGTAGTATCACAACAGGAGTTAAGGGCACATGATTGTTTCAGGGAAAAAACATAATGGGCTGTACAGCTATACACAGAATCATATGGTCAAGCATGTGACCACGGGACAGTTTGTCCTGAATCCTAATTTTACATTACACCAATGACCAAGACAAACTAAAGTAAGGATCAATTAGTCAACTTGTTACCAAACTACTTAGCTTGTTATCAACCAGCATACAGCACTAAAGGGCTTACAAAATAAGCATTATCATTTGGCATATAGCAGATACTCCTACCAATTATAGACCAGAAACATGTCAGCTTTCGTGCTTACCTATTTGTCTAGTGATGCCACAAAGATCACATAGTTGTATACCTCATCAGTATAGTAACCTTGCTGCCTTATGTTTCTCAGTGAGAATACCTATTTCCCATAGTACTGGAGAGAGACCAAACCCTAGCTAGACTTGAGCAATCATGAAAACCCAAAGGGAGTAATAAAATTGATATGATGGGCACAATTCGATCAGATTTCGCTGTGAACCACATTTCCGCAAGTACCCTAGAGGCCTAGACTAAAGGATGTGGAACTCAGCGGAATGCTCACGATTCTGGCAAAGGGGCAGGGACGGGTTCGGGGTTGGGGATCGGAAGGGAGCCATACCGTCACCAAGTAGGACGAGCTTGAAGGAGATGCCGGGCGGCCTCGAGCCCATCGGCGGCAGCGAGGCGCCGGCTACTCGGCTTCCAGTAGCTGTGGAAGGCACCAGAAACTTCCAGATCGCCCTCAGCTACGGCCCGTGCAGCGAAGACGGAACCGGGAGACGCCGAGACGGGGAGGAAGGAATCGTGTGGGGGATGCAAGCTGAGTAGCTGACTTGCCCATTGGCATCGTTTGTGTTTGACGAAATGTGGGACTGCAGGCCCAGTCGTCCATAAAGGCCCATAAGTGGCACAATGGGCTCGAATGGTTCGGGCGGTTTAGGGAAAACGGAAAACAACTATGGCGCGGTGTTAAAAGAATCAAACCATGGCGACTTTTCTTAAAAAAACATGTCGGGTTTTCTTTTTTTTTTTTGCGGGCATCATGTCGGGTTTTCTTAAAAAAAAAAACAACATGGCTCCTGTCAATAACCTCACACTCACAACTCACAAGCATCGGGAATATCTAAGATACCAAGTTGCCAAGGACTTTGAAACGTGCAACCTCAATTTCTGCACAAGTATACCTCCGTGCAAAAGTCCTCCAAAGCGTAGAGGTCACAACAATATACGACACCTGCCCCCAATTTTTACATAGAGACCCCCGATGGTAGAGTAGGAAGGAGACATGAAAACCATGCCGAAAGGCGACGGTGTTCTCGGAATTGTCTCTACATCCAGCATAGCTTTCACCAGCTCCCTAACTCACCATTGCCAAATTTAGCGACATACTCCGAGCATGAGCGCTCTTGCTACCCACAACCTAATTTAAAATATTAAGTCAACATAAATGGGCCAAGTGTTGACTTGACCCAGTCCAGAAAGGCGCAATCCTCAAGTTTTGTGATTCTGTCAAGTGTCAACCTGTCAAATACGCTTGGCCCAGTCAAGCTTCTTCTTTGGCGTTCTGTTCAGCTTCCAGCGCCACCACACACACCAGTCCGCCGCTTCAACCGGACCGGGTTGCTTCTGCTGCTCTGCAGAGCAAGACTCCACGATCAGAGACTGAGGAGACCTCAACGCTGCTGTTCAGGTATCTCTCTCTTCTGCACTCCTTTGCTGATAACCACTCCTGCGGCCAAATCCAAGAACATTCCTGAACTTTTCTCTTGGCGACCTGTGAATTATTTACAGTTTACAAATTATACACTGTTAGAAAGAAAGAAACAGCGCTATAGTATAATGTGCACTTTTCTTGACCCAAGGTACTACAGCAGACAGAGTCTTTGGATTCTTCCATGGTCGTCCAATCAGTCATCTTGCCTACTTCCATTGAACTCTGCGTATGACGTCTTCACTCTCCAGCTAATCGTTACTAATTCCCACAAATAAATCCATCTTTTGCCCACCCACTTTTCTACTGCCGGAAATGGAAGCCGCCGTCTGCCATGATCAAGGTCACCCCGCTGCTTCCGCAGCGATCAATGGCGACCTGGAGGTTAAGCTTGCCACAGAGCGCAACAATGGCACCGCCACCGCAGCCATTCCCGTGGTGGAGGAACAGGCCGAGGAACAGACGGACGGCGGGTGGACACGTGGGCGCCTCGTGCGGAGGCTCCACCCGGCGCCCGTGGCCCGCGCGTGCTGGCGCTGGCTGAAGCACCCGGCGCACGTCGCCCTGGTCGCGTGGGCGCTCTGCGTGGCGGCGGCGGGCTCCATGCTGGGCCTCCTCCTCACCGGCACGCTCGACAGCGCCATCCCCAAACGGTCCGTCCGCTACCGGTGGGTCGAGATCACCAACCAGGTGCTCAACGCGCTCTTCACGCTCATGAGCATCTACCAGCACCCCTCGCTGTTCCACCACGCCGCCATGCTGCTCCGGTGGCGCCCCAGAGACGCCGAGGAGCTCAGGGAGGCCTACTGCCGGAAGGGCGCGCGCCGCGGCGGCGGCGAGCGGGCCCACATGTCCGTGGTGGTCGCGCTCCTCCACGCCGCCTGCTTCGCGCAGTACGCCACGTGCGCGCTCTACTGGGGCTACTCCCGCAAGGCCCGCCCCGAAGCTGTCGAGACCTTCCTCGTCGTGCTCGGCACCGCCGCGCCGGTGATCGCCGGACTGTACACCTACTTCAGCCCGCTTGGGAAGAAACACGGTGGGGACCCGAGCGTCGTGCACGAAGACCCGAAGCCGGACGACCGTTCCTCTGCTGAGGTGTTGGCGGGCAGCGTGGGGACTGTGGAGTGGGCCGGAGGGATGCTCGACGTCGGCGAGGACCCGACGGCGTGGTGGCTGTCGTGTTTCTGCACCTTCTGCGTGTTCGGGTGGAACATGGAGCGGCTGGGGCTCGGGAACGCGCGGGTGCACACGGTCATGTTCGCGCTGCTCTGCTTCGCGCCGGTGTGGGTGCTCAACGTCGCCGCGACCAACATCAAGAACGAGGTCGTCGCGGACGCGGTTGGCGCGGCGGGGGTCGTGCTCTGCGCGCTCGGCTTGCTCTACGGCGGCTTCTGGCGCGCCAGGATGCGGCGGAGATACGGGCTCCCAGACGGAAGCGATGGCACCTTCTCGCCGTGGCTTGTGGATTACCTCCGGTGGTTGTTCTGCTGGAGCTGCGCGCTGGCGCAGGAGGTGCGCACGGCGGACGTCCTCCTCGACGTCGAGGCCGGTAGCCTCGACCGGAGGGGAGACTCCAGGGGAGGGCGAGTTGTTGTTGATGTCATCGCCTTGCAAATGCAACCTTTGCCGAGGGAGAACGGAGTCAAGTCGCCTCGTCAGGGAGGGTCTTCTCGTGTTGAGGCAGCATACTACCCTGTTCGGATGGAGAATTACTCGGCTTCCCGAGGCGACGAGTCGCCATTGCTGCGGGAGGAGCAGAGGAGTATTACTTCTTCTTCATCTCCGGAAGAAATGACGGCACCTGTGCCGCTATCGATGCCCCAAGGAGAACGTGGACGAGGTCAGTGACAGAGTAGCAATCTTTCTGCGCTCTCTTGGAATGCAAATATGTTTGTACAGACTACAGAGTGGTCCCTCGTGGAATTGTGGTGTTTTTGCTCGAATCTTCGAAGTTAAACAAAAGTTCTGTGATTTTCAGCTTCGAATCAATGAACAAAGAAGAACAATATATTCATTTTCATTCGAATACATATTGTGGAAGAATTAGTGGATTGGGAGAAATGGGCAGGCTCCATCGTCCCTTTAATGCAATTGACATCTATATCATGTGCAATGTATGTGAAGGGAGAAGTCGGCGGATCTACCAACGTTAAAAGCATGGCGATCTACAGGGTCATCATCTAAACTGAGAAGGACATTAATCAAAGGCGATGGACCTTCACGACGCATATCCATCAGTTGCTTTCGTTTGTGACCTAGCCAATGTTGGCTTGGGAAGCTGGTGTGACCTACCTTAAGACGGTAGAGCTTGCTCTCTTGTTCACTATGTATCATTTTTGAGGAAAAAAAAATACATCTTCATGTAAACTAATTGAGATTTGGTTTATCTATGAATCACTTGTCGTAACTGTTGGATCCATATCCAACAGTTTAGTTTCCTCCCCTTTCTCTCTCTCCCTATCTCTCCACCTTCGTCTTCCTCCAACCTTTTTCTTCCTGCAATCGCCTCCCACCCGTTGCTGCCCAGCCTCTCCCCCACCCCACCGCCTCACACCGCTGCCGCTATCGCCTCCCGCCATCGTTGCCTCCGCCTCAACCTGGCCCAACCCCTGCCTCCACCACCCGACCAGCCGCGCGCCCCGCGCGCTGCTACGCATCTCCTCATGTTTGCTTCCTCCACCAGGCTAGACTACCACGGTCAGACCTCTCTCTAAAGCCAGCGGTGAGCAACCGCCTCATGGTAACCCTGAAACCCTAACCCAAAGCCCTAATCTTGTGGTAGTAGGAGAAGAATTGGAGGATGGATGAAAGAAAATTTTTGAAAATCTGACTATATGTGATTTGGCAGGTGTTTTAAATATATTTTGCATTTTCTCGAAAGTTTAGGACTATGGACGGTGTTTTCCAAATAAATTCTACATAAACCCATCAACATGCTGATAAATTAATAAATTATCTCCACCAACCATCAGGACACACATCACACGAGCATCACATAATTTCATTTTTACTTTTTTGACTAGGTCCGTGCCTGTGCGTTGCTACGGGTCGGAAAAAATTTCCATTGCTACGTACATGGTGTTGAGCTTAGCAATATATTGTTCTGAGGCACATTGCAATCCATAATCATCGAAAGGCAAAATAATGTAAAAGCAAGAACGAACAATGTGCATGAGAATAGATAATTTTAAAAAAAATAGCTCACAGAAATAATATTCATCCATTTCACTTTCAAAATTCATGATTGGAAACTTGTACAACATATATATAATGCCAATTTGTTATAAGCCCCCACCTTTCTTATTTTGTTTATTCCACTCTTCCGGAGACATTGATAAATTTTACATTGTTTCATTTTCCTACTTACATTCAGTCCTGAGGTGGATTAATTTTGACCACCTATGATAGATTGTCACCTAAACATTGGAATCGAGACAGCAATTAGGATACTTGATTTTAACAGCTATTGTAACATTGTTTCCAGTTGCAGTGCAATATATACTCCCACACATAAGCACAAAACTTTGGTGTCCCCATTCAAATACCTGATAATGGGAAGGAACGGTTGTCGTTGTCAACATCACAGGGCTGGATCTTATCATTGTTTTTATCCAGATCCACTCTTTCCTTGTTTGCTGCGGCGTCTCCATCTGCAATTTAATTGCAAAGAGTATATAATATAACAATCGAATGGTATTGAACTCACAATACAAATGGTTTTCTGCATCATCTTTCTTTCTCTGACAGGATTTACGATGCTTCTTATTTCTTTCAAACCTATGTTCGAGAGACATTGATGCATATCGAACTCTTTCCCTTTCCCTCTTATCTTCAGACATAATAAGATATGCAAGTATTACTACTGGGTACCGGTACTGCCATAATCCAATGAGGCTTTAGTTAAAAATCCCTATCTCTTCCAGTACAGAAGGATGATCAGAATTAAGATGAAGAAAAAATCATGATTAAAAAACCATTCCTGCTACCCTAATATATAGTTGTGACTAATTAGGAATAACAAAGCAATGCTTAAAAGATCATTCCTGCTACCCGAATATATAATTTAATTAATTAAACATTCACAGGATTGGTTAACTATGTAAACAAAATATAACTAATTAGAATAAGAAAATCATTCACATTAGTGGCTAACAACAAATCTTTGTTCCCCGATTAGTAACAGAGGAAAAGTAATCTTGAAGCATAGATGCCTCTAAATAAATATTATATGCCACTTAGCACGATCATAGTACTATATGTAACTGAGACAATATCTTTGCTTTGCACGTTATTTTTTTTAAAGAGTTTCACAAGTTCATTTTTCACATTAGCATAACAGCTTAGCGACATACATCAAGGATGAGAACAATTTGGTGCTGGCCTGTTTTTGTTATACTTGCTACCTAGGCTTCAGGAGGTCGTGCGATGTGAAAGCATCCCTGTTTTTTTCTCAATGGGCCACTTTGCACTTAGTTAGGACCAGTTTTGAATAGCCAGTATCCTGAAACCATAATCGATTGTTCATTAATCAGAACATAGTTCACACTTTAGCTAATTAAGGATGCTGAAACATTCCTTAATTATCGGTTCATATTCTTGGACTACACCCTGTTTTGAAGGATCCATTTTAAAACAGTGGCAGAGTCTACTGAAATATGTATGTTTTATAGCTGCTCATTATGGTACAGATAAACTAATCAATCAGAATAAATAAAAAGGGACAGTATATGGAGGTTTATAATGTCAAATAAATACCAAAGAACAGTGCAGGGGATAATGCAACAAAATTGTTGTCATTTCTAGGATGACATGGCATCACAAGACAAATATAGCTATGTCGGCATCGATGCTAAAAGAATACAATACCAATGTAAATGAAATTGTCAACAAAAAATAAATATTGTACAGAATATAGTGGGTGAAGCGAAGGGTTCTGAGTAGTACATGATCTTTAATCTCTGTGACTTCAATTCCCCTTGTTCAGCTACAGAGATTGACGGATATATATATTACATCATCCTATATGTTTCTTCTCTATCTCTTGCCTTTTATTGCAAAGTTGTTCTTAACAATCAGCATTTGGAAAAGAGACCTTGGAACAAAGATGGGTTGAACTTAAACACGACAAATATTATGGAAGATATAATCCAACTGTTGCAAAGTGGAGACCTAATTCCAAAGTCCAAAATAAAAAAAAAAACAAAAACATAAACGGAACGAAATTGATCAGAACAGAAGAAGAAGATTACATACCAGGCAATGAAGTAGAATCGACGTAGAGGTAGGGTATTGCCACAATGAAGTAGAATTGACGTAGAGGTAGGGTATTGCCGACGCCGACTGATCCAATACACGCGGTTGTCGTCAGGCCGTCAGGGACCGTGTCCAGATCAGCGAGGTTCGGGATGAAGCACTGCAGCAACCTCAACGGCGGCGTAGCTGCGGCCTGGAGTAGGACGAAGCGGTGGTGGAACGGCACCGAACACCATGGCCTCAAGCTGGTCTTAGCTCCCGACTCGTGGCGTGCATGTTGCCATGGAACTGGCACCCGATCCGTCGACGCGGACGGCAGGCTGATCCGCCAGCGCCCAGATCCACGTCCAGGTGTGGTGCGGCGATTTGGGTGTGAGCGATGGCGGTGGGAGAGAGGCAGGCAAGGAGGGAGATCCCCTTGTCCTCCTGCGGGAGATTGTTCAGTCCCACGGTGCCGCTCCACGCCCCCACTCCTCCTCGCCTCCATCGCCGAATGCCGGGGATTGGTTCTTAGGCCAGCTCTGGGGCACGAAGGAGGCGGCCTCGGCTGACGGAGATGTCACCAGTAGTGGGAGGGCGCGAAGGGGCGAGGAGGAGGGGCCAGAGAGGACACAATCTACACGAGGAAGGAGAGGATCTGGTAGGCCAGGGAAGAGTAGTGCACGGTGGCGAGGAGCACAACGGCTGCGGCGGCGGAGAAGGCAACGGGACCGGTGATGACGACCCCGCGCGAAGGAAGGCTTCAGGCGGCGTCGTTTGTCGTCGGCGCGCAACGGAAGGTCGCGACGGGGAAGACCAGGAAGGCCTGCGCAGAAGGGCGAAACTCGGGTGACGTATGACGAAAAAACGGAGGACGCGCGTGACGACGGACGACGAAAGTGACACCAAAACTTGTCTCCCTTACGTTCTTCTTAGGAGTAGAGATTTCATCAATGTCCCTGTAAATACATTGGAAACTCAAGGCAGATGCGCCAGCTCAGACCTCGGACTCACAAGCATATATGGCAATGATGATTCGCATCTGATGACACATCAGATGGCAAGCACGAGGCCAGGGAGGTTCCTGCGAGCCCCGTCGGGCAGCCGGCTCTGCCACACCTGCTTCGACTGCGACTGCGAGCACAGCGCCTTCGCCTTCTCCTTCTCCGCCGCGCCGCCGCCGTCGACCTTCCTCACGACGAGCGCGGTGTTGCAGTACTCGCGCACCTCGGTGACGCGGCCGCGTGGGCCCACGGTCCACGCGTGCACCCAGTACAGCGCCCCCGTCGCGTCCGTGCCCTCGGCCAGCACCGTCGCCCCGAACGCGTCCAGCGACCGGATCTTGAACGGGAGACCGGCGCCACCTCCGGCGCCGGTGAGGAGGCGCATGAGCACCAGGTGCTGGTGCGCGCGCGGGCCGTGGAACCACCAGTCCACGTCGGGGTTCAGCAGCAGGCGCGCGGCGTCTACGTCACCGCGCTCGAGCGAGCGGTACAGCTCCTCCACCACCGCCTTGCTGCTGACGGCCGCCGCCTCGCCGTCGTCAAGCAGGCACAGGCCGGCATCGCCATCCACGACGTCGGGCTTGTCGCTAGCCGCCAGCTCGGTCGGTGGAGTGGAGTGAGCACAAGGCTCGGGAGGGGGAGGAGGGTGGAAGATGTGAAGGCTTGGGTAATGGAGTGTGCTAGAGCAGAGGCCGGCAGCTCCTTATATAGAAGACCTTGGTCCTTGGGTAGCCGCTAGCTGCTGTGCTGGCTTTGGCTTGTCAGGTGCATGTGATTCCAAAAGCATGGGGTTTCTTTTTTGCGGCACAAGCAATTAGTAGTGCGCTTCAGTTGCAGGTATATACCTTGTTGCTGCAAGTTAAGTATATTAGATCAGCTGCTTTTTTGACAAATGGATTGAGCAACTTACGTGGCCTCAACGACCTCTATGCTTATGTTATTTGCACATGGATTTTCCTTTTCTGTTTATACGCATGGTAGTTGAAGACGCTATGGTAATAATTTTGATCCGCCTGAATTTTCTCGTTTTTCAATCACCTAGAAGGCTAGAACTACAAGTCTAAAACCGGCGTATGACTGAAAATTTTCCTGAGTTGTTTTTTTCTTGATGCAATGTTTCAGAAAAGCGGCTTATTAATAGAAAACAGAAAAATCAATTTAAGTATTTACTAATCCATCATCCCCTACTTTTGCACAAGCAAGTATTCGATCTTTAAGGGTTGCATTTTTTTTATATATTTAATTAGAATCTTATCTGAGCTATGTGGTTGACATAAAAACCTATATGCTCATCTAGATAAAAACTTAGCTGAGTATTTCTCACTTCTTGCATACATACATATGTGGTCAACATGATGATGCACGTCATGTGCATATGTACAATGTTTTTTTTATAATAACAATTGAAACATCGAGTACTTTGTAAGACTATATATATGAGTATTTAGTGTTTGTTTTTATATTGCCCGAGGTAGGTAATAATTTGTACATTTATAGGGGCTGAGTGATGCAAATTTGAAATGTTACTTTATATTATTATTTTTTTATAATATCATAGGTGCATAATTTATGTGAAGGTTGTGGGGTTATGTTGAGATCGTTTTAATGTAGGAGTAGGCATGGTTAATGGAGAAAAATATTTATGTAGTTAGTTTCTACTATTTTTATAATGGTAAAGGTGGGTAATATTTTAGAAATAATAAAATCAATGGTTCTTATTTTAGTAATGATCATAGTTTATAGAATCGATGGCTCAATGTTCCTAGGAGTTTTCTTTTTGAATTTATTTGTGTTTATATAGATATTTAGATGATTAACGTGGAGGCTTGAAAATATCTCTTTAAGTAGTACTTCCTCCGTATTGAAATAGTTATTACTACTGATTTTTGTTCATAACTTTAGAACATTTGTCTAATTTTAAAATTATGTTAAGTATCATTTATTTTGTTTGCGGCTTATTTTATTATTAAATATATTTTAAATATGACTTATCTTTCCTAAAATGTGCAAAAAAATTTGAAGATAACATAGAGTCAAACATATTGTGAAAGAGTCAACAATGATAAATATTTCACATTAAGAGAGAGTAGTAAGATAATATGTTTTAATTATACACTACTTAGGTAAATAACAAAAATTGGATTCAGCATAGTTTCTATCAAACTTGACAAGTAAATGGATTGATGGAGGGACTATTATTTCAACCGGCTAATATCATATGGTGCATATATTTGATACTTTTGTGTAAAAATTCTAATTTGCATCAATACAATATTATCGAAAGCAATGATGCAATGAGTCCAAATGTGGTGCGCGGGACAGAAAATATATATACCAGATGTTCAGAAATGGCTAATAGTGACATGTTTTATTTCAGTACTAAAAACCTTAGTCAATTCCGACCTGTGTTTCCTACCTGCTTCACGGCATTACCAAAGAGTGGGTCCTCGAATTTGGACGCTGCCTAAAATTCCAAACTGACCTGATTCCACTAGGAATCTGCTGCCTGGATCGGAGAAAGGAACTTGTTGGCAAACGAATTTTCTTTTTGTTACCGCTGTCCTGTCGTTTGCACGTATGCGATTGCATTGCAATATGCCAAAACGAATACGACATTGCAGTCCAAAGGAGCAAAGAAAAAAATGCCCATCTTATTGCTTTTGGCAAAAGTTAAGGAATGCATCATCCGTACCAAGATCAATCGGTGAAGGCTGTGTTTGGTGATGAAGATCAACACGGAAAGACAATATCCGGCCTGAGTAGTGTCAGTTAGCCTGTAGCGCACTGCTGTTCCCCTCCGGCTGCATCGGTGGATCACTCGTCGGTTTCTGCAATGCTTTATCTGCGTCATTGCGTCTCAAATTGACTCGTCTGGTTTATCTGCTATCTGCTTGGGCTGAACGAAAGGTATCAGTGTTTTTTTCTAGGTCAAGCATTACTTGAAACCGTTTTTTCTAATTTCCCTGAGGTCAAACACTACTTGAAACCTAATTTGCTCTATTTCTGCTGTCGGTAATTTCTATTCATGTCGTTAATTTTGACCCGACTGGGGTATTTAAGTTTCCCGTAGTGAAGTGAAGGCTAGCTCATTCATTAACACAAAACATTAAGATACCATCACAATGTCTTAGAGGTGCAACCAGGAACACAGCCGAAACTTCAAGAAATCAACACCTCACTAGCTTTAACCAGAAGATGAGCTACTTCATTACCACTACGGCTAAGTAAAACATATATACCTTTTTCAGTGTACTGAAACATCAATTGAGACAATACCGGCTAAGTGTGTGATATCAACAACAATGGGACCATGGCCCATGTAGAGCGATCCCTATCATGAGCATTCATTTTATGGATCGGTGACATGCATGCAATCAAATTGCAAGATTATCTTGTGGAAACTTTCATCCAGCAAGAGAGGCAAAACATATGGAAGAGCTAGTGCATCTGCAACTTCTAATTTGTTAGTAATACCATGAAAAGACCGATCGGTTAATAGTGTTTGATGCAGCTTCATAAAATGGTTTACAGAAGTTGGTTCACGTGATGATGTTTGGGTTCTCTTGACTGCGGAAACATTAGCTTGAACGAAGCCTTATTATGGCCTTGTTTAGTTGGAGGGTGTAAATTTGGTGAGAGTTGGCAAAATGTCACATCCATCCTTTTGACACTAATTTAGAGTACTAAATAGTATAGACTAATTGTAAAACTAATTACAAAGATGGACTCTACATCGCAAGACAAATCTATTAAGCCTAATATGTGCCGTCATTAGCGCATTTTTAATAACGGGTTACTGTAGCATGACAATGTCTAATAACAAATTAATTAGGCTTAATAGATTCGTCTCACGATGTGGAGTCCATCTATGTTATTAGTTTTTTTACACCTATATTTAATACTCCTAATTAGTGTCAAACATTCGATGGTACAAGTTGGCAAAATAAGTTGGCGAAAATTAGCGATCTAAACAAGGCCATGTCAACTCTCTGTTTGAAAACATGTGAGGTTTTGGCAAATTATAGGTGCCAAATTAAAGTGATAACAAGGTTTAGAAGCGTGCCACGTCTAGGTTGTCTCTAGTGTAGAAAGCTAAATTACGAGTGTGTTGCTTTTATATGTTTCTCAAAAATTGTGTGCCAGCGACTCCCAAATTCAGACCTTCTGCATGGCTTCATACCGCAAGTCATGTGCACTATCTTTTTCAAGGAGATGGTAAGATATACTTGAAAATCCCTTCACAACTTAATGAGCCTGCTCTTGATCTTTCAGTTCTTATGCTATCTTGTGTTATAATTGGTGATATGTTTGGATACCTCTTGACATGGACTGTAAAAATGCTCTATTATATAGTTTGCTGGCTTCCTTAATCCTTATTGATAGTGCGGTGTCACTTTCCCCATTCTCATCCAAGAACTCACAGAAGCTACTTTACACCAACTTATCATATATAGCATATCCATCTTCTTATATGCTCACAGTTTCATATAATGCCTGTGACATAATAAGAAAGCTTTTACCTCTAGCATGCCATTTTTTAGATGCCAATTTTTCCATTGGATTAATTTGATGGAAAAATTGGGAGGTAAATTAATCCGATGATTATGGATCGACGGGCCCCGGCGGCCAGCAGATGGCGCAGCCGTAAGCTCTTAAAGCCTCTGTGGCAGGTAGTGAAGCTCGAACCTCCGCCCTGCATCAGATCAGGTCGGCCGGGCCAGGAAGCAGCGCCGCCCATCGAGCGCATCACCGGCCTGAAGAAGCACTGCGGAGCGATACGGCATGATGAATAAACGTGTGTACATGCACCAGAGCATGCAAGGCGACAATCCAGGGGATTCTCGATTTGCTCTAACTAATTACACGCTGAGATAGGATGAAAAGTTCTCCGACCGCAGCCTGCATGACAAATTAGGAAGTAAAATCTTCACCGTGAGCGTGAGGTAGTAAAAGCTTCACGGTCACGGATGGTGCAAGTTGAGGAAGTAAAAGCTTCACCGTGAGGAAGTAAAAATTTACTTCTATATGAAATATGGGGCATTTTGCAATAACTTAAGCCTAATACAAGAGTTCGTGCATTTACTATGAGCTGGGAGTAAATTGTACATCTTCTTTCCGTATATTTCTAATTAAAATTTACTTCCTAGCACTGCTAGTATTTATATCTAATATATGTGTCATACACAAAGTTACTACTAATTGACACTGTTGTGACACGGATTTTCGAATCATAAATAGCGTGATGTATTCAGCTATTCTTAGATTACATACCCCGTACAATTACTGTTGACCCATTATTTATAGGGGTCAACCTCGTGTATTTACATGTCCGTTACTTCCTACCAAAATTCTATGAACTAATTTAGTTCCAGATGACGGTTGCTTCCCACCAACTCGGAGTTTGACCTCGTCCCCAAAATGGCTTCGAGTGTCGAGTCGCCTCTTCCTAACTTCGTTGGTCGGCTTCGAGCTTCAGCAGGCCAGGCATCTTCTCCCTTGAAGCCAATCTTGTTCCACTAAACAACTTAGCCTCGAATCGGCTATCTTCTCCCTTGAGGCCAATCTTGTTTCTCTAAACAACTTAGCCTCGAATCGGTCATCTTCTCCCTCGAAGCCAATCTTGTTCCTCTAAACAACTTAGCCTCGAATCAACTATCTTCTCCCTCGAAGCCAATCTTGTTTCTCTAAACAACTTAACTTCGAATCCTAGCTTTGAATGATGCTTCCCCAACAGTAGCCCCTCAGTTATTTGGTCTTGGCCGGTACAACAAGACCTAATAGCTAAGGACAAAACATGTAGTAGATCACTACTAGAGTTATCACTTTACTAGACGTTCTGGTTTCATCGTTGAAAGGGAAAAAAACGTCGTCCTAGGTGTCTTTTGACGAATTAGCAATGAAATTGTGTTCGTCACCTAATGAGCGACAAGAAAAGTCCAAAACAACGTAACGAGCGAAAACATTGCAAAAGAGGTTTCTTCAGCGACGAAAAACTCTTCGGCACTAGCAGTTGCCGTGCCGCTATCCACGTCCCGTTTGTGACATTAACGGGACGTTAGCGCAGACGTGCCGGTAGCACCATGAACGTCCCGTTAGGCTACGTGTTCCTTTTCAATCAGTCCACGTGTCATCCTGTGATTAATTCGCATTCCATTTTTCCATTGGTCCACGTGGCTTCTAGGGCAGGGACACATGTCAGCTTTCGTTTAGTTCACGTGTCACCCTAACACTGGTTAGCGAACCATTTTCCCATTGGTACACGTGTTCTCTTCTCATAAATCCATGTGTCTGTTTTCACTTGGTCCTCGTGCCTTTTCCAGATTGGTCCACGTGGCGTTGGCACCGATACACGTGTCCGTTTTCAATTGGTCCATGTGTCATCCTCTAACTGGTTAACTCTCCTTTTTCCCAATGGACCACGTGTCCTTTTCTAATTCACCCATGTGTCCCTTAGCGCCAGTGTACATGTAGGGGAAGACGATCTTGTGTGGCAGTAGTCGAAGACGTGGAAGCAGGGGCGGTCCGGCGGAGTCGTCGACGATGAAGAAGCTTCGTGGCTGGTGGGCTCGGCGATCGGGAATAGATCCAGTGCGGCGGTAGTCATGGATGGGGAAGCAGACCCGGTCTTTCGGCAGTGGTCAACGCGAAAGAAGACATGGTGCAGCGGTTGTGGCCAACGGGGGTGTAGCTCCGCATATTGGCGAGGTCAAATCTTCAGTGGGGTGGACTACGGTGGAGCAGTGGGGGGAGAGGAATGGGAGGAATGAGGGGAATACGGAGAGATGGAGGTGGAGCAGTGGAGCAAAGGGATAAAAGTCTGGAGCACGGAGAAACATTGACAACAATGCCCTTGATGTTACGGGTGGGGTCGTGGGAGGAATTGGGAAGTAAAAATTTTGCATGAGAGTACAAGGGGCATTTCGGATGAAATGTTTTCGATTCAAGCGGAGGACTTGCCACATGAGGTTTGGTTTGAAATGTTTTCGCCTAAGGCAGGACAACGAATATTCAATTAATTGTTGTCGCCTAATATTCAGCCAACACTGGCTGGGGGTGAGGGGAAAATTCTTGACTGTTGGCTAGGACTATTAAATGCATACAATAGTGATGAAATTAGTATTGCTGGATAATCACTACTCCTACATATTTATCAGAAAATATATTTATCACTACTCCTGAAATCTACTTCAACGCATACCCAACTCCCATGGAAAAAAGTGCTACAGCGAACAGGAAAAAGAACTTCATAGCTTGGGTCAATCTATCCACCTTTGCTTCCAATTGGTTGCTACCAATAACAAAAGCACCTGATGCAGGGCTCCCAGCAACAAGAATCTGCAGCTTTGACTGTACCTATTGAATCTTTTCTTCTTCCTCAACAAACACCTGGACCTTCTTGGCTTGCACCAAATCATTGAAGTATCCCCTCTGGAACTTGTAGTAGCCACACTTATCTGGATGAACAGCAAACCCTAGATTCAATCCAAGCCGAAATCTCAAACCAAAAAGACCATAGGTTAACCAAATCAAAGTTGAATGCACCCACCTAAGGAAAATTACGGCGGCATTTGACATAGACTCGATCAAAGTTCGCATTCTGCTTCTTGGACTAGGCCTCAAACACCCTGGCTCTCTTGCATTCAGGGCATTTGATCATGGGAAAGCCAATCTCCTCACTAACAAGATCTGACAGTTGGCTTCCAATGACAAAGCACTCTGCTCCTTGTGACATCCTTCCGCACCGTCGGCTATGGCGGGCGCCGGGCGGTGAGCAATATGGACGAGATTAGAGAAGCAGCAGCTAGGCAAGCCTGGATCTGGTCGAGCTGTAGTTGCGGCCAAAAGGATAAGGGCGGGGCAGAAAAGTCATTTCGCGTGGCATTTGGCGTGACACATCAACAACCTGGGATTAAAAAGGCATATGTGCCTAAGATGAAAAAGCATGACAATTACTAAAGTATCCCGAGTCTCTACCCTTCACCTACCTCTGGCCACTCATTAATGGTTAATGGTCTGTCAAACCTGTTTGGCTAATGGTCACTTATACCTGTTTCTTTGAAGTAGCGTAAAAATGTGAATCAGTTCCGATAAATTCTGACATGTTTGGCCGGACTTCCGTCACCCCTAGTCGCGAGACGTGGCAGCCACATAGACATGCCAGAGCCTCTGTGGACCCATGGTTCTAACGGCAAGATGACTCCCATCGATATCTTGATGGAATGCGGGCTCACAGACATGATTTGTAGGTGACACAACATTTGTTGATGAGATAAATGTTCTTTGTTGACGCTATTTTTAGTTTCATCGTTGTTCCGAAGCGGCCGAGGTGTGTCCCCTATTATCTACGATGAAACTTTTCATTTCATCGTAGTAGGGGTATCTTTAACGATAAGATTTTAGAACGTCAATAGTGAAACGTCAAGAGAAGTCCCTTTTATACTAGTGTTTAAGGGGAGCATGCAAGAAAGCAAGAACCTCAATTGTTGGAGAGATTAAAGATTGCAAGCTCGTGGGAGATTGTAAGAATTTGGTCCGAGAAAGGGAGAAAAGTGCCATTCGAGTAAGGGGGAGACTTATATCCAACAAGACCACATAAGGGGGATTTAGTAAAATTGGTAAGAGCAAGGTATGATCAACTCAAGTCTTTCATATGTTATTTCGACTGATATTTTCTACATATCTTGATATGCATATGTTCTTGCTCTTGCATAGTAATCCAAGCAAGTAGGTTTATTTACTTTCTATTATTTATCGCTTGTTTTGGTTGTGTTGTCATCAATCACCAAAATGGGGAGATTGTAAGGAAAATGGCCCTAGGCTATTGTTTGTGATTTTAGTGATTGGTTGACAACATAGTCATCGAACTAACATGTGTTCAAAGAAGTATCTGTAGATTTTTTAGGATGTGTTTTTAGCCATGCAAATGGTTAGAAATGTGCTCCTATTTTGAGGATGCCGTCAACTTTGGTATTCAACATTTTGTCATTTGAAGCCGTTTAGACCTCTGAATCTACACCGAAAGATCATGTTGTTCTGGGTTGTGGAAATGTCTTCGAGTTTGATTTGATCTCATGGAGAACTTTCCAAATCTTCGATTCCTTCATGCTTAAGTTTCCCAAGCCCAAGTGTTATTAAATGTGGACACTTAGAACCATGAGTTGGGCTATGAAACCCCACATGGTCCATTAGTGGATCAGTTGAGCTTCCTCCATTAGGCTTGATTCCTTTGGGTTTGTAGTTGGTTTTAGACATTGCACATAAATACTCCAAATTAGGTGTTTTCCTGCAAAAATATAACATGCTCCAGAACACAACACATATACGCAAATGGGGTTATTTCAAGTACCAAGTGGCGGGTTAGTATATGAATTAGTCCAAAAACTTAACTTAAATGGCACTAAAAGTATACCTCTAAGGAGCGACCTTGGTCGTCCTCGAGTAAGTCCAAGAGCTTTGCTTAATAAGGAAATCAGCTTTGCCCTTCAATATATTCCCTACACTTAGTCATGCATAACAAGACACATTGCTCTCTCAAGTGTTTAGCATTTAAGTTTAAGTTGTGACTGGCTACTTTTTCATTATGGAAGATAGACTAGCAATAAAGAACAAGCCAAAATAAGAAATGAATGCAATGCTCTCAAACTC
Source organism: Digitaria exilis (assembly GCA_015342445.1). Lineage (NCBI taxonomy): Eukaryota > Viridiplantae > Streptophyta > Magnoliopsida > Poales > Poaceae > Digitaria > Digitaria exilis. The sequence goes on from JACEFO010002656.1 coordinate 709,909, forward strand.
AAGTCAACTTCAAATCTTTACCTTGTTCCATCATAAAGACCTTTTGAAAAAGATGCATATCAAACATAAGTAAGGTTCTCTTGCAAAAGGTCATGGAAACACTCATCTCATCAAGTTTCTCAAGCCTATACTAGATTGTTTACAACATATTCTACTTATATATGAAAATGGAAAGCTTATCTGGAGCTTGGTAGGTAAAAACAATCCTAGCGAAACTTATACTTGAATATTTTCAAACTAAGAGACAGATCTATTGGAATTCCCGAGAGTAGTCAAAAAGTCCATGAAAAATAATGTTGGAAAGGGAGAGAGATGGAACTAACGATTTTTAGATAGGTAGACATGTGCAAGTGGCAAATGGGTGATCCAGAGACACGTTATCGGATTGCAAATAGTTGGAAGATTGGAGTATGCATTTGTCTTTATGGTACTTAGGAGTTAAATGAAGCAAAAAGAAGCTAAGAGCATTTTATTCTCTCTTTTTTCTTCTTTTCTCCTTTTTTTATTTGTTGACATGCCTTGTGAGCATGTGGCATCCTTTTGGCATGCATCATTTATTTTATTATTTTTTTCTTCTCTCTTTTTTTCTTTTTTCTCCTTAGAACTTTCATAACATGATACTTACTCGGCGGAGGCAGGAGATATGCGAAGACTCCTCCCCACATGCCTGAACGATGCTCGTCCTCGAGCATAAAAGAGAGGTAAAAATATGACCACCGAGTTAAGTATAAACTCTATTATCTATCTAGTATTTTATTCCATACTCAAATTGGGTTGTGATCAAGGAGGTAATCACAAAAAGATATTTGAGTTTTTACGTGGATGCCTAGCAAAGTTTGTGAGATTTCCAATGTGAAAACCCACTATGCATAGACAAAGAGGCTAGCACTAAAACGTTACACAAAGGGATGACCAGCTTCTTAGTCTCATACCATAGAAAACAGTCCTAATCTAACTCATCAAAATACAAGTTTGGGATTAATATAAAGTTTTCATGATGAAAGAACATGTATGTATATGGCTTTGGTAGGTAGAACTTTGCAAGAGATTAAGAAATATAGATAGCATAGGAATTAATTTTCAATACAATAACACAAGGTGTAGTGTTATCGGTAAACTTAAATCAAAGAGCAACATAAATGTGTGGGTCCGGAATCTAGTCATTTAACCTCCACAAATAAAAGAGCCGGTGTTTAACCATTTAATTCCATTTAATAGAGAGCAAATAGTCAAGTCATATGGAGCATACTATAGGTAATGCAAGGCGGCAACTTCCATAATTTTTCGATAAGCAAAATCTATCATCGTGATGAGCACATTATGATAGTGACCATTAAAAACAAAACAAAACAAGGTTGTCCTCCTAGAAGCCATGTTATTAACTAGAGGGATATACAAAGATTTCTATCCTATGGTTGAAGGCATATATGTATATATACAAGCATATAGGAAGATGTGAACAAGAGAAGGTTGAGGAAGAGTTGCATCTTGTTGCCTTGATCTTCCTTCCACTTCTTCTTGTTGTCATTAGGTCTTGGTCCCCATTGTTCCATACTCCGTCATCACCATCTTCCTTGTCGTCACATTGTTGCCTCACCTTCCATGAATGTTTCTTATTTTTCCAGAACATAACATGTACTGATCCATTACTCCATTGCAATGTTCACAAAATTTCCTTTCCAACGAGTCATCATTCGCCTAAATCGGATTTCGAACAAAAGAGTTATGACATTTTTACTCGAGCACTGCAATCGGTCCTGACAAGTTTCAGCACGAGCAACGTCCCAAGTTTTTGCAATATCTCCTTACACAGGTCTTCAAATTTGGTGATCTCGGATGTGTTGGAACAAGAATCTAATGGAGCTCTTAAATATTAACATTTCCAATCTTTTACAGCTCTGAATACGTGCTCAAATCGATGAAAACAACAGCATCTCTCTCAAGTGACGTTGGCAATCTTGATTTCAATCTTGTGGTCTTGAACTCATGGGAGCACTCCGTCATGCCTGCAAAACAATTCAAGTGCACACACTACCCCCGGGGTGACAGTCGGGAGTAGAAACAAATGCCAACAAACCAACAATCCCTACGGTCCCAACTTGTGGCATAGCTAACTTAGCAAAAGAAAAAGAAAAGCCTAATGAGTGTATGTGTGTGCAAGTGTGAATGCAGTTGAAACTATACGGAGGCGGATGCAAAATGCAAATGCAAAGTCAGCATGAACAAATGCTAGCAAGGTTTAGAGATATGTTGTTTTTTAAATGGTATAGAAGGTTAGTCAAAGTTTTTAGTTATAATAGGGGTAGAAATCAATAGCTAATAAAAAATTGGATCAACCAATCAATCCTACCTCTATTGGCTTTTTTATGATATGGTTGGATGGGAGGCTTATGAAACAAAGTTTTTCACAAAAAAGTTATAAGATGCAACCTAAGCAAGCAAGGTGGAGAACAGAATGAGATACACATGAGGTGGGTAAACAAATATTATGAAACGAACGATATGACATGAAAAGGTGGTGGTCTAAAACAAAGAGAGTTAGCTTAAATTAACTAGCAACAAGTTTAGAATCAAGGGATGGTGACATGCCTCGTACGTATCTCTAAAACGTGTACAAAGAAAAAGACTCTAAACACTAATAGGCACACAAAAAGGGTCTACAAGTTTTCCAAAATCAAATAACAAAGTGCTGTCTCAATATCATTTAGAAAAAACAACATGATGTTGTGATTTTTATTAGAGCAATGGTACAATGCTACTTGATGTTCCTATTATAGAGCACAAAATAGTCCGCCATTTTAATATGTAAGCTAAATAAAAGATCGGGTTGCCTCCCGCAAAGCTCTTCATTTAAAGTCATAGAGCTCGACTTTCTCACATACCTTCAAAATGATGTGAAGTCATGGTCCTTCATGCTGTTCCATGCAGCTTTTATTCCACTTCTCATGTTAGACATGATCCATCACGCTCAATGGGGAACTTGCCCAATTATCTCTCACATCATCTTCGCCTCCTACTTCATTGTCCTTCATTGCTACTTCATCTTCCACGATTTTTCCTCTCCGTTCAGATTGCAAATTGTGCCTACCAACTGATCCAATGCAAAGTGCATAAAAGCTTCTTTCTAGAAAGTCCTCATTTTCCCAAATCGCATTCCAATCGAGGAAGTTATGGCCATTTTACTCCGGCGCTGCAATATGCCCTGTGCTGATTTTAGCACGTGCAACTCCGGTGTTCATGACATAGCTCCTCCCATGGGTCTTTAATTTCATAGATCATGGATGCGTTGGAACCGGGAATTTGATGGAGTTCATGCATATTCAAGTTTCTTGGATTGTAAATCGCTGGCCTTGTGCACAAAATCGATGAGACTAGCAGTGTCCATTCTTAAAACTTGGAGATGTTGATCATGGTTTCAAATTTCGGGCATGGCTTCTCTCCTCATCATTTGAGTTTTATGTCCTGCATGGTTAGTGAAATTCGGGACTTCTCCCGACATGTGCTCTTTTAATGTCATAAGCATGACAAAGCACAAAGCAAGATCGGGATTTGAAAAACTTATTGTAAACATACGCATCCCTAATCACAACCACAGTTAGATTGTAGTATCAAAGCATGTTGTAATTAAAAATAGCATATGTTTCTTACATAGCACTTAGATTTTCACTAGGCAAAGGTTCTTTAGGCATAAAATCAATGGGTTTAAGAACAAATATTTCCACTTTGTTATTCTCAAGAAATTAAGCTATAATCATGATCATCATAGGATAAAGGCATATAAATTGAATTTTCATTCATACTATCGGTTGAACATGAGTATTTCAAAATATTATCATCCAAATCAATAGTATATTGAGAGTTCAATGCGTACCTTGGCCTTGGTGTTATTTCATCATGAGCGATTTTTTTGTTCTTCCGACGGAGTCGAGAGCAAGTCAACCACAATAATTGGAGCTGGTTCTCCACAATATTGATGCAATTCTTTCTCGTGTTGATCAAAACCTTCTATGTTTTCAAATTTTTCCTCTTCCAAATATCCGTGTTGCGCCTCTGGCTCTTCGGTTGCTTCCATTAACTCCTTTCCTTGATCATCGAAGTTCCATTCTCCATAGCTTGTTGGAGAGGGTCCCTAGTAGTTCTACCATCTCCCATGATCAATTTAATGGTTGTAGGAGCTAACGGGTTTGTAATTGGTTTTGGACTTTGCACATAAATAATCCAAATTGGGTCGTTTTCCTGCAAAAATACAACATATATATGCAAATGTGGTTATTTCAAGTGCCAAGCGGCAGGTTAGTATATGAATGAGTCCAAAAACTCCACTTAAATGGCACTAAAAGTGTACCACTAAGGAGCGCCAACACTCTATACCAACTGAAGGCGGCGAGGAGCATCCGGGGAGAGACGAGCGGAGACCCACTTGTGTGTGTGGAAGTCCCATGATCACCCATGGAATTACTGGACAGGGAGTTTATGCTCTTGAGTGGGCACTCCCTTTAAGTGGGGCTCCAACAACGAGGATTAATGGAAAACTCGTGAGCATTCCGATACCTCGGTAAAAATCATCATGCCAGGAGTTTTTTCTTCTCTACCATTTACCTTTGCATTTTATACTTGCACTATATTCCGTATTTACCTTCCTAGACTTTCCATGCTAGTATAGGATTGGACCTAGGGTGCAAAACTTGTAGCAGTAGAGATAACAACACATAGAGAAAACCTAGAGCAAATTTAGGTAGAAATTAATCATATGTGCAATTGAAGCCCTACTTTTTAGAGACACCTAATTCATCCCCCCCCTCTTAGGGTGTGACGGTCCCTTCAGTGGGCCGATGGTCAAAGAGCCAGGTTAAGGATTCTCGAATAGTCAAAAGGCACATGTCGGTTTGATCGCGTCGTGACCAAAGGGGAAACCAAGTGTCCAGACAAGCTAGACTGTATCAAGTCAAGTCAGACCCAGTTTGGCTATTCATGTAATCTAAGTTACCGTGATCCGCCAGGACTCTTAGGTTCTAGGGTATAAATATGAGCCCTGAGGGGTTGTAAAAAATAGTACAAACCAGCAACAAACAAAACTCTTTACTCAAACTCCTTTTACTTTTCGGCGGCTTCGCCTTTCCTTTTTTATCTTTTTTTGTGGTAATTTCTTTTGAGTTGGATAAGGACGTCTCACTTTCGAGCGAGTTGGTTCTACTGCTGAGTTTTCGTTACTGAATTCTTCGAGCCTTGGTCTCGGGCGCATCGTTGTTTCCTCGTTCAAAGTCTTCGACAGCTATCGAGTAATATCTAGGCTTTAGCTTCTGGACGGATCGTTGTTGCTTCGTCTAGATTTATTCACAATTTACCGAATTTATCTAAGCTTTTATATCTGGGCACATCGTTGTTATGTTGTTTAAGTTTACTCAAAATTTATCAGTATTTGCTAGATTTGTAGGTTTTAACTATTATCTTGGTCGTAGTGTGTCTGATTAGTTGTTAATGCTATTTATTTATTTCGCATCTATATCTAGCTGATTATATCTACTACGGTCCTGAAGTGTTGTACGTATAGATCTGTTAAGAGGTGTACATTCGCATCCTTAACAGCTGTTGTACCTTTACCGATTTGATCCATAATTATCTTGCTTAAATTGCTAAATCTACTGTAAAACTGATTAAGATTTGTCTAAAATCCACATAATAAAGTTCACATTGCACGTTCGTAGCTTCTCGTTAACTTCGCACATATGGCTTTCCATTAGATCTGATGGGCTGAATCGGCTGTGCTAGGCCGATTCTTGTCCTTTTCTGCATCGACTGATGATAGTTGATATGACCTGCGAGATAAGCTCTCGTATTTGATGTTTGCATTGATTCCTTGTCAATTTAAAGGTCAAATTAACTATCATGCCCTGGTCATCAAGGTCAGCGGTTCCGGATAGTCCACAAGACTCTCGAGCCTGTTACTCAAAAGCGGTTTTAGCATCCACGTCAGCATCCTACCTAGGCCTGAGCATTTGTGGCCCGGCCCGGCCTGGCCTGTGGGCCCGGCCCGAGCCCGGTGGGTTTTGGCCCGCCCACGCCTCCTAATGGGATGGGCATGGGCAGCGAAAACCAAGCCCGAAAAAAATCCGGGCCGGCCCGAGCCCGCCCAAACGATTTATTTCATTTATATTTCAACTAAAAAAGAGCGGGAAGCCCGAGCCCGCCCACGGCCTGGCCCGAGCCCGGCCCAAAAACTAGGCCCGACCTTGCCCATGGGATGGGCGTGGGCACAAATTTTAGGCCCGAAACAAACCGGGCTTTTTGCCGGCCCGGCCCGAATTCGGCCTGGCTCGCAAAATGCTCAGGTCTAATCCTACCCCTTCCCTATGATGGGTCCACCGTCCGCATGTAAGCTCTTAAGGGGGTGTTTGTTTGCCTGCATGATCTTAGCCTGGCTCACATGTGTGAACCAGTCTGAGTGCGTGCAAATCCTCGTGTTTGGTTGTCTGCACGTGTCCAGCCTGGCTGAGAGGTGTTTGGTTATGTGTACGTATCATGTCGTATGAGATAAGATTAGAAAAAATAAGTGATTTAATAATATTTAATTTATAAAGTTGGGTTGTAATGATTTTCTTTTACATTTATAAATCTTAATTTAATTTAAAATATATTAATATTACTTAATATATGCTACTCATGTGCTTATACTGTCATCATTGAGCTAATGGTCAGCTCCCACCAGAAAAAGGGAGCCTTGGCCGGGGCCCATGTAGGCAACCAAACGCTCCCCAAATCTTAAGAGCAACTCCAGTCGGACCTCTATATGGGTCTCTATACTTTCTTTTAGTCTTCCAAATGGAAAAATCAACTCTAGCCGGGCCCCTAAATGGGCTACCATTTTGTGAAGGCCTCTAAATTTTGGTCTAGCCCCTTAGAATGGGAGGCACTCTATTTCCACCCGACATATGGGCCCCACTTTCTTTTCTCCTCTCTGGTTTGCTCGACTCGTCGCCGCCGCCGCCATCCCGCCTCACCGTCGCCGGAGATACTCGCCTCGCCGTCACCATGGCTGGATCCGCCCCTCTGGGGCACTGACGGCCGCCTTAGCTAGGGCACCACCTCCTCGCAGCTTCTCCGGTGACGAGCATCGTCCCTGGACGACTGCTCTGACCTCGGCATCAAGAAACGCCTTTCCAGGTCAGGTCTGCGCCGAGGCCACCGCCGCGGCACCCGGACGCAAAGAAGAAGCCCACCTTCCGTGCGCCTGCTGCGGCGTGCTGTGCATGATGGCGTGGCACCTGAAGCAGCATGAGAAGGGGCGGAAGCATGGGAACAAGGTGGCCTACCTCACCGGGGAGATGAACGTGCGGTGCCCGGTGTGCGACGTGCACCTCTCCGACGCGCTCAACGTCCAGCAGCACTACGCCGGGAAGCAGCACCTTTGGTGGCTCAAGGACGGAGGAGCCTGAGAATGCACGGCCGCATACCCGCATTCCACAACTCATAACACTAATCCCAAAGGATTGTATTTATATGCAATTATAGAGAACCAGACTAGTGGCCGGTACAGCCTAAAGGTTCTTGTGTATATTATGCGGTTATATGTTCGACTATATGTTATATATATTCCCTCCATTTCGATGCATCTAATCCTGAACCTTTGCACAACATTTTCAGAATTTTCAGATGTGCTTTAGTAAACTTCAGTGAACTATTGCAAGTTTCAGTAAACTTCATTCTCGAATGCAAGTCTATGTTTTAGAAGAGTAGAGATGCTCGAATCCAAGTTTAGTAATATAAACTTCAGAGGTCGGATCATATATTGCTGTGCTTATCTAAAATTTTAGTGTTTTAATCTGTCTCATGTTTTGGATCATATATTGTTGTGGACTGGAATTTTCACTCATGCAAACATGAATGCAGAGAGAATTTTTCCCTTCATGCAAGTTCAATTTCAGTTTGTCCGATTATATTACCTATAAATTGAGGTGGTCGAAATGAGCATATATGGAGGCTATGCATGAGTTCAGAAGTAATTCTGACCTTTTCCTTTATTTTTCTCTGGAATTTGTTGTGCCATGGATGTCTGGTGTCATCAGTGCATGAGCAAGTGTGCCACCAGTCCATTCATGTCGTTTTTAAGGGATCACTGTTAGGTAGAATCTGGAGATGTTGGACAGCAAACAGAGTTGCAGTGCTGCAGCCTGCAAGCTGATTTTCTTGTACATAGATGAACCTACAGATTTCAAGCTTGAACCATCTGTGTTGTTCTGAATTTTTTCAGATATGAAACAGTCATGGTCATTTTTCCCTTCATGGACAGATATCTGACATGTGCAGAACATGTTCAATATCATGCCTTGTTTAGATCGTCAACTTTCGCTAACTTATTTTGCCAACTTGTAACATCGAATGTTTGGACACTAATTAGGAGTATTAAACATAGGTGTAAAAAAAACTAATTACATAGATGGACTCCACATCGTGAGACGAATCTATTAAGCCTAATTAATTCGTCATTAGACATTGTCATGCTACAGTAACTCATCATTAAAAATGCGCTAATGACGGCACATATTAAGCTTAATAGATTCGTCTTGTGATGTAGAGTTCATCTGTGCAATTAGTTTTATAATTAGTCTAGATTTAGTACTCCTAATTAGTGTCAAAAGGATGGATGTGACATTTCGCCAACTTTCACCAACTTTAACTCTCCCATCTAAACAAGGCCTATGTTGCAAATCTGGAACCAGCAGAAATCTCACATTTGCAATTCTAGTATCTTTTGTTTGTCCTTTTTAGAAGATAATAAATAATTATTTATTGATTCCAGTTCTTTCATGTTGCATTACCATAACCATGTTCAGTTCACTACTACTGCATGGAGAACAATCTGTTCAAGCTAACTGAATGTCAGATTCTCTGAAAAAAATCTTGTCCTTGTTGGAAGATAATAAACAATTGTTTATTCAGTCCAGTTATTTCCTGTTGCATTACCATAACCATGTTCAGTTCACTACTACTGTATGGAGAACAATCTGTTCAAGCTAACTGAATGTCAGATTCTCTAAAAAAATCATGCGATTTGTAAACTGAAAGCCACATTGCCGTATGTTAAATGCAAGGAAACCATGGGAAGATCCAGATGTTCCCTATCCTTAGTATCGTCCGAGCGCGTGTCACCGTGCTCCAGGAAAAGATCGACGCCAAGACAAAGCTAGCAGCAGCCAAGAAGCAGGCCTCGCCGCCAACGCCGCCGGATAGTGCGGGCCGCATCGGGACTGCCTCCACACCCGCCGCCCTGCGGCTGCGAAGCTATCGACGCCCGTGTCGACAAGCTCCGCGCCGCTCTCGGCGGCGGCAATGGCCGGCAGTTGCCGCCGCTCCCACAAGTGTTCGCGGCCGGCCGGCACCTGGGCAGCGCCGAGGAGGTCCGCCGCTTGCATGAGGCGGGGGAGCTGTGCGTGGCTCGCGAGGGCTGCGACGTCGCCGGCAGGCGACGTCGAGGGTGGGCGTCTGGCGGCGGCGAGATTTGGATTCCTTCACTGACAGGTGGGTCTCACTAGGCATATCGATTTACGGGCCGACTTTTGCTCGGGCCAGCTAGAGCGTGGGGAAAAATTTAGGCCTCTAAAAATTTACAGGCTAGCTTGGAAAGCAAAATAGAGGCCGAATTTGAAGGGCTCGACTGAAATTGCTCTAACGGCATGGGTTCTGAAAAAAAAGTCTTAACTGCATCTTTTAGTAGACTGCATCATCACTGTTCGTAACTTTGTATGTGATTCCAGTATTCCACCCTAACAGCTCCATCACTTCACCGCCACATGTTTAAATCGCCTCCACTTTTAAATTAATTATCTGGCAATGAAATTAAGGGTGTGTTTGGTTGCATGTACCACATGATGAATGAATAGATGATCCTGGATGGAATGATTCAACCAATCTACTTACCACTTGGTTCACTCCAGCTAGTACAACAATGTATTAGGTGGGATAGCTTCATCCTGGAGGATGAGTTGGTACAATTTACCCAACCAAACAATATATTAGATGGGATGGCTTCGTCTTGAACCATTTGCGTTTTGCATATGGTTTCGTAGTTGACATGGTTCGGATGGCACTTGTTTGCACCTGCTAACCTACAGATGCGTTTTCGAAATATGAACATCATTGCAGATGCAACTCCACTGCGAAGCGGATGCTGCTTTGCCCCTCATTATATTTAACCTCATTAAATACATTGGTTTCATTTAATATTATGACAATATAATGCTGTTAGCTGTTGTGTTACAGGATTATGTTTGGTTCAATAATCTACCAAAAATACAGGATTTGAAAAATCTGGTCCATACAACAGAAATGATTCCATTATTTGAATTTAAATAACCTAGAAGCTAATTCCGTAAAGAAATAAAATACAGTTCTATTCAGAAGCATACCCAAAATAGTACATGATGCCATTTATTTGATATATTCCCAAAATAGTTCTCGATATACAAATTATATTTGATTGTGGTCGTCCATGTTAAGGACATGCATGTCTTTTCATCCTTGAGTTAACGGTCTCACATACTCTTTACAAAATAGGGGTATACCAGATATCTACAATAAAAAAAGCAGCGGCAAACATGCAAAGTCTAAAAAAGAGGGGCAAACGTGCAGTTACGTGAAAACGAGGGTAGTTTTGCAATTGGATCTAGGAAAAATTAGTACCTTCTGACACTACAATAGGAAGACAAATTTCTTTCTTTCCTAGCCATTATTATCAATATCAAGTTGTTAAACATTAACTTCCTTAACCGTTCTCACAACAACTCCTTACGGATCAGGTCATTATGGTAGCTCACAACAAGAGCGTGAATTGACACCCTTTTCCTTCACAATCAGCAGTTTTTTTAATCAGCAGTTAGTTTTATTGTATCAAATGACTTTCTAAGTTACCTTTCCGATGTGATGAACTGGCCATTATAAACCAGGGAATGAAAACAAGGCATCATTTTCCCTACGGATTTGCTAGCGTCAAGATATCGGACGGTGGTCCCAGCAACAGAACCAAATTAGCGCCGACCGATTCCCATCGGATGCTCTAACTGCCCGTCACAACATGAAACCATAACATGTGCAACATTACAGATCAATGTTGCAATATCAAAATTATTCTAAACTAGCTCATTGCACTCAATCAATTCAGATAAAATCCCACCGAAACATCATAATATGTTGCATACATCGATGAAAATGATTTTATTTAGTGAGTAGATCATAATAAAAGAGTGCTACAACACTCAAAATGTCACATCACAATATTCATAAACAAAAGCTGCAACACAACAATCAAAACGTCCCCAGGAAAAAAAAACTCTATGTCTTACGTAGTAAGAGATTTTACACGACCGCCACTTGGGCCTAAATAAATCTGCATCCTCAACCTGAATAGATCTATTCTCTTTAGAGTTCTACTTTTCTTTGTACACAGCTTCAATTAAGGACAGGTACAAAAATGACTTGCCTTAGAAATCATGGCTGGATCATCTCTTGGGCGTTTGAATAGATAATTGCGTAGTGGTTCCCAGTCATCACGAACAGAAAACCACCCATAAATATCAATAGGATGAGTGAGATGGCTTGATAATCCAACAGAGAACACTTGCATCATCTCACAGGGCATGAAATACGGATGCTCTGGTGCAGCTGCGAGTGTAAAAAATGAAAATGAACTGCACAGGAAAAGATAAAGTAGCATGCCATCGAGCGTTAGTTCACCTACTTTCAGAAGTATTTCCAGTCAAATACCGCACATGGTAGCATTTATATCCAGATATACAGTATGGGGTTACGCTTGGAAAAACAGGAAGAGGAAACACAGGCCGAGGAGTTGTCTTGCTGTTAACAATATCACACCATTCTGAGACCAGGTCATCATTCCGTTTGCAGGCAGAATCAAATATTTCTTCTGCTTCCTGCACTGTATAATGTTGTCCTGTAAAAACAACAGTTACATTCAACTGGTTAGTACAAAAACTCATGTTTAAGAAAACAATTTAAGTGCATGAATTTTGTCAATGCAAAACCAATATAATTTGACAGCACGATTTTGCAACTTTCATTCATAAGTCACAACTACTGTTCCTCTTCCTCATCAACCAGTTGAAAAATTACTTATCTCTCAATCACCATCCCCAACCGTCCATGTTTCCCCTTCTCTATTTTATTTCTTCTTCATCATTTTCTTCCTCCGTGCATCCATCCGACGCCTGACTCCTACTCACGACCAGCAGTATTGTTTCTTCAGTTTCACATCCTCCCTCTCAAATTGTAGGTTATTCCAAGATCCTTAGAGAGTTAAACTATATAAAGTTTGACCAAATTTATATAATAATGCACTAAAATCAAATAAGTATAATTAAATATAATTTTAGACTATACCTATTCAATTCCATAACTTTTTGTGATCCACTCCATAATTTTGGTCAAACATAAAATAGTTTGACTCTACAAGAATCTTGGAATAACCTACAATTTCGATGGTACGGAGGGAGTATGGTTTTAGATGTGACAGCCCTTCAAAAGTTTTGTTTCTTCAGTTTCGCATAATGTTTTAGATGTGCGTCCTCCTTGGTCTAAAAATGATACTACGCGTACTGTTTCCAATAACCAGCGGTGAGTTTCTCAATACCTTGATCCAAAAAAAAAAGAAAAAGAGTTTCTCATACCTTCAGGGCAACTGACTGCCAGTCGATACCTGAATGGCAGGTACGGGTCGCCATTGTCGTCCCAACCCTTCATGTCGTCTTCGCTGTCGTCCTCATCCACGGTGTACCCTGAGGCGCCGTTCTTCTCCTCATTGCAGCTGCCGTTCCTCTCCTCCTCACCCTCTTCCACGGGCCGATCAATTATCTTCAACTTCGGATCGGGCCCATCCTTCGCTTCCTCCACAACGCACCAGTTTTCATCCACGAATCGCCGCAAGGGAATCGATGGAACGAGAGGCTGATCCATGAATCGCCGCAAGGGAATCGATGGAGTGAGAGGCGCAGATCAAATTAGGGTTTGGGTCGGAGGATTCTGGCGGTGTGTTGTGGGGACTCTCGGCCAGGGGAAGGGGTATATCTGATTTGGACTTCGGAGGATTTTGGTGGCGCCTTATGGCCTGCGCGGACTCGGTCCGCATTTAACCGACGTCTCTAAACGGCCTGGCAGCAGCAAGCTCATGGCTCTTTCCGTTCGCCTATGGGCATCGAACAGGTTCGGTGCTCGGTTCATTGGTTCTTTGGTCGGAAAACGGTTCAGCCGCAGTTTTATAACGGTTCAAATAGAGTCAAATTTATACAAACACAAAGCATGAAGTGGTCTAGTGATGGTGTTCTTCCCTGATGGGTGGCACGATTTGAATCCCCGTCCTCCCCATTTCGGCTTCTTCAGGCTGTCCGCACCGGCGGGGCTATCCCGTGCGCTACCCCGAGATGCAGCACGGGATAGCGCTTTTTCCTCCGCAGCGGGGGGCGCTACCAGAGAGGCATTATGTTAGCGCCCGGCCCCTGGCACCCTATTCCCAGTGAACCTGCAGCGGTGCGCTATCGCTCTTCCTCCGTGGGTACCTCTCCCTCTGCGCGCCATCCCCAGCCACCACCACCGTGGGAGCAGCCGCCACGCTCGAGCTGCCGCGCACCCACGGCCTCCGCGTGCGATCCAGCGGAGAGAGAGAAAGAGGAAAGGAGGCTGCCGGACCTCTGCACCGCGCCGCTGGTGAGGGAGCAAGGGCCGGCGGCGGAGAGACACAGGCACGCTAGAGAGAGAAGGGCGACACCAAGAGAGAAGGGAAGAAGGAAGAGGGGCTCAAATCAAGCTTGAAGCTCGCAGAATCGAAGTCCAGGGAAGAACAGCGTGACCATGCAAAAATGGCGACGAATCGAAGCACAAATCGAAATCAAATCCTTGGCCAAATCCAAATCCGGCCAGCAGAGGAGGAGAAAAGGGGGAGGCGAGTAGAGGAGAAGCTCTACTGCGCACCAGCGCCGCCGCTTCCTGATGCTCCACCTGCGCCCAACTCCCGCCACCTCGCCTCGCCGCCCTGCTTTGCGGTCCTCTGCTCCACCAGATCGAGGCACAGACGTCGCCGAGGCCGCGGAGGTGGCTCCCTCTGCAGGCTCGAAGCAGGGAGGGAGGAAGTCGTCGCCGAGGAGCTCGCTGGCCTGCCCCGCGCCCGCCGCGGGAATCCTCTGATCCTCCACCTCGGTAAGGCTAGCCATCGGCGGAGCCTGCTCCGCGCGCTCGATTCGAGCAGGCACGGCACGTCGGAGGGAGCAGGGCAGCGCACAACCTCCTCTGTCTGCACACACATAGGGGATCTGGAGGCCACGCACAGCAACCATGGGGAGGGAGCAGGGCCTCGCGGAGAGAGAGAAGCAGCAGCACAGAGAGAGGGAGCCCAGGCGATGAGGCGGAGCAACGCCGGAGAGGAGGCCGGGGGGAGAGAGAGAGATCGCACATGGACGGCGGCGGAGAGAGCGAGAGGACGGAGAGATCGAGAACCTGGTCTCGGGAAATATCTTCTAGAGGCACCGGTGGGAAAAAAAAGAGAAAATAGGAAAAAGAAGATAAAGAAAAAAGGAAAAGGAAAAGGAAAAATATTAAAAAGAGAAGAAAAACTAAAAAGAGAAAAATATTGGAAGAGGTTGAAGAAAGAAAATGCGATGGGAGAATAGATGATAGTTGGGATGGTTGAATAAACTATAGGTTAGTTGGTATAGGGTATGAGATATAGAGTACCACGAGTGCGGGAAAAGTTAGGATGGAGTATGAAATCTCGATGACTGGGATATGAATATTCTTGTTGGGGATGGAAATAGAGTACCACGAGTGCGGATAGCCTCAGCTCAATCGGATTCAATCCCGGCTAGGCAGATAAATATAACAAGAAATTAATGATAGGCACAATAAGAGGTCGAGATTTATTCCGCATCAAGAGCTAATTTATTCATAATAGTGACACCAGAAGACCGAAAATCAATCACTAGTCAAGATGTGGGGAATCATTCCAGGTCTCTTGCTGTATCCATCATGGGTAAAATTAGTTTCGACCCGGAATAAATCCCGGTCTCTAGCTATACCTATCATGAATTCCTTGTTATATCTATCATTCTAGACTCGAATTGAATCCGATGGAACCGAACAAGCCCTTATTGTGCACCCAACCGCCTGGTTTCTTCGGTTCAAATTGATAAAAACTGCCTAGTTTCACCGTTAAACTGGGGTTCGCCTGGTTGTTATTCGGTTCACTTGCACATCGGTCTTTTAGGCTAACCAAACCAAGGGGGGCTCCGGTTTCTCCGATCGGACCGACGGTTCCATCTGTTCCAAATAACTATGCTCTGAACATGGCGCGTGTTCGCACTTCTTAGCCTAACGAATTACTTCGCAAGCGTACAGAGATCGTTGTAGCTTTTCACTAGGGGAGTAAAACCTAGATGTCAAATCCAATGAATGGTAGACGCGACTAAGCCTAAAATTCTTCGGACCCACCAAAGGAGAAAGGTACGAGGGCAGAGAGCCTAACTTCAGTTTGCCAACTCGTTACCCAGACATCTTACTACATGCTAACATGATCTGCTTTGACAGCTACAGCCGGGGGACCCAGACCGGGATGACGGGGGTCCCCGGGCTCAGCAAACTATTATTATGAAAACACCCGAACGTGGTGGACTACAATGGACGGACAGGGCTGTCACCACCTGCCGTCTACCACAACGGTACCGTGGGGTGGAACACAACCCAAGGTAGCTATCAAGCACAGGCACCACGCCTAAACTATCAGCTACTGACCTCCACCCAACTGAAAGGGCTTTTAAGGAAACCCCAAATGAGTAGTACAGTGCTCATACAGACAAGGAATCCCGTAGATTGTTGACGCTCGTTAGATAAGCCAATTGTTAACCGCAAGCGCACGGGACGTTGCAGCTCTTTCCCTTTGAGTAGTTCGCCCAAGTTTTATCAATCCATAGAACTAAAGACAAAGAAACAAACTAAGATGAATAAAAACCTTTGCTTTGGTGAAAGATCGAGTCGATAAAGAACGAATCTAATCTACTAAAATTAACCAACTGCCAAAGGCAGCAAGAAAGAGACAGAGATAACCATTTAGATCACCTAGACCAATGTATAGTCGTAGTTCTTGGCTAGATAAGGCAAAGATAGATGTGAATCTCAATACAAGTATTTTTAAATCGTGACCTCCAAATTGACTCCGCAAACCCCAACTTTACACAAGGATACACCCTGTCTCAGTTGGAGTTCTTCTTTAAGGTTGAAGAAAGAACCCCTACCCTGGGACGTCAAAATCACCGCGAGTGGAATTTTAGCCGGCATCGTGGAGTGATTTGGCGTTCATCCCCTGAGCTTATGAGTCATTGGAATTGTGATGGCATGCCAGCGGCATGTAGAATTGTCGTTTGGACATCAACCTGAAAAAATAAAATATTATGTAGTACATAATATGAAATATTCAAATGCATTGAATAAATAAATTCGGTGAGATAATGGAGCCGGCGAGAGCATGAATAGCACATAAAAGAAGTCGGCGAGGCTAGTTTGAACCCATCGGCGAACATGTGAAGCTCTTGTTTAGGCCATGTAATTTTCTCTGGCAGTCCATGCGTGCGGTACATGCACATGATCTCTGTTTTAGATGTTACTCATTTGTATATGGAATTGCTTTGTTGAGACATTAGACGTTAGGCATTGGTGTGGCTCATGTCGAGGACCCAATCATAGCAAGAGGACTGTACAGAGGCTAGAGTAGTGCACCGGGGTCGATGTCCCAATCCGACATCGATTGGAGTACGTCAAGGTGTGGAGCTATGTTTATGATGGCTTTGTCTCCGCTCATGTGGTGCAGCTGAGATTCTGGCAACGACAAGGCGATGAGGAGGTTACCGGAGTGGCTCTGTGCCTCTGTGGTACCTTTTACCATTGGCGGCGAAACAACAGAGAGTCTAGCGTCGACTGGAGTGTGCGGTGCAGCAGCGGTACTTCTGTAAGGGGTCCTACATGGCAGTGGCAACTTTGCTGTGGCGCGGTGGGCTTGCATAGCAGACTGTGGCGCCCACGGTCCACGCGTGCACCCAGTATAGCGCCCCCGTCGCGTCCGTGCCCTCGGCCAGCACCGTCGGCCCAAACGCGTCCAGCGATCGGATCTTGAACGGGAGACCGGCGCCATCTCCGGCGCCGGTGAGGAGGCGCAGGAGCACAAGGTGCTGGTGCGCGCGCGGGCCGTGGAACCACCAGTCCACGTCAAGGTTGAGCCGGCGGCGCACGGCGTCTACATCACCGCGCTCCAGCGCGCGCTACATCTTTAAATGACATGTTGTATGTTTTGAATGGTTTTGGGATTCGGTCCAAATGACCGAATCTCACCGAAATTCACTCATTTCGGTCCGGTCCGAAACAAATTTGGTGCCTCAAAATTCGAATATTCCTAGGAATCTATTCGAAAACTGACCGAAATTGACCGAAATTCGCCTATTTCGGTTGAGATCGAATTTTTTCCAAATTGAATCTCAAAACCGTTGGCTCAAAATTCGACTATTCCTAGGAATCTCACGGCCGTCGGCTCGCCGTCGTCAAGGCACATGCCGGCGCCATCGCGACGTCGGGCTTGTCGCTAGCTGCCAGCTCGGTCGGTGGAGTGGAGTGAGCACAGGGCTTGGGAGGAGGAGGAGGGTGGAAGATGTGAATGATTGGGTAATGGAGTGTGCTAGAGCAGAGGCCGGCAGCTCCTTGCATAGAAGACCTTGGTTCTTGGGTAGCTGCTTGCTGCTGTGCTGGCTTTGGCTTGTCAGGTGCATGTGATTTCTTTTTTGTGGCACAAGCAATTGGTAGTGCGCTTCAGTTGCAGGTATATACCTTGTTGCTGCAAGTTAAGATCAGCTGCTTTTTTTGCAAATGGAGTGAGTAACTTACGTGGCGTCGTGGCTGGCCTCAAAGACCTATATGCTTATGTTATTCGGTATTGCTATGGCTCGGTCGTCCGGACGAGCAGTAAAATATGGGACGCTTCTACTCCCGTCCACCCATCTGCTCCTACCTTATCCGTTTTTCTCCCTCCCCCACGCGCTGAGATCCGTTCCCCGCTCTTCTCTTTCCTCGCGCTTTTGCTCCATCCGCCGCCTCCTCCTCTCCCCAAGACTCCTCCTACTTCCTCGAGCCCCTGGCGGCGAGCTCCATCTCCTGTTGGCACGGCTCCCCACGAGCGCTCTCCCCCAGCGGCACCTCGCGGGCCCCATGATGGTGCGAGCCCTGGCGGCGACGGCCTCGGCCTAGCCCCAGCTTGTGACGGTGAGGAACCGCAGGCGAGACCCACTAGGCGGCGACGCGGCGAGCTCCCCAAGAAGATGGAGCGAGCTCCCGCGATGGCTGCACGGCGAGCTCCCCCAGGGCGGCGGCGCGAGCTCCATCTGGCAGCGGCACGGCGAGCTCCCCCCCGGGTGGTAGCGCGAGCTCCCTCTGGGCAGCGGCGCGGCGAGGTCTCCCCGGACCACGGAGCGATCTTCCTCCTCCCCTCTTTTTCAAATGTCGCAATGTGTTCTCAATGTTGCAAAATTTCTGCGATGTTTCACTATTTTCAAGTGGTGTTTGAAATCGATATGTTGAAATATTTTAGTTAAATGCTGCAATTTTTTTTCCGTGATGTTTCACTCTGGATGTTCCAACACTTCAACCGGGTAACCGTTCCTATGGCGGTGTTCATGATTGTTCCAATGTTAGCAAGATCTCTGTCAATATTCAGCTATGATTGTTTCTAATTACTCCTCCAATGTTGCATTCGTTCAACCTCTCCTGGATTTTTGTTCAACTCGCCCTCGTCGCTCTAATGTTTCAAATTTGAAACTCCTACTATTCCACCGAAATCGTATGTACCCCAATTAGAAACTCCTACTATTCCACCGAAATCGTATGTACCCCGACGCTCTAATGTTTCATTCTTGTTGCCCGTGTCTCCCTAATGTTTCAAATTTATAACTCTTAATGTTCCACCCAAACCGTATGTTCTCAAAATCTGTTCAATGTTTTAAAATTTACGTCCGGACGCTAACAAATCCCTATGTTATTTGCACATGGATTTTTCTTTTCTGTTTATACGCATGGTAGTTGAAGACGCTATGGTAATAATTTTGATCCGCCTGAATTTTCTCGTTTTTCAATCACCTAGAAGGCTAGAACTAGCAGTCCAAAACCGGCGTATGACTGAAAATTGGAATGCTTCCTGAGTAATTTTTTTCTTGATGCAATGTTTCAGAAAAGCGGCTTATTAATAGCAAACAAAAAATCAATTTAAATATTTACTAATCCATCATCCCCTACTTTTGCACAAGCAAGTATTCGATCTTTAAGGGTTGCATTTTTTATATATATATTTAATTAGAAACTTAGCTGAGCTATGTGTTTGACATAAAAACCTATATGCTCATCTACATAAAAACTTAGCTGAATATTTCTCTCACTTCTTGCATACATATATATGTGGTCAACATGATGATGCACGTCATGTGCATATGTACAATGTTAGTTTTTTGATAATAACAATTGCAGCATTGAGTAATTTGTAAGACTATATATATGAGTATTTAGTGTTTGTTTTTATATTGCCCGAGGTAGGTAATTATTTATACATTTATAGGGGCTCAGTGATGCAAATTTGAAATGTTACTTTATATTATTATTCTTTTATAATATCGTAGGTGCGCAATTTATGTGAAGGTTGTGGGGTTATGTTGAGATCGTTTTAATGTAGAAGTAGGCATGGTTAATTGAGAAAAATATTTATGTAGTTAGTTTATACTATTTTTATAATGGTAAAGATGGGTAATATTTTAGAAATAATAAAATCAATGGCTCTCATTTTAGTAATGATCATAGTTTATAGAATCGATGGCTCAATGTTCCTAGGAGTTTTTTCTATAATTTATTTGTGTTTATATAGGTATTTAGATGATTAACGTCGAGGCTTGAAAATATCTCTTTAAATAGTACTTCCTCCGTATTTAAATAGTTGTTAATATTGATTTTTGTTCATAACTTTAGAACATTTTTCTAATTTTAAAATTATGTTAAGTATCATTTATTTTGTTTGCGGCTTACTTTATTATTAAATATATTTTAAATATGACTTATCTTTCCTAAAATGTGCAAAAAAATTTGAAGATAACATAGAGTCAAACATATTGTAAAAGAGTCAACAATGATAAATTCTAATTTGCATCAATACAATATTATCGAAAGCAATGATGCAATGAGTCCAAATGTGGTGCGCGGGACAGAAAATATATATACCAGATGTTCAGAAATGGCTAATAGTGACATGTTTAATTTCAGTACTAAAAACCTTAGTCATTCCGACCTGTATTTCCTACCTGCTTCACGGCATTACCAAAGAGTGGGTCCTCGAATTTGGACGCTGCCTAAAATTCCAAACTGACCTGATTCCACTAGGAATCTGCTGCCTGGATCGGAGAAAGGAACCTGTTGGGAAACGGATTTTCTTTTGGTTACCGCTGTCCTGTCGTTTGCACGTATGCGATTGCATTGCAATCTGCGAAAACGAATACGACATTGCAGTCCAAAGGAGCAAAGAAAAAAAATGCCCATCTTATTGCTTTTGGCAAAAGATAAGGAATGCATCATCCGGACCAAGATCAATCGGTGAAGGCCGTGTTTGGTGATGAAGATCAACACGGAAAGACAATATCCGGCCTGAGTAGTGTCAGTTAGGCTGTAGCGCACTGCTGTTCCCCTCCGGCTGCATCGGTGGATCACTCGTAGGTTTCTGCAATGCTTTATCTGGGTCATTGCGTCTCAAATTGACTCGTCTGCTATCTGCTTGGGCTGAACGAAATGTATCAGTGTTTCTTTTTTTTTAGGTCAAGCACTATTGGAAACCGTTTTCCCCTGTGGGTACGTAATTTCCCTGAGGTTAAACACTGCTGGAAACCTAATTTGCTATAATTTTCCTGTAGATAATTTGTAGTCCTGTCGTTAATTTTGACCCGACAGGGTATTCACTACTACACATGTGACAATAGCAAACGCCCCCTTCACAGCCGGTTTTGTTGCAACCGGCTGTTAAGGGGCATCACAACCGGTTGGATACCAACCGGTTGCGTTGTTCTTATCACAGCTGGTTTGTATTACCAACCGGCTGTGATGATGGTTGAAGGCAACGCAGCCGGTTCCAGCTACGAACCGGCTGCGTTGCTACTCATCACAACCGCTTGGTGGTTGAAACCGGCTGCGTTGAGGGCTCATCAACACAGCCGGTTCTAGCCACGAACTGGCTGCGTTGCGACTCATCGCAGCCGGTTGCAGCTACGAACTGTTTGTGTTGATCAACACAGCCGGTTCTATATGCATAGGCACTTGGCAAATACAATTTTTGAAGCCCTAAACGTTGTCAAATTGAAAAGTGTTGAACTACAAAGTTGTATAATTTCTCAAGATGTAAAACTTTTATATTGATCATTTGTTCATATGACAAAGTGGTAGTAAAAGTGTTCACAAATCCTACATCTCTCATATAGGGTTTAGGTATGAAACTAGAAGAGAGATCTACGATTAGTGAACACTTTTATTATCACTATGTCGTATGAACAAATGACCAAAATAAAAGTTGTAAATCTTGAAAATTTATGAAACATTGTAGTTGACAACATTTTCATTTGAATTCGTATTGTCAACGAAAACTAAGTTTGAAATTATTCAAATTTGAAATTCAAATTTTGCAAACGATCCTGGATGGAAAAATGGACAACATGAAAGTTGTAGTGTTTGAAAAGTTACGAAACTCTGTAGTTGACAAGTTTTTAATTTGAATTCGTTTGGGCCCTCAAATAAATCATTTACACTCGGGTTCGTATAGTATGTGGTGAATAAAAAGTGATATGGTCTCCTACAGCCATGTATCGTAGTGGTAAGGGAGGGTAAAGCAAGTGGGAGGTCGTGGTTTCGAATCCCAGCTACTGCGTAGCGCGCGAAAAATCGTGACTTGTGACTTGATGACTGGGCAGGGTTTGGGTTATGGAACCGGTTGTGATGAGTATTTTGTAGTAGTGATTTAAGTTTCCTGTAGTGAAGGTTTGCTCATTCATTAACACAAACATTAAGATACCAACACAATGTCTTAGAGGTGCAACCAGTAGGGCTGGACGAAAAGCTCGCAATTCGCTAGCTCGCTCGACTCACTCGTTAATGGCTCGGCTCGAGGTCGAGCTCGTTCTATAACAAGCTTGTTTTATAACGAGTCAGCTTGCGAGCTTCTCGTGAGCCACAACGGGCCAGCTAATTATCAAGGCAGCAAATTTAAATTGGCTCGGCTCATTTCGTCCAGTGGAACAAACAATTAATTATATTATTTTGGATGTTTTATTTCCTAAACTGCTAAACAATACTTATTTGTGTTTGCACTGTTGTGTGGTGGAAACTAATTATTCTTCGGTTATAATGATATAGTGGCTGAGGAAAAAGAGCTGAAACGAGCCATACTTAGTGATGATGTGTTTGCATATCTTCCCTCTACACTGACTCGCGAGCCAAACGAGCTAGCTCGAGCTCGCTAACTAGCCGAGACGAGCCAATATGTTAACGAGCCGAGCTGGCTCGACATCCAGCCCTAGCAATGAGGAACACACAGCCGAAACTTCACAAAATGGCTAGGAATAAGTATGGAACTTTCATACTCCTTTGTGTTCCTTTTATTGCTCGTTTTTGTGATCATGATATAATAATGAATGGCTGCATGCATTGGTCGAGCGAAGATGGAATACTGAAATATATTTCCATTTGTAAAAAAAACAGCCGAAACTTCAAGAAAACAACCTCACTAGCTTAACGAGAAGATGAGCTTTCATTACTACGGCTAAGTAAAACAGATATACCTTTTCCAGTGTACTGAAACATCCATTGAGACAATGCCGGCTAAGTATGTGATATCAACAACAATGGGACCATGGCCCATGGTAGAGCGATCCCTATCATGAGCATTCACTTTATGAATCGGTGGCATGCATGCAATCAAATTGCAAGATTGTCTTGTACAAACTTTCATCCAGAAAGAGAGAGCCACAACCAGGGATGCAGGAATTATTGGGTCAACCCAATGACCCAAAACCCAATCTATGAGTAGTACTCAAGAACCCTATAGCTCCAACCCAAAAACTATTTTAGTGGTATACTGGTTAGGCTCCTGGGTCATTGGGTTACCCGAAAAAATTACGTCTGGCTATAGGGCGGGTGCAGGGGTGAGTCACCGGTGATGAGGTTCACCGGCGGGGAGCGAGACGCGGGCTCGGCGGCCGCGGGGAGCAAGCCGTCGACGTCGGTGCTGAGGACCACCAGGCTCGGCGGCCGGGGCAAGCAAGCCGCCGGCGTCGGCGTTGGGGAGGCGGGGACCAATGGCGAGCTCAGAGACGACAGTTGGAGCGGTGAGGCGCGGTCGACCATGTGAAGGACCTGCGGCCGGGACGGCAGCGGCTGCCGGCGTGGAGGACCTGCGTCCAGCTTGCGGCAAGCACTGCAAGGCAGATTGCCTGCATCTCCGTCCTTGCTCTTTGTGCGCATCTTCCTCAGCCTCTGCTCCCATGGTCCTAGCGATATTGCTCTCTTCCAGTTTGAGTTGGCACTAGCGCTTTGATTCAGTAGGAGAGGAACTCAAATCCAACAAAAAAACTTGATTCGGCCACTGGGGGCCTTGATTTTGTGGCCGTCGTGGGCATATGCTGTGAGCTCCTGTGTTTGGCGTCGCCTCGCCCACGCCTCTCTTCCCCAAATGAGCGCCGCTCATATGTGCTCTGCTTTGCTCTGCACCCAATGGGTCGATTGGTTCCACCAGTTTCAGAGCTCAAGTTGGTTTGGGTCAACCGAAAACTAATTATTAGCTAGCTGGGTACTGTGGGTTAGTGTTTGGGTCAACCAAGAGCAACCCATTTGCATCCCTAGCCACAACATATGGAAGAGCTAGTGCATCTGCAACTTCTGATTTATTAGTAACACCATGAAAAGACCGATCGGTTAATAGTGTTTGCTGCAGCTTCATGGAATGGTTTACAGAAGTTGGTTCACGCGATGATGTTTGGGTTCTTGACCGTGTGGCGGTAACATGTTGCATTTTGGATCGAAAGGACCTTTTTTGTGGTGATTGCGGAAACATTAGCTTGAACGAAGCCTTATTATGTCAACTCTCTGTTTGAAAACATGTGAGGTTTTGGCACGGTATGAATGAATTTGGGGAAATCTTACGTGGAATGAGTTGACAAAGTTTAATCTGGAATTAATTAACTGATGAGAAAAAGTAGACGATACCTATAAGCTAGTTGCTCGAAAAGGCAAATTATAGGTGCCAAATTAAAGTGATAACAAGGTTTAGAAACGTGCCACGTCTAGGTTGTCTCTAGTGTAGAAAGCTGAATTACGAGTGTGTTGCTTATATATGTTTCTCGAAAATGGTGCTGCATGGCTTCATACCGCAAGTCATGTGCACAATCTTTTTAAGGAGATGGTAAAGATATACTTTAAAATCCCTTCACAGCTTATTGAGCCTCTTGATCTTTCAGCAAATTAAGAAATTCAGATTGGAAAGCAAAAGAGGAGAGGTTTGAAAAAAGAACTAGGAGGTTGAAAAGGATAACTATTATCGGGTGGAGGACTTTTGATTCTGATCAACTACGTTCTGTCTAGTTTACCTTTATTTATGTTATATTTCTTAGAGGTACCAAGAGGTGTCCTTAAAAGAATGGATTACTATAGGTAAGGTTTTTCTGACAATATGATCAAGAAAAGAAAAGGTATAGATTAGCCAAATGGGATGTTATCTGCCAACCAAAGGAACAGGGAGGCTTTGCAGTTCAAAATTTAGATACTCAAACTAAATTCCTATTGCGTAAGTGGTTATTTAAATTGTGTAATGAGGATGAGATTTGGCAGGAACTATTGAGAAACAAGTATCTAAAAGATAAATCATTGGGATAGGTCTATTAGAATCATGGGGATTCACAATTCTGTATAGGTCATATGGGTGTCAAAGATGACTTTCTCAAAATAGATGCTTCCAGAGTGAATTCAGGTGAACAGGCTAGGTTCTGGGAAGATATATGGTTAGGCAATACACCTTTGAAAATTTATCCAAATCTTTATAACATCGTTACGAAAAAACATGCTACTATATGTGTTTAGTTTGACAAATCTAAATGTATCTTTTAGGAGGTCACTTGTGGGATAAAACTAACACAGTGGTATGATCTTATGTTTACTTGGTCTTTGAATACTAACAAATTGTTCTATGTGCGTTTGATGTATAAGCACCTTATTAATAGTGGTATTAGAGTCTCACAAGAAATTTGGCAAACAAAAGCACCAATGAAAATGAAGATTTTCTTATGGTATTTAAAAAAGGGATTGTTTTAACAAAGAATAATCTAGCTAGGAAAAATTAGAATGGTAACACAACCTGTAGTTTTTGCAGGTGTGAAGAATCTATAAATCACCTTTTTTAGATTGTGCGTATGCTAAGTTCTTATGGAGGGTGTGTTTTGTAGTATTTGGAATTGCTCCTCCAAGAAATTCTAGTCACATATTTCGGAGATGGCTATAATAATGAGGAAAAACCAAATCTTTACTTATTGATTGGTGCTACGGCGTTAATTTGGACAATTTGGAATACTAGAAATGAAGTTGTCTTTGACAAATGTCAACCTGAAACTTTTATGCAGGTTTTGTTCAAGGGAAGTGGGGAACTTACGGGCTCAGGGAGTTGGCCAAGTTACAGCGACATGAGTGCGACCAAGACTTGATTAAAGCGTCATGCCACTCTTTGGATATGGTTGCTTTATGTTTTTTTAATTCTCATGGATGGTCTTCTAGGTTTCGGATTGGCATATGAGAGATTTTACTTCTATGGCTTAGCCATTTTGGCATTGTAATAAATGGAAATGATCCTTTCTCTTCTTAGACGGGTGAAGCCGGATGTTATTTCCATTATTTTAAAAATTGGTGATATGTTTCGATACCTCTTGACATGGACTGTAAAAATTATCTATTATCTATTATATCAGTGACGATAGTTTGCTGGCTTCGTTATCGATGGTGCGGTGTCACTTTCCCCATTCTCAACCAAGAACTGACAGAAGCTACTTTACACCAACTTATCATATATAGCATATCCAGCTTCTTATATGCTCACAGT
Source organism: Digitaria exilis (assembly GCA_015342445.1). Classification (NCBI taxonomy): domain Eukaryota; kingdom Viridiplantae; phylum Streptophyta; class Magnoliopsida; order Poales; family Poaceae; genus Digitaria; species Digitaria exilis. The sequence continues at coordinate 736,100 of JACEFO010002656.1, forward strand.
TTCATATAATGCTTGTGACATAATAAGAAAGCTTTTACCTCTAGCATGCCATTTTTAGATGCCATTTTTCCATTGGATTTATTTGGGTTGCATATATATTTCTTTTTTGGAGGAAATATTTCACTCCTTAATTAAGTTGCTCTACCAGTTGGTCCCTTATGTGACCATATTTGTACCAAATTTATCTAAACTAAAATATTAGTGTTTACATTATTTCTAATTTAGGTATATATATTGTTTGACCGCTCGTCTTATTCAAAAAAAATTATACAAACACAGTCAAATTTAAGTCAAATTTGACCGCTCGTCTTATTCACTAAAGCAACCCATAACAAAAAAATTATAATATTTGACATATTGTTTTGAATAAGATGAACATTCACATTTGAAGTAAAAAAAAAAGTCAAACGACCTACATTTTGGAAAGGAGAAAATAGGAAACAACAAAGAATGAAACTAATACATCGTATGAAGCTATTTCATTGCTTATGTGGCTCCTTGGTAACATAAATATGAAACTCTCAGTAGATGCCTAAGGGCAAGTACAATGGACAATCATCTGCTGTCGATTTGCACCCTGATGGGCAAAAACATCCAATGTGGACATCATTTAGTGAAGAAATAAAGAGGAATCGTTGTCTTGTTCATCTACAGTGCTCGTGCTACGATGTGACATTACGACCTCCGTCGCGTGTTGTACGACCCCATGGCCGCTCATCATCCGCCGCTCATCATCGACGACGGATCAAATGCACACGTGGGTGATTTTCCCTCTACACGGCAAAACTCGCGCCAGTCTTCCCCCCACTTCTTCCTCGCAGAATAGAGCCGAGCCGAGCTGCCAATGGCCGCCGCCCATGAGCAAAGCTCAAGCTCACCGGGGCCAGACTGTTCCGGCTATACTCACCGCCATCTGAGAGCATGAGCGCCATCCTCTACCCCTACTCCATCTCCCCAGCACCTGAACCCATTACTTTGGTCACCAACCTCGCTGGAATCGAGACACTGACTACCATTGACGTCGAAGTTCCACCTTGACGTAGTGCCCCACCTCCCTGCCATCCCGTCGCCATCCAAACACATGAGCACCTCCCCATACCCCACTCCTACTACCTAGCCCCTCCAATGGCAGCAACTGCCGCTACCCACACTGGAGTTGAAGCATAGGCGGCCATCTCCACCATTGCTCCGCCGCCAGTGTACTCCGAACCTCCTCCAACCTTGACGCCCTCACCAAACTAACTTGTGGTGAGCCCCTTGTCACTCATGTTCCCTCGAACCCGCTAGCACTGCCCACATTGCAGCGACTGGAATCTATGTAGGATTCCCTGTGTAAAAATTAAGGACCTAAAGAATCGAAAACTTATTAGGGTGAAAGAGCAATATGTTTCTTCACATCTAGAGTTAAAAGATGAGAACTTCTAAAATCCATTAAAAAATATAGGAAAACCAAGAAAAAATACAAACTAAATTTCTATGGACTCAATGAGACCAATGCTATAACTTTGTTAAAGCATGTTTATAATTATGATTATTGTTTTTTTGGTTTAAAGTCTAAATTCTTTTTGAAAACTTCTATGCATAGTTCAAAATCTAAAACTGCTCTAGTTGTGATCTTTGGATATTATGTTGTTCTTATGATGCTAAATCTTGTGCCTAAATATGGCTTGTTGCTCCATTTAAAAATTATTTCTTGCTGCCAGCAGATTTAACTTGTGGATTTTTGGTAAATGTTTCCTTGGTCAAATGATGCTCATCTGTTTGTTTGAAGTACCTTACTAGCATCTTGAGACAACACTATTATATAGATTCATATGAATTATTTGAATATATCATGCGTTCTCCCATATGAACCATAAAATTGATATACAAAGATCAAATTATGTACTAGATCTCCAATTTTTATGAGTTAAAAGATGAATTAAATAGCTTGCAGACAGACAAAAAGACAATAATTGTCTAAATTGTTGTATAAGCTGTCCTTTTAGTCAGGTTAAAACACTGTCTATTTAGTTATTTGTGTGTAAAAACACAACAATTGTCTAAATTGTTGTATTTTCCCTAACAAAATTAAAGCGCCTTAATAATTACTAGTACATGGTATCAAGTATGTAGGATTATTGCTGTTGACGCACTTCTAGTCAGCACACGAAAGCGCTAGATCGCGCGGTCGTCGAACTCTCCTCGCCGGAGCTCTTGAGTGCAGCCGGTCAGACTGCCTGTAGGGGCCGGTCAGACCGCCTGTAACAGAGGCGCCGCGAAAGCCTACGATCACAACCTCGGGAGGGACCCCGTCGGAGGCTACAAACCTATGGTTGTTCTAAGGTCGGCAAGGCCACTTAGAACGTCCTAAAACGCTGTGGATACGAAGAAGGAAAGCAAAGGGGTTGGAAAAGCTAGGGTTTGGAGATAAAAAGTAAGACAATGATTTGTACGATTGGGTAGAGGTCCTCAATCGGCCACGACCCTTTATATTTATAGGGTGGGGAGGTCTTGCCCCGCAACGAAGTCCTTGTATAGATCTAAAAACGTGTAAAACCCCGATTCTACTCGGACTCGGAGACAGGCGGTCAGACCGCCTGTGACAGGCGGTTAGACCGCCTGGCACATTGCCAGATCGGCTATAGGACCCAGCCGGTCTAACCGCATGTACAGGCAGTCTAGACCGGCTGTCCCAGCCTGATCGGCTTTAAGCCATTTTTGGTCATCAACATATGCCCCCTTGTTTTTTGGTAAAACTTTGTTTACCACAAAACATTTAATCATACTAAGGGCGACCCTCTATTGTCGGCCATTTTTTTTTCTAAGGGCGATGTCGTATATCGGCCATATTCTTTCAAGCATGTTGCCAAACACTTGGATAATATTTCTTCAAGTACTTCCCATTGAGTGCTCTTGGCAACATAAATCCTTGCAAAGTTTCCACCATATAAGAATTCCCAGAACAAACCTTTACAATACGATATGGTCCTTCCCAATTCGGTGACCATTTGTCAAATTTGTTGCTCTTTGTTCCTATAGGCAGAATAGTCTTCCAAACCAAATCATTAACTTGAAAACATTTGAATTTTACCTTCTTATTATATGCTCTAGCCACTCTTCTTTTCTTTTTTTCGATCTCCTCCAAGCCCTCCAAACGCTTGTCGGTCATTTCATCAATATTATCCATCATCAAAGCACGATATGTACTAGCATCAAGATCATTTTGCTTAGCCAATCTATAAGTAGCCAGATTTACCTCAACGGGCAAAACGGCCTCTTGACCATAGACAAGCTCAAATGGAGTAACCTTGGTAGCCCCATGTCTAGAAATACGATGTGCGCATAATGCCTCAGATAATACCTCATGCCACCGCTTAGGATGATCTTCAATCTTCTTTATAAGCTTTATCAAAATTTTGTTGCTAGACTCGGCTTGACCATTAGCTTGAGCATAATATCGAGATGAATTGAGCAACCTAATACCATAGGATTCAACAAACCCACATACCTCCTTAGAAACAAATGATGTTCCTTGATCTGTCGTTAATGTCTGAGGAATCCCAAATCTATGAATAATATGCTCAGTGATAAACTCAATCACCTCTCTATGTGTCATGTTCTTGAGTGGAATTGCTTCAGTCCACTTGGTAAAATGATCAGTAGCCACAATCACAAAACAATGACCCTTGGATGATGGAGGATGAATTTTACCAACAAATCTAAACCGCATCCTCTAAAAGGCCATGGTTTAATGATCGGATGCATCAATGCATCAGGTGCAACTGAATATCCCCGAACTTTTGGCACTCTTCACATCCTTTGTAGTACCGAAAACAATCGGCTATCATTGTAGGCCAATAAAAGCAAGCCTGCCTAAGGAGCCACTTCATCATCCGAGCCGATTGATGTGTACCACAAATTCCTTCATGAACCTCTGCCATAGCCAATCTAGCTTGATCAGGATCTAAACATTTCAAAAACAATCCATCCACGGTCCGATGATATAGTTCACCATCAATCAAAGTAAACTTGAAAGCCCATCGCGGGACTTTTCGATCCACTGAATTGCTAGTATTCTGCAAATACTCCACCAGAGGCTTCCTCCAATCACCAGCATTGGCCACAATAGATTAAAAACCATTAACAGCCAAATTGGTATTTCCAGGGGCGCAGGCGGTCAGACCACCTGTACGGGCGGTTAGACCGGCTGCAACAGGCGGTTGAACTGCCTGTTCTAGAGCAGAAACATCGGCTTCACGAAACATCGGTCTTTTTTCATGAAAATTTCTTTTATGAACATTATAGCCTGATGCTTGCTGTGCCAACGCATTAGCTCTAGGATTCTCTTCTCTTGGTACATGATAAATGACAAATTCATCAAAGCAAGATATAATATCTAAACACTTATCAAGATAAGCATTCAAAAATCCATTTAAGCATTGACAAACCTTAGATACTTGCTGTAGTACCAAAAGAGAATCACCATATGCTTCCATATGTTTTACTCCGATGTCATGTAAAATCTCCAATCCGAATAATAAAGCTTCATATTCGGTTTGGTTGTTAGTGCTTCTATGATCTAATCGGTTAAGAGCCTAAAAAACAACACCGTTTGGTGATATAAGAATAACACCAACTCCGCAGCCACTTTTGCAAACCGATCCATCAAAATGCAATCTCCATGGAGTAAAAGTAATATAGCCGACATTTAAATCAATATGCTCATCAATCCTATGTTCAACAATAAAATCGGCAACGATTTGTCCTTTCATAGATTTCAACGGCTCAAAGACTAAATCATATTCAATCAAAGCATAAGCCCCATTTGCTGATTCTACCACTCAATATAGGTCTATGCAACATATATTTAATTATGTCGGCTTGACTAACAACTATGCAAGTATTTAATAACAAATTATGCCTCAACTTTGTCAAAGCATTATATAATGACAAGCATAACTTTTCAAAAAAAAGTGTACCTTGTTTTGGCATCCAATAATCTTCTACTTGCATAAGCAATAATATATTCTTTCCCTTCGGTCTCTTGTATCAAAACAGCTCCAATAACACTTTCTTCGGCCGTGATATATAACTTGAAAGGAGCCCCTCTCCTAGGTGCTCGAAGAACCGGAGGCGAAGATAAATAATGCTTGATCTCATCAAACACCTCTTGCTGTTTTGCTCCCCAAGTAAATTCAACATCATCTTTCAACCGAAGTAAAGGAGTAAAAGCATTCACCTTTCCCGACAAATTGCAAATAAATCTTCTCAAATAATTCACCTTGCCCAAGAATTTCTGCAACTCTTTCTTAGAGCTAGGCGCCTGCGACTTGTCAATAGTGTCGGCCTTCTTTGAATCAATCTCTATACCATTCTCATGAACTATGAAGCCCAAAAACTTCACAGCCGACACACCAAAGGCGCATTTGAGTGGATTCATCTTCAAACCATACCAACACATTCTTTCAAATGCAAGTCCCAAATCGGCCAAATGACAACCACTTCCAGCCGATTTAACAACAATATCATCAATATAAACTTCCAAGATAATACCAAGCAAATCATGGAAGATTAAATTCATAGCCCTTTGATAAGTAGCACCGGCATTCTTCAAACCAAAAGCCATAACAATCCACTCAAATAAACCAACAAAGCCTAGACGTACAAAAGCCGTTTTGGATATATCCTCTTCGGCCATGAATATTTGATTGTAACCGGCATTACCATCAAGAAAGCTAATCATTCTATGTCCAGAAGTAGCATCGGTAAGCATATCGGCTATTGGCATAGGATATTCATCTTTAGGAGTAGCACGATTAAGATTTCTAAAATCAATACACACTCTAATCTTGCTCGTTCCTTTCTTTTCCACGGGCACAATATTAGAAATCCAATCAGCGTATCGACAAGGTCTAATAAATTTTGCTTCTAATAACCGATTAATTTCTTCTTTAACTCGGTCATAAATTTCAGGATTAAAACACCTAGTTGGTTGCTTATAAGGCCTAAAACCAGATTTAATAGGCAACCGATGCTCAACAAGCTCTTGGTTTAAACCAGGCATTTCATGATAATTCCAAGCAAAGCAATCAACATACTCCTTTAACAAATTTATTAATTCAGATTTAAAAGCAGGATCTAAATTCTTATTTACAAACGTCGGCCTGGGTATAGAACCATCACCAATGTCTACCTCCTCAAGAGGATCGGCCAATGTAAAACCACATCCTAGCTTGCTTATATCATCAAAGTCTTCAATGGCTTCATACATATCGTTCTGATGCGACCGAAGTACTCAAGTCTCTGCTGCAACCACTCTCGATTATCCATTAAATCATATGAGATGATTTAGCCGATTGTGCATCGGCTTTATGACAGCAGGGATGAAGCCATTCTTAGTACAGCTGATAAACTCAAATTTAGAAAGATCTAATCCTAACAAACATCTAACATCATCATGAATGCCAATCAAAGAGCTATCAACTAAAGCAACACAAGCAGAAGTATCACGATGCACAACCTCTACATCATCATCTACCCATTGAATCAAGCATTAATGCAGAGTAGAAGGAATGCATTGATTCGCATGAATCCAATCACGACCTAAGATTAAACTAAAGTTACCTTGAGTCTCAGCGACGAAGAAAGCAGTGGTCAAGGTCTTGCTCCTAAAAGTAAGCTCCATGGAAATCACCCCATTGGCGCCAATGGGCTCTCCTCCTCCAATGCCGTTGACGGTCATGTTGGTCTTGATCAGCTCCGAATCTGAACCACCAAGCTTTTTGTATAAGCAATAAGGCATTAAGTTCACAATAGCCCCTCCATCGACCAACATCCGTGAGATTGGCTTCCCATTGATATGTCCCTTCCAATATAAAGCCTTCAAGTGATTGTCTTCAGCTTTAGGCTTCTGAAATATAGCTTCCTTGGGACCAAAATCAAGATGAGCAACTTCCTCCTCCAAAAGTATGTCTCTATTCATAGACATATGAAGCACACTCACATCAAGATTCATGCGCTCTGGAGAAGAACTGTAATCCACAAGCTCCTCATCGTCCTCAGTAGTGGGAACCGATGGTAACTTGCTGTCACAAGCCGAAGAACCAGAAGAACAAACATCGGACGCTCCTGCATTACCCGGTCTGACCGCCTGTATAGGCGGTCTGACCGCCTTGGCCGTTGACTCTGAATGACAGGTGGTCTGGACCGCCTGTGCAGCCGGTTGGACCGCCTGTGGATCTTTCTTCGGCTTCCACTCTTTCTTCTGAGGAATCATGGGCTTGACCTGGTTGATGAATTCATCTCTCTGCTTCTCCAACTCTTGCTCTTGTCTTTCTCGAAAACGAAGTCTCTGAAGCTTCCTCTTCTGCGTGCGAGTCAACCCTTCGGGACACCACTTCGGAAGAAAGCGCTGCTGAGTCTTGCTAGCATTAGATCCCTGGTCTTCCACCATCTTTTCATTGAAAGTCGGCTTCATAGCTAGACTTTTCTCAATAGGGACATCCATAGTCCCAACTTGAATAATATCGAACTCAGTAGTCCTCTCTGAGTCCACATTCATGTCCTGCACCTCTTCCTTCCTCTTAGGTCGACCTTGATGGGCGGTCTGACCGCCTGTAACAGGCGGTCTAACCGCCTATGTCCAGCGCTCTTGACCAGATTGGCGGAAAGCCAATCGGTCTCTCCTGGGATAAACAATCCTGTCCTGCACACGCCTTCTTGGACCCTCCAGCCAGGATGAAACGAAGGCTGCACGTTTGAATGATATGGCACCCACATCACTTCATTGTCATCCCACACCGGATCCAACTTCATACGAGGAGGTTAAGGAACCCTGTCGTTCTGAATCAGTGATCTCATTCTTTTTTTTAATGGTCGATCGCTCGGAACGGCCTTTTGTTTGGTGTATTTGTCATAAAGCATATCAAACGTGACTTTGGGCTTCTAAACACCCTGCTCATTTGCCACGTTCATCTGGATGCTTCGGAATCAACATCTTTGGGCGTCCATGGGGACAGACGGTCTGACCGCCTGGCGCAGCCGGTCTGACCGCCTGTAGTAGACCAGACTCGGGCGCCCGTGGTCCAGGAACAACGACCGATCCTTGCCCCCTTGCCCAAAGGATTTCACAGTAACTTTGAACGACTGTTTGCCATCAGCCGTCTTCTCATAAGTCACCTTTCTAACCGACTCTTTTGAAGACGGTCTTTCTTCTCCAATCACCATGTTCTTCCCTTTGGTAGATTCGGCTTGATGCGGCCGAACCAAGACCTTAGGCTGCTGCAACTCCACGGTGTTGACCGGAAAAGGAGTCTCCTCAATTTGCATCTCATGAAACTTCAAACGGCCCTCATTAATAGCCGATTGAATCTGCCGACGGAAAACATTGCAATCGTTAGTAGCATGCGAAAAAAATATGAAACTTACAGTAAGCACGCTTCCTCAATTCTTCCAAAGGTGGTATAACATGAGAAATCTTGATTTAACCAAATTTGTGCAATTCATCAAATATACGATCATATTTGGACATATCAAAAGTAAACTTTATGTCTTCTTGCCGATTTTTATGAATTGGCTTAAGAGATGAGCACGACACAGTTTTCTTATTAGCAGGCCATACAAATTCTGCTAAATAAACATCATTATCATCGTCAGTCGAATTATCGGATTCATAATCAACTAGATGAACATTAGACCAACGTGTCTTAAAACTCTTCTTTTCTTTATTCATTCGGTTTTCAGCTACCTCAGCTCTAATATGGACTTGTGCAACCGAATAATAATCACAATTGTCTATTTTCTCTCTAATAGAGGATTTTAAACCTCTAAAGCATAAGCCAGCAAGATCAACATCAGAAATAGACAAATTAAAACAATGGTTTTTAACATCTTTAAATCTTCTCATAAATTGAGATACCGTTTCATCCGGACCCTGTCTAACCGATGCCAAATCTACCAATTTCATCTCATGATTGCCACTGTAAAAATGATCGTGAAACTTACGCTCTAGTTGATCCCAACTCATAATAGAACCAGGGGCTAATGAAGAAAACCAAGCAAAAGCAGTACCAGTAAGCGACAGCGAAAACAAACGTACTCTAATTGCTTCAAAATTTCTAGCCTCCCCTAGTTGAGCAACATATTGACTAATGTGTTCCCAAGTGGTGCGCTCATCATCTTCACTAAGTTTTACAAAATCAGGCAAGCGCCACCCATTGGGAATAGGAACAGTATCAAACCTAGCATGATAAGGTTTCTGATATACTCTAGTATTACCAAAATCAACGCCTAGCTTATTTCTCATCACATCAGACAATTCATCACTGAATCTAGTAAATTCAGCCCATTGGGGGTTTTGTTAGGCCGAAGATTGCATAGCATTCATATAATTCAAGTAAGGTGCTTGTCTATTCTGCATATCCCTATGTGCATTAAAAACATCATCAGGAACACCACCCGAATGCGTAGTATGCATGGTCGTGGAATACGTAGCACCCGCTATAGCCAATGGACCAGCACGGCCAGGAGAAACCGAGTTTGGAACAGTAGACAGCGGCAAAGGTTGCTCCGGCGTGAACAGCATAGCATTAGTCGAATTAATCTGTCCACCAAAACCAGCGGTCTGACCGCTTGTAGCGGTGGGACCGGCCGTTCTGGCGGTCTGACCAGCTGTAAAACCAGCCGCCACCGACCCATCTGCATCGACCGTTTTCGGTCTGGGCATGTTAGGTGGTGGTGGGGTCTATCCAGCAAAATAATTCGGTGGCATGCCACAAAAGATATTATGCTCAGGTAATTCACAAGTATCTAAAGATTTTCCCTCTAGTTTTTCGAGTCGTTCTAGCAATTGTTCAACTAACGAATCACGATCCGAAAAACTTGGACCCATAGGAGTAGAGGTAGGAGGCAAAGGTGCAGAAGTACTTACATTGTCAATTACCTCAATTTGTCCCTTACTCATCTTGAAGGAAGGCATCACGAAGTCTCGAACACTTTTCGCCGAACGATCTTCGCGACCTTTCCGAAACGTCTTCAAGAACTCCGCCTCGAGATGCTTCTGGAGCGCCATAAATTTCTCATGATCTTCAGCACTAAGATCTTCAAGCGAAGCTGTCACGATGTTGTCTTGTCCAACGTCAAAGCTCATAGTGCTAGGGATAGTAGATCGGTCTTCAAAAACCAGATTTCTTTCCCAGCGGAGTCGCCAAAATATGTTGACGCACTTCTGGTCAACACACGAAAGCGCTAGATTGCGCGGTCGTCGAACTCTCCTCGCCGGATCTCTTGAGTGCAGCCGGTCAGACCGCCTGTAGGGGCCGGTCAGACCGCCTATAACAAAGGCGCCGCGAAAGCCTACGATCACAACCTCGGGAGGGACCCCATTGGAGGCTGCAAACCTAGGGTTGTTCTAAGGTCGGCAAGGCCACTTAGAACGTCCTAAAACACCATAGAGACGAAGAAGGAAAGCAAAGGGGTTGGAAAAGCTAGGGTTTGGAGATAAAAAGTAAGACAATGATTTGTATGATTGGGTAGAGGTCCTCAATCGGCCAAGGCCCTTTATATTTATAGGGTGGGGAAGTCTTGCCCCGCAAGAAAGTCCTTGTATAGATATAAAAACGTGTAAAACCCTGATTCTACTCGGACTCGGGGACAGGCGGTCAGACCGCCTGTGACAGGCGGTTAGACCACCTGGCACATTGCCAGATCGGCTACAGGGCGCAGCCGGTCTAACCGCATGTACAGGCGGTCTAGACCGGCTGTCCCAGCCTAATCAGCTTTAAGCCATTTTTGTTCATCAACAATTGCTTATTTGTAGATGTCTCGAATATTGGAGAATTTATAGAACTCTATCTGAATCTCAACGGCCAATTTTAAAGGATGGAACCTATTGCACTAGATTCATTAAAGGATGGCACCTGTAGTACCATATTCACAGTACGAGAGCGAATCTAGTTCTCAAGCAAGTTGAGAGCCGGCGGGTTATCAAGGAGTGAGCCTTGAGTTTATGTGGAGCTGCAATAATAAAGCTTAATCAATCTAGGTGACTACAATGCCATCCAATATTCTTAGAAAGTGAGCGAGTTAATATTTTTTAGACAAAGGAATATTCATTAATTCATTGTGTGGCACTTTTTGTTGGTTATTGTAAGAGTTTTATTCATACAATTTTCTATATTTTGCATTTTTTAATGAAATATTTCTTAGCCATAAGTTCTAAAATTAATACATAGATGCACATGTACAATAATCGTGTATTGCTAGTTTATTCATCATATACATGCTCATGTCCCACACTTACAAATGTTCCCTGAGCTGGATGCCACGAATGTGCATCATTAAGAAAAGCTACACAATTAGCCTCCACTAATCATGATTGTTTAGAAAGTAATGTAATCTCTTTTGCAAGAATGGGCATTTTATCTAATCTCAACAACCACTTATTAATTTTTGAAATGCATGATGGAGTCAACATTTTTTTAGAAAAGGGAATATATTCAATATTCCAGCGGCCTCTGCATGATGGAGTCAGCATATGAGGTAAAGGTTTAGATCAGGTTGCTTTACTTTTCAACTATGGACATCTTCCTAAAATTCAGTCGCTTTCAATTTGTAACCATCCAACGTAAGCTTACTCCATCAAGAAATGGGGTCGACACCACAGATAAAGGCTGTTCAGTTATCTAAACCTCCCATGATAGTGGACACCACAGGCGCAGATAAAGGCTGTTCATTATCTTAACCTCCCATCATAATAAATCGATTTTAATTTATAGGTTTACTAGTCTTAATTATTATAACATGAATTCAACTGAAATCACTTGCATTAAAATCTCATTGAAGTGTGGCACATAGAAATGACATCTTTTAGTACAAAGTTCAATGCCACATCATTTGCTTAAGAAAATCAATCCATGCACCATGCATATGGTTGATAGCCTAAGTAGACAAGATGTTTATTATAAGGAAAACAGTACAAATGACCGACGATACCAATAATTGGGATCTCAATAGCAGGTTTAACAGATGTTGGAGCAAATATCAAGCAATCAATCAAGCCACCCACCAAACAATACGTACAATACTGATATGCGATTTCCTTTTTGTGCCACTCAAGTGCTTCAAATACTCGAAAGCCTGGCAAGATTGCAGCATGCCAGCATATGGTCGTGTTCCAGGGTTTGAGGCTTTGACCTTTGAACCCTGCAATAGAAGAGCCTCTCTGCGCTGGCGTCTGCGCACTCTCCCTAAGCAGGAGCAGGCCGTTCCCATCATCGAGCTCCCATGAATCGACCTCTCTTAACCTCACCGGCTGGCCTGGCTTCACATATACCTGAGTCCGTCTGTCATCGACAGAGAACAGGCGCACAGAATCATATGTTTAAGATCAAGATGGACTCGTCGTCACAAACGTGTGCTCCAAAGATTCCGGGCTCCGCTCCACTGCATATGTTTTTTTAATTTGTTAATTCTGAGGTCTGCGTGCGCTACCTCCTACACCGTGCAGCCATGCAAATGCAGGGGCGATCAGATCAAATCGTTATCCGTGGAGATGCAGTGCCACTGGCCTGCCGACACGAAACGCGCAGGCAGGTTCACTGTCAACTCTACTGGAGGAATCGGCACTGACGCTTGATCTAATCGTACTTGTGATTGATCGTGATCTTTTTTCTTATGAAACGATTGATCGAGATCTTGCCAACGAATGCATGCCAGCTAGCTCAATCATCTCCTGGACTCCAGCAGAATGTGGGTCATGTCGTTCGTGTACCAAACGGAACAGACTGCGGAGACGGATCTATGTATGCAATATTGATGATGCGCTAGGCTGAAGTATTTCAACATCAAGGTCGAATTGCATCAATTAACTCGGAGCTAAGCCAGATAAGACCACCAAAATTATGCAGAAGACAACATGAACCACCGGCGCTTTGGAGAAAAACATAAGTGATGCACCATATTAGGCAGTGGTGGGAGGGCTGCCAAGGAAGCTCTTTGGATCATCACCAATCAATCCTGTGATGCCATGTGCAAGGCAACCATATCTTCTTATGTGAGACGCAAAAATAGAGTCGCTGCAGGACCACGTCACCTATACCTCTAAAATTACGTCTCCTTTGAGCCTTGCTTACATAGTATCGGTTCTCAAGGGTGACTCTTTATTGCACTGATGTGCTTTTGAGCAAGGCCAGGGAGTAAGTGACCCATGACTAGCTGAAATGCATTGACTAATATGGTGTTACTACCTTGTGTGCAACTCATTAGTCGACGATATGTAGACGTTGTAACGTATAGTTTTTTTTTGTTGGGGTTATAAATACCTCAATCCCTGGTCATTTCAACGGTGTTAGAGTTTGAGTAAACTAGAAATATGTATTCCACACTCATTTGCAGGTTTGTATGCACTAATATTCATTAAGAGGATTAATGCAATTAGGGAAAGACATAGGCTTTGATTAGATTTATTCACAAAGATGTTATTTTGAGGTGCAATTTCCATAAATATGCTATCATAAAGATTTATTCACACAACTTATTATGCATAAATTTACTGCACAACTTCGCAATATACTTATTTTTTTTATATTTTTCACAAAACATATGTAAAAAATAACTTCTCATCACACAATATAATAGAAGGTAAAAGGCGAAAAGAAAAAAAGAAATAATACATAGGCCTATTTTTATGAGAAAATCAATACACTGGACAATACAATATTAGCATTGTGGTAGAGTGGTGCTTACACAATTATTAGATAAGTAAGATGATTTGGTGAATGTGTATAAGGGTGAACGCAAAGGAGAAGAGGAAACGAATAAAAATAGAAGAAAGAAGAAGAGAAAGAGGAGAGGACTGAAGAAGGGGGGAGACCAGCCCCTTTGGTCGGAGTCAGTTCAGCCACTGAATATGGAATGCATAGAAAAAAGAAACGAAATGACTAATTAATTGTTTGAACTTAATTAATTGCTTGGACCATGATAAATGCAATGCATTAGACATCATAATTTCTACAGTAGTGTCCATATATAACATAGTATATGACATAGACACCACTTGCTAGTTTCATGTTTTAACTGTCTTAACACAAGGAACCGTCATGCAGAGCCGGGGGGAATGTATGGTGTATATTCCAGTATTAAAACCATAACTCTATATGCCATAAGGCCAGTTTGCCTCAGGAGACAGTATCTGATCTTGTTCGATCAAATGGCAAGCACGAGGCCCGGAAGGTTCCTCCGAGCTTGGTCCGGCAGCCTGCTCTGCCACACCTGCTGAGACTTAGAACACACATCCTTGGCCGTCGCCGCCTCTGACACCGCCCGCGCCTCTCCTCCTCCGCCACCGCCGAGCCTCGTCACGACGAGCGCGGTGTTGCAGTACTCGCGCACCTCGGTGACACGGCCGCAGGCGCCCACGGTCCACGCGTGCACCCAGTAGAGCGCGCCCGTCGCGTCCGTGCCCTCGGCCAGCACCGTCGGCCCGAACGCGTCCAGCGACCGGATCTTGAACGGGAGGCCGCCTGCTCCGGCGCCGGTGAGGAGGCGCATGAGCACCAGGTGCTGGTGCGCGCGCGGGCCGTGGAACCACCAGTCCACGTCAGGGTTCAGTAGGCGGCGCACGGCGTCCACGTCGCCGCGCTCCAGCGCGCGGTACAGCTCCTCCACCACCGCCTTGCTGCTGATTGTGGCATCATCTCCTTTGCTGTAAAGGCATGAGCCGGCATCGCCGACGGAGATGCCAGACATGTCGGTTGCCATGCTACCTCGCTGGAGTGGGCAAGGAAGAAGATGAGAGTGACTGGGTGAGACGTGAGAGAAGTTGCTTGGAGGTAGTGTGTGGGTGTCCAGGACTACCTGGAGAGGGAGAAGAGGTTACTACTCTCCTTATATAGCGGAACTTGGGTTGCCGCTAGCTTTCATGCATGTGAGTAGGATTCCAAAAAGCATATAATTTTTTAATTATTGCATGAGCAAGTGGTAAGCACGATTCAATTGCGGGTATATACCTTGTTGGTGCAAGTTATTATTCATCCGGCTTTTGGACATATGGCTTGAGGAGGTTATTCGGTGTCAACCGATAAACCTGTTATTATATTCTGATACGAAAGGTGCAATTCTCCAACCGTGCATTTTTTTTTTATAGAACCATTTTCAAAAGTATGATTTTTACCAGTTATAGTTCTATTTAACATTGGTCTGTGTAGCGGTAATAATAACATCAGTTACGAGGAGCCATCAGTAAAACCATTGGAGGACTAATTAGCGTAGTCTTGTTTGCATAAATGCACTGAGTATGGGTGTTTTTTTTATATCTTTGTGTCAAGATAAAATAGGGATATCAAAAGAGAATGTAGGAATTGTTAGGGGAAGACAATTATTAATTTAGTGACTATAGAGCTTAAAATTTCTTATAAAACATGTTCTATCATATTTAGATTTTATGACTGAATGTGAGTGGAAAGTAACAAATTTAAAATAGTTGTATGACACAGGCAGATTTAGCAAGATGCTAGGAGCTCAAGCCACCCACTTGGAGCCTCCTGGAGCCCCCAAGGTTTCCTTCCTGCATCCACCCCTAATGGCACAAAACTGTGTGAATCTATCTACATTGTATAAACTTTCCCAATATTTAACAAATCTCTAACTTTCCCAATATTCTCCATTATATTGTAAAAACTTAAGAACTCCAAAACCCACCTAGGGCCAAATGTACCTCTGCTGGACAGGAAGTATGTGTATGTGGTGATCAGGACGGCCAACAATAATGACAGGTTTAGCTTAAACATTGAAAGACGCAAATAAGGTCCCCATGCCGACTAACATCGAACACCTGTCATTGTATTACATATTGACTCATGGCATTACCAAAGATGATTCTCAAGTTTGTAGGCTGGCTAAAGTTTCATATGAAATGGATTCCACAAGGAATCTGCTGCCGGAGCGGGGGAAAGAAACTAAACTGTCCGGGAAGTGATTTTTTTAAGTTTTAACAGCTGTGTTGTCTTTTTCAGAATCCGATTTCTTAAGAACAAGGCAATACAATCCAAAGTTGCAAAGATAAATCTATCCATCCTCCTTTCGGCAAAAGCTAGCAAATGGATTGCCCGGGGCTGGATGGATTGGTGAAGGCTCTGTTTGGTGATTAAGACTGGTACGCAAATTAGCTTACATTTTGAGTGTCGGTAGGCCCGTAGCGCACTACTTTTCCCTTCACACTCGGCCAATTGGTCAGTTC
Source organism: Digitaria exilis (assembly GCA_015342445.1). Lineage (NCBI taxonomy): Eukaryota > Viridiplantae > Streptophyta > Magnoliopsida > Poales > Poaceae > Digitaria > Digitaria exilis. The sequence goes on from JACEFO010002656.1 coordinate 752,316, forward strand.
CTGGATTTCTGCATTGCTTTATATGCCTCAGTGGGTTTCAGGGCTGCGGCAACTAGGGGAGGAAAGAAGACTAAGAAGAAAGCAAATAAAATACGGTTAGTGGTTGGTTTATCTGCTTGGACCAAACAAAGAGTTAAAGTTTTGTCTAGATGCAGCTATTACACAAAAAGGCATCAAGATATACTTCAGTTCATGGATTGTAGTTGTTGATGGCAAAAAATGGCAAGATGCCGATCTGGCTTTACAGCCGGTCTAACCGTCTGTCTGACCGGCTGTGCCCTGTAGCCGGTCTGGTAATGTGCTCGGCGGTCTGACCACCTGTCCCCGAGTCGGAGTAGAATTAGGGATTTCTCGCGATTTAGATCTGTCAAGAAACTTCCTTGCGGGGCAAGACCTCCCCACCCTATATTATGAAGGGCCGTGGCCGATTGAGGACCTTTACCCAATCGTCAAACACAAATACATCTACTATTTTGTACCTTTGCTCTAGCTTTTCCAATCTCATCTGTTGTTCTTCCTTCGTCTCGACGACGACCAAGGACGTTCTAGGTGGCCTGCCGCTCCTAGAACAACCCAAGGTGCGCCTACCCTAACGGAGTCCCTCCTGGGTGGGCGTTCGTTGGTTTCTTCCCGGGCTGTCGCAGGGAGTCTGACCGCCTGTACAGAGGGTCTGACCGTCTGTGACAGGGAGTCTGACCGCCCGTAACAGGGGGTCTGACCGGCCGTCGCAGAGGTGCTGCAGCGAGCTCCTCCGCGCATCGCACATCCTAGTGCGTTCGTTTGTTGGCCCGAAAAGGCGCCAACAGTAGTTATAAGTTTTTTTAATGAAACATTGTAGTTACAAGTTGTGTTGTCTGTCGAAAGGGCCTTCCAGGTGGTTATGAAAACCTAAGCTTGTACTTCTTCACTTTCGTTCTGTTTTCTGTCTGAAAACATGTGGAGGTTTGTTAGGGTCTGAAGGAAAAATTGAATTTGTATCTTTGGCATTCAACATCTTCATGAACGTGGTGTGTCCTCGAAATCTAGCATGAAAGAATGTTGTGTTACTTGTCATAAGAGCATCTCCAGCGGTCTCCCTTTCCCCAATCCAACTTTTTAGAAAAATAATGCTACAACATAATTTCTTTGTATTTTCATTCTCCTAATAAATAGAGAGTTTAGTCTCTCTCAATATGGTAATTGCTAATGAGATGAGATTATTGAAAGCATGTAAAAGTATCTCTCAGTAATTCATTAAAGTGGTATTATTAGGATATCTCAATAGTGTGTTATTAGAAATATTTATTGGCAGACTACTAGAATTCTCTAAAAGGCTGGTCTATCCAGAAAAAAATGGTAACGCACATGAACTTTTGGAGTAACCACCGGTTGGCTGCTACTTCGTATGCCAAGTTGCCAACACAGATATTACATACACCAGCCAGACAAGACTAGCATGGATATAATAAAAAATGATTAAATCAAGTGACCCAAATTGATAACTTATTCTATATACCCTCGCTGTATAATCTGATCCCTGCACCCAATACTTATTCGATAAGAGATACCTTAAGATAATAAGCAATGGAATGCTTTTTTTTTTGCGCAAATAAGCAATGGAATGTTGGTAAGACCTTGATAGAATCATACTTGGCACCAATCACATATTCCTCCCCTTTAAAACTGATATCAACAATAGTCCATTGGGCAAACAAGTCTCGTAAGGATAGTGTAATGACCGAAATGTGAATCACTCGTTAAGCATTGCATCATGTCATTGTCTGCTAGTATAAATTTTTGAGCTTTGTTTGAACACATTACATCTTTATTTGAATTATTGAATATAGTGAAAATGCATGCTATGTGGATAAATTTTCATTTTCTCTTTAAGACCTATGCTAGGATACGGCTTGATAAAATAGTAGTTTCCAAAACAAGAATTAACATGTTTTTTCTACGATTTTTGGAAATGATATTGAAGCCTAACACCTCAGCCGAAATTCCAAAAATAGTATTTCAGGAAGAACTTTATTTTCCAATCTACAATAACTTTTCTTCACAATCCAAGCAAAATATTTATGTTGGTTCTAGTATCAATCTAAATTTTTTAAAAAAGTTCGGAGGTCTAGAAGATCATCACTTTTGGAGTTTGGATTGAAGGGAGAAGTTTTTAGACAGAACCAACATGTCAGGTGAATTTGTACAGGGTCCGGGCCTCATATATCAACACTCGTCTTTTATATGCACTTTGTCCTCACTCATGTGCACCAGGAAGGACTTCCCAGTCGGTAATCCATCCCTACATTGCTCCGTGCCAAACATGCTTAACCATGAAGTTCTTTGAGATGAACATCCGAAAAAGAAGTTGCAATTTGTTGGTATGAGTATTCTTAACAATCCTATTAAGAACTAAACCAGATTGTTACATGTACCATCCTCCATCGAGGACTGTCCACAGTTGCATCGAGCACACCAAGTCAATATGCCACGCACCCTGTGGGTCCCACCCGACCTCGCCTCATCCAAATTACCCCATTCTCTCTCTATTTGTTGCATGCCTCAGTAGAGAGTTCTCTCCCGCTCTCTCCTTTCTCCCCCAACAAAGCTTAGGTGGAGGGAACTCATGTCCCCTACCAAAATTACCACCACTCATCGGAGCTGGCCAAAGGACCGCTGGGGGACGTCGCTGACGTGCTTCCCAACCACCACGACCACCCTTCCTCACCAAAGACCAAGGGAAGCCGTCCCCAAGCTTCTTCATCCTCTTCCCTAAGAACCTCAAGGACTTGGCCCGATCTACTTCAATGCCATCCTACCCTAGCAAGTGACCCTTTGCTCGTGCAATACTCATTGTCGGTGAGCCACCCTCGGTGTTCCCCATCTCTCTCTTGGCCTCAATCAAGCATCCAAGCCCATCCATGGTGCCTTCACCATTGATGGCCTAGAGCTACAAACACCTAATAATGCATGTCAAATCATATACTTGGAATGAACTTTATACATCATATTTAAGGTCCTTAAGTGCTAAATATTCCCATCAACATCTCAAGAAAAATACTACTTTACTAGTATATTTTGTTTAGGATTACTTGGTTTTATTTGTATTTTGTTCATGCATGATTTTAGGAACTCAAGGTGACAATTGAGAGAAAAGAGCATCAACGAAAAAAAATATTGGGAAAAGTCTGTTTTCACCCTTCAACTATTATAAAAGTTCGATTTTCGACCTCAAACTATAAAACCACTTACTGAAGGCCATCCAACTATCTAAACAATACAAAATTAGCCCTTTGGATGGTTTTGAGGGTGGTTTGGATTTTATAGAAATAGCAGAAATATTATTTAAACTTTAAAAAACCATAACTAATTCAATTTGGACCAAAAAAATATGAAATCAGTGCCAAAAGTTCTCTTAAAATTTAACCAACCTATTGGCATACTATTTAGTATTATTTGGATATTATATGTTTATATAACTAGTGTTTTTTTATTTTTCTAAAAATAAATAGAATAAAAATGAATAATATGCAAAATAACTTCTAATGGTGCACCAACGTATAGGTCACATTTTTAGTAAAACATTAGTACCATATTCATATTTTTATAATTTAGAATAAATTAGTAAAAAGTTTTTTAATATAAAATTATTTATAATTTTTTTTGGAAAATACAAAACCACCTTCAAAACCAGCCAAAGAGACAATTTTGCACGGTTTGGATAGTTGGAGGGTCTTTGGTGTCTGGTTTTGTAGTTGTGGGTTGAAAATCGGACTTTTGTAATAGTTGGAGGGTGAAAAGTAGACTTTTTCCAACAATATTTCATCCCAGAGATGCTCAATTTGGTGGAGAAGCCCACAAATCTAGTTCAACAGAAGCTATTGTCAACCTAGAAGAGATTGTGCCTTCACCAAAACCCACGACGCAAAGGCGGTAGCTGAGAGGCGGTGTTGAGGGACCGACCGGTCCCCTAGGCCGACCGGTCTGCCACTACGACGGTTCAGGCTCCCATTTGGCGAGGCGATTTTATGGCAGTTCCTTATGTTGGTTGTGCTTGCTACCATTCTTATAACCCCTTGAACCAACCTAGGAGGCCTATATAAGCAGAGCTATACCTCCTATTCATTCATTCTGGTTGGATTCTACTTCATTCTAGTTGGGATCACCACACCACCACAATTATAGCCTCTCCAATTATCTCATTATAATTCTAGTTCTTAGTGTTATAGGATCTAGTTAAAGTTCATCATTGTGATGAAGAACATGTTGAGGTTCAAGTTCATCTTTAATCTTAGGAATGATTTTGTATCTTATCAGTCATATCTTTATTAAGTATTCAGAGTTATTATATGAGGTTTGTGCTATGTTTACAATATCTTTCTTCATACGTTGTGCTATCATGAGTAATACAAGTTTTGTGAATAGATTTACCATCTATCCTATTATAGGGGGCCTAGGGTGCTTTATATTTGTTTCTAGCCTTTTGCTTGTCCGTCCGAAAGGTAGGAGTCCTAGGGAGGCTAGAACAATTTTCATGCATGCAAGCATGGTGGTTCGGCATTATGGATTCCCTTAGATATGTCCATTGTTTACCAGATATGCACGGTAGGAGACATGTTGTGACAGATTTGTTCGTCAGTCTTATTCATAAGTTTTGCGAATCCTCCCTACTAGACTTTGGAGTAGGAGTTTATTCAATACTTGGGCCATGGAGTTGGGTTGGCTAATCTCCACTTTATTCTAGGCTTTCAACATCAATTTTAACACATAACAAATATAACTTTTACTAACTTAGTAAATATATTTAAGGACATTTCTCCTAGATTGCTCCGATATTCCTTAGGCATTAGTTTATCTTTTATGATATGCCTTGTGTGTGTTTGTTTGTTTATTGGTTAAGTCATGAATAATTCGTCACATTTATTTATCATGGCTTAACCATGTCCTTACTTTCTAATGAGTTGAGTTATGTCGGGTATAGATATCCCGATACCATAGGGTTTTCTATTTTCGTTATGATTCCTATTTTGTAACCGACTAGAATACTTTCCACGTAACCCTACCCCCTAGGATATATAAAGGAGGGTAGGGGTCCCTAGATCGGCACGGATCAGTATGCCCAAGATCTCCACACCAGATCCAATCAACAAGGAATACAAACCACACTAAAATACTGGATGTAGGGTTCCTCACCTTGAGGCCCGAACCTGTCTAAATCGTGTCTCTCGTGTTCCTTTTCACCATCTTGTTCTTAATTCTCGACGACTTCCCTACTACTCATTTAGGTCTACACTGCTTGGGCTACCCCCTAGCAAGATCACCGGTCTAAAACACCGACAAGTTACATGTAAGAAATGATTTACTAAGTAATGATAGCTTCTGGTTTGTCCCATTGGAATAATACTATACCCTTGAGCACTCACGGGTAAAATGCTATAATGGTATATATGTCGCTTGCGGGTACCTTATCTAAAATAGAGTTTTGATGTATACCAAATGTTGTTATTAATTTCGTTACTAGGATTGCACCTACTTGTTCAAGTGTTGTGTAAGTGGTAACTAGTAAGGATAGTTAAAAACACCTGTGTTTTTTAGCTTCATTATTAGGCTACCATACACGTGGCGCCGATGAGTACCTGTTGGCACTCCTTAGCCTATACGAATTATTCCGCAAGCGCACAGAGACCGATGTAGCTTTTCACTAGGGGAGATAACCTGGGATATTGAATCCAAGGAACGATAGGGTCGACTAGTCTAAAACTCGATAACCGGACCCACCAGAAGGAAGAAGACTAAAATGGTAGAGGGCCTACATCTAGCTAATTTACTGAACACTCTAGTAGGCTAGCTATTCACTACTCGATCTGCTTCGATGGCTGGAAGGGAAAGATCCCAGAAAGGGATGAGAGGGGGATCCAACGACAACCTGCACTACTCTTATGAGGACACCCAAACGTGGTGGACTACGAGGGATGGACAATCTGTCACCACATGCCACCTACCACAACGGTACCATGGGGTGTAACACAACCCAAGATGTCTATCAAGCTTAGGCACCACGCCTACGCTATCAGGACACTGACTTCCGCCTCCCGGAAATGCAAGAAGAAACCCCAAACGAGCAGACTTGCTAACTCGCGCAGACAAGGGATCCCACAAATTCTAAAGCAGTAAAATAACTAACTACTGAAAGTATAAAGTAAACAAGCGAGATACTAGAGATAAGCGAGAAACTCACATAGATAATATCTTAAGCTTGTTTCCTAGAGTGGATACAAAAGCTGGAGGAAGAAGAGAAATAGCCTACTCTACTTCGAAGCCTGGACAATACTGAAACGACCCGGATTTTTAATTACGAGAATCCAGATCCCTGATAGTCCCTGGATCAGTAGCTATCACGTACAGAGCTCGAAACAGTGTAATATCACATCCAAACCAACAAAATCATAACATAGTCATCAATTATTACATTCCCTTCAAGGGTTTGATTATTTGCCACACAGTGCTAAATAGCGACAAAGTGAAAATCTAACGATACAGAAGCTGGTAGACGATTCTTCATCTTCTCGGGGCTCCATCTCCACGCGCTGCACTTGAGCGTAGATCACCACCTAGTCATACCACCCATTGAAGTTGTTGTCTAACACAGCATCTCCACCTGTGGACTCACGATCTGTTCCCAAAGTATTGGAACAGGCTCACGTCACCGACTGTATGCAAGCTTTAAGTGACCTAAGATCTAAGGGGATAACAATAATAACAAGGAAAGAGGCTGAGGGTTGCCTATGCATAGCGGCAAAAATAAATAAAACTTCATCCCACCATATCCCACATATTTGTTCTCGGGCTAGTCCCATCACATGACGGGTTCCCGGCGGCATCCACCTCATCACACACACACCTTCACTCTCGGTCGGTGCACGGGCTTCCAACCCCGGCATCTCAATAGGCACAATCGGATCACAAGGGAAGCGGAGCTGTACCTCCCTCTCCCCGACTGCACCTACGCCCTCACTCACTCACCTATAGGGGAGAGAAGCAGATCCAAAAACAATGGACGACTGGCGTGTAGTACACTACGGTATCCATGGTCGAGAGCACGGCTATACGTATAGATTAAAACACTCTACAGAGGTTGTACACCTGTACCCAACTCGAGCTGCTAGCTGGCCGCGACCAACTTGAGACACAACCCACAACTTGAATGTCCCTAGCGAGGATGGCACCCTCCTGCGTCCCTCGGATCTGGATACTTCAGCACGCTAACATCGGCTCCGAGAGCTGTGATAATGGTCCACCGAAGCCACTCAGGGATTGTCCATCAATCGGGAAGTGGAGGCTCCTAACCCACCTCCATAACACAAGTGCACAAACTGTTGCTCGCCTACAGTCTGATCTGGGTGCCACCCTATGCTAGGCTAGCTGTTACTCATCCCATTCTAAGCAAGTTGGTGCGTACAGTACAGTGAGTACGAAATAGTCAACAAGGTTTATGTGCCGGTACGGGTGTCATCGTCCCAAAATCGTATCCTCTGCATCGCAATGCGGTGGTCTGTGAACCGTTACCATCTCAGGTAACCGCCATACTCCTAGCTCCATATCTCATCCAAGTCACAACCATGTGCCCGCAACAGGCACCAGATGGGGTCCGCCCAGAAGCCTCCCCCCCAGCTATACCCAGAAAGCCTAGGTCGGATTCATCTACCCGCACCGGCAAGGACCATCTAAGGTCAAAATCACATCACCTTTCCATTTTTATCCCACACACACCAAGAGTATCTACCACAAGTTCCCGCACATAGCATGCAACTCATCATCACAGAACAAGGCATCATGACAAGTATATATAGGTATAGCAAGGTATACGATAATAACAGGGCAGTGCAAGGCTCAATCAAGCTCATCATATCATGCAAAGCACTAGCGTATGGGTAAGCAGATAGGCCGTCGGGCGTGAACTTGGTGAGTTCGTGTCGTCGACGTAGTCGTCCTCCTCCTCGTGCGACGGTTCTTCAGCAGCGGATCTTGATCACGCGAATATGATAAAGTCTAAGGTTAAATGACTATTCAAAATACTCCAAATAACTTCAACTTCATTTTTAAAATGTTACTCAGATTTTTAGAGAAATTTAGAAAGTGGTTTCACAATTTTCTAATTTAAAATGAATTAGTTATGAATTTTCTAAGTTTAAATTATTTTATGAAAATGTTAAATGACTATTCAAAAAAGGAAAAACCAGAAAACACCAGAGGGTGACACGTGGCATGCTGACGTCATGATGACATCAGCACAGGGGCCACCGGGCGATGACGTCAGTAGTATGCCCTACTGACGTCAGCGTTGACTGGTCAACGGTCAACATTGACCGGTCAACTGGTAGTGGTCCTACTTGTCAGCGTGGGCCCTAGTGGTCAGTGGGGGCTAGCCACCGACAGGTGGCCCCCCAGGGTCAGGTCATGCTGGCTTGGCTCGGCTATGCAGGCTGGGGTAGATGGGCCGAAACGGGCCGTGGGCCAAGGCCTGCTAAAGCCCAATACTGGGTGCGGCCTTCTCTGTCCCGGCGGCAGTGGTGGCGTTTGTTGGTGTTCGGGGTCGCAGAAGCAGACCAGCTCATGGTCGGCGCCTCCTTCCTCTTGACGCTTGAGGGCGAGGCGCTCCTCCTCGCCGCGGTGTCCTCCTCCTTCTTCTCCTTCCCCCTTCTTCTTCCTCCCCTCTTCCTCCTCCTTTTTCTTCCTCTGGCGGCGGCGGCGGATTGGGTTGGGGAAAACCCCAATAGAGGTCTAGGGTTCAATTGGGGGTGGCCAGGGCTTATATAGGGCGGGGGCTAGGGTTTCAGAGGTCACAAGGTTGGTTCAAGGGATGAACGGCGGAGAACCTCAGCGTTCGGGCCATGGCCACGCGGCGCACATCTGACAGGGCTGCGGCTAGGGTTGTTGCGCTAGGGTTGCTGGGCTCGCGGAGCGCACGTGAGGTGCCCGCGAGGCGCGCCTGGAAGGGCCCATTGCGGTCGCTGTCGTGCGCTCGACGCACGTCGTTTTCGCGTCTCATGCGTGGCACGCGTGAGCGAGGCGTGGCAGGAGGAAGGAGAAAGGGAACAACGTTCCCTGACAGGTGGGGTCGGCACAACAGTGAGCAAAAGAGAAGGCGCGCGGGGAAGGTTCGCGCCGACAGGCGGGTCCCACTAGTCAGAGGGAGAGAAAGGGAGGGGCGAGCTGGGCTGTGCCGTTCGCTGAGGTTGGGCCTTGTGGCCGGGAGAGGAAAAGAGAAAAAGAGAGGAAAGAGGTGGGCTGGGCTGGTGTGTGCACAGGCCGGGTTTAGTTAGAGCCCAAGAGCTAGTTAGGTTAGTTTAGATTTAGTTTTGAATTTGAATTAGAATTCAAATTCAAAACCCACTCAGATGAGATCCATATAAACCAAATAAAATCCAAATTGTCACTCTATCATAATTGTCCTTAGCAAATTGAAATTAAATTTAATTGCTTCTAAGAAATTAGGGGAGAAAGAGGGTACTCTTATTAGTTTCAAGAGAGTTTTTCATATTCACACAAAAAGTTTTCGAAATTCGGATTTTTCAAACAATCAAAATTTCCGGTCTGTTACACGAGGCCTCACTCCACACTCTCCCTACTCTACAAAGAACACTAACACTACACTTTTGAGTGACTTCTTCTCCTTCTTGGATGGTGTGTTGAGAACAGCCCAAGGAGTGTGTATTTATAGCAGCAGCATGTCGGTTTGGAGTGACAACCGTCTTGGTGAACCGCCACAGGAAGATGGGCCAAAGTGGAGCCCAAGTTGGGCCGGATGGCCGGGCTTGGGCCAGCCGACCGTCCTCTGCCCTCCGATCCACCGCCTCTTCTTCTGGACGCTCTGGATCACGCCTAAACACCGGTTCTTCTGGCGGTTGCGCGCGCGGGGTCGGTTTGGACTGACAGACGGGCCTGTTTGATAAACCAACGCCAATCTCACGGTTTGGAGTCCTTCAAAGTGGTTTTCCTCCCACGGATAGGTGACAAGGCCGAACCGTCCGAGGTGGCCGGCCGGCCAGCCAGGCTAGGGCCGGCAGGTCGGGCTTCTGGCCCGGTTCGGTCTAGTTTTCTCTAGGTTTCCTGTTTCTCAAATAAAAGGGACAAAACTTGTGAAATTTGTTAGTATAAAATATTTGTTCCTTTTAGCACTTAGGGAGGTTCATTTTAGATGAAATGTTGGCGAACTTTAGTTATATAAATTGATAAATATTGCTCGCCAACAGTACCTTAGTAATGTTATTAATAAATGCCCATACAAGTATTTATGAGGTCGATGTCGGGGATGAGTTTAAGAAATACCAATAAGCATTTCTAGTGCTGTTGCCAAGAAATCCTAGTGATGGTGCTAAGAAATGTCAACACATCCCCAGGAATCTTTAGGAACATATGACACTCAAAATCATAACCGGAGCCACTGCCGGTGACCTGTCCGGTGAGGCTTTGTTGATCAGCGAACTGTCTACTCGTCTTGGTTGGATTGTCAGCGAGTTGTAGGCCAAAACACGTAGCTTTTGCGCAAAAAATAAGATCTCAGATTTTTGTTAGGCCAAAACACAGAGCTTGTGCAGTTCATCTCCCAAACTCGACACAGAATCGGATGGTTTCTGGAACTCATATCTCTCCCTAGAGTGGTGGCCTGTCCACAGGTACACAGTACCAGCCTAGTCAACCATTTCATTTTTATGCATAAACATGTGTCTCATCTTCCATAATACATATAAAGTTGAATATATCTTGGATTAATGTGAAAGAAACTTTGTTGGTTCCATAATGAAGTCTACAATCTTTTAATTTTTGTTTGACTACAAAGTAATTATATTATTTCTAGATTAATTAAAAGTGGTTTTATCTTGTTATTTGCATAATTAATTCTTTGATAGTCAAAAAATTATGAAACCAATTTTGCTTGGTTCCATATGTCATATATTATCTAGTAGGCATGCTTGTTTGCATTAATCATGTTTATAGTGGCACAGTTTTAACTATGTTTGTTTAAAACCTAGTGAATTAGTAAAATGCACAATGCATAACGGTTCTCACCAAATTCCAATACTTGTTTTTATCGGCAACCTACTTAGGAGAAACCCTAAGTAGTGTATTTATTGGTAAGGGCATCGACAAGATCAGGAAATCGATGGTATGCACAGAGACATAAGACACATATTTATACAGGTTCAGGACGCTATATAGCGAATCCTACATCATGTTTGGGTATAGTATAGTTGATCTGTGCGGGTTGTTTTGGAGTTAGTTGTGTGATGCTCAAATCTAGAGACCTCTGGCCTCCTTTAGATATCCCAAGGGGCAAGGTTTACGCGACTAAGTCTCCTAATCTTTAGAAATTAGGAATCCTAGTTGGACTACTACATGGTAGAGTCCTAAACTTGTTCTAGCTTGCGTGGGGCACTAGTGGTTCCCGTACCCAACATTATTCGATCATCCAAATGAAAAACAATGGCAGGCCATTTTCATAAAAAATGGTAGCAATCATATCCTCTCCAACAAATTAAATACCAAGCGATAAAAAAAAAGAATTTCACACACACACACACTCACGCGCGCACTCACACGGGCACACAAAGGTACTTTGTCCAACCGAAATCATATGGACACACTGTTGGGTATCCCTTTGCCAGTGATCCCCTTCTCCTTGCCGCCAACATTGGAGACGTCCGGGAACAGCAGCGTGTATGGCACCTTGACCGGGCCCCTCCGGTTCTTGAGCCGCGGATCCTTGTTCCTCTCCGCCACCCTCTTCTCGACCAGCCGGAGCTCCTCCTGGAACCTGTCCAGCAGCTGCAGCACCTCGCCGTCGTCCGTCCACGTCGATGTCGCCCGCTGGCCCAGGTACAGCTCGTCGGAGGTGTGGTTGGACAACACTTCGATGAGCGTCAGCCCAAGTGTGGTGGTGAACCGGTCTGGCACCATTTCCAGGAAGAACTTCTCCGGGTCAGCCTCCAGCTGCACCATCTCCGGCGACCCGGGCAGCGGCACGAACCGCCGGCACCGGGTGGGACGGTTCGGCATGAACCCGGCGTAGCCATACTGGCCGAAGTTGACGGCTGCGTGCAGGGCCGACGCGATCCAGATGAGTGTGGACAGCGTCTCGGCGAGGTGCGCCACGGTGTCCAGCTTCAGCCAGCAGGCTGGATCGTGCTGCCGGTCGCCGTGGCCCACGAAGCGGACGTCGTCCCACCACGCCTGGAGCTCCTTGTCAGCAACCACAGCCGCGTCCGAGTGGTAGAAGTGTGAGCAGTAGCTCTGCACCCACCCTTCGATGGCGCGCCACACGTCTAGGCCGTCCACGGCGTACGGGTAGTCCTCAATGTGCAGGATCATGCCGCCGTTGGGATCCTTGGATGCCACCCCTCTGCAGGTACATATATAGCAATCAATGCAACACTCTTGCATTGGAATAAAAAGGGAATTCAAGTATTCAACAAAAAATTGATCCACTCTAGTAGTACCTCTTGATGAGCTCATTTGGCAGGGATTGCTCAGTGAACCTCCATTCTGAATAGATGGCCGAGGACATCTCCATGGCATACTTCCCAGGGTACATTGTCCTCTCAAGGATGCCTCCAGCACTCAGGAGGATGCTCCTGGCCAAGGTGTTGATTTGCATGTTGTCCTTGAAATGTGGCTCCAGGAGCTTGTTGATGGGGTGCATAGCGCTGAGCTGCCTCTTTGTGGCGATGATGAATGGCTCCACTGTCGCATGAGTGAACAGCCTGTCCGCGGATATGTACATTAAGAAGATGGCAATGTGAAGTCAATTTACATAGTTACAGTACCAACACTTCAGTTGAGTATTTAGAATTTAAGAGCACTGATCCTTAAACTGAAATTGCAAACCTTTATCAGAAAAGAGGGGATTTTCGTTTTGATACTGAAAATTTTTGAAAAGTTTGAACCGTTTTGGTTACTGAAACGAACTAAGTTTCTGAGGAAAAGCATTTGTTTTTTGCTTACACTCACCAGTGACTAATGAGCTGATGGTAGCCTGAATCATTGACAGAAACATGGGCTTTAGCAAGCTGCCACAGATGTCCATCCATCCCCTGGCTTGCAGGGAGGAAGATCCTACTTATCTCATCATCGCCCGCACCTTCACTTGGCAGGCTCAGCTCTATCACAACAGGCTTCAAGGTGCCGTCGTCCTTCAAAAAGAGCAGAGTGCGCGACGCGTAGATGCACACCCCCAGCGTGTTGATGCGCCTCAGGTACGGCATCAGATAGTCATGATGGTCCAGAATATATAGCCTGTTCTGTTCTATTGCCTGCATCATCACAATTACGAACACGTCCCTGAGTTAAGTTCCGATCCAATTAACAGAATTACAAGAAGTAGAGATTGAATTTGTGCAGTTATAGCTATTATTGTTATATGCACAATGGTGAAAGAATAGCTCATTTCATTTTGTTCAATTCCCTAAAGAACGATTTGATGAAGGTTGGTGTCTGTATTTTCAAGGAAACGAATTACACTGACCTTTTCGACAGTTCTTCCTTCAAGCTGTCCCTCGATGTCAGAAGTGTTAATCGAGCTCTTCTTCCCTCCACTGCTAACTGGTGGGAACACCTGGTGCATGAAGATGTGAAATTAAGTTTACCGTCATTCACTTTCAGTATGTATACGCTAGTGAACAACATTATAAAACAAGAGGATATATATATCTGCTGCTTTTGATTACATCTAATCTCTTGATCACAACCGGGTTGAGCCCTGCAAGCATCTCCCTGGCGAATTCCTCATCTGTCCTCCACGCCTCTTGATCATCTGCACCCACGAAGATGTACCAGCAAAGCATCAGACTCATTTGAGGTAAAATCTAACATTTTCAGCATTCCATTTCAGCCACAGCCACCAAAGTGTGTGTTGTTATGTCACTTACACTCGATGACCTGAGGGATTGGGAACCTGACCGGCGTCTCCTTGACCATCTTGGACACCTGCTTGTAGGTTTTCTGCGACGGCACCGAGGACTTGAGCTTGTCCATCACCTCGCCCTCCACGACTGGCTGCTGGGGCTTGTTGTACAAGTCCCTCCTCAGCTGATCAAAGGACCTAAAGCTGTTGATGTTGCCATGGAACAGTGCCCTGGACTCCGGTAACACGAAGTGCGTCACGGCCTGCACTGCCAGCGTCAGCACCTCCGCCAGCTTCGTCGGGTTGAACCGCTCGTCTGGCGGGATGTAGAAGTCCAGGTTGATCATGTGCTTGCGCGTCTCCGTCAGGCCGTCTTCGGTTACACATGCATACCGTTGCAATTGCAACCGATTGTGAGTATGTATATGCCATTGCAATGTGATGGAAAGTTTGCTCTTGTGCCGTCACCAAGAGATAAATAAAAATCAATCAAAGGATCTGTGTGGGTGGTGGTGCTCACTACCTTTCTTGAAGAGGGGTCGGCCGGTGCGGCAGCGGCGCGGGTAGGGGTGTGTGGCGGTGCCTCCGAGCACTGGCCTGATGTGGTCATCCTTGTCTGGGTTGCCGAGATCGTTGTAGTAGTCGTAATCGTAGATGCGCTCCCAGTCCTTGCGCTCGCCACGGCCGTTCCCTCGCAAGCTCCGAAGCTCCTCTTCCCGCAGAAGACGCAGCGCCTCCGGCGTTTTGTCCGGTAAGTAGCTCTGCCATCACCATGGAAGGTCGATGAACTGTGAGTTTCAGTTTCTTCATGCCCCCGAAAGAAAGTTAAGGTCAATAATCCTGAATTATTCCTGACCGTGTTGATGAAGAAGACACGGTCGGAGTTGGTCTTCTTGTGCGGGTACACCCAGGAGTTGCACTCGAAGTGGATGCTCCGGTCCTCGGCCAACTCCAGCTGCACGTAGCGGAGGAAGAACTGGTCGTTCTTGAGGCCGTTCTTGATGACGATGGCACCCGGAGTGCCGAACTCCGTGTCGACAAAGAGTGTCACTTGGTACGTCATGGTGCTCGTCTTCCCGTGGCCATGCTTGGTCTTCTTGCCGCCCCGCAGCGGCGCTTCCGCGCTCAGCTTCCCCTTCCCCGTGTCTGTATATTTAGACCCAACAAATTTTCAGAAAAGAGTGCTGAGATTGATCAGGGGACCCTGGAACTGAATTGTGAATACTCGTTATTGATAGGAAGCTAGAGAGAAGACAACGTACTGTGGTCGATCTGAGTGCTGCTGAAGAGGCGAAGAGTGGTGGTCTTCCCCGGCACTGATAGGCCGAAGTGGCACGAGACCACCACCGTGCCATTGATGGCAATGTGGTTCTCTGGCGCCCGCACGGGGCGTCCTTCCCAACAGAAAGGCATTTGCATCGGCCGATCAAGCACTGATAGCAGGGATGGGGTGCTATTTGTCTGCTTCCTTCGAAATCCTATCCTCTGGTCCCTGTTGTAAACAAGGGTTGATCCCATGCTGTTTATATATATACAGTATGTACACACACATCTCAGTGGGGGGTTAAGATTCTTTGAGTGTGTGGACGTGCAAGCATGGCATCGTTGATCTGGATTGGCCTGTAGCAGCAAGAATATCGGAAAGTGCGGAGAGAATGTATGCTAGCCGTTGTGCTCACCCCTTGTATCTGATGCTGCTTTGGTTTCAGAGAAGGAATCACAAAGTGCAGTTGCAAACTCACCAGCTCTTCGCTTTTGGCAGTAAGTCAGTAACGAAGATGCTCTTTCAGGTACCTTTAATTTCTGTGGGGACTAACAACTACATCTACGTTGTGTCTGTCAGTGGCATAGTTACATGGTCGGAAAGGTTGCCGTAACAGGGGATAATGGTATTGGCAGGCCTGGCTTGTATGTGGAAAAGAACCTGCTGGGTGGTCCTTCACTGTGCTGGACATTTCGGATTCCATTTTGACTATTGTAAGGTTCAGTGCGCAAAGGCTTCACGTGCGTCATCTTTACTGCTTGTGTTGTTCTGTTGAGCCATGTGCAAGGCTGGTCTTCGGGAAAAAAATTGGTGCAGGAGGGATGTAAAGCGGGGTATGTGCAGCCCTGCCTCCGATGTGTGCCATCTGTCCTCTAGGCAGATCGGACGAGAAACTGGTGGAGGGCCCTCTTCGGCTCCCCTTGGCCCTTGGGCACGGCTTGGGAATTGTGGCTCAGCAGCTCATAAAGCAGATGCGGCTCAACGTTTCATCCAGTTTGCCGTCGCTGCTCCCAGCCGCAATCCACATCGCTCCATCCCTCGAGGATCGAGAACGAAAATGATTCTGCCGCATTCTCCAGCCGCACCGTCGATCAAGTCATTGCCTCCTTCCTAAGGAAAACAAAAATCGACCTCCCTACCTTCTCAATGAAAACGAAAACGAGTCTTGTGCAGCCTGCAGATCTAGATGGAAAACTCTGCCGCTGCACAGGAAGATGCAGGCAATGAGCCTGTTACCCATCCACCACTGGCATAGCCATATCAACAATAACAGACGAGCTTGCCGCTGCCACCCGGCCGTGAATGTGTTCTGGCTCATCATTATTAGACCAATAAACCGTGAACAATGTTCAGGTGCCTCATCCATAGATGCATACACCTAGTGCTCTTCTCATTTGTGATCGCTCTCAAGTTACAAGAGCAAATATCAATCCATGGCAGTACGATGTTTGATCAAGAAGGCCTACAACATCACTTAACACAAAACTATTCATAAACTGAAAACTGAATATTACAATGTCTTCCTGAGAACTAGAATGCAACGGACTCTCTGGATGCAAATCACCGGAGCTCTTGAACGTGAACTATTGCCCGTGGCTGCTAGCACTGATGGACATAGAAGTGACTGCAGAGTGCATACTTGCTGAAACATCTGACCAGCACATATTAGGGATCAAAGCCGATGCCGAGGGCCGAGGAGGAGGAGGCCAGTACGACGACGTGCGAATGGGATCTGAGGATGCTGCATCAGGTGATGATGGAGCGACGGCCAAGATGACGAATGGGAGAACCGGAGAACGACGCGGTCATGGCGGCGGAGGCAGCGGCACTGCACGGATCGTGCGATGGAAAACACCATCGCACCGAGCCGCATATCTGGGCTTGACACTCAGCCGAGCCGTGATTCCGGCAGAGGAGCTGAGCTGTCAAGGTGAGGAGCCGAGGAGGGCTCTCCACCAATTTTGTCGTCCGATCTGGCTGGAGGACAGATGGCAGACGCCACTTTGCATCCCTACTGCACCAATTTTTTTTCCTGGTGGTGTGTTCAGATTGCGGAAAGATTCCCCCAAAAAATAGTGTTCACCAAAAAAACACTATAGATGTGAAAGGGGTGGGATGAATAGGGAAAAATTGGATAAATAGAGGTTTTTTGGAATCTTTTTATATTAAATCTAAACGGGGCCTAAATCGGAAAGTGCGATCAAATCAATGTTCAGCATCTGGTTATGTATCAGTTTATGTGGGCTAAATCGGAAAGTGCACCGGCGGTCCCTAAACTTGTATGGGTGTGTCATCTAGGTCTCCGAACTCTTAAAACACGTTTTCAGATCTCTAAACTTGTATGGGTGTGTCATCTAGGTCCCCGAGCTCTCATAACGCCTTATCAGGTCCCTAAACTTGTATGAGTGTGTCATTTAGGTCCCGAAACTCGTGTAATGTGTCAAATAGGCTCAAATAGTCTTCAAATTCATTTTGTGTGATAACATGGCATGGCACGTGGCATCTACGTGTAAGTAAAAAAAATTATGGGACCAATATATCAGTCACATTGATCAAATTTTTGTTACCACAACATGATGAAACGTAGAAGAGAGAGAGAGAGAGTAAGAATTGAATTTCTTTTTAAAAAAATTTTGTCCATGTGCCTAATATATGAGTCTCACAATTATTTTTTTATATTTTTTATTTCTTTAGTGACCATAAGTACACGTGGCATGCCATATCTTCACACAAAATGAATTTGGAGACCGTTTGGACCTATATGACACACTATACAAGTTTAGGGACCTAATGACATGCTAATACAAGTTTAGGGAGCCGATAAGGCGTTACTAGAGTTTGGGGATGTAGATGACACACCCATACAAGTTTAGGGACCTAAAAATGCGTTTTGAGAGTTCAGGGACCTAGATGATACACCCACACAAGTTTAGGGACCGCCCATGCACTTCACTCTTCTAATAATGTCATAACGGTATATATGCAGAGACTTTGAAAAGTTTGAGTGATTGATGTAATTCATAAAAAAAATACTATTCATTCGTACTTTTAACTATTCATATTATTCCTTTCTCTCACATAACACGCTTACCCGGTGTTGATGACAAAAAATGGCTAAAAGCCAATCTGGCTTAGACAGCTGGTCTGACCACCTGTAGCATGCGGTTCGACCGGCTGCACCCTGTAGCCGGTCTGGTAGTGCTCCACGCGGTCTGACCGCTTGTCCCCGAGTCCATTTAGAATTAGAGATTTCGCACGATTTAGATCCGTAAAAACACTAACTTGCGGAGCAAGACCTCCCCACCCTATAAATATAAAGGGCCGTGACCAATTGAGACCTGTACCCAGTCATCAAAAACACAAATACATCTATTACTTTTTATCTTTTCTTTTATTCCTTTGCTCTAGCTTTTGCAAATCCCATCTGCTGTTCTTCCTTCGTTTCGACGACGACCAAGGACGTTCTAGGTGGCCTGCCGATCCTAGAACAACCTAAGGTGCGCCTACCCTGACAGGGTCTCTCCCGGATGGGTGTTCGTTGGTTTCTTGTTAGGCTGTCATAGGGAATCTGACCTCCTGTTATAGGGTATCTGACCGCCTGTCGCAGGGAGTCTGACCGTCCGTCACAGGTGGTCTGACCGCCCATCGCGGAGGTACTGCAGCGAGCTCCTCCGCGCATCTCACGTTCGAGTGCGTTCGTGTGTTGGCCCTAAAAAGGCGTCGACATATTTTGTCGACTCCGCTGGGGACGAAGAATGATAAATTGGTTACCCTGGCCGATCCCAATTCTAAATGCAGTGAGGTTCATAAGAACAACATCGTCAGGCGTGACTTAGATTAGGTTTAGGCCGACGAACATAAGATCTTTGAAGAAGAATTCAAGAAGATCGACGAGAAGAAAGCATAGGAAGCAGAATGGCTTAAGGAAGAAGCAACGAAGAAGTTCATGTCGCACTACTCCAGAGATCATCAAGGCAAGATCACAAAGATCAAGGATGTCGTCTTTGATTAGTTTCCATCTGAGGTAACACCCCATGTAAGTAATTCATCTTCTGGTGTTACGATGGAACAAATTCAAAGTATGATGGCTGAGTGTGATGATTTTTTAGTTAATTGGCTATTATCTAGAGAGAAAAATCTGGTAATAAACAACCTAAAATATTTATTGATAATTTGCCAGTTACATCTAGTGTTACTACCAATGTTCTTACATATGAATCATCGGGAAATCCTACAATGGAACCACCACCATACGGCAATGCCGTTGAATTTTTATAGTGGACAGATGGTACCACCTACCAATGTATTGGTAGCTCAGCCTTCATACCCAGAACCTATCAGAAGCATCCCTAATTCTGGCCGCGTTGGCCGAACTAATGAGCTTGTGAATTTTGTGCCCCCATATAGTACCTTTGCATATACTACCCCACCTATAATATCTAGAGGTACTTTTGCACCTATCAGTCCTATTCCTAATGAAAAGTTTGACCGATACTTACAGTAATGGCAAAACTAGCCACAACCAATTGGACCGACCAGTACAGCTGGTCTGACCGACCCAGCGGTGGGACCGATCCGCACAATCGGTTTGACCGGTACGGACCAGTCCGTCCAGCCGGTTGCAACAGCCGATCCGACCGGCTCTCCGAGTCAACACAATGCACCTACATCTACACAGCCAAATTCATCTTCACAATTTGATAAAATGCTTGCTGATTATAAGAATGATTTGGCTAATTTTCTTAAAAAAAATCTTGGGATAGATGTTAGAGACAAAACTCGTGCATATCAAAAACCGTATCCTGCTCACTTTGATTCGGTTCAATACCCTACTGGTTTTAGATTGCTAGATTTTGTTAAATTTGATGGGGAAGGCACTAAAAGCACTTTTGAGCATATTAGTCAATATCTTGCTCATTTAGGAGAAGCTGGTTCTACAAATGAATTGAAAGTGCATTTATTTTCGTTATTTTTAACTGGAATCGCTTTCTCTTGGTTTAGCTCATTAGCTCTTGATTCTATTAGCTCATGGGAGCAAATAGAACAAGAATTTCATGATCATTTCTTTTGTGAAAATAATGAGCTCAAATTGTGTGATCTTACATCGGTTAAGCAATCACGTGATGAATCTGCTAATGATTATATTATAAGATTATGTGATATGAAAAACTGATGTTGTGAATATTGCAAAAAAAGATTTTAGCAGATCTAGCCTGTAATGGATTGCGTTCTCATATTAAAGAAAGGATAGATAGTCATGATTTCTTTACTGCGAATCAGGTGCAGCAAAAACTTTGGCTACAGAAAGCCGAAGTAAAGATTCATTAGAAAGCTATAAGCATCATCGTTCTAATGTTGATATGTTGAATTATGATTTCTCGGACGATGAGAGCAAAGAAGTGTATGCTGCTGAATTTACATGGTCATCTAATGACAAAGCAAACACTTGTGCCTCTCTTAAGCCGATTCATAAAAATCGGCAGGAAGAGATGAAATTTAGTTTTGATGTTTCCAAGTGTGATAAAGTTTTTGATGAATTACTTAAGCTTGGGAAGATCAAAGTGTCTCATGTTATACCACCGCTTGAGGAATTGAAAAGCATGCTATTGTAAATTTTATCATTCTTTTTCTCATGCTACTAATGATTGCAATGTGTTTCGCTGGCAAATACAATCGGCTATTAATGAAGGCCGATTAGTTTTTCAAGATATGCAGGTTGATCACAATCCCTTTCCTGTGAATGCCTTCTTGAACACCATTGAGTTGGCAAATCCTAAGGTGCTCATTCGGCCTGATCAAGCCGAAAAAGCTAAAGGGAAGAATCTGATCATTGGTGAGGAGAGGCCTAAGAAGAAGGTGCTACACAAGAAGACATGTCGAGTTGCAGTGGAAACTTCTACGCTGGGGGGGGGGCAAGACAAAAGCGACAAGTCTGTCGGCAAGAGAGGCAGTCTAACTGGCCCTGCAACCGGTCCGACCTGTCTTTTCCAAGAAAGTTGGAAATCCTCCGAAGCCCAAGCCCAAGAAAAAAAGTAAGGCTGAGTTTTAAAGAACTCTTGGCCAAGTACAAAAGAACGGAGGCTGCTCAGAAGTGATTTTGTTGCAAGGACCGATTGCTAGCAGTAGTAATCTGGTCAAGAGTGGTGTACATGCTGTTGTGAAGCAAGGTGAAGGTAACAATAAGCAATATTCTAAGGATATGCAGACAAGGTGGTGTCCCTCAGGCTTATCCCATACTCAAAAGACAATATTACAAAGATTGCCCAAGGAGTCAATGGAGCAACAAATTGAAGAGATACCAGCTAAGCCAACACAGAAGGAAGCTTCGACTTGAGCAAATCAAGCATTATGGCCGATAAGATGTTATCAGCCTTAGAAAAATGGACGACGGTAGAGGGTCGCCCTTAGACTGAATTAATGTTTTATGATATGCTTCACTTTACCAAAAAACAGGGGGGGATATGTTGATGACAAAAAATGGCTAAAACCCAATCTGGCTTAGACAACCGGTCTGACCGCCTTTAGCCTGCGGTTCGACCGGCTGAACCCTATAGCCGGTCTGGCAATGCACCAACTGGTCTAACCACCTGTGCCATGCAGTCTGACCGCGTGTCCCGAGTCCATGTAGAATTAGAGATTTCTGACTAGAGATCTGTAAAAACACTTCCTTACAGGGCAAGACCTCCCCACCCTATAAATATAAAGAGCTGTGGCCGATCGAGACCTCTACCCAATCGTCAAAAACGCAAATACATCTATTACTTTTTAACTTTTCTTTTATTCCTTTGCCCTATCTTTTCCAAATCCCATCTGTTGTTCTTCCTTTGTCTCGACGACGATCGAGGACATTCTAGGTGGCCTGCCGATTCTAAAACAACCCAAGGTGCGCCTACCCTGACAGGCTCCCTCACGGGTGGGCGTTCGTTAGTTTCTTGCCGAGCTGTCACAGGGAGCCTGACCGCCTGTCGTGGGGAGTCTGACCGCCCGTCATAGGGATTCCAACCGCCCGTCGCAGAGGTGCTGCAGCGAGCTCCTCCGCGCATCGCACGTTCGAGTGTGTTCGTGTGTTGGCCCCGAAAAGGCGTCAACACCAGGACTTGGCTACAGCGTTTTTTTAGATCTACAATGATTTTTTCTCACCAATTCAAACACAAAGGTATTATTAATTTTTCATAGCAAGCAAAAAAAATTGTTTGGATTAGTGGTGAGCAAACTAAAAATTGCTGATGGCTTAGGTCGAATACCCATGCAAAATTATTTTTTTTTGATTGAGGAGCTTTGGGAAACATAGAACAAATATCTTGAGAGCTTCCTCCCGTTTTTGGTCCTTTGCTCGCCCCATGTGGCTCCTCCCCAGTGCCCATGTCCATCCCACATTCCCATGTGTTCTCCGTTAGCGATAATCTTAACTTATGCTTATGCATGATTTATTGCTGCATTAGCAGTGAAAAAAATCATTGTATACCCAAAAAATTATAGCAATCTCTTCTATGCCCAGAAAAGTTGCTAAATACCTTCTATGCCCTAGATTCTACTTTTCAATCACTTCTATGTCGAAACGGGTAGTTTTGGTGTAACGGTGTCGACACCTTTTTACATAATTCCAATTTTACCCTCACCTAATATTTTTCATGCCTTCCTTTCCCCGGAATCAATGAACTTTTATGGTTCACTATTACTGCCAATGCTTTTGTGGACGCTATATATTAATGATGCTTGTACGAACATCATTGTTTGACTGTTGTATCATCTATATATGAACCAGTGAAAACATATTTGATATATATATGTTTTGTCTGCTATGAGTACTAGTGATTATTGTGTTAAAAAATGATCCAGCAAATGGTTAGTCCAATATAAGGGCAAAATGGTCTTTTCAACCTGTACTTAACATCAAAACAAACAGTTTTCGTGTGTGTTAGCTTCTAAGAACACCTTATGTTGTACCTCATTCCCTCACAGCTCGTCTCGGAGTAAGGTGTGCTAAATGTAAGGAGCCGGCCATTTCTCTCTATTCGAGAAAAAAAATAGTTTGAGCATAGAAGGGGATTGGAAATTAGAATGGTTAGTCCAATATAGGGGCAAAATGGCCTTTTCTCTTTTCAATTTTCTAGGCGTAGAAGGGAATGCTATTTTTTTTTTTGTATACAAGGACGTTTCTCTTCATTAGTATAGGTATGTAAGGCACGTTCGATTCCTGCATCAATGCAGGGGTGGCAGAGCGCTCATTTCGGGGAGCAGTGAGCTCAATGCTGGTATTGCGCCCACAATATGTATTTCCAAGGCCCATTGGAGATTGTACGACAGTACGAGGAACTAAGAAGAACATGGAGCATTGAGTAAGGGCTTGAGTCAGAGAACATTTCAGGGAAGAGCAATTCAGGGTTTGTGCTGATGTCAGCTGGAGAGGGGGCTCCCTAGTGGAGTACTGGAGTGGAGCCAATCAATGGAAAAGGGTTCCGAATCGAGTGCAATTAGGAATTGGTTGTAGAGTAGCCAGTATTTACCCAACGATACTTTACACGTCAATGATATGGCGATTGTATTCTGTTAGATTATTGGGCTTGGCCTTTTGAATAATCCTAAGTAAATCTCAAAAGTCCATTAGCACTTGAGGGGTACGTCATCTATTAGTCCCATATTGCTAATGGATGAGGGTGTGGGGGTTTTCCTCCCAATAAATAGAGACCACCTCCCTCATGGAAGAAGTGCACCATAGACTCTATACGGGAATCCCCTAGGTTTGGGAGTCCCTAATAAGGTCTATACGAGTTAGAGTTTTGCTACTTCTCATCGCTGCGTTGCCATTGTAGTCTACTTCATCCCGAGCGCCGGCGTGCACCGGCCAACAGGAGAGCAGGTCTCGGAAACCAGTCGTCTTCGAGATCTTGCACCGGGAGAGGGCGAATAAGGTTTTTGGGAAGCGCTGCGCGCGACTGCTCAAGACGTCTTCACCACGGCTCGTCCTCCGTCCAAGTCTGCTGTTGCGGTGTACCGTCGTCTGCAACATCGTCTACTGCACTCCGTCCGTAGAACCGTCATCGTTCCGACTGCGCCGTTCGTCTTCCCTACGGCAATACCTCAGTACATACACTGTGTTTTAATCATGTTTTCTGATGTCATGATTATATTGTTCGTACTGCTTAGTCTGCTAGATAATTGCATGCTAGGTTTGTTTATCGTCATGTTTAATCTAATTCGGAAATTAAACTTACAATTGCCTATATTTCCAACATATTCTTGTGCATAGTAGTCTATCGATGTGTGCTCCCACACGAGCTAATTAGAAATAGCTAATAATTATAAGTGTTTACTCTCACCTGAGTGATTTAGAGGCCCTTCTCACTTAGTTTTTTGGCTATTAAATCTAAAAATGGATTGCTCACTTCTTCCTATTTTGTCTCATTACTCTTCCCTATACTCTTCTTCTCCACCATCCGCCTGTACTCTAATCTACCGTCTCTCTCCTTTATAGGGGGAGAATTTTAGATGTAGAGACAAGAGAAATCTGAGTCATCTATTTCTAGATTCAATGGTTAAAAAACTAAGTGTGAAAAACCTCCAAATTACTCGAATAAGGGATAACTTTTCCCACTAAAAAAGTTGTCACGATGTCCTCCATCACCGGGCTTCCCTCGCTTGCTGAGCTGCCATGTGAGATCCCCTTTGCTGCCGGTCTACCTGTAATATCTGGCCAAGACTGACGACAATGCATTCGTGTATACGAAGTGGCCCAGGGTCGCCCATCGTGCATCCGTGGTGCATTCCAGCGATGGCACAATGATGTTGTTGCAGTGTCTCCGGCTCCTGTGCATCTGCGGGTATTCCTTTGTTTCGATGACACATAATAGGTCCGCATGTCAGAGTTCATGAAAAAGCAATAGAAAGCAAGCTAAGTGTGCCAACCACTCCACTTTTTAATCATATTCTTTACGAAGTTGTAAAACTGGTTATGTGACTATATCGAATCAAGCTTGCATATCCCAGCCACGTGATCTTAATTTGCAAAGCAAAAGCATGATACAGAAACTGAATTTGCTTAGGGCCTAAGGCAAGTTGTCAGCTGGTTCTTAAGCTTGCAATATGGTGATGTTCATAAATATCAAGGGTATATCAAGGGGAACCTGAAGTGGTGATGCACACTTAGCAGCTCACTAGTTTTAATGCATGATACGGAAACCAAATTTGCTTAGGGCCTAAGTAATGTTGTCAACAGGTTATTAAGCTTGATCTGATTCTGTTTATAAATCAAGAGGAAGCTGAAGTGGTGACGAACAATTAGCACCTCAGTGCTTATGCCACGGAGCAAGTCATGCTTTATTTGTAAATAAACCTCAGTGGTGATCTGGCCATCTGAGTTTTTCTCAACTCAAAAAGGATACCAATGTTTCAAAACCATATATGACATCGCTTTATTAGGTGAGCACCCATTGACCCTTGTAAACTCATCCTCCCATCCATATACTAAGGGACTAATCAAATTAGCCATGAACTCCTAACTATGACATCTATCTATCTATCAACCCCTAGTGCATTTTCTTGGACTAGGAGGTGGCTGCATCGGTAAGAGTTTATGGGTCGTCAGATAGGCCGATCCAATGGCCAAAAACGACATTCTTCTGATTTGGAGCAATTCTAAGGCATTTGTCCCTATGGGTGGGACCTGCTGACATAGATCCTATAAGTAAGCTCCACTGTGGACCCATGGAACCCACAAGTGGGTCCCACCATTTGTGGGCCCTCTAGGGCATTTGACCCCACTGGTGGGACCCGATGACATGGGTCCCACGGTGGGCCCCACCATAGGACCCATGTGACACAACAACATGAGTCCCATATGTGGGCCCCAATGTGGACCCATGGGACTCACAAGTGGGTCCACCATCTCTAGGCCCCATGAAACCAATTATATCTAGGACCCATTATAGTTTTTTGAAAAAAAATCTAAACTTTGAAAAAATTAATCCGCACGCTACCTACGTCCATATAAAACCCCCTGAACTTTGGCGAAATAAATTTGCACTCCACAAACAACAAATCCACATCGCCATACGCATTTACACACTGTATATACCATAACATTGGCGCCTATGATGGCTGCCACATACAAGCTTTCTCGCTACGAGCACATGGATGATTCATAGGCATATTTCAATGGTTCACACCTCACACATATATTTAACAATCCACCACACACACATAAAATTTAACAATCCAAATCAAATTTGACCGAACCTGCAACAAAACTTCATAAGCATGGTCATATAAATCCATGACGGGCCTTGTAACTAAACCAAACGGCAAAAGGATCATATGACCACGTGCACAAATTAAACAATAACGGATTCCTCTCAATTCTCAAACCATTACATTGTGCGTCATTTATTTCCACATATATTCTCATAAGCCACGTACATCGTGAGATACAGATTCAGGTTGATGGGAGCGTGGCCTGTGCCCTCGGGCAATTCGCCCAGCAGTCTTGGGACGAATTGAAGCACCTGTTGTTCGTGGCAGGGCAGCAGTAGCACCACGGCGGGTTGCAGTACTGGTGGTGTGGTAACCACACACATGGGTCACCTGCAAATTAGATGCACCGGTCATTTTGTCATATTTAGGGTGTGTCTAGTGAGAGACCGACTGACCCTTCGCAATGCAAAACCTTTTTCGCAAAGTTTGCCATCGGTCTTATTTGCCAAAACTTTATATGCAGAAGCTATGTGGAAGATTATATAGTACATATGAAACTGCCAATGTTATGACTTACCTTGCCCTTGTGTGGCTATGCATCCAAGAAGAACCAAGAAAATGGCGAGGGCTGGGATGGCGTGTTTGTTGAGGATCGCCATGTACACAATGGAGCTCTTGGTCGTCAGATATTGTGATGGTGACTAACGGGTACCCTTTTTCTTAATGACAAATGGTTGCAATGTGTACGTGTATTTATATAGGCAAGCATGTGCTATGTGAATATGTAAAGTAATCATGTGGTTTCCACGTAAAGATCGCCCTCCCTCCTCCGCCTGCTATATAAATTAATTCCATCAAGGCTGCCAACATATTTGACCTTTTATAAATGCCTGTTAATTTGGACCATTAATTTGTCATGGATCCAATCAAATAATTCCGTTCTAATTTTTACATTGAGTTTGAAATATTTCCCATTATTAATAAGAAAACGATCTTATTAAAAATCTGGTATAACTTGGATAGATAGGCTGCTGGAAATTCGGCCCATGTGAGGCCTATTTTAGAAATTCCAAAGTAAGTGTGCATGGCAAAAAAATAGTCTCATACTGCTAATTTGAGGAGGTGCAATCCATCTTTCCCATGTTAAACAGACAACAAAGGGAAGAATGGGGCTTGGCTAGACACACGCACGTGCGCGCGCATAAACGAGCATATATAAGCCAAGTTTGTGTTAACGTTTTACCATCTGCATATTAATCTTTTGACAACGGTCATTAGAGGAGTTAAGTACGCAGTCAATGTCATTATTCCGAGATAATTGGACGGTGCCTTTTAGTGGGGCGTGTAAATAGGGAATCTGGCCAACAAAGAGTCGTTGCGGCCTCCCGTATAAGAGCTCTGGAGACGTCCAAGATGAGACACATGAGAAACACCCACGAACTCTCTCCATTCTCTTTTTTCTTCTGGTGATTGTGCTGTGGTACTGAGCTGCTGAAGTCTTGTCGGCTCTTCTCCTTGGCGTGCACCAGGAGAAGGGTGAGCAGAATCTCCGAGCCCTTACCGTCGTGAAGCCTACACGGGGGACTGCAATAATGTTTCTAGGCAGCGCAACTGCGCGACCGCTCTGAAGCTGATCGACTACATTCTGCACTGCCTTATCTACGATCTGCACGGCATCAACTCTTCACGAGGAAGAAGCGTTGATCTGTAAGTAAACATGGATTTATGTACCATGTATATGAGTATGTTTTAGATTCTTTTAGTATGTCTGCTATTAGATCTGAATCGTATAACATTTAAATTGGTTCATAAAATTTGTCTCAAATTAAAATCTGGTAGAAATAAACGCATTCTTCCAACATAAAGCCAATCTCAGTGGCAGTTTCATGGACACAGTTACCAAGTCAGCCACATCAGCTTTTCTGTGGGATGAAACTGTCACTCTCAGTGCATAGTTTCATGGCACAGTTTCATAGACAACGTACAACATGTACTTTATATATTGTGTTGTGATCAAGTGTGCCATGAGAACTCTATAGCGTTTTCTATGAAACATGAATAAGAGATGAACTAGTACTGAGATTTAACGATCAGAACCTTCGCTACATGGGCACACACACAAGTTAACTGAAGAGTCTCAACTCTCAACTGCAATAGCTTAACTGAAGAAGCTGCCCCTGCGTACATCTTAACTGAAGACTCAACCAAAACAACTAAACTGAAGAAGAGTTTGCAGAGGCCTGCAGGCAGTTCTGTTGCATCTGTTGCACGCTGATATGACTCCACAAAAAAGAAAGACACAGACTAAGAAAAAGAAGTTATGATTCCATTTCAGACTCTACTTCCACTTCTGAAGAAAAGTTCAGGCTCCACTTCTTTTAGCTGTAAATATAAAATATTGGAGTAAGAGATCAGATAACATCATACTCTCATAGAGATCAGAATGATAGAGCTGTACAAAAATAAAATTTGGTATGTAGCTGGACTAACCTCTTGTGCATTTTAGATACTTGAGTCCAAGACTGATCCTAGGTGCCTGATCATCGGAATATGTTAATACAAGACTGATCCTAGGTGCTTGCTTTGCATTCTAGTTCTGCGACTACAATGCACCAACAAACAAGCAAACAAACCAGATCCATCCTCACATTACATCACGTGCCTCTCTCTGTGCTCCTGCTATCCTATTCATGTCCATCCGTCCTATCCCGCAGCACTCGCAAACTGAACAAGCGATGCACTTACCATGGATTTGCAGATGTGGATGGACCTCCATGAATCGCATCACTGGATTCCGGCCAACATGCCGCATAGGACGGAGGTCGTGGTGGCGGCGCAGCAACTTGCGGCAGCCCTGGTGGCAGAGCAACGATAGAGCCTGTCGCAGCGCTGTTCAAGGTTCGGGTCGGGGTTCGATCTCGTCGTGAAGAAGCAGCCCTCTTCCGTGCGCCGCCCTTCGTCTTTCTGCTCGCCATCGGAGCCCAACATAGCAGCATCGAAGATTGGAAAGGGGATGAAGTGAGATTGGAAAGGGAAAGATCCGGAATTGAAAAAAAATAGAGACGAGATTGGTACCTCCATATATGGGCGCTGCAAAATCTGGAAGGATTGCTGCGTGGGAAGGATTGCCGCGCGCGGGAGATGAGCACGCAGTGTGTGCGGGAGATTGGCAGGAGATTCACCAGCGCAGCTGGATCCCGGGATGAAACTCTCCCTTCCTCAATGGAGTGTCGTGCAGTTACCGAGTTCTTGGTAACTGGTGCGATCCCGTTTCATCCCCACGACACTTGATTTTCTCTTCCTTCGTTAACATGGTGTCGTGTCATTAAAAATGCCTACGTGGCAGGTTATTAAATGCCCATAAATCCCCACTGAGACTAGCCTAAGCAACACAGTGATAGGACATATAGGCAATTCCCAGTGGTTGGTTTCATAAGAATTTCATATACCTTAAATAAGATTGACCTGAACCTATCTAAAAACTACTTGCCTCCATACAGCTAGTAGGCCGAATCTCGAAAAGGGGTCTGCTAGTAAAATTCTAGTCCTCGGTTATTTATATGTATTATGAGATTGTATTGGATTCGATTGGGCTTCACCCATTTCATTTCCACGTTAGATTATATGGCCCATAATTATATTATGTTTGCCCTATTGAGAAGTTAGAAGAATGTATGACATTGGCATTGGCCAAGCCCACACTATTAAGTCCTAACCAACAGTAGGTGTAATAACTTAAAATTCCTCATTCGATTCGGTTCGACCTGTTCGACCGAAGCCTTAACTTATATGTTTCGCCTAAAAGATTGGTAAGCAATCAAACCACTTCTAGACTAGACGAACCGGTCAGTTTTCCATTTCCAATAATCTAGTATAAAACCAGGCACCAAACTGGATGAGAACCGGCGAATGCACCTAGGAAGTGTACACGGCCATGGGAGGTGGGAAAATCGATACTTCTAGACTGGACCACCAAGCCGGTTTTCCAAGAAACCAGTAGAAAACCAGGCACCAAACCAAAAAAAGAACCGGTGAACGCACATGGGAAGTGTAGACAGGCGTGGGAGCTAGGAAAATGGTGAGTTAGGAAGTAGAATGCCTACCAATAAGCTACGACTTCAGGTGTGTAGGTGGACATATATTAATTTTATTGAACTGTTTGGAATGGGTGGTTTAACTGTGTAGTTGGACAGATATTAATTTTATCGAATCATTTTGAATCGATGGTTCAATGGTTCAGATCAGTCGAACCATGAACCGAGAGCTTGACTGGTTCGATGTCTGGTCCAATAACTATGGGCCCAGCCCACGCACATATAACAGTCCATGTTACATTTTCAGCATCCTTATTATAACTTATTATCCTATGTTAATCCACAAACGTATGGATACTTAGTATTCAGGGTATTCTAAGGTCAGTCTCAGTAGGGCTCCATGGGAAATAAATAGTGCCATGTAAGTATATTTTATGATGTGATAGTGTATTAATGAAGAAAGAGGTGAAATGAGTTTCATGGAGATGAAACCCTGCATACGCAGTTACCTAGATAGCTTAATTATGTCTTGCATGCAACATAGGAAGCAACAATAGATGAAACTATGCATTGAGACAACAGTGATTTATTCTAGTTTCAAGCAATTTTAGATGACATATCACTCTAGGTAGGCGTGTCTATGAAACTTCCATTAAGAATGGACTAAATTGTCGACAACAAAACATATCCTTTTATCACAGGGACCTAGGCAGTCAATGGATTTAAATTATCGGCACATGGTATTCTGGTACTTATTATACACAGACAATCACGTTACCATGCCTTTTCTTTATATTAACAAATAAAGGCTTAATCTGTTGTCAAATACAAACACAAAGATATCTAATATCCAATTGGCATGGCAACTCTTCACCATGGATTCATGCCCAAATCCAGCTGTGGATCTATCCATCTTATGTTCATGCTTATTAGAGTGTTATTATTTATATTAATATTGTTGATATTAGGTGGGTTATAACTAGAGATGCAAGTTATATTTATCTTGGGTCAATGGGTTGACCCAAAAAGTTGATAAACTAAACTAGGGTGACATGTCATCATAATTATTTAGTTGAACTTAGAGAACACCATTGGGTACTATTGGCATCCTAAGAAGGATTGTCCTATAGGATGGCATAATGGGAAAGGCAAGCCCACCAAGAACCCAAAGAACACGGACGATGTGGCTTAGTAAGGCCAAAAGACGACTATGATCGTCTGGCGAGGGATTTCATGAATCCCAAGGGCAGCTTCCTCCACAATGAAGGAAGCCATGGCAAATACAAGGTGCCTTGATCGGTAGGGTAGGATGAAGCCCCCCCCACCCACTCCCCCTTCAATGCATCTTTCCCATAAAAAGACATCATTACAGGAATAAGATGTAGGCATGCCATAACAAGATGAGGATAGGTTCACTCCCCTACCACCACTGGGGTTGACACGTCACATCAAGCACACACCATGCAGCTTATCTCCTGTGCATCGCGCGGCATCGCTTACGCGATGACCAACCACACTACGGTCTAGCATCAGAACAAGAAAGACTGAGGCAGATGAGGGCGTTCTAGGGTACCCAGAGCCTGCCAAGGAGTGAAGAAGACTATCACAACAAGAAAGATGCGGCCCATGGTATGACATGTGTTCCATCATCCACATAACAGTGCAAGCAAGAGGTGTTGCATTCACACCTAAGGTGATACCCCATGGCAGTAGAGACTAGACTCCCCAAAGGTCCCATGTAAGCAGTCTACACCTATGTAAGAACACAGCTCATTGGACATAGGGTATTATGCTCAAGAGCATCTCGAACCTGTCTAAAAACCTCCCTGAGTCTCCACACACATTTTTCTCCAATCACCCAAGGGAGCTAGATCTTCGAACTATGCTACAACTCTGTCCGAATCTCTAAAATAGGGTACATTTGTATCAGTGTGACTGGTGTTTCGTGCCATTAGCTAACGTGCCAGGTAGTGGTTGTTGGCGCTAAAAGATTACTGAAGGTCATTAAATCACGCTTTGACCATCAGCATCTCATGAATAAGTGGAATTTTCACACTATGTTTCATACATAAATTGCTTATCAATAACAAGTTCCACCAGTTTTGGATGAGTTATGATTGCAGGAATGCATAGGTGAAATGGCAGCTAATTTACGTTAAAACCTAGGTTGGCTGGCCTGACACTTCCTCGTATGTCCACATCATCAATACAATGCACATGAAACATAATAATCATGAGTGCCTTAAGCCATGCATCCAAGGTCGGTATGATCCGAGGACCCAGAAGGCACTCACCTCGGCTTCAAGGGCACACCTGCATGCAACACTTGGGTGCAGTCCCTGGGAGCACTTACCTAGGAAACATCCAACCATCGAGGAGTGTGTCGGTACAATGGAGGGTCAAAAGGCACTAGGGCTAGGCCTACCGGCCTTGTCCAAGCTGGCTGGCTCCCAACTGCCTTACCCAACTAAATGTATCTGCTAACGAACCTAGGGAGCAATCACCCACACCTTGGAGAATGGCAGTGCCACGAGGCGATGATCCTAGTCCGTCCACTCTAGGTGAGACTGGCTGCCTCCGTGCTTGATCTTCACACGACCATCTTCACGTCAGATTTACATAGGGAGGATAGCGTACCTTTGATGCCAGCTACAGACCTTGAGAGGCTATAAAAGAAGGCCTTCACTACATCCAAGAACACACACAATATTTCCCTTTCAATATATAGTTATCTTCTTTCCTTCTGAGTAAGCTTAACTTTCCACATTTATCTTTACTAGGGATAGGCAAAATTTACTCAAAATCGATGAACTAAATGGGTTTAACCCAAAAAGTTGGTGAAATCAGTTTTTTGTTGTCAGTTCGGTTAAGGAATATGTGCAATTCGATGGTCGGTCATACGTTCAGTTTTTGTGAGCAGTTAACCAATTCACTGATTCAACGGAAGTCCTCAGTGCTCTCTCCTTGTGACATATCCTTCCTGGCACAAAGACACTTACTTCCCATTTGACCCAACAAATATAGGCCCACACAAACCATACAAAATGCCCACCCTCACGAACCCTAGTAGCCAATCAACCCCAGCCATGAGGCACCCTCATCTTCGTTGTCCCCGGCTTTGTCATTTGTCAGCGGATATGCATCATCTCCCTAACCGCCATCTCCCACACCATAGCTTCAGCCCGGCAGCAACCGCACATCACCTAGCGCCCTGCGCCTACAGTGCCTACCAACTGCAAGTCTACAGGGATCAGTCGCTCGCTCCATTCCACTGCTCGTCTGCAAGGGTCATGTGCAGGGCAACCAATCAGCATCCAATGACTCCAATGGGCACAACAGCAGCACCAATCAAGTACTCGTCTAGCATGTTTGGTAATCTAGATTAACTTTGTGTGGTAGCGTAGTGCTCTCATTGTATGGAACAAGTTGTGGTCATTTTCTTTTTTAATGTACACATATGAAATTAGAGACTACTTCTCTTGCATGCTGGATTTTGATCATTTCTTATGAGATGGTATGTATCTATGCAATATGGTTAATCGATTAACCGAACCAATTTCATCGAAACCAAAACTGATCTCTTAACCTCATTCTGAGAGTAAATTCGGTGAGCCTTTTAGAATAACCAAACTTCTTTATGACTGATTTAACCAAACCAATTTAACCGCATTAATCGAATGTCCAACCCTAATCTACCTCTTGATTAGGAGTCTTAAGTGAGCAGAGTAGTTCTTCTTTAGCTTTAGAGTCTAGTTAGCTTTGTGAAGAGGTTATCTTGGGGTTTTCTCGCCTAGACTAGGAGGCTCAAATTAGAGGAAGAGAGAAAGGGGAGAAGAGAAGAGAGAGGAAGGTGATAGGAGAACAGAATGTCAAGTGGATCCATTTACAATATGTAATATAGACTACTCATAATATGACTTCATGTTTTTGGAGCTAGAGCACTACAATCACCCAAACATGTTGTTGGTGAAAGAGGGTACGATCTTGACCTATTTAGATTGTGGCCCTACGAGTTCATGGGAACCACAGAGGACCAATGCGCTCCCCATGCCTACACTTCCCTTCTATGAATCCAGGAGACTCCTGCCCCTAGTGGCCTCCGAACTAACTTCCAAAAGAACCTGCGACAAAGTGGTTCTCTGAGATGCCAAGGTTCATCTCAGCTAGTGCCCATCTTCCGGGTTGTGCGTCCTAGTACAGTAGTACCCATCTTCCGCGCCAGCCCAACCCAAAGACTTCCCTTGATTGAAGAGCTACATAGGGTGTCAGCCCCGGGGATGGACGACTTTCATCGATTCCTATGAATTTTTGACTAATTGGACATGTGTAAAGGCACCAATAGTACGAAAAGACTTGGATACCATATCACTCTAGACCATAGGAAATGTCATCTCTGTACCATAGCAGGATGTGCTTTTGAGCAGACCGGGCCTGAACGCATAACGGTTTTTGACCAACCCACATCCTAGGGCCTATAAATAGAGGGCTTATGGGCTTATTGACAATAGACTTGAACCAAGTCTTTTAGTCACTTAGTACCCTAGAAGCCCTCTTGGGTGCTCCCAGATCCCAAATGCCCACCAACATTTTTAGGGCTTCAGTAACCATCAATACACATATATCAATTCCATACTTTTCTAGAGTTGGTGGGGTGGAGCTATTTTTTAAGTGGAGTGCTGCCAAACATGGGAAATTCACCAAAAAACACTATTCTAGAGCTGGAAGTTCTATCCTAGGCAAACGCCCCCATCCAGTCAGCTTCAACTCAACCCAGAGCTAGCTCCTCCATAGGGTCTGAGCTAGAGCTCTAGGCAAAGTTGCAGCCATGCCAAATCAGCTCTAAATCTCGAAAGGCTATGAGATCCACTCCCCTCTACTCAACAACCCCTCCCCTAGCACTGGCGGAGAAAGATGAACAATGCATCACTGGCCTAGTGGCAGGGATTTGGAAATTTTAGTGTAATTTTGATGATACACCTACTTTTTTCATAAATTATTGTTATTAAATTTTTAAAAATATTTCTGTCAACTTTCACTATACATGCAATTTATACATGCTACTTTTCTTCAAACAAATTATCAAATATGCAAATGCTATGCCTCTCCATCAGTTTCAATGGGAAACTAAAATATCAAATGCTAACAACTTCCGGTGATAAGTTTCTTATCCTTTACCCACGGGCCACAGTTTCTTCTTCCTCCATGGTCCTTACTCCCACGTCCATCACCCATGGTTGCTTCTTCCTCCATGCTCCTTCCTCCCCTATACAACACGCACACCGCTCACCACCAAGCTTGCGACAGTGCACGACCCTCAAGCTCTCCATCAGGGATCCGCTGCCATCCACCTCCTCTCTTGCTCATCTCTCTTACCCAGCCTGTGTCTCTTCTCCCCACCCACCTCCTACTCACCCGCATGAGGGGAGCGCGAGCTCACTCGCTCACCCACGACGGCAGAGCATGAGCTCACCAGCCAGTGGCGCAACCTGCGGAGAGCGGCAATGGGGCATGCTTCAGAGCACCCCTTGGGCGGTAGCGGCGGCGGAGCCATGAACCCCTACGGGTGAGCACCCACTGATGGCGCCTCCGTGGGAGAGCTCCCCCATCGGCTTGAACCCTTGTAGACGAGGCTCCCTCAGTGGCGAGGAACCCCAGCGAGGAGGAGATTGAGGTGTTTCAATGTTGCAGTGATTTTTCTTTTGAAGTTGCAGTGATTTAGTTTGATTTTTGGCAAAGGTTTGAAAAAATGTTTCAATGCCTCATCCGAATGCATGCTTCTCAGAGGTTTAATTCTCTAAATAACTTTATTATACAAATTTTTAGAAGAAATTATGTCCCAATTTTTTTGATGTTACAAATATCGATGCGTAATGTTGCAAACATTACTCTTTCATGTTTCAAACTTTTATGGATGAAATATTTTTATTTGATGTTTCATAATTTTTGAAGTGTATGTTTTCATGTTTCACTGTTTCAATGCCACAACACTTGGATGTTTCAAGTTCTCGCATTGAAAATTGATGTTTCAAGTGTACCAATTGATATTACAATGTTTCAAGTATAGATTGAATGTTTCAAGTGTTCCATTGTTGCAACACTTGGATATTTCAAGTGTTTCAATGTTGTGGCAGCCCCGTATGTTGCAAACGCACTGGATCGATGTTGCAGCGAGTTTTTCTTGATGGTTTGTTGCGGTGGACCCGTATGTTGCAAAGCACATTGGCTCGATGTTGCAACAGTTGTTTTGCTAGTGATTTGTTGCGGCGGCCCCATATGTTGCAAAACACACTGGATCGACGTTGCGACAGGGTTTGTCCCTGATGGATTGTTATGGCGCCACCGGCTGATGCTACGCTACCTCTTTTTGTTCCTTTGCTACAAGATGAGCTAGCTCTTTGTTTGTTCTATCTTCTAGCTTAGTGTGTGTGCAGTCAGAGCGCGAACCATGGACGACAAAGGAATTCCTCCCCCACGCACAAAAGGAACCCCGTTGCCACCGTCTCCCCACATCGCCCTCTACAACGCGCCGAGTCGTCGCGACGGCCTAGGAGCACGAGCGTCGGCCGTTAATTAGCGAGACGATGAGTGAGTCGTGGGTGCGGCTGCGAAGGGAGGTTTCTATACTAAACGGTTGCATGTCAACGGTTTACGATGACCTACGTGCCCTTAGAATCTCTTAATAACGAAAGCAGCACCATGCTCGTCGGGCTCACATCAGCCACGTCACCAGTTAAATAACGACCGTTGGATCGGCCACAGATGGCGGAGATCGTGCCATCAACGGCGCTTTTGCAAAAAGGTCCTTGGATCTAGCTGAAACCAAACCCGCCGTCCCTCTCTCCATACAATCGTATCTTTCTAGAAGACCCCTTGAGTTTACACGAAATCTAACCTGCCGTCCTTCATCTTCTCAGGCAGCCTCTTTCATAAGTAAACCCTTTACTTTTATCCAAATTTAATCCTCCATCCATCCTCCTCTCATGACATCTTTAAAACAGGCCTCATATTTTTACAAAATCCAATCACCATCACGCAACACAAAACGTGTTCAAATTAAAATATGTCTAACATTGGTTGTTCAAAATTTAGAAGTCTAAGATATTTCTACACACCAAGTTTTAAAATTCTATTTACACTGATTATTTATTCTTTCCTTCTATAATCACCTAAAAGCGTTCAATCAAAAGGTGCCAACCATAAAAATTATTCTAAATATAAAAAACTATAATGTTTCTATAAAACAAAATTTCAAAACGTAAAACTTTTATAAAGGGTAGGTAAAAAAATACCTAATAAAACTAACAATTACATCTTTTCAAATCTAAAATGTACAATCGATAATATAATTTGTTTGCAAAAATCACATAAAAATAAAATATACAACAATTGCTAATATCCCATGAATGCGGATAGAGCTCCATCATTTTCCTTTTTATGACTAAGGATATGCATTGATTACTACACATGAAAAAAAAACTACCTCATATGATAAAATGATTAGAATTGTGACAATCCTCAAATATAAGGATTTTTTTCTTTTACATAAATAATTCAGGCAACA
Organism: Digitaria exilis; assembly: GCA_015342445.1. Taxonomy (NCBI): domain Eukaryota; kingdom Viridiplantae; phylum Streptophyta; class Magnoliopsida; order Poales; family Poaceae; genus Digitaria; species Digitaria exilis. Next base: position 790,241 of record JACEFO010002656.1, read on the forward strand.
TGACAAGCAACGCATGACTATTCATCAAGTTTCATAATGCAAACCTCAGCTCCCCAAGCATCTACACGACCAAAACTACCTCCTATAACGTGCAACTATGAGCCAGGAATACATAAGCACATCAAAATAGAAAACAACCTTTTTTTGTGAATACAACATTTTATGTTTATTGGAACGTATACTAATATTATACCAAACACTGGCCTAATCTGAGTCTAGTATTATTGGAAAGACTTGTTATAGCCCCATGAGCCATGACCCACCCGCCCTTGCCCACCGGTTTGGAAACGGCTGGAGCCCAGGGTTCACAAAACCGTGAACCGACCGGTTTTTGCTAAGGACAAAACCGGTCCGGCTAACCGGTGGAAGCGGTTTTATAGTGTTGGTTTGGGAGCGGTAACCAGAGTTTTTTACAACCGGGCCGGACCGGCTAGACCGGTTCCCACGGGAACCGACCAGTTTTGAACGGTTTTGTGGACCTGCTGGAGCCTGGAGGTGGGTTCGTAGCACACGACACCGCATCCGCTTCGAAAACCGCGTGCCGATACGGCTATTTCTGCCAACGCATCCTGCTTCCTGCTGGGCTGCAGGCCGCCCCGCGCAGGCAAATTGCAGAAACGGGCAAAACCTAACCCAAGCCCGCCTTAAATTTACACAAACACACCTCACCCGCCGCCTATTTGTATTTTTCTCGCCTCGCGCCTCGTCTTCCGTCTTCGTCGCCTTTTCTTTTCCTTTTTTCCCCTCAACCCGGCGGCTGCGGCTCCCCCGAAGATCGGAGGAAGTTTTACGGATACCCTCGCGTCCTCCGCCGCCGCTACCTACCGGCGACGAAATCGTTATTGGAAGGGTAGGAGCCATGGAGGGTGTTAACGGAGCCGGTGGGTCGGAGTGCGAGCGGAAGCCGCTGTCGGAGGTGGTGGGCGACTGCGTGCAGCGCTGGTTCCAGGACGCGTTCAAGGAGGCGCGCAAAGGGGACGTCGCCAACCAGGTGCTCGTCGCGCAGATGTTCTTCTCCGGCTACGGGGTCCCCAAGAACGAGCAAAAGGTACAGCAACGCGCCCTCTATCTATCTTCAAAAGGAGATTTATTTGGATTCAGCTTCCTTATAGTCTGTCCTAGTTAGATGGGGATCCGGTTCAGCTTCCTTGCAAGCTTAGTTGTCCTTTCCATAGCGGTGGACTTTCCCTGCTTGAACTATCTTAAGGTTAGGGGACACTTGGGGGCATCGTACTGGCTTTGCTGGATTAAGTCAAGATTCAGATTTGTAGGGGCTTGAATCAGTACGGATTTGGTTTATGCGGTAGTTATGAGTTGTTTCTAGAGAAAAAGATCAAGACACCCCTGTTTCCTGATTAAAACACAACAGTAGCAGAGTACCCTTGGATCTTTATTTTTGATAAAATTGTATAGATTGATTAACATAAAATGTAGTTCTGTGCTTGGCTGTTTTTATTTATATATACAGTGCCTCACTTGGAATATGAGTTCTTTTGTTAGTTCTGATTATTTTCCACTTTCCCTGGACTTGTGAACTTGAGATTATTGTTAGGTGAAATCTTTCTTTTATTTATAGACATAAAAGGTCTATATGGGACTGTCTCAATTGTCTTCCGAAACACAGTGTCGTTGAGCTCTAGCTTTTTGTAATCATTCTATTTGGTAGGTCTACTCGTAATGATTGTGCATTTTCTATAGTATATAAGCAACTAAGCATTTTCCCCCTTTATCTGTGTGGTATGCTTGCTTTTTTTGTTCTAAAAATACACACATTTACTTAAATCGATTTAAAACAATGGACAGATGACCCATCAGTCATTAATACTATAAGAATGGTGGAATTTCGTTTGGTGGAGCATGCAAGCAAGCAGAGTGACTAAGGTGGTTTAGCAGTGAACTTGGCATTCTATCCACTTTAGCAGTTTGGGCACCTCAGAAGTAAAAATAATACAAGAATGCACACATAAAAAACCGGCATGCTAGTTGTTTGGTATCCATCTCACCATGGCATGACAATTGTTGAAAGTCAGCATGTTGTCTGAGCTCGCCACTCGTCATCCTCTAGAGGATCATCACGGCTTTACCTTTTTTTTTATAATCATTGAGGTCTGAGTTCTCGAGTCACTGAATTAAGAGTTTATATATATTTAGTCCTAGGTTTGCTAGTAATTAGCAGATCATTAAGATATAGAGCTTGGAGCTCCTAGTATACTATAATTTGGTGAAATATAGTAAGTTGGAATATATCAAGTGGAACTCCCAGGAATTGAACCTAGCCTAGTTGTTGAGGGTGGGAGGTGTGGTTGTCCTCTTCCATTCAAATTCAGATGTGTGTTCCTTATTTTAAGTGACAAGCCATTTAGCCATCTTGATTCTCTTAGGCTTTAATCTTTTCAACTGGAACATCCGTTTAAACAGGGAAGTGAGAACTTGCTCGGGAGCTTATTATCATGTAGTCTTGTTTTAAAAAGCGCTAGGAGCTAGGTTGCCTGTGGACTACATAATTCTTAGTCACGATTTGGTGGGCTATGGCACAAGGTGTTCTGACTTCACTATTTTTAGATGATCCAAGTTTTTTGTTTTACTACTTTTTTGTATCTTATGATATTTAGTCATTGTATTCTCATAGTCGGTATTAGAGTCTAGACTAGAACCATAGGTGCAGCTTTGCCGCACCCCCCGTGGAACCAGCCCCATGATCTATACGTTGCTATCTAAATTGGTTATGTCTTGATTTAATAATAAGGTTTACAACTATTGATAATAAAATATCTGGGAAAGTAGATAGAGTTAAACAATATTCAATTGATCACATCTGCCTCATCTTCTGTACTTGGTATACTGTCCTCTCAAGCTAGCCCATTCGCACCCACAAAGACCACATACAATGGCTTTCAGTGCTTGTGCTCTTATGGGAGCTCTTGCTGCCATTATCATGGTTCTGCTTTTATCTTTGGTGTCCACCATCGTCGGCACCTCTATTGAGTCTCAGTTGCAAAAGAAATTGGTTTACAGAGCCACACTGGATCCATGGTTACTTGCTTAATCGATATCTCCCCTACAGTTACAACCGATAGAGGTGCCGACGATGCAAATCCTCATTGGATTGGTGAGGCAGACACAGATTTGAGTCTCTCTTGTGGGAGAGATGGAAGCACGCAAGTGTGCAGATTCTGCTTTAAGTCTGCCGGGGAGTAGCACTCAAGTCTGCAGATTTCTACGAGGCCTCGATCTTTGGATGTGGGCACAGGAGACGGTTGGCGTTTTATCTGTATGCGAAGTCCGAGCGTCGCTGCCATCGTCGGCAGCAATCGCGAACGATCGCTGCCCCAGCTACCCCTGCATGTCAGCGTGAGAACTCCTGATTTGTCTGGAACCAACCAGGGTCAAGCAAATGAATGGACGCTTCAGATCACACCAAGTATTCATCCAAAGGCTACAATTTTCTGATGACGTGGCTGAATGAGAGGCCAGAGTCTATGGTGCTGCTTTCGTAATGTAAAGATATGCACTTGCATAGTGTGGCATTTATTCTGTAAATCACAAATAAAATTGCAATTCACTGTTGAATTTTGTGATGGTTGAATCTGAATATTCTGTTTAATTGATGATAGTTTGATGGTTTTATGTGATTTCAATGGTGTTTAAAATAAAATGTATCTCTTTTTTGTGTGTCTGTATGTGATGGTCTCAAAGTTGATGTCGTGAAGGACACCATTAGATATAAAAATATACATTCTGATTGAGCTTTCTCCTCATGTTTCCTTATTATTATTTTTTGTTATAGGGAAGACAATGGATGGATAGGGCATCAAAGTACAGGAGTTCAGCCTTGAAGGTTGGCATGAAACGCCCAGGTATTCTTCATTATATTTTTTTAGTTAATCGCATTGAAAGGTGTTCATCTGTTTGGTGGTGTTAATCATTTATTTCCCTGGCTTTCTCATAAATTTTAGGATACAATGCAAGTGACTCTGACTCTGACGAGGCAAATGATGATGCCAACCAATAACACTCAGATGCAAATTGAGTTAGTTAGGAGAGTTACAGGGTAAGAAAGTTTGATACATCACTGACGTTCAAAAAAAAAGTTTGATACATTCTGTTGCTCGCTTTTTTTAACACTTTGTGTTTTCGAACCCTAAACCCTATGCTCGAATTGCCACTGAGCATGTGATGATCAGACATAGTGACATTTGTCTTTCTTGTGCCATCGAATTTGAAGAGTATCCTCTTAATGTAATAGAGATCCCCAGGTGTTTTGATGACTGAACTTTTATTTCCAGGTAATTACAGAAGTGGTTAAATCTAGTCAGTCCCTGCGACTTGAATGGGCTGGGACTGCTTCTTTCGATTGGGATTCAGCTGTACGCGCAAGCTATCAAGTAAATGTTGTAAACCCATTTGGATGCTTCAAAGTACAGTGTACTCAGCATCAGCTTGAGAACACCAAGTGGACTATTCAATTTGGAATTGTTTCAGTGTATTGATTGAATTAATTTTTACTCCCCTTTTTCATGTCACTATCAAAGCAAGCGTATCTACCGTTGAATATGTGTTCATTTTTTGAGCTCTTACACTGTTAAATGGTCCAACATCACTTAGAGGCTTTCAGTTGAATTTTGCAGTTGCATAGAGTAACCAAAAGCTGGCACACTCCAGTGTTTAGTGAAAAAAAAAATATGATGGGGATTGGAATGGGTGGCTGAAGTTATGATTTTAGACGTTGAAGGCAAGAACCCTATTGCATTATTGCGGCAGGTTGCAGGGCACTTTGATGAAGTGGTTGACGGTCGTGGTGGTATCGATTGGCAGCCATTTAGCTCGTTTCCACGAGGGAGCAATTTTATCCAGCCATGTAGAGGCATAGACACCAGCGTTGCCCTAATAATATAAGCAGGCCCTAAGCATTTTGAAATATATGCTGTGGAATCGTGGGCAGCATATGACAAGTATATCAGACACCAAGTAGGATTTTGAATGTAATGTTCGATCATTTTTTCTTTCTACCACTCTATCCTAAAAATAATGTAACTCTTGCTTCTTGATGAGTCAAACGGTAACTTTGACTAAATTTATATATTTTTTTTTGTGGTGGTGGTGGTGGTCGGGGGACAGAGGTTGTATTGATTAGTGGCATGTCGGAGGCCATACAACCTTCAAGGAGAAAAGATATCACAAACTTGAGAAGTCGAGATAAGAGATGACCTTTGTTTAGTCCCCTTGCTTCGTCACATTACCATCTCATCCACTTGCGTTAACATTGTTTGAAATATATGCTGTGGAATCCTGGGCAGCATATGACAAGTATATCAGCCACCAAATTGGATTTTTGAATGAAAATGTTCAATCAATTTTTCTTTCTACTATTGATTAGTGGCATGTCGGAAGCCATACAACATTCAAGGAGAAAAGATATCATTGACTTGAGATAAGAGATGACCTTTGTTTAGTTCCCTTGCTTCGTCACATTACCATCTGATCCAGTTGCGTTAACATTGTTTGGACAGTTTTGAGACCAGCAGATAACGTGTGCCCCTCTTGATACATAAACTAAACAGTTCGTTTCAAGGAATCACCATCAAATCTGGATGATTGATTGACAAAATAATTATTTAGTGCTTGAACATCTCTATTTTAAGAGTATGCAAGTTAACATCGAATTCCTGGTTGTACATGTGGATCGGTGGCAAGTCGTCTGTCTGCTGATGTACTGATAAAATCAAATCTGATCTAGAGAAGAAGGAATCTGGAAACTTGGGAAGCAAAACTGCTGATCTTCAGTTGAACTTCTGGAACTAGGACAAAAATATTCAGAAAAAAGCAGAGCTCGAGGAGTCCCAGTCAGTTTACAGAGCTTTTTTTCCTAGCTACTGCAATAATTTTTACTACCGTAAATAGAAATGTCGTTTTCCTTTGCAGAAACAATAGGTGCTCTAGTGGTTGACCTGCAATTATCATTAGAAGTATTTAAACTCTACACTGACTACTGATCGAGAGGATTATAACATATTAAGCTCTCATTTTAAGTATCGAAACAAGTGAGATCTTGTTACTGTATAATATACTTCCTCTGTTCCAAAAAGTAGATCGTTTTGGTATATTTAGATGCATGCAGAAAAATGACATATTTCTGAACGAATGGAGTACATAAGATACAGTTATGATCTCATTAGCCACAGAACAGTTACAGACTAATGCAGTGAATCCCGTAGACACACATGGTCGCCCTACTAACATCCTGCTGGGCATTGACCTGAACCTAATGCAACATTGGAGATAAAATTATATTATCCCTGGCTTCAGATAACCCAAAACCTTTCTTGAATGTGTTGCTTCATCGCGCTGGTGTCTGATCCATTTTTATTGACATTGTTTGAACAGTTCTGAGATAAGCAGATCACCAGCACATTGTTCCTTCAAATCCCGTTGACATGTAGCCATTAAGTTATGTGTGTAGCCAATGTCAAGGGCAGACGTGTGCCCCCTGCTGGTGGACAAACTAAAATGTTTGTTTCGAGCTAATTCTGCTATTGCTTGTTCTATTGACCAACTGATGTAGTGCCCCAAAAAAGCTATACTGTTTTTTAGGAGTATGCAAAAGATAACATTTTCTATTCTTAATTGTACACACTTGCGTTGTGGCTACTGGTAAAGTCGCCTTTCTGTTGATGTACTGGCGAAGGCGATCTATCTATCCAATGTGACCTAGAGAATAAGGAATCTTAGACTTCTGGAACAAGGACCAGGTAGAAACAGCTGATACGACTCAAACACAGATGTATATTAACAGATGTCAAATTAGTAGACAGTCAAAACGCATGGTAAGAGAGAGTTATAGAAAATGCAGATCGTTCTGAAACAAGTGAGATCTTAATAGTATACTATACATGTCGATTCGGTTACACTTGATATATCATTTTCATTTGTTAATATGGCTCTATTTAGCTTGATCACCGAATATTACATGTCGAAATTGCAGCAAGCCAAACGTTTGCAGTGACGTCGTCCATTTAGCCTATCTGTACGTTTACCTGACAGCGTTGCTTCTGGACAACACTATGCAGATCTAGCTCTCTTAGAGATCGAAATCATACCAGCAACAACCTCCTAGCTAGCAAACCAATTATTTCACCTACCATGTGCCCATGGATTTTAATCTAAGTTCCTCGCCATGGATCTCAAGGGTCGCGTGCTTTGTCCACCGCGGTACGGTCGCACAATGCAGTTCTCCTCTGCTGCTTTCCTTTTCACCTTTTGCCATATGACGCTTTGTAGAATCTGTCGATTGCAATTGTAACTAGCGCTGATAATGCAAAACTACACACAGGGCAACACTGCACACTGCAATAACTCGTTATGAGAGCAAAAATTGTAACGATCTATAGAACCTAAAGCAATCAGTTCAGCTACATATATATGTTTGAGTCAGCATGCTCTTATTTGCTCCAAGGAAATATCATATTAATTGGTTTGAGACAGTATGCTGTTTGCATTGCTCGTGATTACACGAACTATATATGTTTGAGACAGCATGCGCTTTGCTCGCGATTACACGCATATTGGTTTGTTAATGTCTCTAAGGATTAATTTATTTTATTAGATGATGGAAAAAAGTTCCAGCTTACAACATCTCAAAAGAGAGACCTCCGCCTACACTTATTACTAACACACTTCATGTTTAAAACATACTATGATTAAATTGACCAATACGCATAACAAAAGGTCATCCATGAGACGCAAAGAACCGCATAGTTTTAGACTCTAGAAGTTGGGATGCTTCGACTATCTACTCCCATTGATCATCAGTGTAATGCAACAAAGCCCATAACCGAAGCCAGTGCCCCTTGAACACTATCTCTAAGGATTCATTTAGCTTGACTAAAGAATGTCGCAGTCTTGCAGATAGAAATGCAGTGAGCCAAACTTTTGCAGTGACTTTATCCATTTAATGTGAAGAATGGACTTTCAGAGACAGCAGACTCTCTTTAGATCAACAATTTGTGTTCTTAGGAAAATGCTGACTGCTAGCTACCCCTAACTAATCAATCATTGAACCCAACATGTGCCCGTTGGATTTGCTGGTAGAATCACATCAAATATATTCCAGTCAAGTGGCTCTATTTGATTCATGTAGTCAAGTCTTACACGTTTACTTCACACTAGAGTGAGACTCAGCCTCTGTCGAGATATTTATGTTGAATGATCTGTTTATACTAAAAATCAATTGGCGTCGTACTCACTCATAATTGAAGTATATTGCTTCAATTTCGGAGCGGAAGTTTACAATAAGTGCTTACATGAACTTTTGACTTATGCATATCATGGCATACCTTTTTGATACATAAAAATGTTGTAGAAACTTATAAATCTTCTATTGTATAATTACAGACCATCCTCTGTGGTGACGTGAATTGTATAATTACTTGAACGCTTGTTTTTCATGTACATAATGAAATTGATATGCATAAAAATACAATATTAATTTTAGATAAATCTACAAAACAGTTTTTCACAATTCCAAGCTAACCTATTTATAGTTCAAAAGCTTAGAGAATATTCCTTCCTTGGCCCTAAATAAATGGCCCACCCCTTCCTTGGCTAAATAAAATTGCTTCCTTATTTGACCCCAAAAATAAGTTTTGTTCCTTATATGACATTCTGTCAAGTTTCCCATCTGATGGCCGTCAACTGGCATGTGAAAAAGATGATTTTGCCCCTTCCTTCTTCCTCGCCCCCTGCCTCCATGAGCGCATGGCCCAACGTCGGCCGACAGTCAGCAGCCTCTCCCAACGCCTGCTTGAAAGAGCATCTAGGCCCCTAATTCTGTTTTAGCGATTAATGACAACATGATCATTGTGACTAACGTATGTGTTGCAGCGGCAATTCTTAAGTTAGTGCAATGATAGGATTTCACGGTATTCTTGGCCCCCATCATTTGCGAATGGATATATTTATGCAAAGGATATGCTCGAAGATTAAGGATAAGCTAGTTCTAAGTGTCGATTGATGAGAGGCACTTAGACTAGTTTAGATCTTTGCTGTCCTTTGGCCGTACTATAAAGGGGGTTGAGGATTGGTAGCTTGACCTAGGCAAGACTAGAAGTTAGGTGTGGTACACACTTGTAAAATCTAATGCTAGGTAGCTATGTTGAAGCCCTGGAGAAGTTAGTAAACTCAAAGAGATTGAATTGGATGAGTTTCGACTTTGAAAGAGAAAAAGACTCCACAAAACTCAGAGGCATCGACTATTTCGACGGGCTGCTGAGGCCCCGTCGAATTAGTCGACGGCCTCTAGTTTTCTCTCAGAAGCTGGCCCAACGCTCTGGGTAGCGTCGATTGATTCGTTGGTGAGACCATCGAATTAGTCGACAGCCCCTGGTTTTCACCCAGCAGCTGGGGCAGTGTTCTATGTAGCGTCAACTGATTCGATGGAGTGTCCATCGCATCAGTCGACGGTGCCTGAAGAAGTTAAGACCCCAGCGTGCATGGCTCTGAGTAGCACCGACTGGTTCGACGGCAGCTACGTCAAATTAGTCGGTGGTCTCTAATCTTTGTGAAGATTTTGTGGCGCATGCCTCTGGGTAGCGTCGACTGTTACGACGATGTAAGCGCAGAAATAGTCGACGGGTGAACTAGCCGTTGCATTATTCAAAGTTTGAATGGAAAGTGGGCGCCGACTTATTCGACGTGGTGTGTTCACCGAATTAGTCGACGGCTCTACGAATTGCATAACGGTTGTATTTTGAGTGGGGCTATTTATACCCCTTCACTCACTCCTTGGAGACTCTCTTGCCACACGAGTTTCACTATTCATCCAGCTGAGTTTGGAGAGTGTTAAAGGGCAAGAGAGACACTTGGTTTGATTGGTGTTCTTGGTCTTGTGAAGATTAAGAACTCTCTTTAGTGCTTGAGAGTACCAAGTGTGCATCCATCTAGCTCTTGATCTAGTGTACGTCAAATGAAGATCTTAGGCTTGTTACTCTTGGTGTTTCGGCATCACCTTGACGGCTTGGTGGTGTTGATCTTAGGAGCTCACGTGGAGATTGTGTAAAGCCCCAAGAAGGTGTATATGGTTTGGGAATCCACCCGGAGTGGGAAATGGACATCCCCTACGAGAGCACATGATCCTTGAGCGGGTGCTCCCACGAGGACTAGGGGGGAGTTGCCGACTCCTCGATACCTCGGGAAAAATCGGCTTCCTACTCTTCTCTTTACTTTGAGCAAGTTTACTTTCTGCATTTCGATTCCTAGACTTGTCATGCTAGAGTAGGATTAGAACTAGGTTACAAAACTCTTTTCAACTCTAGTTAGGCACAAACCATACTTGTAGGCACATGGGGTGAATTGGCTTATTGCATAATATTGGTTTATTGCTTAAAATTTTGTAGAAGCCTAATTCACCCCCCTCTTAAACATCTTGATCCTTTCACCCATGTTGTCGCGTGCTCCCGTGCTGCCCCGACAGGCATGCGGCGGGGTAAAATAATCTTTTCGCATGCCATTGAACAGTTCCCAGATGGAAAATCGATAGAATGTCATATAAGAACAAAACCTAGTTTTGGGGTCAAATAGGGAAGCAAATATTTTTGGGGCCGAGGAAGGGATGGGCCATTTGTTTAGGGCTAAGGAAGGAATTTTCTCAGAAAACTAGCTTATGGTGGGACCGTATTCAGAATTTCAAGTATTTGTGACTTGGTATTGTGTGACATAGAACTAACCGGGAATAAAGATTAAAGAGATTAGGATATGTACATACTGGCCCAAATACTCCTGGATATAAGTGCTCACTATCAAGTTCCAAAAAAACTTAACAAGTTTAGGAACTTGGATGGCTAGAAGTGCATATCAAATTGTCGGAAGGATCTGAATGTATATGAGATCAAGCGCTCAAACACTGGTGAGTTCCTGATTTTCTTCGATGATCGATTAGTATTCACGGACCAATTCGCTTCTATATTTACTTGAATATCTGCAATGAACGCTCAGCAGGGCTACATACGTATCACCTACTGAGCAAAATTGTTTCGCTGGACAATGAGTTTAATGTACATTTTATTTAACTGCCTACTAGGCAAGAGCACGCGGCTTAGTCTTCAAATTACTATGGAACGTAACCAGGAAGTGCCGTCTGAACAAAGGTACCTCGATACATGTTGTGTCTATATCAATCTCAAACGAAGAGCAAAGAAAAACAAGTGATGTTTGTCCCACTTGCAAACCAGCTCATGGGCACATGGCACAGACCACTTGTTTGACAATAACCTATGGCTGGAAATATCGTTGTCGTCGTGAATCAACGTTCTAGAAGTTGTTATTGGTCAGGTGATTGACCAACCCACCGCTACATGTTAAAAGGTTCAGTAATAGTTTAATATTTTGGTGATAAGGATATTACTCTCGATGCAATTTTATCCGTCAAAATGTTCACAAGACAAACTTTAAAAAAATTGTAGAACTCATCTAGTGATAAACTATGATCCAGTTACTAGGAGAGGAGCTGAGGGAACTAATTGGCTCTGAAACTTTGACAGCAGTATTTAGCGAAAGGCAGGATCAAAAGGCACTCCAGTTAGTTCACCTGTCTGATAGTTACGGTTTTTCAGGATGGAAAAAAAACAGTTACAGTCTGTTTACTTTGACAACATACCCTGCATAGGGTACTCTTCTCTGACCAACGTATGAAGACTAGTCATCTGCTATGTGACAAATTAATTCCGTGCTACGTTTTCCGCATTCGTATTATATTTTTGTAGGATGAAATGTTATGAGAAGAAAATTGGTTAATTCTATCTTTGTTCAACTCCATTGTACTTGATGGCAAACTTTGTTGAACTTAAGGTTTTTTTGTTATAGTGGATCCTCAATTTTTACAATGAGCAATGCTTTGCCATCTTATACAAACATCCTAGTGCAAGCCTTTTGTCTTGGTTGTGTTGTTATCAAAGTTCAGAGGTGTCGAACACTACAAACCACGTACTAAATACTAATACGGAGGGCTTTGCATTCCAACGCACTAAAAGAGTCTTATTTTAAGCAATCTTATTGTCTTTCTTTATTTTCAGTTTTGTGTCAACTGCAAAGTGCTGTCAGTAACGAATGGTAGACAGTAATCGTGATGTGTTGATGCATGCATGTGAGCTTGATTTTGTCTTGTGGACTTCAACTGTGTTTGAAATAACTATTGAATTCAGCAGAACACCAAACAAGGATACTCACAGTCTTCTTCCGTCAACGAAAGCATTAAGATTCCTAGATGTCTGAACTGGTGCCTCAAACATGCGTTGAACAACTTTTCTTCATTCTTTTTTACCAAAAACCGATTCCATTTGAAAATTGGGTATATGGGTCGCTATCAATTAAGGGAGTGACTTTGCTTTACTCACTAAATAAAATATATACTGTAGTTTCCCTTCTATGTTTATTCCAGCGATTATTTCCATTTATTATATTATTTTATTGATGCATTTGCTTAATTGTTATGTAAAATTGAGAGAGATGGGCATAGCCTTCAGTAAATCAACATGCATGATGTCAAACTGAATAGTATGGTATTAATTTCGAGTGCTCAAGCATCAGCATATACATTCCTGGATTACAAAGTCAGCAGAGGTGGAATAGTACCTAATCTCCTCTTAGAGCATCTCCAGCATATTATTTATTCCCATTATCAATACTAGAAATGAGTGATTTGAGAGATATGAGGTGCTCTAGCATATTATCAATCTCATTACCAATACCAAAAAAATTTTGGTAGTTACTAAAACTCATCTTCCTCTTACTCATACGTAGGTTATTCACTCTATTACCTAAAAGGTTTTTTGGTAGTCTATGTAGTCTGTTGCAGTAGTGATTACTAAAACAAAACAAAGTAGCTATTGATAAAGGAAACAGACAATATTTTGGTAACAGAGGATGAGTAATATGCTGGAGATGCTCTTATGCGGTAATGATTTTGTAGTTAATCAGGACATTTATTTGTTGGGTTCCAGAAAAATACACCGGTTGTGTTTGTATGTGCCACAGATATTGATACAGAACGCCATCACACATTTACACTAGAGTTTCTTTTACTCATCTCCAATTAATGAAAAGAACATGGAAAGCAGACCCAACTCTAAGTAGGGATGAAAATGAATCGAATACGAATAAATATATTTATTTTTTTACGTATCGAGACTCAGATATGAACAATACAAAATTGTAATAATGTGTCGGGTACATATTGGATATTGATATATATTATATATCTATAATAGATATTCTATTTTTTTATGCGGATTCAGATACGGACAAATATTTATTTCTTGGATTAGGATATAGATTGTACCATCTAAATTCTGAAGCCCTTTGGTCGAATGAACGGGCGGATAGTATCAATATCATTTTCATCCCCTCCAAGTAATTGGATTGAGGCTTGTCTCGATCTGAAATGAGGAGGAAAGAGATTCATGCTTATACACTTGTTTGCCAACCAGCTCAAAAGCGATGTGCCACTTGTTTGACAATAAATCATAATGTACATATACAGCTCAAACTTAAGTGTCACATCACATTATAATGTTGTTTTGGACGGAAGTCTTCTCATACAGAGATAACATACTTGACATTGTAGTCCTACTGGAGGGGCTAGTCCTGCGTCAGATGCTACGCACCAGTGCCACTCTAAGCCTCCATGACTGGGCTGCCCTTCTCATTCTCAGTAACCAATGGTTGTACATCGAGTGTATTTTTTTTTAATTGCGCTAGCCGTCAAGTTTTATACTGGCTGGAAAATCATCGGTCAGCAAATTGAAGATTGAAGCACGCCAGATATTCTCTCATTTTGGGTCCACACATCTTATGTTTCTGAATGACGTGAGTAACTGCAAACGTTATTTTAAAATGAAATTTCTATTTCTTTTCCCTCTACATACACCCTGAGCAACAACAGTAGTGGAAAAGCAACCACTACATATTGAGATGAGACTCTCGACGTGGGTCCGGATTCATGCGGAAGTGACTCTAGACCAGAGAGCTAACGTTAAGGAACTCTCTGCATATTGGGGTTTTGACGCCCCGTTTGCCTGCGGCAGCTGGACGCCCACCGTAACGTCGGCCCAATTGGCGACAGGTTTGGTCACCTACTAACTAGCCTGACCTCCAAGATGTAAGCTTGACGCCCGGCTTGACGATTGGCGTGTGCAGCTTCGGACCAAGTCGTTGGTGTCGTTGCGTGCCGTGCTGCCGTCTGGAGTCCGGACTGCGCAGGATTATCGCTGCCACAGTGCCACTGCACTATTCTTCGAGGTGCCTTCAAAATGACCAGAGTGCCCTTGGAAGCTTTCCCCCGGGGCTTTTGGTTCCTTTAACGGTAGATGGGGCCCAGGTGTCGGTGAAACGGGGCACAAGTAGGGCTGGGCACCAAATACCGAGAACCGAGAACCGAACCGAAAAAACCGAGAACCGAACCGAAAGAACCGATACCGAAAAATTCGGTTCGGTACTCGGTTCCTGTTTCTGTGGAACCGAACACCTCGGTTCGGTTCGGTTCGGTTCTCGGTTAACCGAGGGAACCGAACTCGGCAGCCCAACTAGGCAAATAAAGCAACTACAGCCCATTAGCCCAATAACAAAAAAAACCCTACCCCTCCTCTCTCCACACTCCAGCCGACCCTCCCTCCTCCAATCCCTTCTTCCCGGCGGCGCCGCACTCGGCTCTCCTCCCCTCGCGGAGCGCCACGGCGCGGGCCTCCCTCGACGACTGGCGCCGGCGCATCCGCCTCGGCCTCGGGCGAGCCGCACGCCGCCCTGATCCTGGCGCTGGGCCACATGCGGCTGCGGGAGCTGCTGGCCTGCGCGCGCGCGTGCCGCGGCCTCCGCGAGGCCGTCGCGTGGGACCCGCTCCTGTGGCGGCGCCTCGTCGTGGAGCCGCCGCTCAGCAACCGGATCACGGACGAGGCGCTCCTCGCGCTGGCGGACAGGGCGCGGGGGACGCTGCGCTCGCTCCACCTCCTCGGGTGCCCCCGCGTCTCCGACGCCGGCCTGCTCCGCGTCGTCCAGCGCAACCCCGGCGTCACCGAGGTACCGCGACGCCCGCCCCTCCCCGTGCATGAGGTGTCCTGGTTGGATTGTTCGTGGAGTCACGCGCGTGTGGTGCGCGGTTAGTGTTTGCTGGTATGCTTCCGCAGTCTGCACGGTTTCATTTAGGGGTCACTTTTTGGTTCGTGGAATGGATTAATCCTAGGAGTGGTTGTTATTTTCATCACGTTATTCCACGATTTGGATGATCCAAACGAATTTCCCCATTCGTCTTCGTTTCTTGGCTATCCTATGTTCTGGATTCAGTTATCTTTTACTGACAGCCGGAATGCTAGCCTCTCAGCACTTTGTAATGAACCATTAAGGAATGAGACTATTTTGTGAATCCAGGAACTTCGGTACTCCGGGTAAAACCGAATACCGAACCGAAAGTACCGAGTACCGAATTCCTCGGTTCTTGTTTCTGGTCGGTACCGATCGGTACCCATTTTCCAGGAACCGAACCCCCAGGAACCGATCGGTTCGGTTCGGTTCGGTTCGAGAAGTACCGAATGCCCAGTCCTAGGCACAAGGCATGGCGTGCCAGTTCCGTCGGGGCGGCATCCATCGTGGCCGGCTGCGCACGGCACTGCCGTGGGGGCGAAGGCTCGGGTCAAACGTCACCTGTGACGCACGCCGTGTGCTGTTGGGACTTGGGAGAGCAGTTGCTGTCCTGCTAGTGCTACTTACTACTTGCAGCAGCTAGAGAGAGATCTTTTGCCATGGGCCACAGGTCGGCTGCCTTGCGTGTTGCGTAGCCGCATGTAGACACGCAGAATAAACGAAAATCGTTATCCTCTCAAGTTTCAACAGAAAAGCACGTCATTGGCCAACGATTCATCGACCCCTGACATCATTCGATCTGGCATCAACTTTAACAGTTTACCATGGGGCCCAAAATTATTTTTTTAAAAAACTTTCCTGTGTATCTCCTTTTTTAAAAAAGAATATTAGGATAAACCATAATTACTTCAAGTAAATGGAGAATTTAATCTCTCCCAATATGATAGTTACTAATAATGAAATTATTTGGAGACTGTAAAAGTATGTCTTCTCAATAGTCCATGAAAGTGGTTGAACATCTCAATAACATGTTATTGGATATACTTATTTAGAGACTATTAGAGATGCTCTAACTTTCCTCAAATA
This sequence comes from Digitaria exilis, assembly GCA_015342445.1. Classification (NCBI taxonomy): domain Eukaryota; kingdom Viridiplantae; phylum Streptophyta; class Magnoliopsida; order Poales; family Poaceae; genus Digitaria; species Digitaria exilis. Next base: position 806,450 of record JACEFO010002656.1, read on the forward strand.
AAAGGAGTTCAATATCTTCCACTTGTTAATAGGATGAGATTATTGGATAAAAGCGTCCCTCCCAATAATCTATCAAAATAGTATTGAAACATCCCACCAACACTTTATTAGAAAATACTTATTGAGAGATTAATATAGATGCTCGAAGTACCAAGAAGCTATCCAAACTTTAAGCAAATGAGCAGCTCGATTAATCGCTCGTTTGTCTTTATCCAAACCTCCAGCTAGCTTACGCACATCCATATGCATACACCTGTCTCGCTTTTTTTTTTTAATTATTATTGTGCCTCGCTGCGTTTCTATCGGATGAGTCTGTCCCGATGCATTGCATCAGAAGAGCCGTCCTATTTCCCGTAGCCGCCTTCGCAAAAGCTAGATAGCACGATTCCCTATTATTAATATCACTAAAAAAACAAAAGTTAGTCGTGCAAAATATTGTCATCAATTCGCCATATAGAAAATAATATATACGTACTGCCATCCGGAAGATTAGTAGTATTGTTTAAGGACTTATGGCGTGACATCTCATCACATGCAGATGAAGATAAGACGCAACTAAGTTTTTTCAGATTGGCATGCGTCCGCATGCACAATCCGACGGCTGCTGTTGCTCCAAGATTGGTGCGAGTCAACCACCTGCTGTTTCCGATTCATCTGGCTCAAACCCGATTCCCGCCCAACGCCCGAAAAGAAGAAAGCGGGAATGAACGCTGGAATCACCGCGCCCACCGCAACCCTAACCTGGCAGCATCCCCTTTCCTCCTCCACTCCCGTCGCCGCTCAGGCCTCTCTTCCGCGCCCCTCTCTCTCTCCTCGACGTGCGCGCTGCCACCGCCGCCGCCGCCGCTGCGCTCCTCCCTCCTCAGCTCGCGCCGCCGCCGCGTCCCGCTCCATCTCTTCCGCGGCCCTCTTTCTCTCCTCGGCGGGTGCTGGTGTGTCGGCAAGGGGGTGGGGGGCCGGCGTGGAAGGAGATCTGAACCGGATTGGAGCCGATGCCAATGCGGGGCGGCGGGGTGTCGACGATGCAACGTTCAATAGGCGCGGCGCCGACGAGGGGGCAGAGCGTCGGTCAGGTGAAGCGGAAACGCGTGGGCGGCGCGAGGTGGAGTCGGAGCGCGGCGTGGTGAAGCGGGCGGCGGCAGCGTGGCGAAGAGAGAGAGGTGCGGAAGAGAGGGAGCAGCGCGAGGTGGAGTCGGAGCGCGGCGGTCAGGCGTCGATGAGGGAGGAGCGCGGCAGCGGCGTGGCGGCGGAGGCGGCGGACGCATGGAGAGGGGGCGGCGGACGAAACATGGATGGAATACCGTGGTTGGGAGGGGGCGGCGTGACCTAGGGTTGGGATGAATGGGAATGAATGAGAGGGAAGATGGAATGGAAACAGGTCGCGCAGGAATGGAGGACGGGAAACGAAATAGTTGACCAGCACGAATCCTAAAGCACAGATGGAAGGTGTGGATAAGGCGTGCGGACGCATGCCAATGCGGCGTTGCATTTCCGAGATAAGACGGCCGAGAAGACGAGAGCACATGGGCTGCGCGCGTCGTGCCCGCATTGCATTTCTGCAGGAGAACTGCATCATCAAAATAGATTCTTTCTTTGGCTCACGTGTGCGTCCTTGATACGAAAAAAATATTACTCTTCCACCACTAATCTGGATATCTCGACGATCGAAGAAGACAAAAGGTAACAAGAGAAAATCCAATCCAACGACGACTTGAGCAGCTAAGGAATGCCTGCTGGTACTAGCCTGTGGTGTTGTGCTGATGAAATGTTAACTAGTGTTCCATGTGCATAATCCCGATTATGGCACTACATAAGCAGTGGTGCCGTGGTGGCGGCATGCATGTATCTGCAGCCTTGATCTGCTGCTGGTAGATTGCTGCTTTATAGTGCTATACTGACGAGTCTCCTTCAACCAAGGGTCGTAGCGCCTAAAAATATATGCTTTCTCTATTGGTGCCATCGCCTTCTTTTGACTATATCCGACCTGCTCTTCGAAGCACGAAATAGAATTCGGATAGCGTTGAATACCCTTTTTTGGCAAACTCACTTAATTTGGCATTTTTAATTTGAACAAGGCGTCATAGTAGTGAATATTCACTGTGAGTCTGTGATGACCATGTGTTGCGACCAGGGTTAGGGGCCGGTGCCAAATTCATGGGAGAAGACGGAAGGAGGACGGGGATGAAGAAGAGGAAAGAGCGGACAGAGGCACTCGACTGCGACAGAAGTGGTTACGGTAATATAAGGCTCACTGATGAGTTTGGGTGTAAACCACCATTTATTTAGTCCAAGCTTAAAAGTTGTATGTGCGGATCAATAACATACCCTATGCACGCACGTATTCGGAAAACAAACATTGAAACATATACTTACTTCCAGTGCCAAAGACGTGTCACTAATATATATGCAATGCATGAAAACTTAAAATTTTGCAATTGAATATTGTTCTGTTTTCAAGTTTCGAGCAGTCAACTGTATTTCAGATTTTGATTTAAATGCAAATTAGTTTTTGTTTGCTGACAAGGATACTTGAGACCGGTGGACTATGTTTTTTTTCAAAGAGAATATGCTATAGTAAAACTAAATTAGTTGCTAAAATACATGTCCATATCTAAAATACACTTATTTTTTAAAACTAAATAAATTATTTTTTCTTAGGAATGTGTAGTGTAATTAATGAAAATAAAAGATAGAGCTTGTCATAATTTTAAATGTACCAACTTGAGCAAATGGGAGATATTCCTTGCGAAGAAGGTTTAACTCGGAAACAACAATACATTATTGTTGTGAGTACCAAATGCTTATGTATTGTTTGGTTGGTCCTCCTCCCCAAGGAATTGAGAGGAATTGGAGGGTGTTGAGAGAAGATTATGATTTGTAGAGGAATTGAGAGGAATTAATCCCTTCCAATCACGTTCGTTTTTTTAAAAAATCCAATTTCTTTCTAACCCAACAAGGACTTAAGATTTTGTTTGCCCTCTGGTTGTAAGATTGTAACATTCTAGAGTAGTAAAAAGCAAGGTTTAGGTGTTTGCAACCCCTAAAACACATGCGGAAGAATGAAAGGGAAAGAAAAGCACAAGTTTGTCCCATTTCCACCACCATGCGCCCACCCGGGTCCCACCCATCCATCCACTATCGGTAGAAGCCCAAAAAACCCCTACCCTGCCCGTGGGGACACGCCACACGACTCTCTCACCCGCGCCTGGCCCTACACGGCCTCTCCTTCCCGGAACCCCCACGTCGCCGCCTCGGCTGACCAGTCAAACCGCACGAGCTTTGACCACACACCCTCCCACCCGTCAACGACCCTCCCTTCCAAGAAGCACCCCCAATTCAGCCACGTTCACATTGAGCCTCTATGTCCCACCCTGTCAGTGTCTATGCAATTTAACACTCTCCCCGCCTTCGCCGCTGCCGGCGCCTTACCGCGCCACTACCGGCCGCTACTTAAACGGCAGCCCAGCCACCGAGCAACCACTCCCGTCCGCCTCTCCCCTCCGTCTCCTCCTCATCCTCACGCTGAAGCATCATCCCCGTCTCGCCTCGTCTCGTCGACTCGAACTCGATCGTCCTCTGCTTGGCTGCTCTGCTCCACTCCATGGCGTCCTCGACGGGGAGCTTGGAGCACGGTGGGTTCACGTTCACGCCGCCGCCCTTCATCACCTCCTTCACCGAGCTGCTCTCCGGCTCCGGCGACATGCTCGGCGCGGACCACCACCACCAGGAGCGGTCGCCGAGGGGTCTCTTCCACCGCAGGGGCGGCGTCCCCAAGTTCAAGTCGGCGCAGCCGCCGAGCCTGCCCATCTCGCCGCCGCCCATGTCGCCGTCCTCCTACTTCTCCATCCCGGCCGGGCTCAGCCCCGCCGAGCTGCTCGACTCGCCGGTCCTCCTCCACTCGGCCTCTAACATCCTCGCCTCCCCGACCACCGGCGCCATCCCCGCGCAGAGGTACGACTGGAAGCAGGCCGCTGAGCTGATCGCCTCGCAGCGGGCGGAGGAGAGCAAGGCGCAGGGTGGATTCAACGACTTCTCCTTCCACGCCGCCAGCTCCAACGCCATGCCCACGCAGACAGCTTCCTTCCCATCATTCAACAAGGTACAAAATTGCAAACACAACAATAACAACAGAGATCGACTAGTTCCTTCATAATTATTTAGCTCAAGCTAAAGGACAAGTAGCTCACAGTCTCATATGTTCTTGTGCAGGAGCAGCAAGTGGAAACCGAGAACAAGCAGAGCGTCGTCGCGGCGACCAACAAGGTCAGCAGCGGCGGCGGCAACAACAGCAACACCAAGCTGGAGGACGGTTACAACTGGCGCAAGTACGGTCAGAAGCAGGTGAAGGGGAGCGAGAACCCGCGCAGCTACTACAAGTGCACCTACCACAGCTGCTCCATGAAGAAGAAGGTGGAGCGGTCCCTCGCCGACGGCCGCATCACGCAGATCGTCTACAAGGGCGCGCACAACCACCCCAAGCCCCTCTCCACCCGCCGCAACTCCTCCGGCGGCGTCCCGGCCGAGGACCAGCAGCTCGCCGCCGCCGCCACAGGAGCCTGCGGGCCCGAGCACTCCGGCGCCACTCCCGAGAACTCGTCGGTCACCTTCGGCGATGACGAGGCCGAGAACGCGTCCCAGCGGAGCGACGGCGACGAGCCCGACGCCAAGCGCTGGTAATTGCTCGATCGATCATGCCTCGATTATATTTGCGCTGGCTGGAGATGTTAATTGTGACCATGTTTAGGATTTGACCATTCTTTGTGTTCGATCTTGTGCTTACGCATGCGTGTATTTCTATTGATCATTTCAGGAAGGAGGATGGCGAGAACGAGGGCAGCTCAGGCGGCGCCGGCGGGAAGCCGGTGCGGGAGCCGAGGCTTGTGGTGCAGACGCTGAGCGACATCGACATCCTGGACGACGGGTTCCGGTGGCGCAAGTACGGGCAGAAGGTGGTGAAGGGGAACCCCAACCCGCGGAGCTACTACAAGTGCACCACGCCCGGGTGCCCCGTGCGGAAGCACGTGGAGCGCGCGTCCCACGACACCCGCGCCGTCATCACCACCTACGAGGGCAAGCACAACCACGACGTGCCCGTCGGCCGCGGCGCCGCCAGCCGCGCCGCCGCTCCGGCTCCCCAGCCACCGGCGGCGGCCATGATGCAGGCCCACCACCACCAGGCGCCCTACACGCTGGAGATGCTCGGCGCTTACGGAGGCGGCGGCTACGCGGCCAAGGACGAGCCGCGGGACGACCTGTTCGTCGACTCGCTCCTGTGCTAGTGCTAGCGGCGGGTGGCGCCAGCTCGAGTTCACACGATCGACCACACTTTCCCTGCGGCGGGCGCGCTTTGTACGTGTACGGCTGCGAGCTATACGTTTACACGGAGGCCGTAGCGTGTACGCTCGCCGTGTCGGACGGAACACACGTACGTACACGGGCGCTGTATACAGTGATAGGTGTTTTTAGCTTAGCTATAGGAAGGGATCGAAATTTGTTGATTCGTTGGTTGAAGCCTTGTTGAAGGCCTTTGCCCCCACAGAGCTTTTGATATACAGCTACGTACACAATTAAATACTTATACAAGTATCTCGTACGCATCTGCATAAGGTTAATCTGGTTTTGTTCTTGGAGAAAGTGCTAGAGTACAAAGTAAGTGTGTACACAATCAAGCAGCTGGTTTTGTTCAATTTATTTTTTCTCCTTCTGAGATTTATTACAAACTCACTATCGTCCTGGTGTTTTCGGTGACATGGGGCGTCGATGGCATTTTACATGACGTGGCTGCTCTTTTCTTCAGGGAAGTTGCTGCTGCTCATCCTTATCTCGCTGAGCACAAAAATCTACTTGGATCGCATACACATTCGTTGAACCCCGGTGAGCACGTGCTGGGGCTTTTATTATGCCAGGGCCCAGGGCGACGTGCGCAGCCCGTCTTCTACACATGTAATGTAACCGACGCTCACAATCGATGCCGCTAACCGATCGATTTGATAATTAATTAATTAATCGATCCGTATGATCAATTTATTTTGCGGAACTATGGATTGGCAGTAGCCGCCTAACTCAGCTCTCTTTAAATTTACACCGAGGTTTTGTTTTTCTTTAATAACTGGTTTGTTGTTACAAGTTTGCATGTACGTGGACGTGTGGGTGTGCAGTGGGAACACGTGAAGGTGCCACCACGCCCATCTGGACGGATGGGATGAAGGCCATGGCCAGGAATTAAACTCGAATAATAGTGTATTATCATCCAGCCGTTCGTACGATGATTGGGCCGCCCTAGCTAGCTGAATTTGCCCACCTAGCTGGACGATGCTACAACAGACAAAATATCGTGTTCTCACTCTAAAAATTCATGAATGCAGTTTACTCAGTTCTTTTCAGGAGAAAAGGAAAAATGGGTTGCCCCATCTAAAATCTGACTGATGTCGGCTGCACTATAAGCACGAATACTTAACTTGAAGAAATTACTTTGTGATGGTTTTCCGGTAATATCGTAGTTTTCGAAACTGTAATGTTCATTTTACCAGTATATATACAGAGTAATTAGCCCTATCTTGTATATCCAATACAGATAGGACTATGAATGACTTTCTTTGGATTTGCTAATCAATCACCCATCAACGGCCTGTTACGTGACGCCATGGGCGGACACCCAACTGACCCATCACTAGTTAATTACGTTATCTTGACATGAAGCCCGGTTTAAATTATTAGGAGTCAGTGGGATACATGGCCCTCCTCAACCTGCCTGTCTTCCATTGCTTCTGCCACAAGACTCTGCAGCAGGTCAAGGTCAACGAGTCATCTTCTTCTTCCTCGGAGGCGTTTCTTTTCGAATCAAGAGAGCCAGGCTTCTTTTTCTTCCAGCGTACCCAACATGGCAGCAGGTCAAACAATACGAGCTGAAGATGACCGGCAGTTCGTTAAGCGAGACGTTCTAGAGGACACGAACTGGCTGCTGGGCAGTCAAATTTTCCCGCAAGATGTGCACGGCAAGTGGCTTCATTTTCTGCCCTTTTCTCGTGGGATGCAAAATGTGCCTCATGCGATCCATGCGCCTGGGACTAGGAGAGGCTGGACTCTGAAGAAGTGGGGAGCAGAGAGAGAAGATAACATATGATGCACTATCTTCTCTTTGAGTGATACTACTCTCAGGGTTAACGAAACCGTTGAGAGCCGGTTCGATTCCCACGGTTCCCGATCAAACCGCTCCGGACTGGTAGTGGTTTGGGCGGTTTGAAACCGGAGAAATTCAAAAATTTTAAATTTGACTTAAAAAAATAGAAAAATATTGTAAAAATTCCTAAAAATACTTCAAGGTGTGTGTAGTCTGTTAGTGTAAAATTTTTTCAAATACTTGCTGATTTGGTATTTTTACGGCAAATACAAGCTAAACCAAAAAAGAAAAAAAGAAAAATTGTCCGGCCCATTAAGACTCGTTTAGACCCAACCCTACTTGGCCAAACCGACCGGCTAACCGCTCAAACTGACCGGCTAACCGTTTCAACCGATTGCACTAGCAATTTGAATTTAAAATTTGAAATTTGAGTTTGTCCGGTTTCTAGCGGTTACCGGTCAAACCGGACCGGTAAGCCACTACCGGTGGCCGACGGTTTGGACGTCTGGTTAGGTTTTTAAAACCCTGACGACTGCATTACCAAGCATGATAACATGCACCTAAACTTCAACTAATTATAAATGAATGGTTAGAATATGAAGGGAGCGTATACTATGGAAACCAGATTTCTATGGAAACTAAAACCAAAACAATAGGATACCCATATGATGACTAGAAAAAGAAGGAGATAATTTTACAAACAACCCCTCTCACCCTTCCCTCAATCACGTTCTGCTACCTCTGTTTCATCTGCTCGCCCCCGTCCCCCTCGCGATATCGCTTCCCGGCTCCCGCCCGTTCTGTCTCCGTCGCCCCACGACCCCTAGCGATCTCGTCGCCCGCCCAGTTCCTCGCCGGCGCCCGACGATCCCCTGGCCGGCGTGCCCATGACCCCCATGTACACCTACCCCTGGCCTGGATGGGTGGTGGGGTTCAACTCCAGCACCACCGCCGGCACGGCGGGGCATGCTCGGCCCGTTCGGCCTGCTCATGCTGGCGGACGAGCACCTATCGGAGCAGACCACCGTCTACTTCTACCTGGCCAAGGCGAACGATTTTGGCAAAAGAGTCTACAGAAGCATGGTCCCTGTTCTCCACGGGGAGAACTTGCCAGTAAGAATACTGGTACGTGTCTGCAGTGCTAAGCCAATGACCATCGCAGTCGTAGTATTGGCCACCATTATGAACACTCGATGTTCACATCTCGTATTACTTCTGTTTGCGCAGTGTAACACCCTAGAATCCACCAACACCTCAGAATGCTACTAAAATACACCAACAACAGCTGAACTTAAATGTGGAAAATTCAACAACATCTCCTCTGAATTAATAAGCAACGAGGAAGCAATAACAATGGATATAAACCATATAAGTACTGCACTCACATAATCAACGTACTAGATAATATGATCAACTAGAATAAGAGTTTAACAACCACACTAGAATAAGAGTTTAACAACCACACTACGCTTTAAGCATAAGTCTCGAGTCTCCCGATAAGAAAACATTCACTTGAATTAAGATAAAAGGGGTCTATAAAAGATGAGTTGTGACGTGAAACTAAATCCCTCTTTTCCTTCCTAGCAATCATCAAGAACCTGGAATGAGTAAAGCAAGGGTGAGATAAAAATCTCAGCAAGTGAATTGTTCTGACCAACTATTTATACCACAAGATCAGTTTAAAATATCAAGAGTAAGCCTCCACCAAACCATCACAGTAGTAGTTAAGAAATAGAACACATTCACTGTTGATATAAAACCACATAACCTCTAATATAATATATTATGTTATTCACTTCCATGCAAAAGAATGCATATGGATGCAATGTCATGACCACTTTTACATTGCACCCCTCCTCGGGCAAGGCACGATGTGTACCGGTACAATTGTAACTATAGAATTGCAACAAACTTCAATACAAATGAGATGATATGCTCATGATATGCCTTGTATGTCTCATAATGAGAAATAAAACCTCCATAGCCTCAACTTCAATTATAGCCACAACCTCAACTTCAAATATAATAGAGATATGACAATAAACCTCAAGTGAATAAATAAGGAATAAGACATAAATAAGTATTTAGATTATAATTAAAAGTGGTAATATTCTGAATATTAAGATTTAGGCGATAAAAATAACCAGCCAAAACGGTAGCAAACCACTGCCACATTCACTTGCCTCTTTACCGAAGAAGACCAAAGCACTACGGATGATCCAAAGCGCTACCACCTGTTTTACAAATCTATCTCATCACCACACAAACATACATGTAAAATAAATACATCAATCAAAGGGTTCCTACGCCCGAACCCAACGTCCTCACATTAACACACACAATTCTAGTCAAAACAGCAGCACTGTTGCTTCTCTTTTTTGTACACATTAATTCTGACTACAAAAAATTATCATCTTCTATTGGATGAAGGTTAAATTCAAATAATGCATCTTCGTAATTGTACTTAAAAACAGAAAATATCATTAACACAGACTAATCTTCATGTTAACCTTAGACTGAAAAACTGACAGCCGCTGCACAACATCCCCAATCAAATAGATATAACCAGAGCTTAAAAATTCGTATGAAAGTGATCTTTAACAATATGGAAACCTTATTAAATTTCTGATAAATTTAATTTATATCCAAAATTCTAATTATCTCGTTTAGGTTTTCTAATCTTTAAGGGAGCATAAACTGCACAGAATTATGGGACTGAAAAAGTGGCTGAATAGAACATTGATATCTCCCTGACCATAAATCGATGGGGAAGTTCTTTACGGCTACGGAACAGGATCTAAATATCCTAAAACACATATAAAGGCTTTTTATTTTTTTAGGCCACTAAGATCATGTAAAACATTCATTAATGAAAATCGTGCAGATCAACAACGTGCTGAGAACAGCGACGTGGGTAGAACCTCAAACCTAGCCCTCAACGGCGACGAACACCATTCAATGCAGGTGCTAAAACATCCAAAATCTTAGTGGAAACATGATTAGAGCAGGGGCATGGCTTACCTAGAGTTTCCCCTTCGAAAAGAATAGGGCAACGGCGAAGATCCCTACGGCGGCGCGATCGACGGCGATGAACTCTACTTCTCCACTCCTTTCTTCTCTTCTCCTCTCTCTTCTCTCTTCTCCCTTCTTCCTTCTCTTTTCTGTCAGTAGGGAGGGTGTCGTGGGAGGGAGTCACGGAGGAAGCGAAGGGGGGCGACGTGGAGAAAGTCACGGAGGGAGGGTGGCGACGCAGGGGGAAAGATCACGATAGACTGGGAGGTTTTTGGGCAGGGGATGGGTCGGCAAAACAAAAGGTCGGTAACTGTAGCCCGACGCTACAGTAACCGGAGTACTGAATCCTCCAGATGTTGAATCTTGCAGTGCTAATTACTCCACGATCCAAACTCCGATTGATGCAGATGGGTAGTCAAACGGAAAGTATTCGACGAGCTCTACGCATTTGTGGTCTCTGTTTTCCTTATAAGCATCGGATCTAAAAGTCAACTTTTTGACCCTCTTTTATGTATCGTCAACTCCTATAATTTTACGCTTTTCCTGATAAGACACGTAGTTTACCCTTTTGTAGATACTGGGTGTTACAATTGCAGAGAGCTTTGCACAAAGAGGGCAGACGTGCATCACGTCACGTGCGTACACTACGAGGGCCATCTACGACGTCGCCCGTGTATTGCTCTTCATGCGACCAACGCTCGTGTCACCGCCAAATCGTCGGGCGCCGGCCAGGAACTGGGTGGGCAACGAGATCGCCAGGGAGTTGTCGGGCGACGCAGACGGAACGGGCAGGAGGCGAGATCGCGAGGGGAACGGGGGCGAGGGCGACGGAGATGAAACAAAGGTAGCAGAACTGATTGAGCAGATGGTGGGAGGGGTTCTTCGTAAAATTATCCTATCCTTTTTTCTAGTCATTAGGTCTTCATTTTAGTTTCCATATGAACCTGGTTTCCATAGGATACGCTCCCGAATATGAAAGTATTTATCATCTTGCAAAGTTTCAGATTGTAAAAAATATAATAAAGATATAATAAACACAATTCAACACTTAAATAGTTGCGGGTGCATTACTTTCACATGTGATCTGCAACAATTGTTCAAGTTCTTATTGCGGGTGCAATGTTCACATGAGATCCGCAACAATTGTTTAAGTTCTCTTTTTTTTTTATATGGGTTCTTATATAAAATTTGTGCAATCTCAAACTTAGCATGATAGTGATTTTCTTAATATTCTGCCTATTTATATTTTGAATTAGATTAAGATGTATCAATTTATGCGTTACAAAGATTTAGTAACACTTAAATGGTAACATTGTCCATGTTCTAATGGAGAGAATTATTTGCACCGCGGGAAGAGGATAGAGTCAAGGCGACCCCACCTCTGGCCAGGCAGGCTAGGACTATTTTTTTTGGCACACGGGCTTGGGCTCCTTTTCCTGGGCTCAAATCCCTCCCCCCCCCACCCCAACCAACTGGAAGCTTCTTGAGACCACGTTAAAATTAGTAGAAAAGAGTGAAAGCTGAGGTTGTAAGGTTCTCATTAGACTTGGCGGGAGCCTTTGCGGCAACCCTACGAACCTGATCGAGAGAGAGAGGTATCCGAGAGCATATCCTTGGTGGAGCTACAACATGGACTATGGATAGTATCTTTCTACTCACAATGGAGTAAATTGCGCGAATGTTTTCGCTCTACCCCACTCTTTTAGTTTTCTTATTTCTTACAACTTGAGTTTTTCTAGAGTAATTTTTGCTAGACTTAGCTTTAGGAAAAAAAAAACTCTCTTGTGGACATGAGGTTTCACACCAAATCAACTTTAGATGCATCTTAGATAGCATGAAATAATTTATATTAATGCAATAATAAAAGCCATAGGTTAATACTAAATTTGTCTAATTTACCCTCCTCCCCTTTTAGGTTATACAAGCACGGCTTCCTTTCAATTGTATATCCTAGAAGCATATATGTGGTTATATCAAGCATGATAAAAAAAATCAAATTTGTACTTGTTGAATTATGTCTATGTAATACTAGATGTCAATATTCTAACAAACTATGTTTGTTCAAAGGGAGCTATAAATATTTATTTAGTGTTATAAATATATAACATGTTTCATGATGTTTTACGGGTTCAAATTTTTTCCCCTTAATAAGGCTTGATCGATTCTAGCAGTCTCATTCCATCCATCCATTAAAATGTTTACAGGCCGGACTCAAATTTAAAATTTATTCCTCATTATAAACAGTAATAAAATATTACGCCATTCGTCCTACAGCTTTCACCGGTGCCGATGACTTGTCGGTAGTGTCTTCCTCCCGCAGCTCTGTCGGAGCATGCTCATGTATGGAGTACAAGTCGTTTCTCTCCATGTGCGGTGGAATCCCTGGGTAGATGATCGGCGGTTGCCAAATCGGTGCCGGGTAGATGATCGGTGGTTGCCAAATCGGTGCCGGGTACACTATCGGGGGTTCCCATTTGAGTTCATGACCAGGAAGCTGGCGTCCTGCCTCCAACATCGTGGAGGAGAATAGTAGGAGGAGGACAAGCGCCGCCGCCGTGGCAGTGGGAGTCGATGTCATCTTGTTGCTCTTGTGCCCGGCAGCCGTTGTTGGTAGCTTGCTATGAGTTTCTCTCTATCGGTTGGTGATTGCTTCTTGGATGCATTTGTGCAAACACTAGCAGGGGGTAGCCGGCTATATATAGGCTATGTTCAGATTGGAAGTAAAAAGTACTTTTCCTAGATGAATAGTGCACTGGGAAGCGTGTTCTGTGAGTGGGATAAATAGGAAAAACTTATTGGAGAAGTACTTTTTCCTGAATCTGAACACAGCATAGTGTCCAGTTGTTAGATTAATAATTTGCTTTGATTAATTCGATTAATTACTTACGTGCAATTCAGTGGTTTTGTTTGGTGGCGATGCTTAAATCTTGCATGGATCTAATAGTATTTCTTAAACTAGAAGGTGATTAATATTTGCTCTGAGCTAGATGCTAATACTAGCAGGGCGATCGGTTATTTCCGATAAATTTAGTGCTCACCTAAACTTTACTTGTATTCTTTATCTTTAATTTTGAATTCGAAGTACATCAAAACAAGACCAAACTTTGGATTTTGGCTTCTCTAACAAGAAAATGCCGTAAAACTTAAATGTCACAAGTTGAGCACCAGGGGTGTCAGACCTTGTTCCGCACTAGTCAACGGAAGATACCTCTTGATCATCTGGTTGCTAGTCAAGAATGGCAACAGCTATGAACCATCAAGAGATTCGTGGAGAGTTTCCTTGGCTTCAAAGGCGGCAAGGCCAAGTCTCATGCATTGATACTGAAGAATGGACAGTTCTATCTCTGTAGATATTTGCGCTAAGTGCATAGTTGAAATCTTCTCAACAAGCTCTTTGTTCCTGTTCAATAACGAGAAACATTGTCGCAAGGGATATTTGAAAACTCACTCTCCAATTTTGAGACACGAACATGAAGTGAAAACAATATCGTTTGAGACACAAGTATTTTCTCCGGAGCTTTGGTATCCTTTAGATCACATAAACAAACAAAAAAATCATTATATAATTCACTGGATTGAATTTGACCTATAGTTTGCTGAAGGCGGACATAATGAGCTTGTCAAATGGAGCGACATTTACACTTAAATTAAAAAAGTAGCATAGAATAAAATTCCAAGTAAATATAATCCAACGAAAACCTTATTTAAAACATATATCATGGGAAATCCACAAAACAATTTATCAAAAAACTCGACCAGTGGGCTCCCACGACTTTGTGCTAAGAAGAAGCTATTCCTAATCCAATTGCTCATGTGCATTTTGCCAAAGGGTTATTACATGATACACCAACGTATACATCAACATATACTTTTTAAGTTGTGAGAACCTAAATATTTTTTTGTTCGATATCATCTATCTTAGTCTACTACATTATAAATTTGTGGATTGATTTTGTCTTATTGCCGGACATGACGTGGGCTTTTCCATCCATTATATAAAAACTGTGTGTTCATTATATAAGATACTTTCATAACGAATGCTATATACTCATAATAATTGCGAGCCAAAGTTGTAGCTTAGGCTAACTATGTATCAATACATATTTTGCTTTATAATCTTCTACGGGTATGAAAATTTGATTCCCACTGATAGTGATAAGGCTTGATTCGATTCTGGGCACTCCTGGTCCATCCGTTAAAATGTTTACAAACCTGACTCAAAATTAGAATATTATTCCTAAAAAACAATACAATATTATATTACATCATCCGTCCTACGACTTCATCGGTGCACTCATCTACAGAGGGCAACTAGTTGTCCATCTCCATGTGCGGTGGAACCCCCGGGTAGACGATTGACGGTTGCCAAATCGAGTACACTATCAGGTGTTCCCATTTGAGTTTATGACCAGGAAGCTCGCGTCCCACCTATGACACCGTCGGTGAGAGCAGCAGGAGGAGGACAAGCGCCCCCGCTGTGGCGTCGGGAGTCGTCGTTGTCTTGTTGCTCTTGTGCCCGACCGCAATTGTCTATAGCTTGCTATGTGTTTTTCCTTTATCGAATGGATGTGTTTGTGCAGACACTAGCAGGGAGCGTCCGACTATATATAGTGTCCAGTTGCTAGATGGATAATGGATTTGATTACTTGCTGCATGCAATTGAGTGGGTTATTAGTTTGGTGAGCTGGTGCTTAACTTTAGCAAGGATCGATTAGTGTTTTACTACTTGCTCTGAGTACCAGCAGGGTGATCGATTGTTCTAGATGAATGTAGTGTTCACCTAAACTTTACCTCCAGCTTTAGCCCAACTTGAGTGACTTTACTTTTTCTAGAGTATTTTTTGCTAGAATTAGCGTTAAGTCGGAAAAACTCTTTTATGGGCATGATGTTTCACACCAAATCAAATTGAGATGCATTTTAGATAGCATCACATAATTTGCATTAATGCAAATAATAAAAGTCATAGGTTAAGACTTCCTCCCCTTTTAGGTTATACAAGCACCGCTTCCTTTCAATTGTATATCCTAGAAACAAATTAGTGGTTAAGTCAAGCACAATAAAAAAAATCAATTTTGTGCTTGATGAATTATGTCTATGTAATACTAGATGTCAATATTCTAACAAACTATGTTTGTCCAAAAGGGAGTTACAAATATTAATTTGGTGTTGTAAATATCTAACCTGTTTGATGATGTTCTACAGGTTGAAATTTTTTCCCATTAATAAAGCTTGATTGATTCTAGCACTCTCACTCCATCCATCCATTAAAATGTTTACAACACAAACTCAAATTTAACATTTATTCCTCATTATAAACAATAATACAATATTACACCATTCTTTCTACGGCTTTCACCGGTTCCGACGACTCGTTGGCAGGGTCTTCATCCTGCAGCTCTGTCGGGGCCTGCTGATTTACGGAGGACAAGTTGTCTGTCTCCATGTGCGGTGGAATCCCTGGGTAGATGATAGGCGGTTGCCAAATCGGTGCTGGGTAGATGATCGGTGGTTGCCAAATCGGTGCCGGGTACACTATCGGGGGTTCCCATTTGAGTTCATGACTAGGATTCATGACTAGGAAGCTGGCGTCCTGCCTCCAAAACCATGGAGTAGAGCAGCAGGAGGACGACAAGCACCACCACTGTGGTAGCGGGAGTCACCATTGTCTTGTTGATCTTGTGCCCGGCTGCCATTGTTGGTAGCTTGCTATGAGTTTCTCTCTATGGGTTGGTGTCTGCTTCTTGGATGCATTTGTGCAAACTCTAGCAGGGGGCAGCCAACTATATATAGTGTCCAGTCGCTGGATTGATAATGGATTTGAGTAATTAGATTAATTACTTTCATGCAATTGAGTGGATTAGTTGGTGCTTAACTTTGGCATTGATCAATTTGTGTTTCTTAAACTAGAAGGTGATTAATATTTGCTATGAGCTCGATGTAATACTAGCAGGGCATTTGGTTATTTTGGATAAATTTAGTGCTCACCTGAACTTTACCTATGTTCTTTATCTTTAATTTTGAATTCAAAGTGTCAAAACAAGACCAAACTTTGGATTTTAGCTTCTCTAATCCGAAGATGAGGTAAAAACTTAAATATCACAAGTTGAGACACCAGGGGTGTTATACCTTGTTGCACACTAGTCAACGGAAAATACCTCTTCTCATCTGGTTCCTAGTCAAGGATGACCAACAGCTATGAGCCATCAAGGATATAACCCAACTGTCGGTGAGTTATGCTGACTAGGCTCTCGAGGGGGTGCCCCAAGAGAAAGGTTTGAGGAGAAGTCATCGAGAATCTAGAATCGAAGGTGACAAGAGACGATTTAGACAAGTTCAGGCCGCAATATGCATAATACCCTACGTCCTGTATGTTGTATCTTGTATTGATTTGGTGTTTTGAGGGGGGTCCCTGTCTCCCCTTATATATGCCGGAGGACAGGGTTACATAGAAACCGTATAGGAACATGAGACTTTTACAAGTTAATCTCTATTTTTGTAATACAACCTATCCTAACCGACTAGGACTAATCCTTATATTGTGCGTCAAGTCTTGTACTTGGGTCGGCCCATAGGATGGCCTGCCAGAGTTGTTTAGCCCATCAGGACTCTACACCGTCAAGCCCTCGAGCACCTTATCTCCTGAAGGATAGCTTTGTTGAAAATACAGAGTTCTTCGAGACCTGTCAGGGTTGTTTGAAACCCACAGGGTTCCTTGCTTTTGGAAGTTGCAACCGTGCTGCCCAAAAGGTAATGAAGTGCTCATAAATCTTTCTGAAGTTCGGATTGGCGCGCACCGAATAGGTGCGCCCAATTGGGCAGCCCCCGAGCCTTGTTTATCTTTGAAGAAGAAATTCAAGGCTCTTTCGAAGTCCGAATCTGAAGAGAATCAATTTCCGAAGAAGTCCGAGTTCTTTTAGAACTCCTTTGAATTTATCAATTTAAGCCAAAAAATTTCAGAAAAAATATTTTCTGAAAATATTCCCGCAACCCCCGAGCCTAAATTTGAGCGAATTCAAATATGGGATCAAGGAGGGACCCAAATTAAAAAGTACCAAAGTAATGATTCGAAAAGTCAATATAAACCGTTCGCCTGCATGTATCTGTACGCACTTTGCGAAACATATCTAGGGTTAGCGACAGTTGTTCTGTTAGCAATCCGAGAACTACGCAAACAAATCTTCAACTTCCTTGAGCCCTAATCCCGTCCACACCAAGCTTCAGCGAACCAAAATGGCCGGTGGAGAAGGATCCAGCCGAAGCAAGAGCGCCAAGAGGAAGGCCGAAGCAATGAAGGAAGTTGCTGCATCTGAAGAAGCGACACCAGTTGGAGAAGGCCAATGGCTAGAAGATCCAATTAGTGACTGGCCAACCAGTACACTAAAGGAGAAACATATCAAGAATCTGGAAACTGATGGATTCATCGCAGCGCAAGAGATCAGCCGGTGGAGGTGTGCTCATGGACATGAATGCCCCACAGAAGAAACCGAAGAAATCACGGTATGGAAGGCTTTTTACGAAGTTAGATTTGGCATGCGTACTTGCGATTTCTTCCGGCGCATTCTGCGGTTTTATGGAATAGAGCTTTGCCACTTAAGCCCCAACTCCATCCTCAACTTATCCATCTACATCCATCTGTGTGAGGCTTTCCTAGGAATAGACCCACATTTTGCGCCATTCCGCCACCTCTTCAGAGTCAAGACATCAAACGGACCATCCCAAGTAGTCGGTAAGGTGTGATCCAATTCCGCCAAGGCATGAAGCCTCCATATCTGGATTATACCACCAAAGACAGTTTGAAGGACTGGCAAAAGGAGTGGTTTTATGCTTGGAACCATCAACCTCAACTACCCAGCCGCTCAGGGCAGCCTCCAGTAGTGAAGCCAAACTGGAGTGAATCGGTTGGAGTGAATCAAGCAATGCAGATCCCGGAGTTGTTGAACATGATCTGGGATCTGAAATCGCAAGGGTTAACAGGACCTGGCGTATACAAATCTTTTCTGATGAGGAGGATCCAGCCCTGCAAACAACGCTGTAACCCAGAGTACTCATACTCTGGGGAAACTGATCCCTCACGTAATGCTACGGGAGCCTTTACTGAGAAGAGGGCCATGGAGCTATTGAAGAAGCATATGGCCAGCAGTAATGAAGACATCCCAGAGATCATGGAAATATCCACAATCACCATGACTCCTGAGGTAATAGTGGTACTTTCGAAGTATAGTCCAATGCATCTGGTGTATCCTCGTAGTTTGCCAACAAAATATCAATACTGATCATTTATGCCATTTTGCAGTATGAAGCCAGGCAATCACTATATGTCAGTCTGCCTCCCCTAGATCCAACAAATGCAGAGGAAGCCGATGTGACAGCCCGGTGCCCAGATCCCAAAATTAGTGATCTGGTTGGTAAACGAAATTCGTATTCTGATAAGCCAACTGTAGATGAAGAAACTGACGAGCAACATTGCAATGTCAAGGAACAGGAGTTTGAAGAACCCCGTGCCAAAGTAGGGGCAACCTCCAAGGGAGGGGAAAGCTCGAAGAGAATCGCAACAACTGAGCTTAGTGCTCCGGTGCCCAAAAGAGCATGGACGCTAGCCAAACCTCGGGTGAGGATCATCCCTGAGGGGAAGAAGAGAATATCCCCACAACCAAAGATGCCATCCTCTTCAGGGATAGCCATTGGGGAAATTGGAACCAGCCGGCCGCAGCAAAGCGGCGCTGCCCGTAAGCCATTATTAGAGGAAGAAATTATACATAATATCTTCAGCCCTGCCTCGCCTCCGCATGCTGGATCAGGACCAAACATAGGAGAAAATAACCCTGCGGACGAAACAACCAGCACTACCTGGAAGTAACTGAAATCGTGGTGGAACCCCAAAAAGGTCCCAACACTAGAAATGTGCATGCTGGGAATCCTGCAGAGGAAAGGTCCAGAGTTGAAGTATCCGCTGGTCCAGTTGTAGTGGACCAAGAGACAGAGGAAGAGGTCACACTGGGAGAACCTGAAACCCCAATACGCCCCACCATCATGTAAGTAATCGGAAGATCTTTACTTGATAATAATATCCGTAGTCATGAAAACCCATTCTGATTGTGATGCCACTTATGCAGAACTGAAGAAATACCACCAGTGGTAGTGAGTGCGCCAGAGGCCTCAGGGCAAGAAGAACTCAGGGAAAACCCTCCAACAACGCTGCCTGAGGTCCTGTCGGCCGCGCCATCAGTGAACCAGCCAGAACCAGCAGAAGCACAAGTAGAAAAAACAATTGCTGAAGTTCGGGCGAGTGTTGAACAACTTGTAACACAGGCGGTAATGGAAGAAACTAAAGTTGAACGCCGTGTCCAAGCAGTTGTTGAGCCCCCGAGCAACGTGGAAGCTGCCCAAGCTGCTCGGGAGGAATCTGTACAGGAAGCTGAGTGCTCAAGGGGTAAGCAAGTTAAACAATCAACCCAAGAGCAAGAGATTGAAGAAATCCCCTGTAACACCCTAAAAATGGCCTTATTTAAAATTTAGTAATTAAATTACTATTTATATTAAAGTGCTCATAATTAATATAGGGAAATAAAATTTTGAGGAAAATAAAAGAAAATATAGGAAATAGAAACATTATTGTTGCATTCATGCTGGTGCATTTATTTTTGGTTGTTGAATTCAAATTTGAATTTGAATTTGAATTCAAATGAGTGTTTGAATAAAAGAAAAACTTTTCTTTCTCTCTCTCTTTTTCCTTCTCCTTTTCAGCCCAGCCGGCCCACTCCTCTCTTTTCTTTCTTCCCCGCGGCCCATCTCCTCTTTCTCTCCTTCGCGCGGCCCAGCAGCAGCTCCGCCCCAGCTGCAGCCTGCGCACCCTCTCTCTCCCGCTGCGGCTGACAGCCCGGGCCCACCTGTCGGCGCCATCTTCCTCCGCCGCAGCCGCTGACGCACTGGCCCCACTCGTCAGACCTTCCTTCTTCCTCTAGCCGTGTCCGAGCAGGACACCGCGCCGCGCCGCCGTGCCGCGCCCGGACTCCTCGGCTTGGCGCGCACGCCAAGGGCGTCTCCACCGCCCCTATAAAACCGCTGCCAACCCCCTCTGCCTCGAACCCCTAGCCCTAGCCGCCTCCAAGCTCGTAGCGCCACCGCCGAACCCTAGCCGAGCCGCCGCCGCCACCAATCCATCGCCTCGCCGCCTCATTGACGACGAGAACCAGCTGCGGAGCTTCGGGGTAAGCAGAGGAACACGCCGAGCCCAAAATCCCTCGCTCTCTCGCACTCTCCCACGCGCGCGACCTCGCCGGAGTTCCCGAGCCGCCGCCGGCCGTCGCGAGCCGTCTCCGCTGCGCGAAGCTCGCTTCCGACCCTCAAAATCGAACCCCCATCTTCTCCTCTCTCTTTAGGACTCATCGCGGCGAGTTTTGGCCCACCGTAGCTCCGAGCCGAGCCAACTCCGGCGAGACTCCGGCCGCGCGCCGCCGCGAACCGCCGTGCTCCGGTGACCCAGCGCCTAGATCTAATCTTAGCCGTAGGATTCAAAACCGATGGCCAGATCTGAAAACCGTCTTAAACCGAGCCGGTTCACTGTGAACCCGTGAACCACGGTTCAGGGCCGGTCTACGGTCCGGTCCACCGTAACGTCATGCCGACGTCAGCTCTCAGCCGCTGTCGTGCCTGTTTCACAAAAGAGCCCCTCTGTTTTCTAGAAATCAACCTGCGGTCCACCTCTATTCAAAAGTATTTACAACCAAGTCCATTTTCTTTCGGTTTAGCCCCTGCTCTTTTGAAAAATAGTGCCCGCCGTCCTAGAAGTCGTTTTTACTCATTAGCCCTCGAGTTTTTATATGAAATTATGTTTTAGGTCCCTGGTTTCTTTCAAAAACACCCCTGTAAGCCTAAAACCTTTACCAACAAGCCCCTAGAGCCCGTTTTAAGCGTAGTTTCTTCGTTTTAACTCCGATTTGAGTGATTTTCACGCTCATGTGTTCGTAGTGAAGCGTACAGTAACTCTAAAGCCTTCTTTTCATCTTTTGTTTATGTTTGGTGTATTGTTCTAATTAAATGCCTTGTTTGCATGTATGTGTGGATGCTTGTGTGGTGATCGATGTGAGTAGTTGACGAGCCGTTCGAGTTCGCCGATGATCCAGTTCCCGATGAGCAGGAGCAGCAGCAGTTCACTGAGGAAGGCAAGTATAACACGGACCATCCTTGTTACCTATACAACGATTAATCACATAAATCATATGCATGTGTCTAATACTGTTAACCACTAAGGATGTTCCTAGTCTTTACCTTATTCCTTGTGTACCCGGGGTTTTATGCATTATGGTTAGACTATGCTACGCGCTGCAACCGACATTTATTTTTAATGTCAATATTGAATTAATGGTTCACTTCAATGATGGTTAAAAGATGCTTTTTAGCAACATGGTTCGGGGAACTAGAGCATGTGCTGTGTGCTTTGTTCTAGTGTCTCTATAAGGTTTGGTGTAGGGAATTAGAGCATATGCTTCGTGCTTTGTTCTAATGTCTCTCCATAAGGTCCGGTTCTTAAAGCGGCAACCCAGGAACCTGTTCGCCGCCGTTGGAACTATAATGGCTCTGGTCTTGGATAATTAGCTTATACGTCTCTAGCTCGCCAGTGGTTACCGAAAGGCGTATGTGGGGAGCATGGGTGAGAGTATAGTTTGATCCATCAAGGACGGTTTTATCCGTTGGCTATGTCTCGTTAGGCAAAGTCCCGTGATGTAAGCGCCCGATGTACGGCAGCTTCACACGTTGCGATGATTGCGCTCTCGCTCTGGACGCCATTGACCCCCTCACGTTGCGCCCTGAGCGTACGTCAATCTCGATGCCTCGGGTTATGCTGCCTATGTTGAACCAAAACGGCTACTGTGCTTGTTAGGGTGTTTTGTGAAAGTCCTCGTAACATAAGTTCTTTTGGATTTATGTGGCCGGCGGGTAAAGGGCGAAACCCCTGCACAGTGTTGATCTATCATAATAGCCGTGCTCACGGATACGAGCGGCCTGGATCCTTTTTGATTAGAAGATGAAGTTAGTGATTGATGTTGGTTTGTTCTATAATCACTTATACCTTATTAATGGGTTTATACTTGGGTTCTACTCATTTGTAGTAAATTAGATGATAATAAAATGGAACAACTAAAAGTGCTAATGCAGTATAACCGTGTCAAGCCTTTTGTTCTTGCATAACCCGTGTTATACTTGTTAAGTAAGATGGTTTACTTACACTTGCAACTATTCAACAAATCCCGGATGGGTAACAGATGGAGCAGTGAATGATCAGTCGCTTGCTGAGTTTCCGGAGGATCTGCCGTACTTCTAGCTGTGTTCAACCAGTCGGTGTCCCTGTGGACTTGAGGCTCTACTAGTTATGAAGCGTTTAAATAATATTAAGACTTCCGCTGTGTTATTTGCTTAAGACTATGTCTTGTGTTAAACTCTGATATAAACTATTTTATTCGAGTATTGTGTTCTCTGTGATTCAATATTTGTAATCTATATGTGTTCTGTGGACATCCTGGGCACACATATGGAAGCATTCGGATTTCTTAGAAATCTGGGTGTTACAAAGTTGGTATCAGAGCCGTGCTGACTGTTGGATCACAGCCTAGATAGAACGGTCGATTAGAACTTGCTTAATCCTTGCTCTAAAAATTATTTTACATCCTAGAGTTGAGTTTCTGTTGAAAAATGGTGTTCTATTCTACCTCTGTCCTTCTTGAAAATTTTCTAAGCGTTAATCTAAGGCCCTCCTCTAGTTTCCACTTCTATAGATGGCTCGACAGAAATAGACAGTCTGCAAGAGCGCTGATGGCTACCTCCCACCCCGCATCGATGAGTACCCATTGGTGGCACGCAACTCGGATGCCTACGAGGAGCTTCTTAGGCAGTAGGCCGAAGAAGGGGACCCCGAGGAGCTAGAGACCGAGCCCGTGGAGTTAGAGCAATAACAACAGAAGAATGAGGAGCTGCAGCACCAGTTGGGAGGACCTACGCCATGCAGTCCAGAGTTCGGTGCACAGTCGCCACCACACAGAAGGACTCGATACAGTACCCTAGCTTACCGCACCACCATCGATCCTAAATGCTACCATAAGTTGTAATAGAGATCAAATAGAACGTTTTCGGGTCCAAAACTAGTCTAAGAGTGTCGAGTCTTGTGTGAACTATGTCTTTAAATGCTTGAATGAATTGTCATTATGCTTATGTGTGATTTGGATCTTTGTAATGATTGTGACGAGCGTGGATGAAAGTCTGCAATCATCTAGTATCGGATTAAGGTATAAGGTATTTAATGGATAGATAGTTGGGTTTCTAACCTCTCCTTTGCACATCATCTATTATCTTTCCTATCGCCCGAGTACCTTATCTTGTCAGTGGATTGCTTCTGTTCTTGACACTGGTTCAGACATGACTGTGATTGTGAATGTCGGGATTTTGATTTGTGACAGATGGTTGGGACAAGAGGATCGACGGGTGGTGGCAATCAGAACCAGAATCAGAACCAGCCGCCCACCATGGAGGATCTGGTCCGCTTACAGACACAGACGATGCAACAGTTGACCCAGGCTATAGCTTTGATGCAGCAGAACCTGTAGAATCCACCTGTTCAGCCACCTCCCCAGCCCATCCGGGACAAGAGGGGAGAGTTCTTGAAGGGGCGCCCGCCAAAGTTCTCCCGCGCCAAGGGCCCGATGGAAGCTAAAGATTGGATCAAGGCAGTGGAGAGACAGCTCAACATTGCTCAGTGTGATGACAGGGAGAAGGTGCTCTACGCCTCTGGACAGTTTGAAGGAGCTGCTCTCGACTGGTGGGTGGCATACCAATATGCGCAACCCGATCGCGACCAGATCACCTGGCAGCGGTTCAGTGACGACTTCCGTGCTCACCATGTGCCTGAGGGACTGACGGTCCTGAAGAAGGAGTTCCTAGCCCTGACGCAGGAAGGAATGAGTGTCACTGCCTACCATGACAAGTTCCTCGAGCTGGCCCGCTACGCACCAGATGAGGAGTCGACACACGAGAAGAGGCAGACTCGCTTCCGGAGTGGACTCCAGGATGTCTTGCAGCTAAAGTTGATGTGCATCACCTTCCCAACCTTCGGCGGACTGGTCGATGGTGCTCTGATGGTGGAGCACAAGCGCCGTGTGATTGAGGACAAGAAGAGAAAGTTCATGAACCAGCAATCTGGCAGCAACGTCCGCTCCCGCTACAACCCCTAGCAGGTGAATCAGTAGCGCACTCAGGGACAGTCAGGCCATCAGGACCATCAGCGTCCCCAGAATCCACCACCACCACATCAGCAGCAGCAACGCTACCAGAATGAGCAGCAGAACACTCAGGCTTCACGCACCACCCCGGCTAACACCACTCCTGTCGGCCCAAGGGCGTGCTACCACTGTGGAGAACAGGGACATTATGTTAACTCTTGTCCCCGGAGGGTCCAGAACTCCACTGGCCAGAATAACAACCAGAAGGCAGGACCACAACCAACTCAGAATGGAAATCAGTAGCAGGCGTAGGGAAACCGTGGCCAGCAGAACTACGCCAGGGGCATGCTCAACCATGTGGGAGCAGAAACTGCAGAAGGAGCCACAGATGTGGTAGTCGGTACGTTTCCAGTCAACTCACAACCTGCTACAGTTTTGTTTGATTCTGGAGCTTCGCACGCTTTCATATCTGCTGATTTCGTGAAAAAGAACTTGATGCTTATGCAACCTATGGGAAATACCATGTTGGTTAGTTCACCGGGAGGAGAACTTCGGGCCACATTACGTTGTCCTAACGTAGTGGTTAACATAAGGGGGGTAGACTTCTTAGCACACCCTATAGTCCTAAACTCTATCGGAATGGATCTCATCTTGGGAATGAGCTGGCTAGCGAAGTACGAAGTAGTCATACAGTGTTCTAAGCGTGCAGTTCAGTTAGTGGCTCCATCAGGAGAGAAGATTGAGTATCAGGCAATTAAGTCCTCAGAGACTGGTCAAGGTTTTGGAGGAATCAGAGAGGGTCACCGGGAACAAAGACATCCGTGTGTGCAAAGTTCAGTGGAAACGTCATTCAGAAGGTGAAGCAACTTGAGAAAGAAAGGATGGTCTCAAGGCAGAATATCCATATCTCTTCCAATCCACTTCCGAATCTCGAGGACGAGATTCATTTTAAGGGGGGTAGATTTGTAACACCCTAAAAATGGCCTTATTTAAAATTTAGTAATTAAATTACTATTTATATTATAGTGCTCATAATTAATATAGGGAAATAAAATTTTGAGGAAAATAAAAGAAAATATAGGAAATAGAAACATTATTGTTGCATTCATGCTGGTGCATTTATTTTTGATTGTTGAATTCAAATTTGAATTTGAATTTGAATTCAAATGAGTGTTTGAATAAAAGAAAAACCTTTTCTTTTTCTCTCTTTTTCCTTCTCCTTTTCAGCCCAGCCGGCCCACTCCTCCTCTCTTTTCTTTCTTCCCCGCGGCCCATCTCCTCTTTCTCTCCTTCGCGCGGCCCAGCAGCAGCTCCGGCCCAGCTGCAGCCCGTGCACCCTCTCTCTCCCGCTGCGGCTGACAGCCCGGGCCCACCTGTCGGCGCCATCTTCCTCCGCCGCAGCCGCTGACGCGCTGGCCCCACTCGTCAGACCTTCCTTCTTCCTCTAGCCTTGTCCGAGCAGGACACCGCGCCGCGCCGCCATGCCGCACCCGGACTCCTTGGCTTAGCGCGCACGGCAAGGGGGTCTCCACTGCCCCTATAAAACCGCTGCCAACCCCCTCTGCCTCGAACCCCTAGCCCTAGCCGCCTCCAAGCTCGTAGCGCCGCCGCCGAACCCTAGCCAAGCCGCCGCCGCCACCAATCCATCGCCTCGCCGCCTCATTGACGACGAGAACCAGCTGCGGAGCTTCGGGGTAAGCAGAGGAACACGCCGAGCCCAAAATCCCTCGCTCTCTCGCACTCTCCCACGCGCGCGACCTCGCCGGAGTTCCCGAGCCGCCGCAGGCCGTCGCGAGCCGTCTCCGCTGCGCGAAGCCCGCTTCCGACCCTCAAAATCGAACCCCCATCTTCTCCTCTCTCTTTAGGACTCATCGCGGTGAGTTTTGGCCCACCGTAGCTCCAAGCCGAGGCAACTCCGGCGAGACTCCGGCCGCGCGCCGCTGCGAACCGCCGTGCTCCGGTGACCCAGCGCCTAGATCTAATCTTAGCCGTAGGATTCAAAACCGACGGCCAGATCTGAAAACCGTCTTAAACCGAGCCGGTTCACCGTGAACCCGTGAACCACGGTTCAGGGCCGGTCTACGGTCCGGTCCACCGTGACGTCATGCCACGTCAGCTCTCAGCCGCCGCCGTGCCTGTTTTACAAAAGAGCCCCTCTGTTTTCTGGAAATCAACCTGCGGTCCACCTCTATTCAAAAGTATTTACAACCAAGTCCTTTTTCTTTCGGTTTAGCCCCTGCTCTTTTGAAAAATAGTGCCCGCCGTCCTACAAGTCGTTTTTACTCGTTAGCCCTCGAGTTTTTATATGAAATTATGTTTTAGGTCCCTGGTTTCTTTCAAAAACACCCCTGGAAGCCTAAAACCTTTACCAGCAAGCCCCTAGAGCCCGTTTTAAGCGTAGTTTCTTCGTTTTAACTCCGATTTGAGTGATTTTCGCGCCCATGTGTTCGTAGTGAAGCGTACAGTAACTCTAAAGCCTTCTTTTCATCTTTTGTTTATGTTTGGTGTATTGTTCTAATTAAATGCCTTGTTTGCATGTATGTGTGGATGCTTGTGTGGTGATCGATGTGAGTAGTTGACGAGCCGTTCGAGTTCGCCGACGATCCAGTTCCCGAAGAGCAGGAGCAGCAGCAGTTCGCTGAGGAAAGCAAGTATGACACGGACCATCCTTGTTACCTATACACCGATTAATCACATAAATCATATGCATGTGTCTATTACTGTTAACCACTAAGGATGTTCCTAGTCTTTACCTTATTCCTTGTTTACCCGGGGTTTCATGCATTATGGTTAGACTATGCTACGCGCTGCAACCAACATTTATTTTTAATGTCAATATTGAATTAATGGTTCACTTCAATGATGGTTAAAAGATGCTTTTTAGCAACATGGTTCAGGGAACTAGAGCATGTGCTGTGTGCTTTGTTCTAGTGTCTCTATAAGGTTTGGTGTAGGGAATTAGAGCATGTGCTTCGTGCTTTGTTCTAATGTCTCTCCATAAGGTCCGGTTCTTAAAGCGGCAACCCAGGAACCTGTTCGCCGCCGTTGGAACTATAATGGCTCTGGTCTTGGATAATTAGCTTATACGTCTCTAGCTCGCCAGTGGTTACCGAAAGGCGTATGTGGGGAGCATGGGTGAGAGTATAGTTTGATCCATCAAGGACTGTTTTATCCGTTGGCTATGTCTCGTTAGGCAAAGTCCCGTGATGTAAGCGCCCGATGTACGGCAGCTTCACACGTTGCGATGATTGCGCTCTCGCTCTGGACGCCATTGACCCCCTCACGTTGCGCCCTGAGCGTACGTCAATCTCGATGCCTCGGGTTATGCTGCCTATGTTGAACCAAAACGGCTACTGTGCTTGTTAGGGTGTTTTGTGAAAGTCCTCGTAACATAAGTTCTTTTGGATTTATGTGGCTGGCGGGTAAAGGGCGAAACCTCTGCAGAGTGTTGATCTATCATGATAGCCATGCTCACGGATACGAGCGGCCTGGATCCTTTTTGATTAGAAGATGAAGTTAGTGATTGATGTTGGTTTGTTCTATAATCACTTATACCTTATTAATGGGTTTATACTTGGGTTCTACTCATTTGTAGTAAATTAGATGATAATAAAATGGAACAACTAAAAGTGCTAATGCAGTATAACCGTGTCAAGCCTTTTGTTCTTGCATAACCCGTGTTATACTTGTTAAGTAAGATGGTTTAGGGTATAAACCGCTGAGAGGGCAGTGGCGTACATCAAGGTATAAAGAAGAACCCTGAACTTATTGTCATGTTAAACATTTGTCTCACAATTGTATTCTGCAGGCCGTCGACGAAGTATCAAGAAAGAAACCGACTACATCTGCAACATATCCTTGATGCACGCCAAAGCCGAGCGCCTCCAAAATGAGTTGAATAGGGAGGGTGAAGAACGCCAAGCCCAGGAGGTGGAAGACGCCAATATGAGCCGCACTATGCACTTGTGGACAAAAGAGCTATCTGCGGAGAAGGTCGATCTGAAGAAGAAGCTTGCCACCACAAAGTTAGAGCTCAAAGGTACCCTGACTTTGCTATAGTTTTGTAATATTTCAGCAATGCGTAGTCGTAATATCAACTCTGTCTTGATCTATGGAGCATGTGCAACAGAGATTGACAACAACCCAGAACAAGATGACAGATTGGTCTAACTTGGCCAATCATCATGAAGAAGCTTTAAACACCATCTCCGTGGAGCATGACAGTGTGAAGGAACAACTCAGAGTTGCTGTTCAACAACGTAGGGATGCTGATACGCAGCTAATTCAGATCATTGAGCAACAAAAGAAGGCTGCCAAGGATCTTGAAGATGCGCGTGAAGATAATAGGCAACTTTCTGAAGAACTCGTCCAGTTGCGCGAAAACCTTGCGGACAAGAAGACGCTAGATGAAAAGCTTGAGCAAACAACCAAGAGGATGACGGAGCTCGAAGAAGCCATGCAACAAATGAAGAAGTCTGACGAGGACCTGGCCGAAGCCCTGAAGCGGATTGCTCTTCTTGAAAAACCGTGAATCCGTTGTTGAGGGCTCTAGTCCCAGAAGACCCTGCGGCTCCACAATCCTTCTTGGAGTGCCTCAAGGTTGTGCCTCGTCAATTGAAGGCATTTATCAAGAAATCATCCGAGGCCTGCCTGGTGCATATACTGGCAGTAGTGAAATCCAGCTACCCTGAAGTGGACATCAGCAAATGCGTTGAAAGTGCAGAGCCAAGCTGCTCAGAAGAGACCCTCAGGGACCTAAAGAAAGAAATGAGCCAATTGCCAAGGCAATTGCGCAAAGCTTGAAGCTGTAATAGAACATATAATTATGTAATGAATTAGTACTCTTTTAGTTTCATGCAATGAAGTGTACATATTTCCGTGTATGAAGAACAAACCAAGAGTTTCTAAGAACCCTTGAGTGTCTCTGTGTTTAATACCAGAACTTAGTCAAAAGTTACGGTTTTATGTAAATTTCAACTATCGAAAAACAACCCTGTTAAGGACCCGAACGAACCCAGGGAGATTTATATAGCAGAAGCTATCTTAAAATAAATGTACCCCGAGGGGAAACACCGGGAACAAACTGTATGTAGTTTGCCTAAGCAAGAACCCAGTAAGACCCACGGAGCGGCAGCTTGAAGCTGGATACTATCACGAAGTAGCAAAAGTGGAGAAACAAATTTGTTAACAGCCTCGAAGGAACCCGGACAGACCTCATGCAATTGCCCCGAACTCATGATGCGAGAAAATCAATCTTTCGGGATTCGAAAGAACCCAAGTAATATTTTAACAATGTCACGAAGACAGAGTAACTTGAACAAAAGAACCCAACAGGCGGAAGATAAACAATTTCATTTATTGAATATACATCGCGTTGCCGAAACAACGGTACAAGTAAGATCACGGTGCCGAAGCAATGGTACAAAAAAGATCCTACGCATAGAATTTGCATAGGTGTTCTATATTCCAGGGATTTGGCAATTCATTGCCATCCTCTATTTGAAGTCTGTATGTGCCTGTCTTGAGGACTTTAGATACAATAAAAGGACCATCCCAGGGCAAGGTGAGCTTTGTGTGACCCGCTGTGTTCTGCATCCAGCGCAACTCCAAATCGCCAATCTGGAATGACCGCGTCTTCACATGTTTGTCATGAAATCGTTGGATACCCTGAAGGTACGCAGCATTATGTAACAAAGCTGCCAATCGTGCTTCTTCAACGATATCGACCTCAATCATCCGTTGTTCATCTGCCATGGCTTCTTGAAATTCTTCAACACGGGGAGCGCATGCATGACGTCGATAGGTAAGACTGCCTCAGATCCATAAACCAAGAAGAAAGGAGATTGCCCTGTAGCTTTGCTGGGTTGAGACCAGAGGCCCCAAACCACTGGAAAGAGTTCTTTCATCCAGCGGTCTTAGCCTTCTTCAAGGTGTGTTCCATCCGAGCTTTGAGTCCATCGAGTAACATGCCGTGGGCTCTTTCTACTTGTCCATTGGCGCGCAGGTGAGCAACAGATGCATAGCAAACTTCGATGCCACGATCTTCACAATAATCCCAGAACT
Organism: Digitaria exilis; assembly: GCA_015342445.1. Classification (NCBI taxonomy): domain Eukaryota; kingdom Viridiplantae; phylum Streptophyta; class Magnoliopsida; order Poales; family Poaceae; genus Digitaria; species Digitaria exilis. The sequence continues at coordinate 836,855 of JACEFO010002656.1, forward strand.
TGCTGCCTATGAAGGTGGTACCCAAGTCTGTAATGATTTGATGCGGTATGCCGAAGCGCAAAATCAACTCTTGTAGGAATTGGACCGCTTTCTTAGATGTTGGTTTGACAATTGGAAAGACCTCAATCCACTTGGAGAACCTGTCAATTGCGACAAAGCAGTACTCAAAGCCCCCAGTTGCTCTAGGTAGTTTCCCAATCATATCAAGCCCCCAACATGCGAATGGCCATGATGGAGGTATCAATTTGATCTTCTGCGCAGGCTGATGTGAATGATGAGCGAAATATTGACAACCCTTGCAATGACGAACAATTTCTTCTGCGTCGTGTAAAGCCGTAGGCCAATAGAACCCAGAGCGGAAAGCTTTGCCCACGATGGTACAAGATGCTGCATGATTGCCACATTCGCCAGCATTGATTTCCTCTAGAATACTGATTCCGTCTTGTTGTGAGTCACACTTCATCAGTGCGCCAGAGCGTGCGCCACGTCGGTATAATGTGTTGCCGATTATCACGTATGACTTGTTGCTGATGTCCTATCATGCAAGATATAATCATAAGTGGCGCACTCCAAGTGGCGTCAATAAGCATAACCTCAGGAGCTGAAATTGTAGTGGCAGAAGGTGTTGCTTTAGGAATAGATGGCTTAGAGAGTTCATTAACGAACACGCCATTGGGTATCTCTGCTCGGGAAGAACACAGTTTGGATAGAACATCTGCAGCAACATTGTAATCTCTCTCGACGTGATGAAATTCAATGCCGAGAAAGTGCTTTTTCCAACTTTCGAACTTCTTCACAGTACGCATCCATGTTCTCATGGTTCCGATTTCAGTCCTTATTGACTTGCTTGATGACCAACATTGAATCCCTGTAGACCAGTAGCCGCTTAATACTGAGGGTGATGGCCATTTTCAACCCGTGAAGAAGAGCTTCGTATTCTGCAGCGTTGTTGGAAACAGCAAATTGGATCTGCAGAACGTACTTGAGTTGTGTTGGGTACCCGTAAAAGGGGTACCCTAACTTAGGCCCAGAACTACTCGGTAACAAGGCCCACCAACGAATTTGGCCTGGCTCTGCATCCCAGCAAAGGCCCACCACAACAACTCCTCCTCAGCGTCCGTCCCGCTCGAGGTGGACGACCACCCTCGAGCGGGGACGTCCGAGACGATCGAGACTCAGCGACCTCGAGGGAGACGTTCACCTCGAGCGGGTGATTTCCGTCTCGTTCGAGGTTCGGCAGGCACGAGCTTACGGTCCAAGCTCGAGCTTGCCACACTGGGAACAACGCCCAAGGCTCTGCGACCCATCACTCTAAGTCATGATGACGCTCCTCTGCAGTCAAAAAGCAGGGGAATCACTGCGCCACGCCACCACCAACGCCTCGGAGAAGACACCGGTCAAATCCACTCGCAACAGTGGACTTCTGAGCACCATGCTGCACGACCAGACCTAACTAGGCAGCAGCACTGTGCCAACCACTCCTTTGACTTTGCTCGCCTCAGATGCGCTACCATCCTCGAAGGCGACCCTCGAAGGAGGCTATAGAGACTCGATCTGGACGCCGTACGCAAGTTGCCACCCTCGACGCCGTGAGCCGTCACAAGAAGGAAGGACATTGCGTCAGCCACTGCCATGTCGTCAGCCGGAGTTGGAAGGCGCGATTCCCGCTCGCATAGTGCGCGGCATGGACAGCATAGTACACTTAGCAACGTCAACACCACGAACACATGTACTCGCACCCTCCCCCCTTCGGTCTATAAAAAGGGGAAGGGAAGCCCATGCATAGGGGACGGCCAGACGCACTCAAGTCCACACGCGCTAGAACACACACCACTTAGCTAGCGACAGCCAAACTTGGGGACTTAGGAGCTCATCTCCTTCTCCCACCTTGCTTGTAACCCCCTACTACGAGCAACACGAAAGTGGTGCTCAGCACCACCGCTGGACGTACGGCCCCGTGGCCGGAACCAGGATAAAAATCCCTGTCTCTTCACCCGCCATCGGGGCAACGAGTGGATTAGCACCGCAATCACTTGTTTGTGCCGGTGTGACCAAATCAGGCACCAACAGTTGGCGCGCCAGGTAGGGGACCAGTGCTGCGCAACCCTCTTTCCCGATGGCGAACTTCGACCAAGGACGGCCCCCGCTGGGCGAGAGCAATCTGCTCCCAGTGGGACAGGAGATCTGGTTCGGGAGCTTACGGTTCCAGGCATGTGGCGATGGTTACCACATGCGCACACTCCAGGAGGAACCAACCAACCAACTGGAGCCTCCGCATCTGCCACTGGCAGCACCGCGACGACGGAGTCATCCCGGACCTCGCGTACGACGAGCGCGCGCTGCAAGGCGCGCCGCCGATGTCAGCATCCCCCCTCTCGCGAGGGAAGGGGAGATCCCGCGATCAGGGTCACAGGAGAGGGCTGCTCCCTTCCTCTTGGGACCCATTTCTGCACCACGTGCTACGACGGCACGTCCCTATCCCTATGGGCTATGCGGCCCTACGGCCATGTACGCCTCGCTCGTCCGCACCGCCATGAGTGCGTATGATGGCCAGCCAGGCCGTTATCTGGCCTCGGGACGCGACCTCGCCGCTCTGACGCCCGACGATTCCCACACGGAATCGGAAGAGGGATATGCCTTTGAGCATGAGCGCCCTGGTTGGGACTACTCGGGTCTCCGCGACCCAGAGGCCTTTCTGGCCTTCCAAACAGCGGCGGATTATTGCTTCGGCTATTCCGATGTTGAGTATGATCCGACCAGGGAGTGTTTCGTCATCAGGGAGGGTCAGCGAAGGATCAACGTCGGACCACGATGGCGAGGATGACGACCAGGGAGGCAACGATGGCGCGGATCCAGTGGGCGCACAGCCACCAGATTCGTCGGACCACTTGCCTTCCGAGGACGAGCGCCATCCACGCCGCCGGCCACGAGTTGTTCGCCCCCACGACTTGGGAAGTGGTGACGTCTCACCACCGGCACGCTCCGACCACGAGCCGCCCAAACAAGGCCACGAACACAGCACGGACGCACGACGCGCAGGGCGAGTAGCTCAGGCCCGCATCCTCACCAAAGGCAAAGGTGACGACCTCGCTCCTAGAACGGGCCAAAAGCTCATCGCGGCGGCCGCGCTGCTCCGAGCCATGCCGGAAGCAGCTACCCCCGAGGGGCGGAAGATGTATCTCGAGGCCCAAAAGTTGGTTGAGAACGCCGCCCAACAGCAAGCCGAGAGCTCAGCCTCCCGCCTTCGATGCTCATCAGCCTCGAAGGGCGAACAAGGAGGGGAGTCATCGGTACGCTCACCCCGGCCTAACGGCAGGGCACGAGCACAGTCCCGGGGCGACTCCCACCAGGACATGGCGCGACGCCACGTCAGCGAACCACGTGCACCTGAAGCAGGAACACTTCCCGCGAGATCACGCCTCCGCGACACCCGAGGCGCGATCAACGATGGCGACGCCCGCAACACGCTAAACCAAATGAGGCAGCGAGAGGGAGCCTGGACCCACCAACGCGGGCGCACCGATGTTGGGTGGAACCGGGATGCGGCCCCGGAGCCAGTGGGAACGCGGGTGTTTAGTCGCAACATCTGCACCGCCCCGATTCCCCCCCGCTTCCGACAGCCTACTACCATCACCAAGTACTCCAGGGAAACGGACCCCACGGTATGGTTGAACGACTACCGCCTAGCGTGCCAGCTCGGCGGCGCTACAGATGACGACATGATTATCTGCAATCTGCCACTCCACCTGGCAGATTCCGCGCGGACATGGCTCGAGCATCTGCCCCCCAATCGGATCCACGACTGGAATGACCTGGTCGAGACCTTCGTGGGGAACTTCCAGGGCACCTACGTGCGCCCCGGGAACACGTGGGATCTTCGAGGGTGCAACCAAAAGCCCAGCGAATCCCTGAGGCACTTCATCCAGCGCTTCTCCAAGCGTTGCACCGAGCTGCCCAACATCACCGACACTCAGATCATCCACTTCTTCCTTGACAGCACCACTAGCTACAACCTAATATGCAAGTTGGGGAGGGACCCTCCCCCCGATGCGAACCGGCTATTCGAGGTAGCCTCCAAATACGCTTCGGGGGAGGAGGCGGCAAACGCCATGTTCGACGGCAAGAAGGGAAAGCGCCCCGAAGAGACGCCCGCGAAGGGCAGCAAGCCAAGGAAGCCCTCGAGGAAGTAAAATCAAGGCAATAAGGGGAAGAAGTATCGAATCCCTCACGAGAAATGCAACAACGGCAAACGAAGTCCCCGCAGTGGACCCCAGCCACAAGGGGCCTTGAGGCCTTCCATGTGGAGGAGAGTCTTGGATGCCGACGACGTGTTCTTCAACATGTTACGACCCACCACCGACGGAAATCCTCGCGAACGCCTGCGACATCCAACAGCTAAGTTGCTTATACCCCTAGAGCGGCTTCAGCCCCTCCAACCCTTTTGTACATACTTTCGATTGTACAAACTCTTGATTAAGTATTTGGCTTAGCTCTCGTAAGTTGTGAACGAATCAAGTGGACTCGAGTCCACTCATACTTGAGTGAGGGTTGGTCCTGCCCTCGCTAGGACCATCCCTCCCTCGGGGGCTACAATGGGGACGAACCCCCGAAAAAGTCAATACTTTTACAAATTTCTTGTGATATCTCGAGCGTATCGCCAAGTGCTCTTTTGCAACCCTCGAAGGGAAGACACTAGGCGTGAAACGGACAAGGGCAGGGTCGCCTGAGCCGAGTGCTCGCCTACGCCTCGAGGCTACGGCAGCACCTCACTTCCCTCCGCCTAAGTCATTCACGTACGATCGATCCTAGTGGCGACTTCCTTTCAAGGCGCATGCATTCTACACAACGTACATCGCAGAGATACCGCTTGAAAATAAAACTCGTTTAACGAAATTCTAGTGATATCTCGAGCATATTGCCAAGTGCACTTTTGCAACCCTCGAAGGGAACACACTAGGCATGAAATGGACAAGAGCAGGGTCGGCTGAGCCGAGTGTTCGCCTACGCCTCGAGGCTACGGCAACACCTCACTTCCCTCCACCTAAGTCATTCACGTACGATCGATCCTAGTGACATTTTCCTCTCGAGGCACATGCATCGGACACAATGCGCGTCGCAAAGATACCGCATGAAAATAACATCCCGTTTAAAGCGAAATAAACGATGTTTAATAGGATGTAAGCGAATTAATCTTACAGCAAAAAAGTCTGAATTCCTAAACTACTTTTTACACTCGGGCTCGATAGCCCGAGACTTTCAGGGATTGCCCTCGCCGCCAAGGTCGTCCAAGCCGTCACCATCCTCGCCAGGAAAGAGGACGCCCTCGAAGTGGCCAGCAAGCACTCGCGCCGTCTCGTCAGCAGCAGCATCGGCTTCCTCGATCGCCGCCACTGCCTCCTCGTCGTTAAGGTTGTCGGCGACGACGTACCCGGCGGCGAGCTTCGAGAGGTCCGCTTGGTAGTGGGTCGTGACCACTCCAAGCGCCTTCCGAATCTCGAGCAGGAGGGCTTCCTTCACACGTGAGGTGAAATGCCCCCCAAGCGCTCTTAGGCGACTGGCGAGGGAGCTGCCGAACTGCACGTCGGCACCAGCAATTTCGTTGCAGGCCGCCAAAGCAGCCTGTACCAGCTCATCGAGCTCACGCTGGGTCACCGAGTGTGCCACTAGCAGAGCCCCTTTTGACTCCGTCTCGGCCTGGAGCGCTTGCTTCAGCGCTGCACCAACAAGGCTGTCAGAAACAAAAAAGCAACAAAGCAAAAGGATCGAGACTCGAGCAAGATCGGCTTACCCTCGACTTGACCCTGGGCGGTCTCATGGGCTTTCTCCGCCGTGGCCCGAGCCGCTTGCTCTAGCTCGAGCTGGTCTCGAGCCACCACCGCGAGACGCCGTTCCTCCCCAAGCGCCGACTCTGCCGCATGGCGCGCGACTCGCTCGTTGTCCAGCCAAGTGCTGCTGCTCGCGAGCTGCTCGCGCAGAGCGCCGACCGTGTCATCTAGGCGAGTGATGACTTCGCCCTTCTCCCGACACTCGGCGGCAACCCGGTCCCGAGCGTCTTGGAGGTCGGCCAGTTGGCGGTCTCGAGCCTCCACCACCCCCGACAATCGGCGGAGCTCCAACAACAGCGCCGCAATTTGATCGTTCTTCGCGAACGCCTCCTTGCGGAGTTCCTACGAAAAACGAGCTTAGCATCTCTTGAAAAGCTATTACGACAGAACACCGGCTGCAACGAAACGCACCTGGTGGACCTTGCCGGCCTCATCGTGAAGACGGAGAGCGTCTCGCAGCGCCCGGATGACACCCTGACCGTGCTCCAACTAAACGTCCCATAGACGCTCCTCCGCTGCGGCTTCACGAACGAACTGCTCGGGAAGATCGCTGCGGGATTGCCACATCACGGGGGACCCATGCTCGTTGATGCGAGCAGGTACTTCGCTCGGCACGGCCGACGCTGGTCCCGTTGGAAGCACGATGAGGGTCGACGACGCGGCCCCGCCACTCTCATGCCCCTGCGGCACGGAGGCTCGCACCTCCAGAGCCTCGGCCAGCTCCGACAGAAGGGGACACCTGCCGCCAAGGGGCCATCCCTCGCCCCCGTCATGCGGGGGGACCATCGCGACGTCCGTCTCCACGGGCGCCACAGATGGCTCCTCAACACGAGAAACCCCCTCAGGCACGGGGGTGGCGTCCTCGGTCCGAGCAACCTCGGCGCGGGGCTCGACGATGCCCTCGAGAAGTTGAGGCGGCCTTGGCTCCTCAAAGACCCGAGGCGCCTCCCCGCACGGCTGCCGCTCGACCTGCAGCCTCGCTTGAGCGTCGAAAAAGGTGACGAAGTCCTGCACGGCCTCGTTCGCCGGGCCCGGGAGTTGCGAGGACGGGTGAGGCGACGAGCTTGGCCCGACCTTGAGGGCCTTGGTCGGCGCAAGGGAAGGCACCGTCTGCCCACCAGACCGACTGCGCCACGAAAAAAGCTCAGTCAGAAATAAAAATAAAGTATCGTTGAACAAGTGAGCAACGAAGAAACTTACCGAACGATGGGGAGCTTCCGCTTCAGCCTCGAGGCTGAGACGGGAGCCACCCTCGAGACCTCGCCTCCCGTGGAGGCATCGGCCTCCCCTTGAGGAGTCACCCTCGAAGCCTCCTCGCCCCCCGTAGAGACGACAGACTCTATTTGGGGGGCCTCTATTCCTGGCCCACAGGCTGGGGCCTCCTCGACAGCGCCCAGCCGCTTGGGTGCCTCGCCCCGATCTTAGGGTACCTCGAGGGTAGCCGCCGCTACCCCCGACGGGCTCCCGAGAGCAGGCACCGTGGTCGACAGCGGAGCTTCGAGGTTTATGGGCTCTCCGCTGCCGTCCTCAGACGCTGCAGCAAGGGCGTCCCCACCGGGGGAGGCCCGAGAAGAGATGGGAAGCTCGAGAGGAGATGGGCTCCTTGCCCCACCGTCTTCCTCGGATCCCTCACCAGCGGGATCAGGGGAAGTCTCCGGCGTCGGGAGCGGCGAGAACCCCTGCCTCTCCCGCTCGCGGTTGTCCTCCAAGTGCTTCCTCCTCTTCCGCTCCTTTCGCTTCCGCCGCGCCTCCTTCCGATCCTTCTCCTGCTTCGCCTTCTCAGCAAGGGTGCGGTTGACGGCCCTGTCCTCGGGGACAGGGGCCTTGGAAGTGTGGCCACGGGACAGACCCTGCGAAACACCAGTCGCAAGGTCAAAGACACGAAACCGAAACGAGAAATAAATACGAGAATCGGAAGGCACTTACGAAACTGAAGTGGCCATCCTCGGGCCGCATGGGCACTACCCACGGGTCATCCAACCGGTCGACGGCACGCCGCGCCCGCTGGACGGCGGTGGCGACAGGCAATGGCTCCGCCGCCATCGCTGTGCCGGTGACGTCGACGCCCGGCGTCATCTCAAACAGCGGGAGCCTCCTCTGCATAAGGGGAAGCATCCGCCGCCGGTGGAAGTTCGCGATGACGCCACCAGCAGTAAGGTCGTGCCTCGACAGGCTTTGGAGTGCCTCGATCAGGGGGGCGGGCTTGTCCTTCTGCTCCGGCGGCGACACCCCGTAGACCCAGCGGTCCTGCTTCTCCGTCAGCAATCTGCCGGTGTAGGGCGGCCGACGCCCCCCGTCGTTGCGGAGGTAGAACCACCCCTTGTCCCAATCTTGGTTGTTGGAAACCATGGAACAAGGGACGTAGAGCTCCCTGCGGCTCCTCCGGACTTGGAGCACGAAGCCACCAGCGCGAGCAGGGCGACGGACCCCCTTGGTGACACCCTCTAAATAGAGCTCGCCAAAGAAGAGGTGGCGCCACAGATCCCAGTGGGCTTCGATGCCCAAGTAGCCCTCGCATACGGCGACGAATACCACCGCCTGCGAGATGGCGTTGGGTGAGAAGTTGTGCAGCTCCACCTTGTAGTGGAAGCATAACGCTCGCAAGAATCGTCCCGCCGGAATGCCGAAGCCCCGCTCATGGAGGCGAACGAGGCTGACGACGTAGCCCGCCGGCGGGGCGGGCTCCGCAGCGGCCCCCGGCGAGATCCAGACCGGCGTTTCGCCATCGACGTTTAGCGGCAACACTCCGACCTCCACGAGCCCCTCTAGGCAAGCCTTGGTGGCTGTCGATGGCTTCAACGGCACGGGGTCGATGAGTTGGACCATGGCGACAGGTGGAAGCTTAGGCGAAGGAGGAAGACGACGCAAGGGCTAGAAGGCAAAGGCTTGAAGGCAAGGGCGAGAAGGCAAGGGAGGCGTACCCTTGGCAGGAGCCCTGCCGTGCTATTTACACTCCCCCGCGGAGCAAGGCGCGGCAGGACGTCGGCCGTGACACGCCAGCCCCCTAGGCTGACAGTCAGGCCCGCCCCAGGAGACGTAACAGCGCTGGCTGCGTCAACCGCGCTAACCGCCTTAATCGCGCCGTAATACTCGAGGAGTCTGGCACAGTAAACGTGCGGTCGTGTCGAACCGCGCCCGCACGCCTCGCCTGAAAAGGCGCGCCCACTTCTCCCACGAAACCACGAAATCTTCCTTGGTGGTCATCATGACCCGCGCAAAACGAGGAAGGGCGCATTCAAGGCGCCCACCCTCGTTGGGAAAGCCTCGAAGCTCGAAGGCTCGAGGAAGACCCGTCAGGGGACGGAGGCCTCGAAAGCCTCGACAGGCACCAGCCCCCGCAGGGTTGCACCCCACCCCTGCGGAGGCTAGGGGGCTATTGTCGGGTACCTGTAAAAGGGGTACCCTAACTTAGGCTCAGAACTACTTGGTAACAAGGCCCACCAACAAAGTTGGCCTGGCTCTGCATCCTAGCAAAGGCCCACCACAACAACTCCTCCTCAGCGTCCGTCCCGCTCGAGGTGGACGACCACCCTCGAGCGGGGACGTCCGTGACGATCGAGGCTCAGCGACCTCGAGGGAGACGTTCACCCTCGAGCGGGTGATTTCCGTCTCGTTCGAGGTTCGGCAGGCACGAGCTTACGGTCCAAGCTCGAGCTTGCCACACTGGGAATGACGCCCAAGGCTCTACGACCCATCACTCCAAGTCATGATGACGCTCCTCTGCAGTCAAAAAGCAGGGGAATCACTGCGCCACGCCACCACCCACGCCTCGGAGAAGACACCGGTCAAATCCACTCGCAACAGTGGACTTCTGAGCGCCATGCTGCACGGCCAGACCTAACTAGGCAGCAGCACTGTGCCAACCACTCCTTTGACTTTGCTCGCCTCGGATGCGCTACCATCCTCGAAGGCGACACTCGAAGGAGGCTACAGAGACTCGATCTGGACGCCGTACGCAAGTTGCCACCCTCGACACCGTGAGCCGTCACAAGAAGGAAGTACATCGCGTCAGCCACTGCCATGTCGTCAGTCGGAGTTGGAAGGCACGATTCCCGCTCGCATAGTGCGCGGCATGGACAGCACAGTACACTTAGCAACGTCAACACCACGAATACATGTACTCGCACCCTCCCCCCTTCGGTCTATAAAAAGGGGAAGGGAAGCCCATGCATAGGGGACGGCCAGACGCACTAAGGTCCACACGCGCTAGAACACACACCACTTAGCTAGCGACAGCCAAACTTGGGGACTTAGGAGCTCATCTCCTTGTCCCACCTTGCTTGTAACCCCCTACTACGAGCAACACGAAAGTGGTGCTCAGCACCACCGCTGGACGTACGACCCCGTGGCTGGAACCAGGATAAAAATCCCTGTCTCTTCACCCGCCATCGGGGCAACGAGTGGATTAGCACCGCAATCACTTGCGTGTGCCGGTGTGACCAAATCAGGCACCGACAAGTTGATCTCCTCGAGGTGAAATCAACAGAACTCCAGCGCCGCCACCTTCCAGCTTGAGAGAACCGTCAAAATACATGATCCAATGCTCAGGCTTTGTGGTGGCAACATGAAGATTGTGCTCAGTCCATTTAAATATGAAATCAGTAAGGACTTGAGACTTCATGGCCATGCGAGATCGGAGCTCAATGCTATAGGTTCCGAGCTCAACTGCCCATTTGGCGAAACGACCTGTGGTGTCTTGGTTGTGAAGAATTTCACCAATAGGGTACCCAGTAACCATAATGATCTTAAAGGAGTCGAAGTAATGCCGCAATTTCCTGGATGTCATTAAGACGGCATACAAAATCTTTTGGACTTGAGGGTACCTTGATTTGGAGTCTGAAAGAACTTCACTCACAAAGTACGCAGGCCTTTGAATCTTCTGGAGATGGCCTTCCTCATCACGTTCGACAACAATAGCGGCACTAACAACGTTGGTGGTTGCTGAGATGTAGAGCAGAAGATCCTCGCCCAGAAGTGGCGTAGTGAGCACAGGTGGGGTAGTGAGGAAGACTTTGAGCCTATCAAAAGCATATGTTGGGCCTCCTGTGTCCACTGGAATCTGTCCTATTTCTTGAGGAGTTTGAAGAACTCAGTCCCGCTTTCTCCTAGTTTGGAAATGAAGTGGTTGAGTACGGCCATGCAGCCTGTAAGCTTCATGACATCTTTGACAGTACGCGGTGGCTCCATGTTCATGATAGTTGCTATCTTTCTGGATTAGCCTCGATGCCGCGTTCGCTGACGATGAACCCGAGTAGCTTTCCTGACGGAACGCCGGAGACACATTTGGCGGGGTTGAGCTTCCAACGCCACTTACGTAAATTATCAAATGTCTCAGGGAGATCGGTGATGAGGTCCTTGGGGTTTCTTGTCTTGACAACCACATCGTCAACATATGCTTCAACGTAACGATGGAATTGATTTTGAAGAAAACCCTGTATCACCCGCTGGTTGGTAGCACCTACATTTTTCAAACCAAAAGGCATGGTTGTATTACAATACGCGCCATATGGCGTGATAAAGGAAGTTTTAATCTGATCCTCTTCTTTCAAAGATATCTAATGATACCCTGAGTAACAATCGAGGATAACTTGATCGATGCGAGGAAGCCCGAAGGGATCCTTCTTGCACTGTTTGTTGAGATCGGTATAATCAACACACATTCTCCATTCAGTAGAATTCTTTTTCTTTACAAGAACCAGATTGGCTAACCAATCCTGATAAAATACTTCTTTAATGAATCGGGCTGCTAATAACTTAGCTAGCTCTTTCTTGATAGCCTCCCGACGCTCGGTGGTGAATCTTCGGAGGCGCTGCTTCTTTGGCTTCGCGCTTTCGTTGAGGTCCAGCTTGTGCTCGATCAACTCTCTGGGAACACTAGGCATGTCAGAAGGCTTGGTTGCGAAGATGTCCGATTGGGCCCGTAGGAAGTTGACGAGCGCGCTTTCCTATGTAGGAGTAAGGGTGGAGCCAATCACCGCCGTCTTCGTTGGGTCTCCGGTCAGGAGATCAACTGTCTTTGTGGCAACTTTGTCTATAGGCTTGATGACTCGTGTCTTCTTCTGCGTCGAGGCGTCGCCGTCTTCATCAGCGATGGTTGCCGTCAAGGGATGGAGTTCTTGTTGATCAATGGTGGATGCGGCCCTGACGGCGTACTCCACTGCCTCTTTGTCGCAGACGTAGGAACGTTTGATGTCACCATGAAGGGAAAGAACACCGTGAGGTCCTGGCATCTTCACTACCAGGTAGGTGTAGTGGGGGATGGCCATGAATTTGGCCAGTGCTGGTCGTTCAAAGATGGCATGGTACGATGTTTCGAAGTCAGCGACCTCGAACTTGATGTACTCGGTACGGTAATTTGATGTTGTGCCGAAGGTGACGGGCAAGGTGATCTGTCCGAGAGGGATCACAGCTTTGCCAGGCACAATCCCCTAGAAGGGGGAATCAGCTGGCTATAGTTTGCTTGTATCAAGTCCCATTTGCCTGAGGGCCACTGCCTCCATCAATCAGGACCTTGGTGAGCTTGCTGTTTGCCACCACGGTTTCCAGGACGAGAGCATATCGCCCAGGACAAGTGATCTCCGCCCATTGGTCTTCTCTGGACCAAGTGATAGGGGTGTCTGACCACCTCAGAGGTGTGACCATCGCTGGTTCTGCTGCATATGCCTCGCGTCGTGTGTTCTTACAATTGCGCGAGGTGTCACTGACTGCCAGTCCTCCGAAGATGACATTGACAGTATTGTTGACGTCTGGGAAACCTTCGTTTCCCTTGTCTTGCTTGTCGTCACCATCGCCGCCAGACTTCTTCTTGTTAGGCTTGCTGAAGGTTTCCAAAAGAAGCCAGCAATCGCCCATCGAGTGTTTACTGTCTGGGTGGTACGGACAACGCTTCTTGAGGAGTTTATTGAACTCCTCTTTTCTCTGTTGTGTTGTTGGTGCGGCGCGGACAGACTGGACAGTTGCAACTGTGTTGTTGGCCCCACGTTTTTGTGGGTTGTTGCCGTTGCGCTTGAAAGAGTCACGCGGCTGGTCCTTGTTGTCGTCCTGGTGCCCTCGTCCAGTGTTGGCAGGACGTTTGCCGTAGCGCTCCCGTTCTTGATCATTGGTGTCCATCCAGTTGGCCACCAGTGTGCGGAATTCCTCCAGGTCGCGAGGACGATTGTGACCGAAATCACGGAAGAGGCTGCAATCGGTCATCCCTTCTTGAAAGTAGTCGATGACCTCCGAGTCGGCGATGGGACGCAAGATGCTTTTATGGCGAAGAATCGTCAGTTGTAGTCGCGTAGGGACTCATCTGGTTTCTGCTTGCAAGCTCTTAGTTCATATTTGCTACCGGGGCGCTCGAAAGAACCCTGGTAGTTGGAGACGAAAGCCTTCTTGAGTGCATGCTAGCTGTCGATGGAGTCTGGGCAAAGGGATTCAAGCCAAGTGAGCGGGCCTTGCTCCATCGCAATAGGGAAATACAACATTTTGGAGATATCGTCGCCTCCTGCTGCTTCGATTGCTGAAGAATATTGGCGTAGCCATATATTGGGGTCTTGTTTCCCATCGAAGTTGGTGATGCCTGACGGCTTGAACTTTCGGGGGAAAGAGCTGACACGGATGGCGCGTGTGTAACATGGCAGGGCATCTTGATTGGGCGCGCCATGCCCTCCCGTAGAATACGCAGTATACGATGTAGTTTGTGTCCTGCCCGCTCAAATCATATTGATTTGGTGACGCGCATCAGTTGGCGGAGCGACTTGAGAACGGGCTGAGCGGGGGTTGTCTTCGCGGGGCCTATTCGTACCCTTTGATTTTGCAGCAGAACTGCCGTAGTGGTTGTTCTGTCACCTTGATGAGGGCGTATGGCGGTGGGAAGAACTCTTGCTTTTTGAAGAAAAGCAGCTACCATCCAAACGATCGACCATGATTGTAGTAGCTTCGAGACGAGCTTTAGCGAGGTCAATATTGGGGGTTGTTTGGAATCCCTCCAAGACACTTACGGCGAACATAATGTTGGCCGCAGGTGACTTGAAGATGCCTTCGTTGTCGAACTCCTTGTTGAGGTTCTTCATCCTAATATGGCGACGCCGAAGGGCGCGAGAGCAATTTTGCTCAATTCGAAGTTCTCTGTCGGCATGCGTTTCTCCATCAACTGTAGGGGCGTCGTCGGAAACGACCTCATCGTCGCTTGCGTTGTGATTGGTTGCGTAGAGTTGACGAGTTGGGTTGTTGGACACAGGTTGTTCGTTGTCCGAGGCGATGGGGAGTTCTCTACATGCTTGGAAGGGGAGTGCAGATCATGTACCCATCACTTTGAAGAGATCGTTGGCCTCTCGAAGAGCCCCGACAGGATCCATCTTAGGCCAATGAACGATAACCCCCGAAGGAGTTGTGGTCATCACAAGGTCTGAATTGGTCTAGCGAACTTGATGGGACGTTTGTGCCAGATGAGCTTGGTAGATTGTGGCGGAGTTTGTTAACCCGAAGGGAAACTGAGGCGCTCGCGGTCTACGTGCAAGAGAAGTTGAAGCCTTCGTTCCGCGCGGTGCTGGGTGGGAACCCCTTCTTGACACCCGCAGGATCATCGTTACGGTCCTGATCGTGGAGCCCTGGTGGAAGTCAGAAGTGATCCTGAGTCCTCCAGGTAGTCGTGGATCTGAAGATCGGTCCTGTTGCTTGACAGTGGCAGGGTCGGCGTTGTTGTGTGCCCAAGCTGGAGTCTGCTTTGGGTGCCATGTACTCCTCCGAGTAGGATACGATCCGAAGATCGTGTCGGAATTTCGAGTTTTCCGCGATCCTCGCGGCGTAACCTGCACGGGCAGCGAAGCTGACGCAACCGTCTCGCCCCGCAGTTCACGCTCGAGCTTGCCGTCCTGGTTTGCTACACAAAGCCAGGAACCGAAGTTGAATGTCACGCCTTCTTCGAACTTGGTGATGATGGAGGCGCTGAAGGAAGCCATCGACTCTTTATCGTGTTCTCGACGAGTAGATCCCACGGACGGCGCCAAAGTATCGGTGAGTTATGCTGACTAGGCTCTCGAGGGGGTGCCCCGAGAGAAGGGTTTAAGGAGAAGTCGTCGAGAATCTAGAATCGAAGGTGACAAGAGACGATTTAGACAGGTTCAGGCCGCAATATGCGTAATACCCTACTAACTGTATGGTGTATCTTGTATTGATCTGGTGTTTTAAGGGGGGTCCCTGTCTCCCCTTATATATGCTGGAGGACAGGGTTACATAGAAACCATATAAGAATAGGAGACTTTTACAAGTTAATCTCTAATTTCCTAATACAGCCTATCCTAACCGACTAGGACTAATCCTTGTCTTGTGTGTCAAGTCTTGTACTTGGGCCGGCCCATAGGATGACCTGCTAGAGTTGTTTAGCCCATCAGGACTCTACACCGTCACCAATGAAAACATTGTTTAAAACATATATCTTGTGCAGTCCACAAAACAATTTATCAAAAAACTCGATCAGTGGGCTCCCATGACTTTGCGCTAAGAAGAAGCTATTGCTAACCCAATTGCTCACGTGCATTTCGCCGATGGGTTATGCATATAACATGGAACAACTGATGATTGACTTCTTTTAATCTCGCCCCGTTTAATTTGCTTCCACAGGAAGTCGAACATGGGCTTGTTGGGTGCTTCTTGCACTATTTCATCTAGGACAATTCTATGTAGTAATAGGTTCATTGATCTTGTAGTCTTCTATGTTGTAATAGATATGATCTTATGAGGTCATTGATTGTGATGTTAGTGATTGAATGACAATATAGACATTGGGATTGACTAATATGTTTGACAATATACAACTCATTTGCATTTTAGGACCTAAGGATGAATTCCAAGTCATAATGATGGAAATAGAAGAATCAACAAAGCCATATTCTTCGGATGATCCATTCAAACATTGGATATGAATATGTCAAATAATCCGATAGGCCTAGAATGTTGTACAGAAATGTTGTAGAACATATGGGCAACCCCAAGGTCACTGGATCATTTGAAGTCCATCAACAAAAGCATCAAACAAATTGGTGGTTGAATCCAGAAAAACAAAAGGTCACAAGATCATCCAACAATGCGTAAAATGAATTGGCCTATACATTGGGAGATCCGATGAGAGAGAATATAAGCATAGAAGCATTCATGTGATGATTATGTAGAGAGAGCATTGATTGGGTGGGAAGAAAAATATAGGGTGCTCAAAATATTTTTTTTTTCGGAAATCACTTTCCATTAACTTGAGGCCGACAAAAGGTCATTAGCAACCAGAGGGATTACATCAATCTAAGCCTTGGATTATTTTTTTCAGGGGTACAAGGCCTTGTTATCTTTCAACTATACAATAGAATAAACTATTATCTCTGATCCATTCTTTTATGTTTTCGAATATCTTTTAACAGAACCATCAGTAAAGGAAACTCCAACTTATTTTTTTTAATTTTCTTTTATTCTAGATTTGTTAGTTCGTTCCCTTGGGGAGTCAAACCCAGGTATGTTATATGTTACTTAGGTACTCTAACCACTAGGTCACTTTCACATGTTTTCGAACAGCTTACATACAACTTGAGTGACTTTACTTTTTTTAGAGTTTTTTTTAGAATTAGCTACAAGTTCCAAAACTCTTGTGGGCATGTGGCTTCACACCAAATCAACTTGCAATTCTGGATAGCATGACCTAATTTATTTTAATGCAAATACTGGAAGCCATAGACTAAAGACTAAAATTGTCTAATTGACCCTACTCTCCCTCCTAGGCTGTATGATCACGGCTTCCTTTCATATGTGGTTAAATCAAGCATGACAAAAAACCAAATTTATATATACAAGCACTGCTTCCTTTGAATTGTATATCCTAGAAACATATATGTGGTTAAATCAAGCATGATAAAAAAAATCCAATTTTTACTTGTTGAATTATGTCTGTGTAATACTAGATGTCAATATTCTAACAAACTATTTTTGTTCAAAGGGAGTTATAAATATTTGTTTGGTGTTATAAATATATAACCTGTTTTTATGATGTTCTACAGGTTGAAATTTGCTTCCCTTTAAAAAGGCCTGATCGATTCTAGCACTCTCAGTTCATCCATTCATTAAAATGTTTATAGGCCAGACTCAAATTAAAATTTATTCCTCATTATAAACAATAATACAATATTACACCATTCTTCCTACAGCTTTCACCGGTGCTGTAGGGTCTTCCTCCTGTGGCTCTGTCGGGGCCTGCTCATCTACGGAGGGCAAGTCGTCTGTCTCCATGTGCGGTGGAATCACTGGGTAGATGATCGGTGGTTGCCAAATCGGTGCCGGGTAGATGATCGGTGGTTACCAAATCGGTGCCGGATACACTATTGGGGGTTCCCACTTGAGTTCAAGACCAGGAAGCTGGCGTCCCTCCTCTGACACCGTGGAGGAGAGCAGCAGGAGGACGACAAGCACCACTGTTGTGGTAACGGGAGTCGCCATCGTCATGTTGGTCTTGTGCCCGAACACCATTGTTGGTAGCTTGCTATGAGTTTCTATTTATCGGTTGGTGATTGCTTCTTGGATGCGTTTGTGCAGACACTAGCAGGGGGCACCCGGCTATATATATAGTGTTGAGTCGCTAGATGATAATGGAATTTGATTACTTGCTGCTTGCAATTGTGTGGCTTAGTTTGGTGAGCCGGTGGTTAACTTTAGCAAGGATCGATTAGTGTTGCTTAAAATAGGAGTCATATTTAATATTTGCTCATACTAGCTTGGAGATTGATTACCCCGGATAAATGATAATTTAGTGCTCATTCAAAATCTGCTGTTGATAAACTTTTGGCCATGTGTGCAAGTTGTCACTCTCATCTCTCGGCTGCTTTTGTTTGTTTCCTGGGCTTTACTTTTAGTTGCTGCCCAGTAAATTGGCTGGGTTAAGGTCTACTTTGGCTTGCTTTTCTAATTTAGCATATCTGAATGTTTGGTTTTGGGCTCTACATTCCCTCTGATGCGGGGGTTTGCCTGATCTTCTCAAGTAGGATCGTTGGGATAACTTGACCCGTGCAACCTGACGAATCTATGGTACCAACAACTGTAAAAACAGCCACCTATGACAAGGATTTCATCCAACAACACGCTTTGGTCGTTGCCTTACCTGAACCACGCAAAGGTAGAGGTAATGCTCTTGCAAATTCCAAGGAAACACAAGAATAAATGGTAGAGGAAACTCCCAATCCTCAAGGGGGCAACAATGGCACAACCCTAAGGACAAGAGCACTTGGCTTGTCTTTATCTCAAATTCGTGGTTAGAGTTTCCACCAGGCATACAAGTGCTATTTATACTAGGAACAACCCTCCTAGTTGGGCTGGAGACCTTACACACAAGCCCAGTTTGAAATAACAGGTATCTGGGTCAATTTTTGACTTGCCAGTTCGGATAAGGAGGATCTGCTCGCGACCCCATACTCAGATCTGCACGTTACTCAGCTGTTCAGTTCGGACCTGGAGGATCTGCATGTTAGTTGTTATCTGTTACTCAGATCTACACGTTACTGCAGCTGATCAGTTCGAACCTGGAGGATCTGTACGTTACTTGTTACCCGTTACTCAGCTGATCAGTACGGACCTGGAGGATCTGCACGTTACTTGTTACTAGTTACCTAGTCCGAACTGCATTCCCAGAACAACCTTTACTAAATTAGGCATAGCCCTTGCTACAAAACTCCAAAAGACAATCCGTCAGTTGCGTTCGAAAATAGACGTCAAGACGCTTCCAACGGTGTAGACACCCTTGGTGAATCTTCAAGGATTGATGTAGAATTCACCATAAACTTGCAAGTCAAAGTAAGGACAACAACACACAATCTTCAAGTTGATCTTGTCTGAGTGTTGAGGAGCCTACTCATATCTTGCGTATTCTTCAAACCTAAGAACAAGTGATGCACTACTATTAGGTAGTAAATAATTCTTAGTAGCTGCATGATCATAATCAACAAGAAACGAGTTTACCTCATGTTGCAGTCGTTGCATTGCATTCTCGCCCGAGTCATTGGTCCTTTGTTGATGTTACTATCTTGTTCAGCACAAGGTTGTTCATTGGGGATGTCCTCATCATCCTACCCTTTTTGAAAAAGAGTCGACCTCGACTCGGTCTTCTCATGATCATGGAATGGAGACAAATCAACAATGTTTAAGGTGTTGCTCGCTGCATATTCATCTGCCGGAAGCTCAATCTTGTAGGCATTGTCATTTATCTTCTCAAGAACCTTGAACGGTCTGTCTCCTTGAGACAGCAGCTTTGATTTTCTCAAGTCAGGGAATCTGCCCTTCTTGAATGCGCCCATACTAAATACTGTCCTCAAATACTATATTCTTGTAGTTTTTGTTTACCTTTGCAGCACAGTACTCAGATTTCTTCGCAATCTCTTGCTTCTTCTTCAAGTGTATTTTCTTCACATATTCAGATCTCTTAGAAGCTTCCATATTTGCATGCTCCTGGAGTGGTAGGGGCAACAAGTCGAGGGGTGTGATTGGTTTGAATCCATACACAACCTCGAATGGACTCATCTGCGTTATGGAGTGGTCTGCCCTATTATATGCAAATTCAACATGTGGCAAGCAATCTTCTCACTCCTTTAGGTTCTTCTTGATCATTCTTTGCAGCAGCATGGAAAATGTGTGATTAACTACCTTCGTTTGTCCATCAGTTTGTGGGTGAGAAGCTGTTGAAAATAACAACTTTGTCCCAAGCTTGGCCCACAAAGTCTTCAAAAAATAGCTCACGAACTTCACATCCCGGTCTGAAACAATAGTCTTTGGCACACCATGTAGCCTCACAATTTCCCTGAAAACCAAGTCAGCTACATGCGATGGATCACCGCTCTTGTGGCAAGGAATAAAATATGCCATCTTTTAGAATGTATCTACAACAACAAAAACCAAATCCCTCCCCTTCTTAGTTCTTGATAACCCTAAAACAAAGTCCATGCTAATGTCTTCCCAAGGTGCATTTGGAATAGGGAGTGGGGTATACAAACTGTGGGGGTTTAGCTTTGATTTGACCTTATGACATGTGGTACATCGCTGCACCATCTTCTCCACATCACATCTCATCTTTGGCCAATAGAAGTGGTCACTCAGCAGCAAGTATGTCTTTTCTCTTCTAAAGTGACCCATCAATCCTCCCATGTGTGATTCCTGAGATAAGAGAAAATGAATAGACGACTCTGGAACACACAATTTGATAGCTCGGAACAAGAAACAATCATGCACATGATACTTGTCACATCCTTTCCCTCCTTGACACTTCATGTATGACTCTGCAAAATCATGGTCAGCAGCATATAATTCTTTCATGCCCTCTATTCCTGGAACCTTGACCTCCAATTGATTAAGCAAAACACTCTTTCTGAACAAAGCATCAGCAACAACATTTTCTTTCCTTTTTTTGTACTTGACAACATAAGGAAAAGACTCAATAAATTCAACCCATTTGGGTTGTGTTCCACCCCAAGCTTCCGGAATAGAGTCATCATCCTTCTACTAAAAGCTTGATATTCTCCCGAGGAGAGCGTTGGTCTTGCCCACCGGGAAGTACTTGTTCAGGAATGCATCAACACAGCCCTGCCAGTTGTTCAATGACACCTTGTTGGCGTCGAACGATGCCTTCGCCTTGCCAAGAAGGGAAAACAGAACTAACCGGAGTTGGATGCCGTCAATCGTGGCACCTTTGGGATCAATAGTGCTGCACACTTCCAGAAAAATCTGGAGATGTGCATTGACGTCCTCAATCACCTTTTTGCAGAAAGGATTTCCTGGAACATATTGACAAATCCAGTCTTTAGCTCGAAACCATCAGCGCCTTGGTTGTGATTCAGCCCAGGAAAGCTGCTGCTTGAGGGGGCGGAGAACTCGCGAAGGGTGCTGGCGGGGCCAGCCATAGCTGGTGGTGATGTGGGTGGAGCTAAGGAATATAGGGAATCCAAGGATTCTGAAGAATCAGACTCCACACTTAGTGTCAACTGAGGTGGCACAACTCTACGTCGAAAAGTTCTCCCAATACGTTCCGTATTCCGATGGAAATTTGGTGGTACGTTGAAACCGGTCATGCACTGCCCTGCATTTATCACAAAGACAAAAGAAAGCAGTGATAAGACCACTAAAATTAGCGGTGACAAACTATAGTCTGTTCAAACAAATCAATAATATCTTTAGCCAATTGCCTCCCCGGCAACGGTGCTAGAAATGCTTGTTGTTGTTTCTTAGGCTATAGAATTTTATTCTGCAAGCACATAGAATGACCCGCTGTAGCATTTTACCACGGAGTATTCCGGAGTATCGTATTTATTTCCTCAGGGAAACAATTTGGTTAAAGGGTATTGAAGAAATATATGAATAGTCTCTATAATAATGATCACTCACTAACTTTAGGTAAGATATATGGATGGCGTGATAATGGCCGAGTGAATGACCAGATAAAAGGCCTGGGATGGCCAGGGACACAGGAGACTCACTGAGGAGCAAAGGAAAGTGGTTGGGTGAACTACAGGTGAAGGGGAACCTATGACACTTCTAAAGGATGAGAAGCCTCTCTAGCCTTAACCTAGAGCTATACTTAGCTGTCGGGAATCTTAGTTTGCTTCGACAGCTAGAGCGGGAGGACCAAGACTGGGATGAGAAGGGGGTCCTCCGGGCTCAGCAACTATTGTTGTGAGTGCACCCGAACATGGTGGACTACAAAGGACGGACAGGGCTGCCACCACCTGCCGCCTACAACAGCGGTACCGTGGGGTGAAACATACTCCCTAGCTAGCAATAAGTCAGACACCACGTCTGCTCTTAGAGCTACAATCCTCCTGAGGCCTTGACAGATGAAAATCCCTTCACTCCAGAAGTTTACAAGCTCCTAGTCCAAGCGAGAAAGACCCGCAAGCAAAGCTCCCAACAGAGCTAACTATACTCTAATACTAAACTAGGGGCGAGAAGATAAACTTCCACTCTCTCTACATCAATGATCAAAAGGGATAACTAAAAGTGGAAAGTAAAGCTTACTCAAGACTATAGAAGATAATACATATATTGAAATGATGTTCAGAAAACAAGTAAAAGATACAAGAGCTTTACCGAAACTCCGAAGCTTTATGGAACCCCAAGGCAAGCTCGACTCAACCCTAACTCCCAACTACAACCAAAGCTACAAGTGGAAATGGAATGAAATCCTTGAAGTATTCTCCTTGGGTGTGTGTCTTGAAATGGATGGTGAACGGTTGTATTTATAGCTCTCCAAGGCGGTTTTCCAGCTTAGAATTTACGCCATGCAGGTGAAGTAGCTTCCACACGAAGATGGTAGCGTGAAGCTGGAGCAGGAGGCTGGCCGACCTGGCCTAGGCCAGCCGGCCGGCCCAGGATCTCCTCCATCTAGCGCCGCCTTTCTCGTGTGCGGTCTGGATGCTGCCTTGAGGTCGATAATAACTGAATTCTGCCCGAATTAGCCATGCAAGTGGGCCCTCTAATCCAATGTTGAGTTTTATGAACCACCGGATCAAACCAACTCGTATCGCACATTGATCTCTGGATCACTTGGAAGGTGTTTTTTTGACCCTCGGATTAGTGACGTGGCAGCGGGCTTTAGGGGATGGGCAGCCGGCAGCGTACTTTCTCCATTTTTGCCCAGTCTTCACAACTCATCCAAAACTTATAAAATTCATTAGCATTAAGCAAATTTAATCATGAAACATGATGTGATTTCCTCATGTATTTTTGAGATGTTGACGGTAAAATATATCAAATCGACCGTCAATAGCATAATCTATCACATTGCGTGGTAGACACTTTTGTAAATTGATCTGCTAGGTTTTTAGCCATTTGAATATAATCCAAGACTATAATTCTGGAGTTTCTCAATTTCCTGACAGATTTCAGCCGCCTCTTTACGGGTGTGTTTGGTTGCCTGGCTATCTCCCAACCAAGCTCCAGATAGCCAGATAGCCCATGTTTGATTGCCTATTTTAGCTAGTTAGCCAGGCTCCACTAATGCAAGGAGGGGGCCTTAGCCAGGCTTGTTGGAAACACCCAGATCGAGCGTATCCACGGATCTAGGCTTAGCTTAGTTTTGACCCGGTGTCTGCTCACTTTCTCGTTTGCCCACTGGTCCCTCGTCTGCTCATCGAAGATGCCCTTCTGGCCTTCCCCATGGCGGAACTCCCCCAAACGGCCGGTGATGAGGCCCCGCTGCGAAGCTCCTCTGCACGGCTGGCGGCAAGAAGGGAGAAGGAGGGGGCTTGCCGGTAGAGAAGGACGCTCGGGAGAGAGATGGCGGTGACGAAGAAGGTGAAAGAGGAGGAGAAGAAGGCCGGCGAAGGGCGTTCACCACGTACCGCACTGCTTCACCTCCTGGCGTTGCATCTCCATTGGAGCTCGAGGTCACGTTGGTGATGGAAGCAATAGAGCTCAAGTCGATTCGGTCGATTGGGTCCTTAATCTAGCCATGTCGAGCTTGATTAGGCCACCTGGTCCAGATATCGTGGTCACACAGAGCTCGATTTGGCCACCTGGGATCTTGATGTGGCCACCCCAACCTCGATTGGGAGTGCAGGGCAATTGGATCTTGGGTGGAGGAGTTCAATTCATTTCAAGGAATCACTCACCGCTTGATTCGTGAGGCAAGATGGGAGTTGCCAGTCTGGGCATAGAGAAGCAATAGGGATTTGGGAAGCTTCTTCTTCAGATCCCGAGGGACAAGCAACGGGGAGCTTGAGCTCCGGCTAGACGGTGGTATTGGGCCAATGGTGGCCCACGGGAATCAATCACCTATGAGTGGTGCTATCTACGAGGATGGGGAGGAGTTGGGGCTGAAGCTGGGTGGTGGCGCGGGACCGACGAGGAACGGCCGGCGGCGTAGTTCTAGTGCTCGTCTCATCTGGAAAGAGGAAGAAGATGGGTAGGTGTGCGTGGGGGAGAAGGGAGATGGTAACTTCACTTGTGTAGCAATGCAAGGTTATCCTAGCACATAAACAACCAACCAAACACAATTTTATTCTAGCCAGGCTTGAGCTAACCAAGCAACCAAACATGGTCTGCTGTATTCAATTAGACAGGCTTGAGCTAGCCTGGTTCCAAATCGTAGCCAGGCTAGAGGAAGCCAGGCAACCAAACGCACCCTACGTGTCTGGATGACATCATGTTGTCCTTAGAGTTGTTCACCTTGACAATCACAGTTTGATTGTCACAGTTCATAAGAATCGCCGGCATCGGTTGTTCAACTATCGGTAGATCCATAAGGAGTTCACGAAGCCATTCAGCCTCAACTATGGCGGTATCTAACGCTGTGTGTTTTGCTTCCATTGTTGACCTCGTTAAGATGGTCTACTTGCAAGACCTACAGGAAACAACACCACCTCCGAGTGTAAACACATATCCACTCATGGCCTTAAGCTCATCAGCATCAGATATCCAATTTGAATCACTATACCCTTCTAGAACCTTAGGGTTCTCGGTGTAGTGAATTCCATAGTCCATTGTCCCTACTAGATAGCGCATTACTCTTTCAAGAGCTTTCCAATGTTCATCACCCGGGTTTGATACTCGCAGCATATGCGATGTCAGATCTCATAGCACTAGCTAGATACATCAATGAACCAATTATCTGAGAGTATCTCAACTGATCTCTCATTATCCTTTCTTCTTCTTTAGTATTAAACTGACATCATAAGGAGTTGAGACAGATTTGTAGTTGCTATAACCAAAGACACTCAACATCTTCTCCACATAATGGGTCTGTGACAGAGTCACCCCCACCATTGCCATCCTTCACCGGCTTTATGTTAAGGATAACATCAGTCTCTCCCAAGTCTTTCATCTCAAAGCTTTAGGACAAAAATTCCTTGACTTCCTTAATCTCATTAAGGTTCATTCAGAATATCAGTATGTCATCCACACACAAACATAGAATCACTCTATCACCCCCACCAAAGAGATAGTACACACACACCTGTCAGCTTCGTTCGAAATGAACCCGACAGGTGTCATAGTTCTATCAAACTTCTCATGACATTGCTTAGGCGCTTGCTTGAGGCCATATAGAGATTTCAACAACTTACACACCTTATGCCTTTGACCATCAATTACAAATCCATCTGGTTGGTCCATATAGACATCCTCTTCTAACTCTCCATTTAGGAAAGTTGTCTTCACGTCCATTTGATGAACGAGTAGACCATAAGAAGCAGCCAGAGAGATTAGTACTCGTATCATGGTCAGTCGAGCAACAAGTGAGTAACTACCGAAGAAGTCCTCTCCTTCTTTTCTGGGTATAACCCTTAGGCACAAGTAGGGGTGGATAACGAGCGAGCCGAGCCGAGCTCGGCTCGGCTCTAACGTGACGAGCTGAAAAGTGGGCTTGGCTCGGCTCGGTCCAGCTCGCGAGCTAGCTCGACCAGTTCACGAGCCAATACCGTTATAGTGTGGCAGATGAACACAGATTGAACCAATAGGTAAGTAGGCAATAGCAGATGTCTATTTCCTCTGGAATCCAATATAATTTCACAAATTAATTCCAAGTATGCAGTTACAAATCAACTAATCTCTTGAATCCAAAATAATGTCCATAGATAAAAGCCACATGCTCAAACACTAGTCAACTAATAACCAGCAAGCACAAAGAAAACAGAATAGAGAAGATTCGAGATGGACAACCATGTCTTCGCATGAAGCATCAAGAAAAAATAGAAAAGAAAAATCAAGAACCCAATCACGGATAGGGAAAGGGAAGACATCAGCCGAGCACCATGCGTCGCATGCAAGGCTGCCTGCTCACCATGCGCCAGTGGTTCAGAGACCGCAACAGAGGATAGAGGAAGGACGGCAGCCGAGCCCTCACAAGATCGAGGAGCTACGCTGACACATTTCGTAGAGGTCGAGCAGTAGAGAGGGAGCCACCAAAGGGATGTAGGCAAGCGGTAAGGAGCACAGCTGCAGGCCTGCACATAGGAAAGGTCGAGAGGGCGAGAGCCGAGAGGCATCTGGACGATAGGATGAGTAGGAGAGAGTTACTCAGCTAGGGTTTATTACTGGGCCTTGTTGGTCCGTATAGTCCATGTCTTATCCTGTTGAGCTCCTCAGCTCGTTCGGCTCGCGAGCCAGCTCACGAGCAGCTCGGCTCGCTCGTTAAAAATACCGACCCAAAACTTTTGCTCGCCTCGGCTCGTTAACATAACGAGCTGAGCCGAGCCGAGCCGAGCCGAGCCGAGCTAGTTGTGAGCCGAGCGAGGTAATGAGCATCGAGCATTTTGTCCAGCCCTAGGCACAAGCCTTGACTTGTACTTTCGATAGTACCATCAGGCCTAAGCTTTTTCTTGAACACCCATTTACATCCTACAGGTTTGCACCCATAGGGGCGATCAACAACCTCCCAAGTACCATTCGTCATAATAGAGTCCATTTCACTCCTGACCACTTCCTTCCAATAGTCGGAGTCAGGAGATGAAAATGCCTCTTGAATAGTCTTAGGTGTGTCGTCCACGAGGTATACAATGAAATCATTACCAAAGGACTTTGCAGTCTATCATCTCTTGCTCTTTCTAGGAGCTTCATTGTTATCCTCCTTTGGATGTTCCACATGAATCACTATGTTCCATCGGTTCGGTAGAGATCTCATGCTCGATAATCTCTTGCCTAGATGAGCTAGTGCCATCTCTCATAGGACATATGCTTTCAAAGAATGTTGCATCTATGGATTCCATGATAGTACTAACTGCATGTCTGGTACTCTAGAGTTCATCACCATAAATCTTTATCCCTCGCTATGAATAGCATAACCAAGAAATACACAATCCACGGTTTTTTGTCCAAGCTTGCGTTTCTTATTGATTGGCACATTTACTTTGGCCAAACAAGCCCATGTACGCAAGTAAGAAAGTGATGGCCTTTTCTTCTCCCATTACTCGAATGGTGTTTTCTCTTTATTCTTTGGAGGTACACGGTTTAGGACATGACACGTGGTCAATATAGCCTCACCCCACCATTCCATGGAAAGCCCCGAAGTATCTAACCTGGCATTAACCAAATCCGTTAAGAGTTTGGTTCTTTCTTTCGGCAACCCCATTAGATTGAGGTGAGTAGGGAGGCGTCCTCTCATGAATAATACTGTATTCTTCACAGAATGAATCAAAAATCTTTGAATAATACTCGCCACCGTGATCAGACCTAAGTCTTTTAATCTTTCTCTCAAGTTGGTTTTCTACTTCAGCCTTGTAAATTTTGAAGTAGTGAAGAGCTTCATCTTTTGTTTCCAATAGCTAAATAAAACAATATCTAGTGCTATCATCGATAAGCATCATGAAATATTTCTTATTGTAGGATCGAGGATTACCGACTAGATAGGGGTGACTAGGAGGTTTCAAACTAAAATCGCGACACTAGATACATTTAATTAGCAACATAAAATAAATTCTACCACTAGTGAAGCTAGTCTATATCAAAGGTTTTAAACCTATGACGATAAGATATAATTCAATAACTAAGAGATAAATTTCTCAAACTAAATTGCTTGTATGAAATTGAGTTAAAGTAATAACCGAAGACATATGCAATTTTTCCCGTGGTGTCGGTGACTTACCGGTCACCCCTAATCCAAGTTGAGGTGGATTCAAAGCTTCCAATTGCTCCTCTACCAAGAATCCACTTGGTGTATGAGCCAATCAAGGAATCAATGAACCGCTCCAAACCTCTTTCCACTAGAGATGTTTTTCACCACTCCGGTGAGGCAAAGCTCAAGAACCTCTTCACAAGAATAAATCAAAGGCTTCTCATCAATCTTCTTGAAGAGCTTAATGAAACCCAATCTCCAAGCCGTCTAGGAGGCGACAACCTCCAAGAATAACAAATCAATCACCTTGCTTGAAGAACTCCTAGTGCCCCAAAGGTCAAAACATGAATGCAAGCACTAGTGATCTTTCAATCTCACCAAAAATGCAATCTCAAGCTATGTGAGTGAGAGAGAGGGAGTGGAAAGCTCAAATGTGTCTCTCAAGTGAGTGGAATGGCCAAGAGGAGCTCCCCACGCCGGCCACCCAGGGGCACCCCAAATCCAACAGTTATGTTCAAATTCCACATTTTCTGCGAACTCGCAGACCGTCCGCCCCTACAGAATCGGACGGTCCGCCGTTGTAATCCAACGGCTACATGTCACATCACGGGGTATCAGAACTTACCGTTATTCGAAAATCGGACTGTCCGCCACAACGGGACGGACCGTTTGCCGTTCAATTCCATTTTACACAGAACGCTCACCGCTCGGACAAGTCCAAAAGTTAGCTGGCGGACCGTCCGCGCCTTAGGGCTGGACCGTCCGCCATTATCAACCAAAGCCACCAAAGAGTGTCGCGCCTCTGTTCCAAAATCTATTCAACGGCGGAATATCCGCCACCCGTAGCTGGACCGTCCGCTGTTGACAATAAGATCCACCAGAGAACACCGAGCCTCTGCTCGACATTCCTTATAGAGGCGGACCGTCCGCCAAGCCTGTCCGGACCGTCCACCGTGCTCTTCAGCATATTTTTCAGTTAGCGAATAACTCTCATCTATATGCGTGCAATCCAAGTGCTTGAGCAATGTGACACTATTGACTCGTCAAGCAATTGTAAATTGACCCCTCTTGATAGTACGACTATCTAGCCTACAAATCTGGTCAATTTACTTCTCTAATCACCTCTTGACCGGCAAAAAGAAAAACCTATCTTATACCTTTGCCTTGAGTCTTTCACCACTTCTTATCAAATTTTCTTTGCGGAAGCATTCTTGCTTTTTACAATACCATCTCCATGGCATCTCATAGCGTATACTTGTGACTAACCTTAATTCATATCAATGAAATCCTTAATCCACAAAGTATTTTCATTAATTACAAAACCCTAAACTAGGGGTCTAGATGCTTTCACTTACCACCTTTTGTCAACACATCATTCATCTCACAAAGATTAGAATGGATTAATTCTAGAGGTGCCAAGTCGCTCTCCTCAGCAGCCTTATGAGGCTTGCGAGCTTGTTTTGATCCAATACATACAAGGCACTTGGAATTATTGACAGAGGTAAGCCTTGGAATTAAACTCATATTTGCTAATCGTGTCATGCAGCCAAAATTAACGTGACAAAACCTCGAATGCCAAACATTTGATTCATCAACATTAATAACATTGTTTGCTACATTATTACACACATCATCAAGAGAAAAGCGGAACAAACCTCCGCTATCATAACCTTTACCAACAAAGGTTCCAAACTTTGACACGATACATTTATTTGACTCGACGACTAGTTTAAAATCATCTCTACACAGTAGAGAGCCACTGACTATATTCTTCTTGATGGTAGGGACATGTTGCATGTTCTTCAGCTGCACGATCTTTGCTGAAGTAAACTTCAGATTGACTGTACCAACACCAAGTACACGCGCATGAGCTCCGTTCCCCATCAACAAGGAGGTAGTCCCCCCAACCTGGTAGGAGAAAAACAAGAAAATATCAGCACATACATGAATATTAGCACTAATGTCTACCCACCACTCGGGTGAACACATAACTGAAAGAACTATAGGTAAATATTTACCATAGACTGATGTTCCTCTAGGCTCGCTAATGACCATGTTGGCTGACTTGCCTCCTTTGCGTTGAGGATACTTTCCAGCAAAGTGCTCCTCACTCCCACACACGTACCAGGCTCCCATTTTCTTCTTCTTGAAACCAATGGCTTGCTTAGCCTTCTCAGGATTCTGTGGCTGTGGTTGTGGCTGTTTCTTTCCCTTGCCCTTGTTGTTGGTGCGTGCATTAATGTTCTTCTGAACAAAGTTCGCGCTTGCACCAACAAGTCCCTTCCCACTTGTATCCTTTGCTCTTGCCTTTTCTTTAACATTAAGAGTGCCAATAAGTCCATCTATGGTGAACTCCTGCCTCCTGTGCTTCAGAGAAGTAGCAAAGTCCCTCCAAGAAGGTGGCATCTTGGAGATGATACCTCCGGCCACAAACTTGTCAGTCAGCACACACGGATTCTCTTTGTTGTAGCAGTTGAGATCTTTTGCTAGCACATGTAACTCATTGGCTTGTTCCACCATAGGATGGTCCTCCACCATCTTGTAGTCAAGGAACTGTTCCATGAGATACAACTTACTGCCAACATCGGAAACACCATACTGAGCTTCAAGAGCATCCCACATCTCTTTATCAGTCTTCTTTTTAAGATATGGGTTTATGAGATTTGGGGCCATGACACCAAGGACGCATCCACGAAAGAGACTGTCTTTAGCCTCGAACGCACTTCTCTGCTCGGAAGTGCATTCTTCCGGCTTTCATTTCGCCACATGCATGATGCCGATGGTGGTCAACCACAGAATCATTCGTTCATAACAACTAATGAAGTTTGTACCGTCAAAGATATTTGGCTTAATGGATGAAGCAAATTGAGCGACTGAAAACCTATCAACATAATTATCACTAAAATCATGTTTCTGGAATGTTGGATAATTATATGATTTAGGTCATATTTTAATTCCAAATATTATAATAAAATTCACAAATATTTGCATGACTATTGTGAGTGAGACAAGCCAAGTGCATGTGTTCAAATTTAACACAGATTTAAATAAGAACACAAATAAAAGTAAGGATAGAAGTTCGGACATCGAAATGTACCCTGAGGCGGGACCTTTACCAGAGGCATCAATTGCGTCATTATCAACTGGAGGAGTAGTCATACTACTCCTTTGTTGACCTGCTTGAAGTAGTCGAACAAGTTGACGTAAAAAGACGGTGATGCAGTGCTGTCCCTCGAACTGAAGATATGGGTGAACGGCGCGCCGGTGAAGACGTTGTCGTTCTGGTCCAGCAGTCGCGTACAGAGATGCTCCCCAGAAACATGACTGCCCCAGTATCCCGAGCAGGATCTCGATGGAGGCAACCGAACTGGAGGCTGCTGCTCTGGCCGGATATGTGCGGACAACGCCGGCAATGGGAATGCGAGAGATAGCAAAGGTGGATCTAGATCTGGTTAGGGTAGAGGAGGGGAAGCCCAGCTTATATAGCCGTGAGAGGAGAAGAGGATGCACTTGTCAGGGACTCCGGATAGAAGGCTCTTGAGGCCCTGTTCAGATTACAAACTAAACACTATTCATTCCAACTTTTTCCTATTCATACTATTCCTCCCACTCACAGAACATGTTTCCAAGAACTTAACTACAGTGTTTTTCTTATAGCTACAGTGAAAATTTTGCAATCTGAACACAACCTAAATGGAAACAATCAAACGACACAAGAAATCATTAAATTGCTCCATTACCTTCCAACGGTACAAAACCTTTCCTTCCATAGCGCTTAGGCTCAGGCACGACATGCTCGCCTCACCTCGCCATGCCACGCCCACGCCCAGCGAGGCGAGCGAGCGCGCTCGCTTGGCACGCTAATCTCCTCTCACCAACTTCACAAGCGATGTACCCCAGGTCCACCCTATAAGTTGGTTGAGATTCGCGCACGCCAATATCCTGACACCAACTTCACAAGCGGTGTACCCCAGGTCCACTCTATAAGTTGGTTGAGATTCTCTTTAAGGGTATGTTTGGATTGCTACCAAAATCAACCTTACCAAATATTTGGCTAGCCAATGAAATTTGGTAGTAGTTAGGTTTATAGCCCTTCAAAGGCACGCCAACGGCAATTTGGCAGGGGCATTACAACGCGTGGGCGAAAACTGGGGCGAGCAAAAATCTCGCCAAAGATTTGGTCATGCTGCATGCCAATGCATGCTGAGGTGTCAAAATCTCACTGGTTGCACGGAGTATGACGTTTTTGGATTCACAATCTTCTATAGCTAATATCTCTCAAATGATACATCTAATTTACGATCTGATTTCACATATATGCTTCTTGTAATTAAATCTACAAAACAAGATCTCACTTGACTATATTTTGATGTGGAAAAAGTTAATGACATATGGACCCCACATGTCAAACTTATGGGTTGGCAAGGTTTGGCAAAGTTGCAATCCAAACGAATTTTGGCCAATGATTTGGCGCTGCCAGCGATTTGGTCATGCCAAATATTTGGTATGGTAAACTCGGGCACAATCCAAACATGCCCTAACTACCCATGTGAGACTATCTATTAATATTTATCGGTAGGCTTTTAATTCTTAATTGGAATAGATAATGGGTCACGCCCAAATATTCTAACAGGAAGTAGGTAAAGAACCTGACACATGGGTCCAGGAGGAAGAGGGAGAGGCCAGAGCAAATCGGACCAGTCATGGGACTTGGATGGCATAAACATTATGAAAATTTGGAAAATCAAGGAAAAGATACCCTATTTTTAAAAGAATCCGCTTACTCAGAGTTAAATATATCGATACTTACAAATTTGGTGTGATATTTTGAAAGGCTTACAAATACCGGATTTAATATTAAAATTTCTCATGAAACGGAATTTGAAATCTACCATGTGTTTGGTTTTGGGACCAAGTGGTTTGGTTGGTTCCAACCTAGTTTTTGGGAATTGGGTTGGACCCATGTTGTGTTTGGACAAGGGTTGGGTTAAATCTAGTTTTTTTGTTTGGTTGGAGGGTTGGGAGGAATGGGTTGGATGTCATTTTAACACCGTTAGTGGTAGATCCCAGCTGCCAATTGTGGGCTCTACCTGTCAGTATCCTTTTTCTTTTTTTATTTTCTTTTTCTTTTCTCTTTTTTCCCCTACGGCCTAATTTACTACCTATACTAACGTGCCAAGAATCGGCGCGCTCTCGTGAGCTCTGGCCCCACACGGGCCCACAGGCACTGTTTGGCACTGTGTAGTACTGTTCATATGGGTCCCACCAATATTGTTCACGTGGGTCCCATAGGCACCGGTCCATACTGTTCATAGCGGGCCCACGTAACACTGTTTGTTACTGTTCATATTGATTTTTTCCCTTCGGGTCTACTCCCCAATATTTGGTTTCTAATATTTAGAGTACCGATTATCTAATATATAATTACAGTTACCGTTAGCCAGTCAATCAAATTTGGATCGCTCACAAGAGAGTCTACCAAATAAAGTGGTAGCCTATGTGTTACTTTTACACAGGTTGACAATTGTGGATCGTTAAAAATATTTAACATCTAACTAAATGATTATATTAAATCAAACTTACAAATTAAATATCGTAACATCTTAATCTTACTATACGATCTCATGAATATATTATACCCACAAAAAAAATACTACATATCATTTTTCCAAAATAATAGTACACATCGTTACGTACTACAATAATACCTAACATTTTTATGCATTTAATTTTGTATTTCACGGTAGTCTATTTTCTTATACGATATTCTTCTGAGAACGCGGTTTAGTCTGTGTTTAGATTAGAATATGAAACACTATAGCTCTAAAAAAAATATTATAGCTAAGTCCTAAAAAGCACATTTTGTTAAAGAAAAGTATAATATGACTCACGATAAGTTAAAACAAATAGTTAAAGCCTTACCAATTTCATGTACGGGCTCGCATGGCGAGCCAACCAAACTAGTCTTCTTTCCTCATCTTCCATCCGTCCGTTGCCTCCTATCGGCAATCCGACCACCCTATCGTCGCTCGTCGGCCACCCCCACCATGCCGCCGCCCTTCGCTGCCTACGGCGCTAGTTCGCGAGCCTGCCCCGCTCGCCCTCCGCCGCGCGCGCAGCAGGGCACCGCACGCCGGCGCCAGCCCGTCTCCACGCATGTGGCAAGCCGCCGCTTCGCCTGTGCGACTGCGCTAGGCTGCTGGCCTCCTCAGCGCGCTGAGCACGCCGCCGCTCGCCTGAGCTAGCATTCCTAGGCATCCTCCGCTGCCGGAGCTTGCCCCCACGGTACTCGTCGTCGCTGGAGCTCGAGCCTCGCTGGCTAGCGGCCACTGAATCCCTGCTCGTCCTTTGCCGTTGCACCAGTCCTCTTTCGCCCAACCGCCAGCGCCCGCCTCCGCCTCGCCTTGCTCCGTGGTCAGCGCACGACCTGCAACGCCTCCGTCTCCTGCAAACGTCGTCCATGTGGGTCGGATCGATCCTTCATTTTAGGCCATGTTCAGATTCCCAACTATTCACTATTCATTCTAACTTTTCACTATTCATTCCAACTTTTCACTATTCCTCACTCACAAAACACGTTTCCCAGCGAATGCTACAGTGTTTTTCTTATGCTACAGTATTTTTTCCTACAATCTAAACACACCCTTAGAGGGACGGAGGCAACCGCATAATGAGAGAATATTCCCTCGTGGGATCGACCCGACTAGCTTTCCATCCAAACATGGGTCGACCTGGGTTTAACGCATTCCAACCTCCACCAACCCTCGATCCAAACACATGGCTAGTCTCACTGCATGTTATTACATTACATCATACTATTTACACCACAGGTATGAGTACAGGGCAGCGGATCGATCTTCATGGCTGATCTGGAGCTGAACCAAAACAACGCAAAGCTAACACCAAAGCAAAATACTGGAGGGGGGGGGGGGGGGGGGGACTTTTTTTTTTCTCTCTTTTTGCCTATTTTCCTGTGCCAAGATCTGGCACTGACGGTGGTCGATGAACGCGCGCGCTGGATCGATCCTTCAGCGCGGCTGCTGGATTGGCCGGGGGCTCACCCTGGGGCCGCCGGCCACCCTCCGCGGCGCCTTCTCCGCGTATCTGGGGACCTCCGGCGGCCCGCCGTGCGCGCGCCACCACTTGTCGATCCCCCACGCCGCCACCTCAAGGCCACCGCCGCCCCTCTTGCCGGCCGCGCCTTCCTCCCGCTCGCGCTCTGCACCCACAAGATTAAAGAAAGTTCAGGTCCACAGCACAGGTATTTCCAAGAAAGGCAGGCCGTCAGGTAGATCGAGACGGCGACTTATTCATCAGTTATCACCTTGGCGCGGAGGCGGAGGGGACAAGAGATCTTCCGGGAGGAAGCTGTCAACGGCGGCCTCCTCTTCCTCGTCCATATCGGCGTCGAGCAGGCCGAGCGCGCCGTAGTCGCGGAGCCAGCGGTCGCGGAAGGCTGGGGAGGCGGAGACGAGGCGCCACCACTCGGGGGAGAAGTCCTCCACCTCCTGCTCCGCCTCCGCCGCCTCCACTGTCTGCAGGCCGCGGTAACGCACTGCGGAAGGCACGAACGGCTCCGCCCAGGGGTTGAGCCGCCCGCCGCTGCCGTTGCCGCTCACGATCGCCATCAGCTTCTTGTTCTCGGTGTGCACTGCTTCTGCTTGCTTCAGTACACGGGCTTGCACGTCTCTCACACTCGCAGCTACTCCTCACTCTTTGGCTGTGGATTGGGATGGATAGGGACGGTACGGCTCTCGGGATGGAGGATGATGAGTGATATAATAGTGACGCGTCGGGATCTTTCGGCGTGCAGGACTGTCGATCTTATCCGTTGCGATGGGGAAGCCCACACCGCCCACGGTATGGTGGTGGTAAACCGGTAATTTGTCCACGGAATTGTCAGCTTGTTTTTCTTCTTATGCCACCTCCAACAACTAGCTATTTGGTAGCTATTGGGTCAGATGACTCAGCTTGTATCCGACGTGGTGGGGTGAAAAGAGGAGAGAGAAGAGTCACTACCGACCAAGTAACAGGCAGTCTATTTGAGGCAACAAGAGGGAAGATGGTGAGACCGGTGGCAGATAGGGAGGAGAGAGAGTACAAATAGTGTTTTTATTTCTCTCTCGCTGCCAGGTCACCTAGCTATTTCGCAGCAACTTTGGCCATGCCCTTAATGATGGCAGGGTATGGGCCATAGGTCTCCACTCGCCGTCCAGGTGGCACATGTATGTCTCATTGAATAATATTTTGAGAGTTCTTTTACTTCACTCGTGGACAAGTTCGAGATCTAAAAATACGTGTTAAATTTGGGATGCAAATGACACCCTCTGACAAGTTTGGGATCTAAAAATACATCTTGAGAGTTTATAGACCTAATGGCAAGACAAATTTGATGACCCCTCAAGTATTTTACTCGAAAATAAATTGCTAGGTCCCCTCAAGTATTTTACTCTAAAATAAATCGCTAGGTCCTAATTAGTTCACCAAAAGTTTTCACACCGACAATTGTGCTCTCTCAGTGTTAAAACTTGTTGGGTACCAATAGTAGGGGTATCCTAACTTGGACCCTAAACTACTTGGCAACAAGGCCCACAACGACGTCAGCCTGGCTCTGCATCCCAGCAAAGTCCCACCACAACAACTCCTCCTCAGCGTCCGTCCCGCTCGAGGTGGACGACCACCCTCGAGCGGGAATGTCCGTGACGTTCGAGGCTCGGCAGCCAGGCTCGAGGGAGACGTTCACCCTCGAGCCAACGTTTCCGTCACGTTCGAGGCTCGGCAAGCTCGAGCTTGCGGGCCAAGCTCGAGCCTGCCACGCCGGGAGCAACGCCCGAGACTCTGCGACCATCACCACCGATCATAATGACTCTCCTCTGCGGTCAAAAAGAAGGATTCACTGCGCCACGCCACCACCCATACTGCGGAGACGACATCGGTCAAATCCACCTGGCACGGTGGATTCTGATCTGACACTACACAGGTCGGTCCTGGCAGTGATACTGTGCCAACTACTCCTTTGACTTTGCTTTCCTCGGATGCGCTATCATCCTCGATGGCAACCCTCGAAGGAAACTACGGAGCTTCGATCCGGGCGCCGTGCTCAAGTTGGCACCCTCGAAGTCCTGATCTGTCGCAAGAAGAACATCACATCAACCACTGCCATGTCGTCAGCCGGAGTTGGAAGGCGCCATTCCCGCTCGCATCGTGCGCGGCATGGGCAGCACAGTACACTTAGCACGTCTGCGCCACGAACGCATGTACTCTCACGCCCTCCCCCTTATGCCTATAAAAGGGGAAGGGAAGCCCATGCAAAAGGGCAAGTGACAGCAGGTTGACACCACAGAACACATACAAACGCACTTAGCCACCAAAAAGCTCAGGGACTTTGGAGCTCACCTCCTTCTTCCATCTTGCTTGTAAACCCCTACTACGAGCAATACGAAACTGGTGCTCGGCACCACTGCTGGACGTACGGCCCCGTGGCCGGAACCAAGATAAAAAACCCCCGTCTCTTCACCCGCCATCGGGGCAACGAGTGGATTAGCACCGCAATCACTTGTTTGTGCCGGTGTGACCAAATCAGGCACCGACAAAACTTTTCGTCACTTTTGAGCAACTAAATAGGTCCTTATATTCGTGTTTTTGTCCTTTTTAAAGGAGCTTTCTTTTCCTTGCTCACACTCAAATTTCTCCGTCCCTTCTCCCCAAGGGAACTTTTGGAAGAAAAACATGTTTAAAGCCCAAACATTCCTTATAGGTACTGTTAGAAATATGCCCTAGAGATAATCATAGAAACGATCATATTTCATTGTATCTATGACATATTGATTGTTTATTGAATATCCATGAAAGAGAACTTGTATTTATTGACAATTATCTAAATTGTATGTGTCGGCGGGTGGCACACGGGGTACCTCACGCCGGCGAGTGTCGATCACAGAACACGCACGTCTCGGTGGAGAATGGTTCAAGAGACGCAAGAGAGAGGATTTATACCGGTTGAGGAGTGATCCCTACGTCCAGTGCAACGGGCTCTTGATTGTATTGCTCTCTTGGCGGCGGATTACAGCGAAGGCCGGTTCAAGCCTTGTGAGTGTTGAATGTGCGTGTAGGGAACTAAGTGCTCTAGAGACCAAGAGTCCAGAAATTAGAATCCCCTCGCAGGAGGACGCCCTCCTCTTTTATAGCTCAAGAAGAGGGCAACTATACAATGTCGTTTTACCTATCTACCCTCGAGGGTCCGGCGCCCGCTCTGACGCCCGACGATTCCCGCACGGAATCAGAAGATCGATACGCCTTTGAGCATGAGCACCCTGGTTGGAACTACTCGGGTCTCCGCGACCCAGAGGCCTTTCTGGCCTTCCAAACAGTGGCGGACTATTGCTTCGGCTATTCCGATGATGAGTATGATCCAACCAGGGAGTGTTTCATCATTAGCGACGGGCGGGTCAGTGAAGGATCAACGTCGGACGACGATGGCGAGGATGACGTTCAGGAAGGCAACGGTGGCGCGGATCCAGTAGGCGCGCAGCCACCGGACCTGTCGGATCACTTGCCTTCCGAGGACGAGCGCCATCCACGCCGCCTGCCACGAGTTGCTCGCCCCCACGACTTGGGAGGTGGCGACGTCTCACCACCGGCGCGCTCCGACCACGAGCCGCCCAAACAAGGCCACGAACAGAGCACGGACGCGCGGCGTGCGGGGCGAGTAGCTTAGGCCCACATCCTTGCCGAGGGCAGAGATGACGACCTCGCTCCCAGGACGAGCCAAAAGCTCATCGCGGCGGTCGCGCTGCTCCGAGCCATGCCGGAGCCAGCTACCCCCGAGGGGCGGAAGCTGCATCTGGAGGCCCAAAAACTGGTTGAGAACGCCGCACGATAGCAGGCCGAGAGCTCAACCTCCCGCCTTCGACGCTCACTGGTCTCGAAGGGTGAACGAGGAGGGGAGTCATCGGTGCGCTCACCCCGGCCTAACGGCAGGGCACGAGCGCAATCCCGGGGCAACTCCCACCGAGACGTTGCGCGACGTCGCACCAACGAACCACGTGCACCCAAAGCAGGAACACTTCCCTCGCGGGTGCCCGCGAGATCGCGCCTCCGGGACACCCGAGGCACGATCAACGATGGCGACGCCCGCAACACGCTAAACCAAATGAGGCAGCGAGAGGGAGCCTGGACCCACCAACGCGGGCGCACCGACGTTGGGTGGAACCGGGATGCGGCCCCGGAGTCAGCGGGAACGCGGGTGTTTAGTCGCAACATCTGCACCGCTCCGATTCCGCCTCGTTTCCGACAGCCTACTACCATCACCAAATACTCTGGGGAAATGGACCCCAGGGTATGGTTGAACGACTACCGCCTAGCGTGCCAGCTCGGTGGCGCTACAGATGATGACATGATCATCCGTAATCTGCCACTCCACCTAGCAGATTCCGCACGGACATGGCTCGAGCATCTGCCCCCCAACCAGATCCGTGACTGGAACGACCTGGTCAAGACCTTCGTGGGCAATTTCCAGGGCACCTACGTGCGCCCCGGGAACACGTGGGACCTTCGAGGGTGCAAACAAAAACCCGGCGAATCCTTGAGGGACTTCATCCGGCGCTTCTCCAAGTGCTGCACCGAGCTTCCCAACATCACCGACCATCAGATCATCCACTCCTTCCTCGAGAGCACCACATGCTATAGCTTGGTGTGCAAGTTGGGGAGGAACCCTCCCTCCGACGCGAACCGGCTATTCGAGGTAGCCTCCAAGTACGCTTCGGGGGAGGAGGCGGCCAACGCCATCTTCAACGGCAAGAAGGGAAAACACCCCGAGGAGACGCCCGCGGAGGGCAGCAAGCCAAGGTACCCCTCGAAGAAGTAAAATCAAGGCAAGAAGGGGAAGAAGTCTCGAGCCCCTAGCGAGAAGGGCAACAACGACAAACGAAGTCCCCGTAGTGGACCCTAACCACAAGGGGCCTCGAGGCCCTCCATGTGGAGGGGTGTCTCTGAGGCCAACGGGTACCCCAAGGTGGAACAAGTGTTCTTCATGGTGGGAGGACCCGCCGCCAACGGAAATCCTCGCGGACGCCTGGAACATCCAACAGCTAAGTGGTTTCTACCCCTAGAGCGGCTTCAGACCCTCGAACCTTTTTCGTACATACTTTCGATTGTACAAACTCTTGATTAAGTATTTGGCTTAGCTCCCGCAAGTTGTGAACGAATCAAGTGGACTCGAGTCCACTAACACTTGAATGGGGTTTGGTCCTACCCTCGCTAGGACCATCCCCCCTCGGGGGCTACAATGGGGACGAACCCCTGAAAAAATCAATGCTTTTTCAAAATTCTTGTGATATCTCGAGCGTATCGCCAAGTGCTCTTTTGCAACCCTTGAAAGGAGGACACTAGGCGTGAAACGGACAAGGGCAGGGTCGCCTCAGCCGAGTGCCCGCCTACGCCTCGAGGCTACGGCAGCACCTCACTTCCCTCCGCCTAAGTCATTCACGTACGATCGATCCTAGTGGCGACTTCCTTTCGAGGCACATGCATTGGACACAACGTGCATCGCAGAGATACCGCTTGAAAATAAACCTCGTTTAACGATACAAATGATGTTTAACGAAAACAAGTAGGATGTATG
The DNA here is from genome assembly GCA_015342445.1 of Digitaria exilis. Taxonomy (NCBI): domain Eukaryota; kingdom Viridiplantae; phylum Streptophyta; class Magnoliopsida; order Poales; family Poaceae; genus Digitaria; species Digitaria exilis. The sequence goes on from JACEFO010002656.1 coordinate 876,846, forward strand.
AAAACAAATGAACTGTTCTTACATCAGGAAACATAAGTCTCTAAACTACTATTTACACTCGGGCTCGATGTCCCGAGGATTTCAGGTTCCACTCCCACCGCCAAGGTCGTCCCAGCCGCCGTCATCTTCGCCCGGGAAGAGGACGCTCTTCCGCCGACCGAGCAGTCGTGCGGTCACTTCGCCCAGGCCACACCACGCCTGAAAAGGCGCGCTCACTCCCCCATGAAGTCGCAGTAACTACCCTAATGGTCATCATGACCCCGCACGAAGCGGTGGAAGGCACGTGGAGGGAACGCTCAAGGCATCCCCCCTCAAAGGGAGGAAGTCATCGTTCTACTGATCAGGGGTTCGAGACCTGGCCCATCGAGAGTTCCACAGGCACCCCAGATCGATCGAGTCAGGGACGCTCGGCGGTACCAACGAATAAGATCCTCGAGCCCATGTGTTCGAGGAGATCCGTCAAGCGCGTTCGAGGCTGGTCGAAAGTGCCTAGATCGAGGGACCCCACAAGGGGGAGCATCGATCCCTCGACCTCTATCGAACGAGGTCGAGTCTCGTCTAGCATACTTTTGCGAACAGCTTTCACGGGCGTGTCCTAAGACCACGAGCCTACCCTCATCGAATAGGGCATGGACGTCCGCTCGAACTACCCGCTACCAGCTCACCCAGGCATCCGTGGTATGATCCCAATCGTGGGAAGCACGGATCGCCTCATCCTCGACCCCTCGAAAGAGACCACGAGGTACGAAGAAAGCTCGAGATTTCCTCGAACCACGTCAAACAAGCTAGGTTCGAGGACCTCAGGCGTTGTGGACGGACCCACCCCTGGGGAAGCAACGAAAACCCCTCACATCGAGCTGAGACCTTGAGAGAGTGTCAACCACTCTCCCAAGGCCTTGAGGGCTACACCTGCGGGTGCGCTAGCGCGCCCCCACGGATTCCCAGAACCCGCGAAGGGACGAAGGCCTCGAAAGCCTCAACGAACACCAACCTCCGCAGGACTGAACCTCACTCCTGCGGAGGCTCGGGGGCTACTGTTGGGTACCAGTAGTAGGGGCACCCTAACTTGGACCCTAAACTACTTGGCAACAAGGCCCACAACGACGTCGGCCTGGCTCTGCATCCTAGCAAAGGCCCACCTCAACAACTCCTCCTCAGCGTCCGTCCCGCTCGAGGTGGACGACCACCCTCGAGCGGGAATGTCCGTGACGTTCGAGGCTCGGCAGCCAGGCTCGAGGGAGACGTTCACCCTCGAGCCAACGTTTCCGTCACGTTCGAGGCTCGGCAAGCTCGAGCTTGCGGGCCAAGCTCGAGCCTGCCACGCCGGGAGCAACGCCCGAGACTCTGCGACCATCACCACCGATCATAATGACTCTCCTCTGCGGTCAAAAAGAAGGATTCACTGCGCCACGCCACCACCCATACTGCGGAGACGACATCGGTCAAATCCACCTGGCACGGTGGATTCTGATCTGACACTACACAGGTCGGTCCTGGCAGTGATACTGTGCCAACTACTCCTTTGACTTTGCTTTCCTCGGATGCGCTATCATCCTCGATGGCAACCCTCGAAGGAAACTACGGAGCTTCGATCCGGGCGCCGTGCTCAAGTTGGCACCCTCGAAGTCCTGATCTGTCGCAAGAAGAACATCACATCAACCACTGCCATGTCGTCAGCCGGAGTTGGAAGGCGCCATTCCCGCTCGCATCGTGCGCGGCATGGGCAGCACAGTACACTTAGCACGTCTGCGCCACGAACGCATGTACTCTCACGCCCTCCCCCTTATGCCTATAAAAGGGGAAGGGAAGCCCATGCAAAAGGGCAAGTGACAGCAGGTTGACACCACAGAACACATACAAACGCACTTAGCCACCAAAAAGCTCAGGGACTTTGGAGCTCACCTCCTTCTTCCATCTTGCTTGTAAACCCCTACTACGAGCAATACGAAACTGGTGCTCGGCACCACTGCTGGACGTACGGCCCCGTGGCCGGAACCAAGATAAAAAACCCCCGTCTCTTCACCCGCCATCGGGGCAACGAGTGGATTAGCACCGCAATCACTTGTTTGTGCCGGTGTGACCAAATCAGGCACCGACAAAACTTTTCGTCACTTTTGAGCAACTAAATAGGTCCTTATATTCGTGTTTTTGTCCTTTTTAAAGGAGCTTTCTTTTCCTTGCTCACACTCAAATTTCTCCGTCCCTTCTCCCCAAGGGAACTTTTGGAAGAAAAACATGTTTAAAGCCCAAACATTCCTTATAGGTACTGTTAGAAATATGCCCTAGAGATAATCATAGAAACGATCATATTTCATTGTATCTATGACATATTGATTGTTTATTGAATATCCATGAAAGAGAACTTGTATTTATTGACAATTATCTAAATTGTATGTGTCGGCGGGTGGCACACGGGGTACCTCACGCCGGCGAGTGTCGATCACAGAACACGCACGTCTCGGTGGAGAATGGTTCAAGAGACGCAAGAGAGAGGATTTATACCGGTTCAGGAGTGATCCCTACGTCCAGTGCAACGGGCTCTTGATTGTATTGCTCTCTTGGCGGTGGATTACAGCGAAGGCCGGTTCAAGCCTTGTGAGTGTTGAATGTGCGTGTAGGGAACTAAGTGCTCTAGAGATCAAGAGTCCAGAAATTAGAATCCCCTCGCAGGAGGACGCCCTCCTCTTTTATAGCTCAAGAAGAGGGCAACTATACAATGTCGTTTTACCTATCTACCCTCGAGGGTCCGGCGCCCCCGACGGTTGCTCGTTGTCGGCCTAGTGTGTCTTGGCGACCCCTTCCTTGGCCGCCACATGTCCTTCGCCTTCCCACCGGTAGCTTCGCGCTTCCTTCTTGGCTGCTAGCGCAGCGGCGCGCATGCAGCTACCTTTTCCCAAGCGCAGGGCTGCAGATCAGCTTTTTCAGTTAGCAGGTAGGCAGGCGATGTCGGGTGTCGGTCGGGAGAAGGCGTGGGCAGGGTTTTATTTTTGGAACCGGGACCTCGAACTGCCGGCCAGCGGTAGCAGTTAGCCGGTCCGGTTTGACCGGTTACCGCTGGAAACCGAACAAATTCAAATTTTGAATTCAAATTCACTTATTCGGCGGTTTGGAGCGGTTAGCCGCTCGGTTTGACCGGTTAGCTGGACCGGTTTGGCGGTTAGCCGGCCGGTTTGCGTCCAAAAAAAATGGGCCTTAATGGGCCAACCACTTTTGTTCTTTTTCTTTTTTGATTTAATTTGTATTTGCCAAAAAAAAATACCAAATGAGCAAATATTTGAAAACTTTTTACACCAATAGATTACGCACACCTTGAAGTATTTTTAGGAAGTTTTACAACATTTTTCCATTTTTAAATTTAAATTTGAAAATTTTGAATTTTGCCCGGTTCAAACCGCCCCAAACCACTACCGGTCCGGGGCGGTTTGAGCGGGAACCGGTCAAACCGGACCGGTTCCCAACGGTTTGGTGAACCCTGGTCGTGGGCCGCACGCCTTCTCCTTCACAAGCTAGATTTGACTTGGGGAGGGTCCTCGGGACTCCCCCTTTTCCACTGGGCGTGCTTGTCGATGGACGGGACCTCTCGCGGGGGTCTACCCCCCTGACCCGGAGAGTCGGGGGTCGGGCGAGAAGAACGTGCCCGACCTTTTTATCCCCCGGTCGTCACGAGGGTTGGGGGTCAGACCGGACGGAGGCTTCCATCCTCGCGTCCACCGAGCCCTCTGTGGGTCGAGCGAGACGGAGTTCTCCGACCAATCGAGACTAATGCCGCTCCCTAACGTTGTCAGGGCCTTTCCTCATCCGTGCTCCTTTAACGGGCGTTCTGATAGTGGGCCCCCTAACTCATGACCCCCACAGTAGCCCCCGACCTTGCAGCGAGTCGAGGACTCGTTTGTGAGGTCATACCCGATCCTTGGGGGAATGGTTTTTAGGGGGCTCCTTTTTCACCGTTTCTTGCTAACTCTTGGTAATTTCCAGAGTTTTGGGTGCGTGACCTGGGAAATGCCTCGGCGGCAATTCCTGGTGCCCAGCGTGTTGCAGGGGCCCTGACCTTCTTCGCAAAGTGTCGGCCCGAGGGCTTCCGCCCCCGACTCCGCTGTTCCTGAGTTTCCCGTTCTCTGACTGTGCAGTCTAGCCATCCGCGCCCTTCGCGTGTCGGCTTATATCCTTCAGCCTTGGGCTAGGCCCACATCCTTTTTGTCGCTTCCGGGCCGATCACAGGGATCCGGCTGGGCCCACAGATCACGGTGACCTGTCCAGCTGTTGACGAGAACAGACCCGCCCATCGAGTGCGACTCGACGCGGCGGTCAGGCTCTGGATTTGACCTCGCAGTCGTGGTGGGCCCCACGAGGCGTGCGGGCGTGAAGGGCAGTTAATGCCCTAATCCACCGCCTCATGCCACGCACGCACGTCGGCCGTGCCTAAAGCCGTTGGATGTGAATTGAGGGCTGAGAGAGCCCGGTCGTGTGCCCGTCACCCCGCCGTCCTTATATAAAGGAACGCCAGCGTAACATGCATGTTCTTCGCTTCCCGTCGTTGTTCCCATCTCTTTGCTCCGTTTGCCCTTCATCGTCTTCGCCGCTTAGACTCTCAATCTCGCCCCCTCCGAGCTCACCGTCGTCGCCATGGCCCTGAGGGGTTCTTCTTCATCCGTGCAGCTTCACCCATGGGCTCGCTCGAGCGCGTCTGTTGCCGCCCTCGAGTCGCTCGTCTCCCGGGGGCTTCTTCGTCCGCGCACCTCCGATGAGGAGTGGATTGTGCCTCACCCTTCCCACAAGACCCCGTCACCGCCGGCGGGGTATGTGGTGAGCTTCATGGCATATTAAGTCCGGGGCTTCGTCCGTGAGGTGCTCCATCACTTTGGCATGGAGCTCCATGCCCTCGCCCTGAACGGGGTTCAGTAGATGGCCAACTTCGTGGCCCTTTGCGAGGGCTATCTGGGTATTGACCCAGACTTCAAACTCTTCATCCTCTTCTTCAAGGCGGCGCTTGTGACATCCCTGACGTTCAGCACCTTAAAAACACACTAAAAACAGGATTAAAGGGCAGCATTGGTTGTAGCACGCTTAATTTGAACTAAAATTCGAAATTTGAATTTTCAATAAGCCATTTTCGACACCCAACTGAAATCTCAAGAATTTTATATTAAACTTGAAAATATCCAAAAATAAAAGTTGTTTGTCATCACAAATAAAGCTTAGTTACTGTTGGGAACTTTTTCAAATTTTTCAGTTAAGCCCCTCAAAAACCCAGAAAACAGTCCAGAACACCTTTTCAAACATGGCTTGTTTGAGCTTGAAAAATTCTAAATTTCAGGTTCACCCTAAAAAGAAAGTTGTGTCCCACATTTCAAACTCCAACTTTTGTGTTTGCACTTTTTGAAGTGTAGTTCAAATTTTTGGAGTTAAACCCATTGAACCGTGGATGCTCCACGGGGCTCCCGACAGCCGCCCTGGCGCGCACTGCCCCGGCCGCAGACTGGCCGCCATGTGGCCGGAGAGCGGCGGCGGCCTCGCCTGGCCGGCCAAACCGCGGCAGCGTCTTCCCCTTGTCCTCGCGTGGGCGTGTGGCTTCACGTTCCGTCGCATCACGCGCTATAGCGCCCTGGCATCCTCGCGCCGCGTGGAGCGCCATGATGGCGAGCAGAGCTCGGCCACTGGCCGTGGCCGCGCGCGCCGCGCAGAGCCGTCCCGCGGCCAGGATTCCTGCTCACTACGCGCCAAGCGCCTCTGCGGAGGATCCTAACCTGCCCACACCATGATCCGCGACGCCCAACCGCTTCGCGCGCGCTGCCCAAGCTCGCAGGCGCACTCATGGCGGCCTGCGTGCCCAAGCCGAGCACGCGAGCGACCCCGAGGCAGCTCGGTCCACTCTAGCGTGCCCCAACACTTCACCGAGCCACCTTGCACCTTTGCCCAGCCTGTGACCTAGCCATTTTCCCTCCTCCGCGCTCGTGCACCCCCTTCTTCAACCTCTGGCCGCAAGAGCCGAGCTCAAGCACCGGAGCAATTCGCCCCCATCCCTCCACCATTTCCAAATTCACCGTACGCAGAGTACGTCCACTTCATTAGCTTCCTTTTCCCCCACTTCTCTCAAACTCCCATCGACTCTCCGGCGAGAAATTGGGATTTCCCCCAAATCCCCATTTTTCGGCCGCCGAGGCACCTCCATGTCGAGCTATACCTTCGAGCCGTCCACAACGCCAACCGAGCATCTCAACGCCTTCGCCATGTCCTACTGATGCTCACGAGCCCCTCCAACCGCGGTGAAAGCCACTGACCTCACCGGAGTTGAAGCCGCGGCGGCCGCACCGCCACTGCTCCCGTCGCCGGCCACCTCCGAGCCTTCTCCGACCTCCCAACCGCCACCATTCGACTCGTGGTGAGCTTCTCGTCCTTTTCCCCCACCTCTCCGACCTCCTCCGACCGTCGTTTGGCCGGCGCAACGTCGCCGACGAGCCGAGGGCACAACTTCATCTTCTTCCTTTTCGCAGGGTTCACAGTGAAAGAAGTCAGGGACCTGTTTGTAAGGTTTTCAAAAGTTCCGAGGGTCGCGGCGTAAAAAGATTCTTAAGGTTTAGTTCATTTTCCCGAAATCTTGTAAAATCCATTAAAAATCATAGAAAAATCAGAAAAATACAAATAACTACTCCCTGGACTCGTGAGATTGTAAACTCCAATCTCATGATGGCATGTATACACTTTTGATGAATAGATTTTGAATTAAAATTCAAACTCAGTTTTTAGAATCTTGTGCACTATTTCAAATCCTGAACTCTTTTGGAGCTGAACTTTGGATATGTTGCTTGTGATGACTGTAGACGCTTTTTGTCCAAAGGAGACCTAAAAATATGGCCTGTCACTTCAGTTATGATTTATTTTGTGATTTCTATTCTAGTTCAGTTCTGCAATTATTAAAAATAATTCATGCAGTCAAAAATCACCATCTTTCACCATAGGTCTAGAAACTTGTTGGAACATGTGGTAAAAATGCTAAACTTAATTTTAGACCCGGTTTGACTAGCAAATAAATAGATGTTGGTTTTCGGATAGAAAATTATTGAGGGCTGTCCAAGTGTTATTTTTAGCCACCACTTGGTCAGAGCCTTTCTTTCACTCATGTATAGCACTGGTAGAGAAATCTTCTGTTTTGGAAGTAGTTTTGATTTTATATGAATTAATCTTGTTTCTTTGAGCAGCAACTTGTACTATTTTTAATAAATTCCGTGTAGCTCGGTTTTAGCTAAATTTTGGAGCGAACCTAAATCTTATACTCCAGTAGCTGTCATAAAGTTTATGGATAAAAAGAATGAACAGAAATAGAGAAACAAAAATGAGAAGGAACTAGGGTAGAATTAAGTTTATAAAAAGAAATAGATCACTTTTGATAATTGAAGTAAATGTGGAGCATGTAAAATTTGAAATTCCAGAACTGCACTCTTGCTTAAAAATAATGGTTTGAATTGTTTTATATGTGTACATAATTACCATCATAAAGGCATAAAAATTTCCACCACACACCTTCTCTAATTTTGTGAAGAAAAGAATAACTCAATAATATGTCTAGGTGGATATGGCCTTCAAGGCCTTGCCTTTAGATCACATTAGGCAACCACATTAAAGTTGTGCATCTCATCTAGAAGGCGCTTTCGCTGACGGCACCTATAACCTCATCCCCGTCAACGAAGAAGAAGTCCCCGAAGGTGGTGCCGACGTCATCGTGGTTGACCCAGAGCCTGACACTGGCGTAGCCCAAGAAGGCAAGCCCCGGAGCATAACCTAGCTTTAAATTGTGCAACTATGAATTATTTATGCTTGTGCATTTACGTTTAAGGAGTTGTTTGAATACCCTAGTTGCATGATTCTAGTGCCTATGTCTTGAAATACTAGTATGATAGTATCAATAGAGCAATGCCTTTAGGACCATTACAAGTCGAGTGATTTTCCTATCACTCGTGAGATATAGGATGGACGGGCGGGATGGTATGTGTAGATCTCCCGTCCGTGTATGATAATTGGCTTAAGGTCGAAACGTGTGGTTCTGTGTGTCAAGTTTTTTAACGTACCACACGCATGCCGACCTATGGGAATCGGTAAGCCCGGTACCAGATTGAAGCAGCTAGGACCGATAGCCATCTCTCCTTGGAAATATTTTGTTTCCCTTGCCGTACACATGTGGATATATGCGTGATGCCGTGAGCGAAGCGGTAAACCTTTATCCTAAGTGAGTGGACCCGGCACAGAATTGTGGATTGACGGGAAAGTTTGGGAAGTGCTTGTGCCTTTTATAGCAAGCATTATCCGTGTGTGTTGGGTTTCCCCTGGCAAGGTAGCAAAATTCGGTTCGAGCTGTCCGCTTCTCGCGGTTAATGAGACTGCTTGACCGCTGTGCTGCATTGAGTAACAAGTGAAACTATGAGGATGATGAACTTATTGTATGTACTAAATTGGATTGCACCACTTGTATGCTTAGAGAGGATGCTAATCTAGAATGGTTAACTCTACTAGAATTTGATGCTAAAATCATGAAAGTAAGGATTCACTCTTAGTTGCTTTCTGGCAAAACAAACCCACCAGCCAAAAGCCTCTCATGTCTAGAAGTCGGTGATGTAGTTTTCACCCGATGGGTAAACCTTGCTGAGTATTAGTATACTCAGCCTTGCTTTTGGCTATTTATTTCAGGTACTGCTTTAGATGTAGCAGTGGATTCCGTCACTTGGCCTACCCAGGTTCCTCCTGGCTGGCATGTCGAGTGGGTTCCGTCCTCTGCCGAGGATCGGGAGGAGTAGCACCATGGCCGGCTTCATCGTGGTGTTGCTATGTATCGTCGTTAGTTTAATTTCCGCTGCAATGAACTCTCGCACTCTGATTTGAAATTCGAACTTGGTTGTAATAACTTGATGATACTATTTATCTAAGTTGAATTTGTGGAATGTTGTAATTTCTAGGACTCACCTTCGTGTGGGCGCGCGTGTTGTTTCGATCGTGAAAAGTACGTGGTTAATCGGGTATAATCCGACGGCGCTCCAGCTTATTCCGGATTAAGTGCCTGACTACTTGATTAGTGGTCCGTGGGTACTTAACTTGGAATAATTTTGGAGTGGTCCGCCACAGCGCTCGTCCGGCCGCACGGGGTCCTGGCCCCGTGGGGTTACTGCTCGCTACAGACAAAGCAGTCCCGTGTGGACATGTTCCCGCGTTCGGAGCTGCGGGGCTCCATCAAGGACTGGAACAAGGGGTGGTTCTACCTGAAGAACTACCCCGAGGCCGAGCTCCCCCCGTTCGACCCCACGAGCGTGCCGCCGGTGAAAGAGCTTGCACATTGGCAGTGGGGCCCCGAGTCTTCTGACCGCCAAAAGCAGAAGCCGCACCTCTACTGCCTCGCCAAGCTCCGGTCGTGCGGCCTCACCGGCATTGGCATCACGGAGGCCTTCCACCGACGCCGCGTCGCCCCGCTCATGGCCCGGCCGCTGCGTCTCTTCGAGATGCTCCCCACAACTTCTGAGGCCGAGCTCCATTCGAGCCTCGTGTCGCGCGCCGTCCCTTCGGAGGACGAGATACGGGCTCGGCTCGCAGAGCTCGTCGACTCCTCGAGGGCCGCTTCTATGGTGATCCCCACCCTGGGCCAGCCGTCAATGCTCCCCGGTCCTGGGGCCGTGGACCTCGTAAGTCGCTTATTCTCGTTGTACCTTATTTTCGCCTTTTCTTTTCTCCTTTTCGCATGCCCGACCGATGTCTTCAACCCGTAGTCCCGCGAGGCTCCCGGGGGCCTCCTCGTTTCGAGAGGGGTCCTACCTGAGGAGCAAGCCGCCCTGGATGAGATTCGGCGGAGGAAGCGAGCGGCCGGGGAGGCTGACCAGAAGTGCAAGAGGGAGGACACCGAGAAGCGGCTTCGTACGTAGGCACGAAGGCGCGAGAGGGAGCGGAAGGAGCGCCGGGGAGAGGAGGTCGAATCGGATCTGGCCTCTTCGTGCGACGAAGAGGAGAACCCCAGAGGTCATTCCCCTCTGCTAGGGGATTGCACTGTGGAGGCCTTCGTGGCGCACGGCGAGCTCCGATCGGCGCCCATCGTCGTGGACGAGCTACCTTCTCCACCTCCGGGCGCCCCGCCCGCGGGGGCGTCCCGCTCGCGCTCGTCTTCCTCCTCCAAACCGCTACGGCTGGCGGTTCGCCGCCCTGGCACGTCGAGCAGGTTTGTTTGGATTCTCTCGCTGTTTCTTTTTCCTTTTATTTCTCGTGCAGTTAGCGTTCAAATCAATGTTGTCATGCATGCAGCCGGATCGGCTGGGGGTCGGGCCCTGACGCCGCGCCGGTGAAGCATCTCCGTCAAGACGTGGCACCTGCGGTTGTCCCCGGCTCATCGTAGCAGGGGACACCCGCCGAGCCTCAGCGCGTCGATCCGATCTCGATCGAAACTGAAGGGTCGGCTCCACCCTCCGTCCTTGAGGGCTCCTCATCCGCACAGGGGGCGTGGAGCCTGCCCAGATGGCTGCTACCTCACCCCCACCAGTCCCTTCCCCTCCAGCCGATCGTACCGCCGGAGCAGGGGTTACGTACGTGTTGGCCACGTCGCCCGTGGCCGAGGAGACTGCGGGGACGGTGGAGCGGGCGATGGACATCGAGGCGTCTGCGGAGGCCGTCACGGGTGGCGATCCGGGGGCGAGCACCGTGGTGAATGTCATGGAGCTCCTCCCGGCGACGGTGGGCGCACCCGGGGAGACGACTGTTGAGAACCCAGTCGCGCCATCCGCCACCGAGCCGCCCGCGGCAAACCCTGGAGAGGGCGTGGAAGGGAGCCGGTGGTCCATGGAGGACCTCATCGGTGAAGCGGAGGCGCGTGCGCGTTCCGAGCCAAAGCCTCCCGCAGCCTCGTCGGCCCTCATGTGGGTGTCGATCTTGGTGCCGTCATCGACCGCCGAGCTAGCGGGTCCTTCAGGGCCGGGTGACGACCGTGGGATGGCCCTGTGATGGGGACGTGGCCCGATTTTCCGAGAGGTAGATGATAAACTCGATAGGTTGGATCAACGACGTTGGCAATCCGGGCTTCTAATCAGCACGACTCGAACCCCTGCAATAGTTACACCGCTGCTCCGCTGGTTATCAACCAAGCTCAACTTGATTGACCTCGCCGAGAAGGCTTTTCCTGCAAGCGAATTGAGAACACAAGCAAGAAAGTATAAACACGCAATCTGAAATTGCAGATGTATATTGAAGCGAATCTGAATAAATGAGTTCGAGGTCGAGAGCACCAAAGGACTAATCGCCACAGGGGTGGAGAACAAGAACAGGGGCCCTGGATCACTAGTAAAAGGACTCGGCGTCACAGTTACAATGATCGATCTGTTTCTCGAAGGAAAACTAGACTTTAAACAAAACCCAAGTTCTAATGGCGGCGACTGCTGAGTATTAAAGTCTAGGGGCGACCTAGGGTTGGGGCGCACCTAGAGGGGGCGTCCACAACATGGGCTTAAGGCCCGACACGATACAAGGCCAAGTTGGCCCAAAACAGGTGACGCAGCATCTTTTCGTGGTCACACAGAATGATCCACAAAGGCTCTGGAGATAGGACCAGAACTAAAATGACGGCGTCGTCGTTCCCTCTCCAACGCATCCTTAAACGCCTCGTTTTGACTTCATATAAAGAAGTTATGGTCGAAACACTAGATGGATGTCGGCTGAATCCGAGGCAAACGTGGAGGCTGAGTTGGCGACGAACTGAAACTTGAGGAAGGCCGACTCATGAGCGTGTCTAGCGTGGCGATGTCCTCATCATCCTTCGCTTCTTGAATTGGAGTCGTCCTCGACTCCATCCCAGCATCAAACTCCTCCTGCAAAAGGTAAGTGACGGAAGGGTGCAAAACACTATGCAATGGATCACCAGAGAAAATAGAATGTGCACAAAGCATGGTACGGCATGGTGAAGTATCATTGAGATAATGTTCAACATTCAAAGATGTAGTAGCAATTAAAGCACCTTTCTTCAACTTAATTTCATTGGGTGAAGCATTAGGTGGGTCTAAATCAGGTGCACTACTAGAAATTTCAGCAAGCTCTTTATCATGTTTCCTAATATCAGCTGGAGATAAAGGAAGCAAAGTAATTGTATTATTCTTATGAGTGAGCGTGTATGTATTACTTCTACCATGGTGAGTAGCATAAGTATCATATTCCCATGAACGTCCTAACAAAAGTGAGCATGCTTCCATAGGTACAACATCAAAATCAGCATGATCATTATAGGAACCAATGGAAAAATACACACGTACAGATTTTGTTACCTTTGCCTTATCACTATTATTAAGCCATTGAAGGTAATATGGATGGGGATGCGCACGTGTGGGCAAGCCGAGCTTCTTGACCAGATCTGAACTCACCAAATTGTTGCAGCTTCCACTGTCAATAATGGTACGAACACGACAATCTTTGACAATAAGGAACATCTGGAACAAATTATGGCGATGCATCCTTGCAGGTTCAGGATCAACTTGCGTACTCAGAACACGCTGCACAAGAATGCTCTTGAATCCCGCAGTGGCGGCGAGAGAATCAATAGCCTCGCCCTCATCTTCAGAATATGCAACAACGTTAGCAGCAAGGGCTAATTCATCATCTTCAACATCACTAGCACTTACATAACCATCGGCAGTCGCAATGTAGGCACGCTGACTGGGGCAATCTCTCATGACATGGCCCATGCCTTTGCAGTGGTGGCACACAATATTTGTAGTGCGACCGGAGGATGTACCAGCATGGTCGTCCTTCTTTTTTGCTGGTGGCGCAGGTGTAGACGCCTGCAACTTAAGAAAAGGACGTACCTCTGAAGTATCAGGAGATGCAGGTGTAGCAGTAGGCACCTTAACAGGTGCCTTGGTCTTCTCAGTCTCCTGGCGTGGGGAAAAAATTTTGCCAGTGTTTGCTCTGAAAGAGGAGTGTAGGCGTCGTCCCTGTACTTCCCTTTCAGCTTTAAGACCAAGATGATACAATTGGCTAAAACGATTGCAATCTTTATAATCAAGAATATCCAATAGATGAGCCTGCAGTCGACCCCGCGCACGTCATGCAGATCGACGCTTGGCTGGTGGGCCTCCAACAGATGGCAACCTTCCCTGCTACGCTCCTGCAGATGGCTTTGACACTTCGCACCGTGGCGATCCCCTCCAGCCTGGTATGCGGTCTATCTCTTCTCCTTGTTTTCTCTTAGCTACACGATCGCCTTCCGGGACTGTCCTCATCGTAGCCCTGACTTGGTTCATTGGTCGGCATAGTTGATGCTGCTAGCGCTCTCCCGGACCCGGAGCATCGAGGAGGAGGCCATGAACCAGGCCCGTCGTGCTTGGGATGTTGCCAACGCCGCGAGGGACACCGAGGCCAGCGCGCGTGACGAAGCCGCAGGCAGCGCCCGCCGCATCTCGGAGCTGGAGCGAGAGCTGACCAATCAGGCCTCGGCGCACCAGGAGGAGCTGGCCGCGCTACGCGCCGAGCTCGGCAGCATCCATACCGACGCCGCCGATGTTCGCAACGGTATGCCCTGCTCGCCATCCTTTCTTTCTTCAGGTTACTTGTACTGGTTTGGCGACGATCTCAGGCGCCGGCCTTCCAGGGTTCCAAGCCCAGATCAACACTCTGAGAGAGGAAAGGGCTGTGGCGGTCTGTGCGTGCATCGAGGCCCAGGCGGAGCGCAACCAGGCGGTGGCCGCGAAGGAGGATGCTGAGGAAGCGAGCGCCCAGATGGGTCAACTTGTCGCCGATCTTCGCACCTAGGCACAGACCTCCAACAAGCGGATTGGGGTCCTGGAGACTACCCTGTCCACGGTGCACAAGTCCCTCGAGGAGAAGGCCTCGGAGATCAACGGTATGTTCCCCCTCACCTCCTGTCGCTTTTCGTCCCTGTCAACCTCCCTTTTTGTAGATTTGCCAGGGGTTTAACTGTTGTTTTGTTCCTGGGCAGCGCTCAAGTCCCGTGTGGCGTACGGGATCACCCACCGAAACACGCTGCTGTCGCGCTTTGGAATGTTGCGTGACGCGGCGGGGGCGGTCCTGACGCGGCTCGGATTTCCTCTGTCCAAGGACATCGAGCGGCTCCCAGGGGATCTCCACCGAGCGGCTGAGTGCTGCGGGGAGCTACGCGCTGCGGCCATCTCGATGCTGGAGGCTCTCGAGGTGCCAATGAGTGGTGATCCAACACGTCTTCCGGCAGAGCTTGACCACATCCCTGCGCATGTCGGGGCCCTCGCCAAGCAATCGCTGGTGCGCGGCGTCCTGGAGGCCTTCACGCTAGTGCGCTCCAACTACGACGGGATCCGCTTCGACAGGATGGCCACCGGCTTCCCTAGTGACTACACCGCGGAGGCCCTGGACGCCCTGGCCGCAGAAGTCAAGGCACCCGCCGAGCAATTTGCCAACGGCCTGGTGCCTACGACCAACGCGGAGGGTAACCCGGTGGACGGCGCCGACCCCGACCAGGCCCTCTGAATTAATTACTTACTCTGTTTGCTACCGTCGTGCCCTCGCGTAGAGGGATTTAAACTTCAAACTTCTTTGGGGGGTTCTTTCGACGGGACTCCCGTACTCTGGATATTTGTAATAATTAGCTTACTTCCTTTTTTTCGTCATCTTTTTTGGCCCCGTACGTGTGGGCTTTTATTTGTTTTCCTATGGTTGTACCCCTGCCAGCCCCCAAGTGGTGCCTGTCTTCTAGTTTCTTCGTGAACTGGTTGGGAGGCGCCACTTGAGACGGCCTTTACGGGGTTATCTTTGTTTCTTGGTAATTCTCGGTTACCAATCGGGCCTCCGAGCCCTTAAGCTTTGGCTGTGAGGTGGGCAAGGCAAACCCGATGGTTCTACCGAGCCCCCGAGCCTCCGAGCCCTTGAGCTTGGCTGTGAGGCAGGCAAGGCAAACCCAATGGTTCTGCCGAGCCCCCGAGCCCTTGAGCTTGGCTGTGAGACAGGCAAGGCAAACCTGATGGTTCTGCCGAGCCCCCGAGCCCTTGAGCTTGGCTGTGAGGTAGGCAAGGGAAACCCAATGGTTCTGCCGAGCCCCCGAGCCCTTGAGCCCTTGAGCTTGGCTGTGAGGCAGGCAAGGCACACCCGATGGTTCTGCCGAGCCCCCAAGCCCTTGAGCTTGGCTGTGAGGCAGGCAAGGCAAACCCGATGGTACTGTCGAGCCCCCGAGCCCTTGAGCTCAGTTGTGAGACGACTTTGGGGGGGCTGAATCTTTGAGCCTCTAAGGCCGTCCGGTCCAGATCTGAGCCTCGCACTCCTGGAGGATCTGGGTATCGAGCGGTCTCTTGGCCAAGTTATCTTCGAGCCCCCGAGCCTCTGCGTGAAGGCTCCCTCGCCGTGGTTGGGCGCAGCCCAACGTCCGGCCGTTGACCCCTGCAAAAGGACAGACCCAGCAGGTCCGAAACATAGTTAGTTTCTTGCATCTGAGCTGCGTTGTTGGCAACGCTTTTGTACATTTCCGGCCTGATTCATTTCAAAAGGATGCCCCGGCCCGGTTACGTTTATTTGGGTACGTTGGCGGGGTCGTCCGTTCGGTTCGGCAACCATGCGATCCGTAGCCGTGGGGGCGTAGGCCGTCGCAACGTAGTTGCGCCGGACATCCCTGCCTACCCTTATAGCAGAATCAGGGTCTTCTGAGAATCATAGGGCCGGCGAACAAATAAGGAGCTCATAAGAAATGCAACGACTTTAATTGAAAAGGGAGTATAGAGGGTTCACTTATCTGGCCGGCTGGAGGCCAGGGGGAGGGCTTCCACGGCCCCCCTGTCGGGTCTTCTGTCGAGCGACGAGGAGTTGACGTAGCACCGTGAGCTTATGGCTGGTATGAGGACGTCTCGCGACCAGGGGCTCGTGGTTACTATAGCTTCGAAGGTTTTGCGTCGGCGATAGTACCCCCAGAGACGGGGACTCCAGCGGTTGGGCGGCGGCCTCTGCCTCCGGGGCATTACCGCCGAATGGTTCGTCCATGGACAAACTGCTTTTAAGTTGTGCAGCTCCTCGCTCCGCCGGCGATGTGGTACTAAAAATGGGTACTATCTACCGTCGGAGCCTTCCTATAAAAGGAAAGGACTGGACTACGTTCAACTCCGGCCCAATTTTGGCTTTGGCCTTTTGGTCCTTTCTCCTACAAGGGTCCTCGTCGAACCTCTCGTGCTGACAGGGTATGGATCTGCGGCCAACCCCTCCGTAGGGTCGGGCGGGTTAGGATCATACCCGCTCCCCCCTCCGCGGGCGATCACGGGTAGAAGCGCTGCAGCTGCTCAATGTTCCAGGCGTTGGATATGTGGGTTCCATCTGGCATCGCCAGCTTGTAAGAACCTGGACGGAGGACCCGTACTACGGTGTAGGGGCCTTCCCAAGGGGGTGAAAGCTTAGTGAAGCCACGACGATCTTGGGCTAGCCTCAAAACTAAGTCGCCCACTTGAAACGCTCGGCCACGCACTCGTTGCGCGTGGTAACGTCTCAAGCCTTGCTGGTACCTGGCCGAGTACGCCACTGCTACTTCCCGAGCCTCCTCCAACTGGTCTGTGGCGTCCTTGAGGTTGGTCACATTTGTTTCCTCGTCGAAGGCCTGAATCCTTGGAGAGCCATAGTCTATGTACTGAACCCTTGGAGAGCCATAGTCTATGTCCGTTGGGAGGATCGCCTCGGAACCATAGACCATGCAGAACGGGGAGAAACTCGTGCCGCGGGTCGGAGTCGTCTGCAGACTCCACAGGACGGAGGGCAGCTCCTCCACCCACTTGGCCCCGAGCTTGTGAATGCGCTTGACCAATCGGTTGAATATCCGCGGCTTCAACCCTTGTAGGACCATGCCGTTGGTGCGCTCGACTTGCCCATTTGTGCGCGGGTGAGCGACTGCCGCCCATGCCACCTCGAGTCCGTAGTTGTCGCAGAAGCAGGTGAACTTCTTTCCCGTGAACTGGGTCCCATTGTTGGTGATGATGGTGTTTGGAACATCGAACCGGCACAGGATGTCATGGAAGAAGCGGATTGCTTGCTCTGACGTGATCTCTGTTAGAGGGTGCGCTTCAATCCACTTTGTGAACTTGACGACTGCGATGAACATGTGGGTCAAGCCCTCAGGCGCTCTTGGCAATGGCCCGACCATGTCCAACCCCCAGACCGCGAATGGCCAGGTGATGGGTATGGTCTGAAGCGCCTGGGCTGGTAAATGTATCTTCTTGGCGTAGAACTGGCAGCTTTCGCATGTTTGCACGATTCACTCGGCATCTACGACGGTTGTGGGCCAATAGAATCCCAGCCTGAAAGCCGACCATACCAAGGATCGAGGCGCCGCGTGATGACCACACACTCCACCGTGGATGTCCCTCAGCAACGATCTCCCTTCTTCGTTGAGAATACAGCATTGGAGGACACCATTGTGGCCCCGGTGGTACAGGTTGTCCTCAATTATCCTGTAGGACATGGCCCTTCGGACGAGGCGTTGGGCTTCTATTCGTCCAGCCGGGAGGGCCCTATCGAAAAGCCAGCTTAAGAAGGGTATGTGCCAATCCCTCTCTGGCTCAGGTGGGTCTTCTAAGGGTTACCCCTCCTCAAAGTTCGGCCCCTCGTCAGGGTCGGACGCGATGGCCACCACTACCCTCGATGAGTCGAGGCTTCTATCGAGGCCGAGCAACTACTCGGGGTTCGACCCCAAGGAAGGTGCTTCATCGCCGAAATCCACCGACGGGCGATGCTGGTCGTCTGCGAACACACCTGACGGGACTGGCTGTCGCCAGGATGCAAGCTTGGCTAGCTCATTCGTCGCCTTGTTATATTCTCGACGAAGGTGGACGAAACCCAAACCCCTGAACTTTTCCTGCGCTCTGCGCGCCGCTTCACAATAAACTGCCAGCTTCGGGTTATGGCACTTGGCATCGTCGTTGACCTGATCAACCACGAGCTGAGAGTCACCGCGAGCCTCTAACCTGTGAATGCCGAGCTCCTTGGCTATCCGCAGCCCGGCGAGCAGAGGTTCGTACTCCGCCATGTTGTTCGACGTGGGGAAGTGTAGCCGTATGGCATGACGCATCATTACCGCCATAGGGGAGATAAAGACGACTCCTACCCCTGACCCAGTTCGGTTCTGGGCTCCATCAAAGTGGAGGACCCGGTACTCAAGGTCAGTCGGGGCCGGAGGTAGCTGTGTCTCTGTCCATTCGGCAACAAAGTTGGCGAGGACCTGAGACTTGATTGCTGAACTTGGCGAGTAGGAGATGTCGTAGCCCATTAGCTCGAGGGACAACTTGGCAATCCTTCCTGTCGCTTCTCTGTTGTTGATCACCTCACCTAACGCGTGCTCGGTGACGACGGTGACACGATGGGTGTCGAAGTAGTGTCTGAGCTTACGCTTGGCGATGAGGATGGCGTAAATCATCTTCTAGATGTGGAGGTAGCGCATCTTTGACTCGGTCAACACCTCACTGATGTAATAGACCGGGTGCTGAATCTTCAGGGTGTGCCCTTCCTCCTCACGCTCCACCACGAGGACGGCGCTCACCACCTGAGTGGTCGCCGTCACATACAAGAGCAAGTGCTCCCCCTCGCGTGGAGGCACTAGGATAGGTGGTTTGGTGAGCATGTGCTTGAGCTGGTCCAGCGCCTGCTGGGCCTCCTTGTTCCACTCAAAGCGGCCCGCCCTCGTCAAGAGTTTGTAAAGGGGAAGCCCTCGCTCACCCAGGCGCGCTACGAACCGTCCTAACGCAGCGAGGCAACCTGTCAGCTTCTGGACGTCCTTGACGGAGCTGAGTGGCCCCATGTTGGTGATGGCTGCTATCTTCTCGGGGTTCGCCTCGATGCCTCTGGTGAAGACGACGAATCCCAGGAGGTGGCCCTTTGAGACCCCGAATACGCATTTCTCTGGATTGACTTTGACGCGGTTTGCCCGCAGGCGATCGAACGTGCCTTCCAAGTCTTGGACTAGGTCATCGGCTCGCTTGGATTTGACTACGATGTTGTCCATGTAGACCTCGACGATTCGCCCGACGAGGTCCCCTAAGCACTGGTTCATGCAACGCTGAAACGTTGCGCCAGCATTCTTTAACCCGAAGGCCATCGTGGTGTAACAGAATACACCACACGCGGTCACGAAGGAAGTGGCCAATTGGTCGGATTCTTTGAGCGTGATCTGGTGGTACCCAGAGTAGGCATCGAGGAAACATAGGGCTTCGCACCCTGCTGTAGAATCTACGACCTGATCGATGCGAGGAAGGGGATAGGGAAACTTTTTGCAAGCTTTATTGAGACTAGTGTAATCGACACACATTCTCCACTTCCCATTCTTTTTCTCGACGAGTACAGGATTTGCCAACCACTCTGGGTAGCGTACCTCCCTAATGAACCCTGCATCTAGGAACTTGGCTACTTCCTTGATGATGATCTTTCGCTTGAACTCGTTGCAGCGTCTTGTGGGCTGCCTGACGGGCTTCGCGCCTTTGCGAATGTCCAAGGAATGCTCGGCGACTTCCCGGGGAATTCCCAGCATGTCTGCGGGAACCCATGCGAACATGCCGATGTTCGCCCGGAGGCAGTCGACGAGCGCGCTTTCCTATTTCTCCGTGAGGGTAGAGGAGATGATGACCTTCTTGCTCCCGGAGCACTGGGGGTCGAGGAGCACCTTCTTCGTGTCGCTTGATGGCTGGAACTGCCTCTTGGCCTCAGGCTCGAGCATCGCCCTCTTGCTTGCGGGGCCGTCATCACTCCGGGCGTTGTGCACTTCCTGACCCTCAGGAGCAGAAGCTAGTATTGCCATGGCGTCGACCGCCGCTTGAGAGACGGCAAGCTCTTTGGAAGCCTCTACGGTCGCCTTAGCCTTGGCGAGTTGGCGAGACGCGACGAGCGCTGCCGCCAGTGCGCAACTCTCCTTCTTGCATTCGTATGCCACTTGAGGGGATGTTCCTACCACAATGACGCCGTTGGGTCGTAGACATAATTTGGGACGGCCATGAACTTCGCGTAGCATGGCCTTCCCAGGATGGCGTGGTAGGAGCCGTCGAAGTCCACCACCTTGAAGCAGAGTGTCTCGGTACGGAAATTTTCCCGGTCTCCGAAGGTGACTTGGAGGGTGATCTGTCCCAACGGGACAACCTCCTTCCCCAGGACTACTCCGTAGAAGGGAGCCCGCTCTGGCCACACGTGGGATCGCGGGACGCCCAGGGCGTCCAGCGTGCTTGCATATAGGATGTTGAGGCCGCTCCCTCCATCCAACAACACCTTGGAGACGCGCTTCCTCCCGATTATGGGAGCCACAATCAGAGGAAGCTTCCCCGGATACGGCACATACTTCGGGTGGTAAGATCAGTCGAAGGTGATCGCGGCCTTAGACCACCGGAGGAACTCCTGGTTGGTAGGATGAACCGTGAACACATCACGCTCCATCAGCTTGGTATGTTGCTTCGACGCCTATGCCTCTAGGCCGCCGAAGATCATGAGGCACTCGTCGGGTTCGGGGAACGAGTCGGTCACCGCCCCCTTCCCTTGTGGCTGAGAGGTCGGGCTGACCCCATCCAGCCTGCCCATGAGGAACTTCCTCATGAGGCCACACTCGCGGTACTTGTGTTTGACGGGGGTCGCGTGATTTGGGCATGGACCCTCGAGTAGCTGCTCGAAGTAGTCCGGGGTCTGGCCCTCGTTGGGTCGTCACCCCCGGGGTCGGTCGTCTCATCTCTAACCTTGCGGCGCCCATCCCTGGGGTCGGGAGGGCTTTGGGTCTGCGAAGGCGACGAACTCGACCCTTCTTTCCTCCTCCTCCTCCTCCTCCTTCTTCTTCTTCTTCTTCTTCTTCTTCTTCTTCTTCTTCTTCTTCTTCTTCTTCTTCTTCTTCTCGCGATGGTTTGACGGCCCTGCCTCGTCGGCAGTCTCCTCGCGCTTCTTTTTCCCCCCGTCTTCGGGAAAATGCGCCCGCACGGCTTCCTCACCCTGCGCTTCTTCAGCAGCCATGTCGAGGACCACCTTGATCATCTTTGGGCACTCCCTGCCGATCTGGTTAACCAAGGGTCAGCTCTTGGTGCCTCCCATCAGCGCAGCGATGTCGTTGGCATCAGTGGCGTCAGGGAGGTTGTTGTACTGTCGAGAGAACCAGTGCAGGTATTCGCGTAGGGTCTCCCCATGCTTCTGCCTGCACCTTTTGAGGTCCCAGACCTTGCCTGGGAGCGCGCAGGTGCCCTGGAAGTTCCCGATGAAAATACTCCTCAAATCCGCCTAGTTTCGGATCTTCCCATTTGGCAATCGCTCGAGCCACGCACGGGCCGGCTCCGCCAAGTACAAGGGGAGGTTGCGTATGATGACTTTGTCGTCGAAAGCTCCCCCTGCCCGGCACGCAAGCCGAAAGTCATCTCCCCATCGTACTTGCTGAAGTTGGTGGGGAGACAGAACCGCGGGGGAATTGCAACGGTACAAATCTCGTGGAAGAAGGCGGCTAGGCCGGGGCAATCGGAGTCGGAGTTCGAGTCCCAATCTTCCTCGGCCTCAACGTGCGCCTCGCGCCGGCGGTGCCTGATATGTGGGACACGATCCTCCGGCTCTTCCGACTTGTCCCGACGCCGAGCCTCGATGGTGTGTCATACGTCACGATCGGGATCCAGTTTGTCCTAGATCTTCGCGGCGTCCGGGTTCGGGGCGTTCCGCCGTGAGCTGTCGGTCGGCCTTTTCCTATCGATGGGGCTGGGAGACCGTGAGTTCCCGGCTCCGCCCCCAGAGTGTCGTCTTCTTCCCGCGGAGCTCGCTGCCTATCGCACCGTGGCAAGTTCGAGGAGCGTCCTTAGCCCATTCTGGACTCGGCGCTCCTCTGGGGTGGACGGCTGAGGTAACTGCCGGCTGAGCAGCGTAGCCGCAGCGATGCACTGGCTCGCCCGGTCGAAAAGAGGGTAGCCATCAGCGTTAGTCTCGATCCTCTGGCCTACCTCGCGGGCTCGTGCCCGAGCCGACGGCTCCATGTTCGCATCGAGCTGAGCTTGCTCTATCTCGATGGCGAGCCGCATGTCCTCTAGCTCTTATTGCTTCGTCGCGACCTGCTCCGGAGTCAGCCGGATCTCAGCCCCACTCACCCCGTTCGTCAAGTCGTCCGGGGGATCCACAGTGAAACACTCCCTCGTGGGACAGAGCTTACCCATTCTCGGGGGAAGGTGCACTTCCAGATCTTTCTCCTGTCCAGGCTCGCATGGGCTGGCCACGGCGCTCAGGGCCGTGTAGCACCCCAGGATGTCTTCGTACCTTAGCAGGCGCACCCTGGCGTGTGCTCTTTCGAGGCCTTTCCATGCCTGACGCTGTACCAAGTCGGAGAAAGTTTGTGACGCGTTCCTCAGACCGAAAGGAAAGGTTGACGCCTCGCCTTTTTGTGAGCACGCATCATCCTTCTCACCATTTGGCTTTTCGAGCCGCATGACGAAGGCGAACCCAAACGCTTCGCCTGAAGCGCTTGGGTTGAGTTGTCGCTCCCGCCAAGATGGTGCACGATCCGCTCGCGACCCACCCTGGACACTGCGATGGAATTCCGGGAGACGACGCTCACGGCCTGCGTAGCCATCGCGGCCACCTCCGAGGTAGCCGAGGACACCGCCGGGCCACCCCATGGGACTTGTCCCGCGTGGGTAGCCGGGCAGTCGGGGTTGTCGATGAGGACGAGGCGTAGCGCGCCACTGCGAGCGTCCGGCATCTTGTTCACGAGGAACTCGAGGCTACTGAACCAGATGGTCGCGCCCCGCCTGAACTGAAGGTCACCGAAACCAGGCATCTCGCACCGGGTGTCGATGAAGACGTAGACGTGCGCAGACCCCTACCTGGCGTGCCAACTGTCGACGCGTGGCACACGGGGTACCTCACGTCGGCGAGTGTCGATCACAGAACACGCACGTCTCGGTGGAGAATGGTTCAAGAGACGCAAGACAGAGGATTTATACTGGTTTGGGAGTGATCCCTATGTCCAGTGCAACGGGCTCTCGATTGTATTGCTCTCTTGGCGGCGGATTACAGCGAAGGCCGGTTCAAGCCTTGTGAGTGTTGAATGTGCTGTAGGGGACTAAGTGCTCTAGAGATCGAGAGTCCAGAAATCAGAATCCCCTCGCAGGAGGACGCCCTCCTCTCTTATAGCTCAAGAAGAGGGTAACTATACAATGTCGTTTTACCTATCTACCCTCGAGGGTCCGGCGCCCCCGACAGTTGCTCGTTGTCGGCCTAGTGTGTCTTGGCGACCCCTTCCTTGGCCACCGCGTGTCCTTCGCCTTCCCACTGGCAGCTTCGTGGTAGCTTCCTTCTTGGCTGCTAGCGCAGCGGCGCGCATGCAGCTACCTTTTCCCAAGCGCAGGGCTGCAGATCAGCTTTTTCAGTTGGCAGGCGGGCAGGCGATGTCGGGTGTCGGTCGGGAGAAGGTGTGGGTCCCACGCCTTCTCCTTCACAAGCACGATTTGACTTGGGGAGGTTCCTCGGGACTCCCCCTTTTCCACTAGGCGTGCTTGTCGATGGACAGGACCTCTCGCGGGGGTCGGACGGGACGGAGGCTTCCATCCTCGTGTCCACCGAGCCCTCTATGGGTCGGGCGAGACGGAGTTCTCCGACCAATCGAGACTAATGCCGCTCCCTACCGTTGTAAGGGCCTTTCCTCATCCGTGCGCCGTTAACGTGCGTTCTGACAGTGGGCCCCCTAACTCATGACCCCCACAGTATGTGAACTCTTTTACTTGTATGGTTATTCTAAAGTTATCATAGTCATAGTTGATGACTAGCACATCTATTAGTTGATGACTACGTTCACAAGTCATGGAAATGAAAATATCAAACTAATAGTATGTGCGGATGTATGACATGAGGTTGGACCGACCCAACATGAGACATTGTAACATTGTTCTCCCTTTACACAACAAGTATGCTTTATTGTTAGACATGAGATTGTCGTTTGTTCTCAAGATGCGAACCGACTTACTCATGGGCTATCAAACGCTACTCGGTAATTGGGTAGTTATAAAACATAACTTTTAGGTTTGTTGTGAAGCATGCTATGAGGCATGGTCAGTCGAGAGGGGATTTTCCCCATTATATGAGAGATATATGTCTAGGAGGGGTTCTTTTGCAAAATTGCCATAGTGACTGGTTTGACCTATGCTTGACTCGATTGGGTATTATACGTATCGTTGAATCTTGATATGATGGCTTGGATCGATTGGGGGTTTCGGTTGACGGTTGCAGCTCGGCTCTCACGATGGAGCTTTGCCGGCGTATGGAGAACCCGGGGCTAGGGGCTAGAGTTTCCTTCACTTCAAAGCCTGGGACAAAGCTTGGGATACGATGAATTTAATTGCCGGGCTAATGGTAGGGATTCGGGGACAACCACGAGTAACGACACCAGTGGCAGCTCTGCTACTCCAGCAAAGCCACACGGGCACGAGGGAGCAAAGAAGAAAGAGAGAATGGGCCTTGCGGATTTCTCACCTCTCCTAACCAATCTCGTGGGCAAGCTCGTAGCGGTAGAGAGGCGACGTAGCGGGAGTGGCGGCAGGGCTAGCGTTGTGGCGGGGCTAGCGTTATGGAGGCGCTAGGTTTGGGGTTTTGGGCGAAAGGGGGGTCGAGGTGGCTGGATGGTGCATTATATAGGTGAGGGAGAGGCCTTGGCATGCGCGCCAAGGGAAAGCGGTGGCGGTGCGCCTCGGATCGAACTCGAGGTCAAGTTCGGCTCGAGAACAGGAGGTGGGGGATGGCACGATATGACCCCACTGGTCAGTGAGAAAGAGGGGAGGGAAGGAAGAGTAGGGCTGGTTTGGTTCGCTGGCCGACATAAGGTATATATAGGTTCTCTGTTTTTTTAGCAAAAAAAGTGTAGATCACCTTCTAAACTCTTACAGAAGAGTAGATTACCCCCTATGCCCTTAGATGAGGTTTGGTTGTCCACCAAAATCATAAGTGCCATGCTCTTCATAACCCCTGACTGATCGTATGTGTTGCCAGTAAATATTAGTAGAGTTCATGTAGTTGTTCAAGAGTGAGGGAGGAGAGACAAGTATCCTGCTGGATTATTCGGAATGGATATAAATCTATTCGATGACTTGGCTAAGAAAACACTATTCGGTCCCATCTTCACGTTATAAATCGATTTGATTACCTAGCTAAGAAATTAATATTGTGTCCACGTCTTCGCAAGGAAACCACAATTAATAACTACTTCATTGCTTGGAGGTAACATTGAACCAGTCTTAAGGCCTTAGGGTGTAGTCTTCCACTGCTGGAGACTTTAAGGTTAAATGTACATGATTTAAGAGTACAGATAATATACTCTTTGATAAGAGTTTAGGGGATAATGTATACGTTTTTCTTTTTTTTTAAAAGAACAAAATAGGTTTTCTGTTGGAATTCCGCTTCCTTTTGGCAGCTTCTGGGCCTGGCCCAGCAGGTATGTGTATGCCTCATCCAACTTCCAGAATTACACATCACATATTGCCGCGGCGGCGTCAGAAAAAATATGGTCTGGGACCTCAACGTGAGGGGATTTGATCCGTGGAACACGGGGGCAACGATCTCATCCCAATCTGGTTAGGGTTCCTGGACGGATGTCGCTCCAGAAGCAGCAGCGTTGCGGCGCGGCTGATGCGAACTCGAGTGCCGGGGTACCGTCGTCGAAGCATCGCCACCGCGCGAAAGGTGTTACCGGTTCTTCAATCAGCGGTGGGGTGTCACAGAAGCAGCAGCGGGAGAAGGAGACAGCGGCGGATAAGTGTGCCTTGGTTGGCGCAAAGGTGGCGCCGCAGAAGCTCAGTCGTGGGGGCGAGAAGGCTGGCACGTCCTCTATTAGAAACAGGGATATCTCCCAATCCGTTTCGCTCGGAACTGTTGATGCTTGTAAAGAATCTGCTGCAGACAAGAATACCAAAGACTTGCAAGAGGCAAATGACGAGATACAAAAGATGAATGAATTGGGCTTGGGAGAGGATATCAGCTCTGTTGAGTTCGTTAAATACTTCGAGCAGCTGCCCACTAAACCTTTTGTTGATGAGTACACTAAACTGGATGATGAGCAGCTCCGTCCAATCTACGAGCGCCACGCACGTTATCGCATAAGATATTTGAAGGTTCCTTCCATTGCTGTATTTATCAATCATCAAACATCATGCATTATTATGTTTTGTTACACTACTGGAGAATGGACCTTTAGTACCGGGCCAAAAGCCACGTTAGTACCGGTTATGCAACCGGTATTGAGCTTCCGGTACTAAATGGGCAGCCCCGTTGCAGCAACCGGTACTAACGGGGCCGCAGGGTCGCCGGGCCGACAGTTAGTACCGGCTGGTGTTACCAGTTACCAGCCGGTACTAACGGGTTTCGAGCCAAAAACTAAAGAAAAAAATTTGTAAGCTTACCAGAAGGCTCGTACACGCGTATTTTTCACGCGTAGATGCGCGTGCTCGGTTCGTGGGATTCGAACTCACAACCTCTGGCCTCGCGCGTAACCCCCTCTACCATCCCACCAATGCATAAGTTGCGACTAAGTGGGATATGCTTTCCTTTTGAACTATACCCCGTGGACCCATTTAGTACCGGCTCGTAACACCAGGCGGTACTAAATGCCAACATTTAGTACCGCCTGGTGTTACGAGCCGGTACTAAATGCACGGAGGCCTCAGGAACCCCCCGGGACCATTTAGTACCGGCTGGTAACACCAACCGGTACTAAATGACACTATTTAGTACCGGCTGGTGTTACTAGCCGGTACTAAATGGTCCGAGGGCCCTCGGGAACCCCGAGAGACACGTTAGTACCGGGTTTTAAGACAACCGGTACTAACGTGAGAGGGACGAATGCTCGATTCTCTACTAGTGCTACAGTTGTCACCAGCGAAGTCCAAGGTGCTGATTGCTGAATTGAAGCAGCACAATGCTGTGGATCTTCTTGAAGAGGACTTATCTGGAGAGCTTCTTGCTAAAATGAGATATCTTCAGCACATTGAGAAAGATGACACCTTAGATTGGTTTTTCCACCCTGATCTCTGCAGGCTTCAAGCCCTGGATGACTATCAGCGTCTGGTACCTCGAAGTCAGGTATGAGTACACATTCCTATATGAATAGTTCTGCAATTATACAATTATTTTTGTGTTCAGATGTCAATATGACTGTTATTAGGTACAATCACATAGTCTCCAAATCTTATTCCTTGACCATTATAGTTTTTTTTCCTTAATTCCATAAATGATGAATCAATTCTCTGTCAAATATCTATCTATAAGGTAAAAAGATATCTATTTATTTAAGGACCCAGATTTTACACCAGTTTACAATATATATGGGTGAGTTCATATACCACTACGTGTACTAAAATTTAATTAGCTTTGCCATGGAAGATGTTATATGCTAGAAAGTTCAATCTCTGTGTTAAACTAGCTAATTTGACTAATAAAGAAATATTGACAACCCGGGTGCCTCTCTCTTTCCTGCTCCTCTAGGTGCTTCCTAGCTTCATTTTCCATAGTGCAACAGTATTAGACGTTCTGGCATATAATGGGTGCTGTGGTTACCTCTAAACAAATTGATTTTGTATGACAAATGTGCATCGACTTTTTAAGGGTTCCATTACACTTTTGCTGTTCCATTAAAAAGCCATTTTTTAACAAAAAATGTTTTTGTATACTCAAAAGTCTTTGTTCAGTTCTGTTTTTTTAAGTTTTCTATTTTAACATTCTCTAAAACTTAATCATTCTGGGCCTCCTGTTTTGATATAGGGTGGTTGTGAATACGCCGATTGGGATAAGTACCACAGGTTCTTTTACAGCTATGATACTGGACAAGAATATATCAATTACTGTGAGGAGCTATCAAGAAAACTGAAAGTATGCCTAATTCAAGCAAAGCTTAGTATCTTGACTTTCTCTTTCCAGGCTAACACCCTCTTTATCTGGGGACAGTGGATGGAAGATTATGTCCTGATTGAGGCGACATCTCTTAGGGCAATAAGCATGACTAAAAAGGGACGGTATATATATATTTTTTTATCACTGTATTAACTCTGTTGTTTAGTGGGCAAAGATAAAAACTCGAGGAGCCTACCAAGCAGTTAAGATCGTAACTGGCTTTTCCAAGATCACTGGGGAGTTGGCTTTATTGGGCTATCATGTATGATCCTTCTCGCAGACACTAATTTAATTTAGATGGCTTGTATCTAACACTACCATTTGAACCAGGAATGTGTGCGTAACATGCGTTTTAATGCCATTTGGCTCAATGGCCTAGATGGTATTTATTTTGAGATATGGCGACTGGTGACTAAGGAAACGGTTAGTACTTAGTACTCAGTACCGTACACAGCCTTTTGCTTTTGTTTATGAGTGACACATATATCATCAGTAGTTATTTTCCCCTACTATGCTCAGAAGAGTTTCAGAGAGGCTTTGGAGGAAGTCTATAAATTGGGAATGTTTCCATTGAGGCAAGAAAGAATGAAATATGCTCTTGATAATGACTCTTCCGACATGGAAATCGAGGTAAACTGTTGGTTGAGGATAATTTCACAAAGTTATAGCATATATTCAGATTGATGTTTCTGTTTATATGATAGTTTCTTGTCATTTTTTTTTCCATTTTCAGTTTTGTACTTGCACCGCAAGTGTTACCAGTGAAGTAAGTTATCTCTTATGTATCTAACACGCAAGTTGAATTCATTGAAATTTGTCCTTTTATTTGATGACACGCCTGCCTATACTTTAGGTTACAGAGGATAAAGTCCGTGAGTATATTGCAGATGTTGGATGTAATCCTGTGCTGTCTGTATCCTTAGCTTCTCGTCGAATAAGCCAGCCATGTAGTTGTTGTCCGAGTCTTAGGGAAGGCACGAGAGTTGCTCGTTCGTGGGATGGCGCGGACATTGTGGGCGACGCCCGGGTCTGTAGGTCATGCAGTGTGGCGCATGGATATGGGATGGCATGTCCGATGTATGCGGCACGCCGTGTAGTTGTATTTATTTATATTCAGAGCAATACATCTGGGAAAATCAGCCCGTTTAGAGCTGAACAAAAAACGTTCTCTGTGTTCTTGAGTTCTGTTCGTGTGTTCCACTAATAGCGTGTGTTCTTGAGTGAGTTGAGGTGATCGCCGGCGGCGTGGGCTCGCCGAGATTTGCAACAGCAGAAACAGTTAAAAAGGTGGTAAATCAAATTATATAATTTTGTCCACATTATTGTTTTAAAGAAACTAACTGAAGTAAAATTCCATTTTCCTTTTCCAGATGGATAGACCAAAACCGTATGAGCATTATATCCGAAAGAAGTTAGCTATTGCGCAATCTATTGGTCTGATTCCCATGGTATTATCTTAGTTTTTACTGATAATTGTGAATAATCTACATCTTGTCATTTTTATATTACATGTTATCAATGCTTACCTAATAACAAATGGAGGATGTCAACGTTGTCATTTGCTATTAATTGGAATTTTAGACTCGGTTGCTATTATTGCTGCTATTTCCTTAAAGTGGATGCTAATATTATGGCTCTATTTGGATTGGGGGGCAAATGGATAAATGGGGCAAATTTGCCACAATTTACCCCCAAAGTTCTCAAACACCATGGGGCTAATATGTTGGGGTAAATATTTGCCTCTCTTACTTCCATTACCTTCCAAGAGATGTAAATTTGGGGCAAATTGGTGATGGACCTCACAAGGATCACTTATCAATTAGGCTCCCCCTCTCTCCCCCCTCCCCCACCCCCTCCCAAGTCCCAAGAGAGCAAGCTGAGCGTGCACGCAGCAAGAGTGCATGCAGTGAGCAGGAGCCAGCAGCGTGCGCCGATAAGAATTGTCTGCTGAGTAAATTTACCCCTCAATCCAAACATCCTAATGGGGCAAATTTGTTAGGGGTAAAACATTTGCCTTGAAGCAAATGTTTGCCCCAACCATCCAAACACGGCCTATGTCACACCCAATTTTTAGAACGAAACTGAATGCATAGCATATGTGTGCTAGGATCTATTTTAACACATATGTTGACATCAAGTGTATAACATATAACAATGGTCAAGGCATAAAGTAGTACATACCGACTTTATTCCACTCATGAGAGTAGACACAAAGGTCTTAAATGTTCAATACGAAAACTTAACAGTAAAAACTTCAGCAGTGGCTCCATCCATAAGAAAGCTAAATGGTGAACACCTGCCTAGAACTCATCATAGTTGTTGAAGTACTCCATACTATCATCTCCTTAAGACCCAATATTTAGCAAAGATGAATACATTTATGGTTGGTACTCAACAAATGGGGTTTTATGCAAGATTTTTCAAGGAAATACTTGGTTTATAGCGGTCAACATTTTAGTTAGTCAAATTTTATTAGCAAGCACCTAGTTACTAAGGTGTAAGTGTATACCAACCTCAATTAAGACTAAGAAACCATCGTCATCTCATAACCATGATTGGTCATCATATTCATGTTCATTAATCATGTGGGGGTTCAGGCTGCTCATGATCGAGAGCATGACTGTTATAACAGTTTTATAGTCTGTAGAGGTTGTACACTTTCACCACAAGTTGTGTTTCCCATGTCTCTCAGGTTGGCAAAGCCCTTTTATAAAAAATCCATCGGTGGATGTAAGACCGCCCCCATGTCTTTCTTTGATAGAGAAGGTCATTCTTCTCCGGTCGAGAAAATCCATGAACCCCGGTCCCATCCTCAAGGAGCCGCCCCCTATTGTTTGGGCCTTGACTCATGCTTTGAGCCCACCCCATACATGAGGGCTCCGCCCACCATGGGTCGGTTTCAGTTGAGTAAATGGGGTGCAACAAGTGGATTTTTTTATTTTCCACAAATTATGTAGCACCTAGGGATTGAACCTTTGGGTGGGAGCTCCCTAGCCAATGCCCTTTACCACTGCATCATGAGATCCTTTAACACTTCTGAGGTGAGTGGTGAGAGATTCACTACGAGGCCTTTACAAAGATTCTCTAGTAAGTAATGACCACTAAGGTTTCTGGATCGGTAGCGGAATATAACCCTCCCTAATGAGTATAGTCTCTTAGCCAAGCCCACTTCGCAAGTGGATCGGGCAATAATCAACTGCTGCCTCTCTTGCCTTTTTGGTAAGATCGCCACTAACTAAAGTTTCTAATTAATTATCTAGACTAGAGGGTTGTACGGAAAATTCTCTTGCCTTTTTGGTTTTCCATGTTCCAATTAAACATACGTGATCTTGTCCTTAACGGGTTCATCAAAATAAGCATGTTCATCATGTTGGTTCAAACCCTCCATGATCCAAAATTAAGGAACTAGCATTGCTACCCAACAAAAAGGTAAACCCAGGTAGATCAAGGCTTAGGTGAAAAGACTAGGTGATCCTTAGAAGGTCCCGTCAAGTTAATGCAATACAAACATAGAAGTAAACTTAATGTTCATGATATTTGCATAGGTTAAGCAATAATATGCAGAAGGGGAAATCTACATGCCTTTCTCAGCAAAGAACTATTGCCCTTCCACAAACTACTGACCTTGCTCCTCCTCGTACGACACGTTCTTTACACAAGCACACAAGAGCATACAATAAATAAATAAGAAACAACACCATTCAGTTTTAAAAGACGTAACCAAACATCTAAATCTAACGTTCATATAGAGACGATAATGTGATCCCGAAGATCACTCAAAACATGTTTATAAAATGGTTAAAACACGGTTGAAACAAAGCTTAGGGGCTTCTCTGCTATAATGCTAACCGTTCTGAGGCTAAAACAGAAGAATCCGAGGGCCTAAACACAATTTTCTATAAAAACAATAGGCTTCTTTGTGATGGACTTCGGGCTGATTATTAGAATCTATAAGGACTTCTTTGTAAAACTGCGATGATCGACTCGATTGACCAAAACTTTAATCTCTGATGGGATCTAATCTAAACCGTTGGATCTCACATGAGTGGTTGGGGTGTGGTTGGGGCTCGGGCTCACCGGCGATGATGAATGGAGATAGCGCCATGGTGGGGCATCGCCAAAGGGAAGCCAAATTGAGGCTAGGGAGCTTGGCTTCAAGTGATTGTTTGCTCTAGAGAAAGCTGGTGAAAGGATCAACATACCTACTAAGAAAGGAGGAGGAATTAGGCTTCTACAAAATTTAAAGCAATAAAAACATCCTAGCAAGTAAGCCAATTCACCCCATGTGCCTAAACCAAGGTTGAGTGTGTCTATCAGAGTTGATAAAAGAGTTTTGCAACCTAGGTCCAATCCTACCCTAGCATGGCAAGTCAAGAAATTAAAATGCTTGAATGTAAACTTGCGAAAAAAGTAAAGAGAAGGATAGAAGGCTGATTTTTTTATGTATCGAATAGTCAACAACTTTCCCCTTGTCCTCGTTGGAGCACCCGTGTAAGGGTCTAGCTCCCCCTTGATCTGTGCAAGGACCAAGTAGGGCTGGACAAAAAGCTCATAACTCGTTAGCTCACTCGACTCACTCGTTATGGCTCGGCTCGAGCTCGACTCGTTCTATAACAAGCCAGCTTGTTTTATAACGAGTCAGCTCGAGCTCACGTGAGACATAACGAGCCAGCTAATTATCAAG
The DNA here is from genome assembly GCA_015342445.1 of Digitaria exilis. Classification (NCBI taxonomy): domain Eukaryota; kingdom Viridiplantae; phylum Streptophyta; class Magnoliopsida; order Poales; family Poaceae; genus Digitaria; species Digitaria exilis. The sequence continues at coordinate 909,358 of JACEFO010002656.1, forward strand.
CCAGCAAATTTAAATTGACTCGACCCATTTGATCTAGTGGAACAAACGATTGATTATATGGTTTTTGATGTTTTTATTTTAAAGTTATTTTGTTTCCTAAACTGCTAAACAATACTTTTTCATGTTTGAACTAGCATGTGCTGGAAACTAATTATTTTCGGTTAATGTGATATGATAGTTGGGCAAAACGAGCCGAAACGAGCCAAAACGAGCTATACTAAATGATGATTTGTTTGTGTATCTTCTCTTTACTTTGGCTCCCGAGCCAAACGAGCCAGCTCGAGCTCGCTAACGAGCCGAGCCGAGCTGGGCTGCTGGCTCCTTAGTATAACGAGCCGAGCTAATATGTTAACGAGCCGAGCTATAACGAGCCGAGCTGGGTCGATATCCAGCCCTAGGACTAAGTGCTCTCTGGTTAATATACATTCCCCACTCTGGGATGACATATTCCAATACTGTGTACAACTTCTTGGTGCTTCACACAATCTCCTTATGAGCTCACTAATATCACCACCACCAAGCCATCTAGGTGATGCAGATCATCAAGAGTAACAAGCCAGCGATCTTCACTTGACCAAAGCTAGCCCAAGAGAAGGTGGGATGCACACTTGCTACTCTCTATAGCACTAAAGATATCATTCATCTTCTCAATCAAGAAATCCCAATCAACTCAAGTACCTCGTTTGCCTTGCAAGCCTTAGCTATTTTAAGAGTGATTTCGGGTGGCGAGCGAGCTTCCTTGTGAGAAAGAAGGGGTATAAATAGCCCCCTCAAAAACCCCCTTGTAAGAAAAATGGCCCCAAGCCATTGTTTGTGATTTTGGAGATTGATTGACAATATAACCATTGGGACCAACAATGTCTAGATAAATACTTGTGGATATTTCTAGGTCCCAAGGATAATTTGGAAGCCATCCTAATGCTTAAAAAAATCCAAACCATTAAGAAAAGTGTCCAAAAGATGGCAAAAGAAGATAGAAGCAAAGAAGATTGCCAGAAACGCAGAGGCACCGACTATTTCGGTGCTCTATACACAAGGTCACCAAATCAGTCGGTGATGGAGCTTAAATAGAAGTGCTCTCTATGTAGAAGCACTGATCATTTCAGTGCTTGCTCATGGAAGACGGCGGGAAGACCAAGACAGAACCGCCGACTATTTTGGTGGTGCTCGGATCCAGGATCGGGGTGTGTGTGGGGGGGGGGGCTAAATAGTGAAAGGTAAAAAATAAGCACATGAAATTTGATTGGTTGAGGCATACTGTTTTGAAATTGCAAGGATGCAAACAACAAGCTTTACTGTTCAATCGTATGTCGGCTTCAAATTAATTCATTATGACCAATTGTATGCAAGTAAATAAGTACCAATGACCAAGCGAGCTACGAAACGCTGCAGCACACCCAGCAGTCTGCATTACTGAGTAAAGCAAGTAGCATAGCAGTTTATATATGCTGCGTATCACAGCCGCACAAGCTAGCAGCCGGTAGTCCAGAAGCATCATACCACCGGCACAAAAGACGGAACCACTTTGGAGGAGAGGTCTGAGGTAGCTGAGCACCATGTTAGACTTGCATCTTTGTTTCACGGCTGCTCGAGTATATTGGAGTGTTGCGCTCCAAGTTTTGCCTGAGCTCATTCCATGCTGATACTGGGGTTCCTAGGCTAGGGCCCGGGCTGCAGCCCCCCCAGCCCGGGCCCTGGATCCGCCCTTGGTGGTGCTAAAAGTTGGCACCAAATTAATCGGTGATGGCGTCCACAGAGCAGTTCAACATTGATCGATTTGAACGGCCATCCTATTTCGACGGTGTCAAAAAGAGGGCACAAAAACAGTCGACGATGGCAAGAAGATGGACGACCTCTCTGTGTAAAGACTATCGACTAATTCGGTGGTACGTGTTCTGTGTGCACCGAATTAGTCGGTGGTACGCTAAAAGTTGCAATGGCTATTTTCCTTGGTTGGGGCTATAAATACCACATCCCACAACCATTTCAAGTGTGCTTAGCAAGTGTTCTACATATTGTTAAGTGTTCAATTTACCAAAGTGCTAATTAGAAGATCTAGACAATTAGCAAAGTGTTTAATGCTAATATAGACTGCTTAGCGCATCTCTTAGGCATTTAGCCTAGAATTTAGTGAGGTTTGCATAGATCATTTGCACATCTTCTTATTTCTCAAACTTTTTAAGTTGAAACTCGTCCAATTCAATCTCTTTGAGTTTTCTAACTTCACTTGGGCTTTATTTGAGCTACCTAATACTAGAATTTCACAAGTGTGCACCACATCGATACTCTAAGCTCTCCTAGGCCAAGCTACCAACCTTAGCCCCCCCTTTATAGTACGGCCAAAGGAAAATAAGGACGTAAACTACTCTAAGTGTCTCTCATCATCCAAACGACACTTAGAACTAGATTTTCCTTAATCTTCATACATATCCTTTGAACCAATACAATAATTTCACCATGATGGGGCCAAGAATACCATAAAAACCATCACTGGAGAAACTTAAGAATTGCCGCTACAAAACACGTGTTAGTCGTAATAATTATGTCTTGATTAATCACCAAATCAATTGAAGGGCCTAGATGCTCTTTTAGCTGGGAGGACGAGAAACATGATTATGGGGTTTGTGGAGGATCTACGGTGGTGAGGGTGGCCAGCGGCAAGCGACTGTGGCTCCGTGAGAACCGCCAAAGTGTTCAAGGCTTGAGAGTGAGTGTGTGACATGGTGATTCTATCTAGACAGACCAACTACGTAGATAGAATCACCGTTGTGTAAAAACGTCACAAATGTTCACGCTCTTTGCATCGTGACCATGGTACATGGGGAGTGGGCGAGAAAGAGCTGGTCTAACTTCTCAAGGCCTACGAATTTGAATTTAGAAAGGTAAATGCAGAAACAGTATCATAATCTAAAAAATATTATGATTTTTTTGAAGAAAAAAATATTTTCTAAAGCTATTGTAACCTAGTTCACTTAGAATCCTTTGAAATCTTCCATTACAATCAAGGGCTACTCAAGTCACAGTGGAATCAAACCTAAGTATATACCACACAATCAGGTAACGGCAGAAAACAATCGGCTATATACAAGCAGTGGAAATGACACGCAATTCATACTACTGTACACAATTGATGTAATTAACAAACGCATGAATGAAGTGTACAAGCATATGTCCATGCAATGAGCATCATCAGATGTATGTCTGTTTGGCCAGCTTGAAGCCAGAGATTAGAGCGGAGAGGGCGAGGCAGACAAAGGCAAAGAAGGCCATGCTGATGGACGCCGCCGACGAGTCAGTGAACACGTTGTCCGCCCCCTCGCGCATGCGGTTGGTGATCGGTATCGCGGCCGACAGTGCTGACATCATCAGGTAGGCGGTAACCTGGAGAGACCAAGAGCAATGGCCGAGTTGTAATTGCTGTTCAGATCAGTGATCAGTGTACACATACAAATGAATAGAAGGCTGAATTCTAATTTCGTAAAGAACAGTTTTCAGATTTTGTTTATCAAGGGTACGGCCTCTGGTTATATTTTTTTTATTTTTTCAGCACATAGGATCGTTTTCAGGTTCAGATTATAAAAAATCAGTGTGTCTTTCTATCCAGACTACGAAAAGATAATCTTGGTTATCCACTTCATGTCTCCTGGCATCTCCACGTCGCTGTCAGACTATCTGATCCAGAACATTCCAATCGCTGAACCTGGGAAAAATAATGCGACTTTGGCCTCCAACGGTTGATGCATTCCTATGATGGTACGTATATGCTGTAATTCTATAAAGAGCTAGAAGTTCCGTGTGGACTTAAAGAGAGTATCTCATCTCCCCTTACGATCCGTGGCCAATTCCGAGGCCAGGGAAGCTGGCCACGTCGCCGGCTTCCCTCGGCCGTCGGATCGGGCGGACGGAGGGCCGAGATTGAGCCATTCCTCAGTATTTTACAAAAAAGATCTCGAGTTCTACGGAAATAGAACCCGCCGTCCACCTCCTCTCACATGCAATTTTATAGAAAAGCCCTTGATTTTCGGCCAAATCAACCCGCACTCTACCCCCAACCGGCTAGAGAACATTTTCAAAAAAAAACCCTAAACTTTTATAAAATCAATCCGCCGTCCTTTTTCTCTCTCAGGAATTTTTTAGAAAAGCCATCGGATTCAACTTAAATTACACAATAGCTTATTCTATTAGTTACTTTCACACAAAAAACATTATATGTACAATTCGACTACCAAAACACGTTCGAACCAAAATATATCCAACATAAACTTTGCTTATAATTTCAAAACCTACAACTTTACTACATACACATTCATGCAAATGTTTACGTACTATCCGTGGTACCTACAATTTGATATCGAAATGTCCTCAAACCAAGAAGTTTTTAATAAAAAACAATTCAAAAATAAAACATGTCTTTGGTATGCAACAAAAATTTTAATTCTAAGCATTCCCACTAACCCCTCAGCTTCTATTAAATTTATATACGTGCGCAAATTATTACATGACATCAGTTGCATACGATTTGGACACCAAAATATCTTTAAATTTTAAAATATTAAATATAGACGCACGTAGAAATTAAAAATCAATGAACATACTATAAATCAAACTTAAAGAAACTGGACTCACTTTCCAATTCTCCCATTATAGCTTACATCCGACCATTAAAATAAATTTAAAAATCAACAAATGTATTGTACAACAAACTTAAAATAAATTGGACTCACTTTAAAATTAGCCCAAAACATATTTAAACTAATAATTTTTCAACATAAAAGCTACACAAATATCAAAATCTACAAAATTCATACATAACAAATAAAATTCAATGGTTATATCCAATTTTCTTCCGCAAATTTACAATCCAACAAAAACTATACTTCAAAACAAAATATTAAAGAAAAAAACGTATCACGGGTTACATCTATTGGCCATGCGTGGCAACGCCGCGGGCTTTTCTAATATTACTGGAATCAGGCGCTGTATTTTCCGGACGCTTCTGAGAGCAACTATTCCTATGATGATGGAACAAGAATGCATCCCACCCAAAACCCAAAATAGCTGTCAAGACGACGTACTATGCACCACATAGTTTTTGTCAAGAACAAAATGACAAAAGCGTGTGCTGCTGGGGAAGCAGGATTCTGGAAATACAAAATGTTTAACCACAGCTTCGAAGGACCTTTCACTTTCCGTATCATGCAAGGAGCCGTGATTCTGGCCTATATGTGCGTTTATGTACATTCTTGAATGATGAAAAGGGAGCAAACAGAAAGCCGTTCACATCCAGCGCTCAGGTTACTCAGGTGTTACTGGCCCTGAGGTCAAGCCTCTTTGTACAATTTCCAGCCCCATGTGGTGGCTTCCATGTTCGGTTTACAATCTCTTGTGGTTTGGTTTGGTCTAGGAAAGCTGTGCCAAGTTCATATTATGTCGCGATCAACCGTCTGATTTTATACAACATAACATATGGCTACGAGTTTGACATCTTCAAACGGCTGATGCGTCTGGGATGGGATCCTTTAGCTCTTTCTTCATATCCTTGACTATGATTTTTTTTAAAAAAAAAAACTTAAAAAGTAGTTCCTCTGCTTCTGAGGCATTAGTACGAAATGTAGGCAATTAAATTCTGATAGCGCCATATGGACTTCTGAAACGCGTGGCAACAGCTCGCACAATGATTAATCGAGTACTGAAGCACCAGCCGGAATTCATTGGAATTCCAGCGCATTGACACCCTGCGAAATAATTGGAGCGCAGCCCGTGACCCCGGCACAAAACGGTTCTCCTAACGAACTGCAATGCATTTTCACAAGCTACTCGTGACACACCCTAGAGATGTGATACCCTGCTTCCGATGCCGTGATACCTTTTGGGATTGCATATGGATAAAGGAACCCGTGATTGTTATGAAATCTGCAACGGGGATCGGCAATGCGAGTGCCATGCAAGTTTGATGCGAATCGCAAAAACCCAAGTCGCAGGGCATGTCAGAGACGAACCCCATGCGATGCACAGCAGGAAGTAATCGCCGAGGCAGAGAATTGAGAGCAGAGGTGTTTGTGGATTTCCGGGTAGAAGCAGGGGAATAATCATGCAGGGGCGTGGCTGACCTGGTCCCCGGCGAAGTCGACGAGTAGGCCGGTCCTGAGCTGCAGATCCTGGCCGCCGGTGAGGACGACGACCTGCCGGAGCAGCTGCAGCGTCGTGTAGACGAAGGCCAGGAGCCCGATGGCCACGATGTACCTGAAAGACAGAGCCAGACGGGCAATTCGTCAGACGCACGGGCGGCGTCGTGGCCTGATGAGGGGGATGCCGGCGATTAGACGAGAATGGGCCGACCTGTACTCCTCGTAGCGGTCGAATTGCTTCCAGTCGCCGTGCTCGTTGCAGGCCATGACGAGGAACGCCAGCAGGGAGAGCGCCCATGCCCCGGCGCGCAGCGCGGAGCCCGACCGGTCCAGGAGGTCCTGCATCCGCCACCGCCGCAGCACGGCGCCCACCGCGCCGGTTCCCCTCCCGGCCGCGGCGTCGCTTCCCTCGGCCGAGGCGGCGGCCACGGGGACGGCCTTCTCGACGTCGGCCATGGCGGCTGCTCTGGACTCTGGTGCCCTCTGGATCAGGAAGGCAATGGAATTGGTTGGGCTCAATCGGTGGCTGGTTCGGTTGGCTCTTGCAGTTACGGATGGCGGGTCGTGCAAGCCACCGCGCGACGGGTTATGCAGCAGCGAGGCGTAGCGCTGCAGTCAAGCGCCGCGCTATTTGGGGGAGGCCAGTGATCTTCTGCGGCGTCGTCCACCTGGCACGTGCCAGGTGGCTGGCGACGGCATGAGTTTTTTTGCCCGGTAAAGATGGGCATGGTTGACCCGTGGTGCGAACCGGTATCGAACCGTCGAACCATTTAACAGAAAAGGTGCACCGTGATTGTTATGGATGCTCCATTGGATAGCGTGGATCGAACCAGTGCTCTCATCCTACAGCAGGCGATTCCTCTTCCCCAACCTTGCGCCCTTCCCTGCGTGTTTCTTCCCCATCCCCATCTGACATCCAGCGAACAAATCCTGCGCTGGTGGTTCGGCTGTTCTGCCTGCTGCTTCGTCGGTCACCGCGATGGGCGCTCCGACCTCCGCGTCCACCCGCGAGCCCGTGATGGAGCTCTACGACGGCGTTTGACGCAAACGGCCTCGTCCACGTGGCCCACGGCGGCGGCCGACGAGCATCTCCGCACCGGCAGCGTGGCCCCAGGCGGTGGCAGGCGAGCTCCTCTTCCGCGGCTGCGTGGCCTCCGTCAGCGGATGTCCGCTCCATCCTCTCCGACCCCGTGAACGCCGGTATCATCCGCTCGGCTGTTGACCCAGGGATGGATCGAACCTCACTATCCTTTGGTTGGATGGTTTCTAATCTACTCAACCTAAGGGGCCCATTGGGGTCGTTTTTAGGGGTCGGTTCAGCGAACCGCTGGTTCGATCCGCTCCATGCCCATCTTTATTGCCCGGTTGACGAACCCAATTCTTCGATTGTTTCTGGATTTTGTGTTCATGGAACTCGCGTGTTCTGATTGATGGTAGGATTGACCTGTGTTGTGATTGATACATTTGTACGCCAAAAATCATTGTGCATCACACAAGCAAGGTCAACAGTCTAGAGGAACCTCTCATAGATCGAGTAATAGCAGACGACTGAACATTTTGGCAAACATTACGAAGGAAACCACACAATTAAAAAAATCGATAAATTCTACTATTATGCAACTGCACCGCATGTTGATTAAATCACTCATCCATCCTTGTCTACATGCTAGTACAAGGATTGCGTGCAATCCACATAATCATCAAATCAAACCAATGGCCTCCAACCCCACAGCTGATACAAATAGACGCTTTCCATCAAACGGAATCCCATCCTGGCGTCCTCCAATCCATTTCCACAATTGTTCCGATGGAGAGTGCTCCTAATCCTTTTGTGCAAGTCCAAGCCTCGAAGCAAGACAACCAGCGCATCATAACGCGATATTCGCTGGCGTTATTCCGGATTCAAAGCTGGCCGTGCAAGCGAACACCATTCTCTCTGCCGTGTCCTCTTCCAAAACTCCCATCCAAGAAATTAAAAGGTCTCAACACCGGCCACCACGGCTGTCCACCACATGCAAACGCTCCTTACCTAACAAACATCAAGTTAAACAGCTAGCACCACTTATTTTTCTTAGATGTTGGTGGCCGTGTCATGCCCTATGAAAGGACCGTGACATTATAAAAAGACGGTGAATTACATTTTCTAAAACTAATGTTCTAATTTACACATATAAAAATCTATCTCAATTTCTATCTAAATATGCTCTAGGTTTTCTCTAGGCTTTTCTATATCTTGCTACCTCCACCGTATAAAGTTCCGTACCTTAGCTCCAATCCTACAGACTAAATAAGACAATGATAGGAATGGTAAAAATGGAATGTACAATATGAAATGTGTAAGGTATAATGGGATAAAGAATGCAAACTCCTGGCGTGATAATTTTTACCGAGGTATTAAAAAACTCACAAGCTTTTCACTAGCCCTCGTTGTTGGAGCCCCTCTCAAGGGAATGCCTACGCAAGGGCCAAGCTCCCTGAAAAACTCTTATGGACCTCCCTATACATAAGTGGGTCTCCACTCGCCCCTCCCGAATGCTTGTTGTCGTCTTTACTATGGTAGAGTTTCAGCCAATTAGCAAAGAGCCTCTTCTCCCTTTACAATCATTAGCGACCACTTCACAAACTCGGTTAAAAGGTCTCGTAACACTCACAAGCCCCGGATTTATAATACTTCGTATGTGCAAGCACCAATAAAAAAAGAGGTGTGCAAACTTCGCTAAACTGCAAGCTAATCACCTAAGAGATGCGCTACAAGGACTAAACTAGCACTAAATAATTTTGCTAATTGACCCGATTATCACTTTGTTGGATTAAGCAGAACACTTTTATAGTGGAGCAGGTGCATTAGGTCAGTGCATTGTCAAAGATCTTGACCCCTTAAGTGTCCTATACCCAACAAGTTTATGGCTGGATGCATCATTACAAAGTTGCCTTCCACGTGGAGGAACTTTGCCACATCTCTAAAACACAAGATAGGAAATATTAGTTGAAAATCTGCTATGATGTCTTGGTGTTGAAGAGAAGGCTCGGAAGAAGGATGCTACTGAGAAAGGAGATCAAGGTCAGTCTAGAACGTCACAGTATATGAAAGTTAGGTGATCTCTAGTAAGTTCATGAAGAGACCAGGAAGTACGACGTATATGCTCCACCCACAGGTAGGCTACAGGCTACCTTTGAGTGAATATTGTTTGCACATTGCAATCGAAGACTTAGTTCATATTTAATTGTGGATGAGTGTAGCTTTAAGCTCTAAGTGATAGTTCAACTTATCAGTCTTCACTGAAACACTAGTGCATAAACCGTAATCAGAAATAGGCAAAATCTCTTATGGGTATTTGAGATCTAGTGGGGAATTATTAGATTAATGGGCTTGGCATATATAAACAATCCTTAATAAATCTCAAAGGCCCGTTAGCGTTTGAGGAGGTACACTATCTATTAGTCCTGTGCTCCGTTCGTAGGACCGCCTTCGTCTTCTCGACAACACCTGTACCTACTCCGTGATTTAATCCAGTTCTTAATCAAGTTTTTTAGATCATGTTATGTTGTTCATACTGCCTAGTATATTAGAGAATTGCACGCTAGGGTTTATACTCCTCATGTTTCATCTGATTCGAAAATTAAAGTTACAGTTGCCTATTCATCCAACATGATATAATGTACGGATGAATATAATGATTTTATCACACAGTAATGCACACTGCCACACATGATATTATTTCTCAAAAAAGGTTTCAAATTGTCAATGGATACATAAGTTCCAATTTTTCGAGTATGACAAGTGACGATCGGAATGTACGACAAAACCAGTGATCGGTTATGCTGAGTTGCCATAACTTCGAAACATTTTCAACCCATAACCAACAGGGAATAAGGGTCATAGTTACCATCTCCAGTATGTATAGGCAATTGATCAACAGACCTATGCCACGTCACAGGCAATGTGCCAACAAAATCATGATGTCCAAACAGGCAATCGGCAATTCCCATGCCCTCAGTTCCAGGTAACCAGGCAGCAACGAGAGCATAAATCTTCTCCAGAACTTGTGGCTCGATATCCAGGGGCCTTCCAGATACAACAATCACTAGGGTGGGGATTTTACTTGCAACACAGGTGATAAGGTCGGAGCCATTAAAGGGAATACTAAGGTCAGTTCTATCGCCTTCAGATTCAGAATATGGAACCTCTCCGACCACGACAACAGCATAGGAAAACTCCCCGGTTTCAATCGTAGCTTCCGTTGCACATGCCTCATACACAACTTCAGTTTGCACTCCCACTGATTCTTTTATGGCCTCCAATATGCTTGTACCTGTTAGTTTTTTTTTTTTGAGACAATTGTACCTGTTAGTTTAGATAGCACATATAAACCTTTTTTGAAAAAATAAAATTAGCAGACTAATTTTATACTCATGTAATATAGTGAACTATAAATTTCATTTTTGAGAAAAGAGATATCAATGTTTCTAGTGGATATATATTTGTGTACCCGAAGCCGCTCGCATCGCCCTCAGAGCATCTAGGGTGGAAGCGAACCCCGTCCTCCTACCGCAACACCACCTCCGTCCGCCCATCTGCCTCGCCACAGCCCAAACTCGCCGCTAGAAGCTCAACTAGCGCCTCAAGGACCCCTCCTATCCCTTTCTCCCCCAGCTGTATGGCAGCCATGGCAGCGACGACCAATCGGAGGCGAGCTATGGTTTTCGGGCGCAGCCTGGCCTGGTGGCTGGCAGATCGGGCATCTTCTTGCCTGGATCTGGTGTTCCTTGTGGTCACAAGCTGCCCTCTTGTTGATCAGTGCGGGGAGCTGTTCTCTGAGATGCGGTGGCTCCGCGTGGCCAGCCTGTGGAGGGGTTGTTGTTGCCATGTTGAGAGCGTGATGGTCATGGTGGTTTGCGCGAGAGTGGGGCGCCGCCCCCTCCTTCCTCTTCCTTCTTCATCCTTGCAACCTCCTAGGTAGTGGTTGCCATTAGGGCCCAGCAGCATAGCCCGACGCTGGCGGCTCCTGCGATCTGCGTGTGCTGGGGCTTGGCTCGCCTATATTGTGGTCATGGTGGACTAGGCCCTACGGTGGGCGTTGCTTCCCAGGTCCAGCCTCGGTGGCGGACGGGTAGGCGGTGACCCTTCTCATCGAGCTCTGCAGCCAGATCCCTTGCTGGCTACGGTGTTGCTACCTGTGGCGGTGGCGGACACCAGCTTGTGTTTGGTATGTTCTATGGTGGGTCGGCGACGCTGTGGTGGTGTGGCCGATGGTGGTTTTCTCATGCATACGCCGGCAGCTCCATGTTGGCGTCATGGGCAATGGCTGTGCAGAGGCACTCTAGCGACGCCATGGTGGTCCAGCTGAGTCCTTGGATGTCTCTTTGCACCGGGGTGGCGATGCAGGTGAAGATCTTTTCCTCTTTTGGAAGTTGTCTGGCGCCACCATTGGCGTCGTGTCCTTCATGGTAGTGACATCGGGCATCGTTGCTCTTGTTTCCCACATACACTGTTCTTCCCTACTGGAGGTGGCGTGGTGGTGGTCTTCCCTATTGGAGGTGGTGTGGTGGTGGTGGTGGCTGCTACCGACCGGGCGTATTTCTTTTTATTTCTTCTTCCTCTCTTTAATTGCAAAAAAAAAATCATGTCTGTGGTCGTAGTTTGAATGTGGTTCATGTCGACGTCCCAATCGGACTGGGCAAAGATCACTGTGAGTTGTGCCTCGTGTCCATGTCCCAATCCGACTGGCTGACGTTGTAATTTATGATGAGTTGGCTCGTATCGATGACCAAATCCGAGCGGGTGGAGTTGTAACTTGCGATGAGTTGGTCCGTGTCGATGATCCAATACGATTGGAGGAGTTGTCAAGTCGATGAACCGAAGTTTTGAGGGAAAGTATTGTTACCTCCCTAGTTGTGTATGATCTATGGACTGGAATTGTGTTGCTTTTGGGCCTGGTTTTCTTTATTAACTAGACTTTTACTTCTAATAAAAATTTTTAAATTCAGGTGAGCAAAACGATCGCCGCCCGTTAAAAAAAATCAATATTTCTATAATAGCAATCTATCCTACATCTGCCACCGAAAACAGATGTAATTTCCAAGAAGTAATTGTCCGTTCAAGGTTAAGGCTACTTCACCTCCAAGTAAGAAAAAAAAACGAGCATTTCTTGCTGGAAGTGGACAGTAAGTAAGGCTAGTTCAGACAAGTTACAACTATATGCTTGAATCATTTCGTGCTATCTTAATTAAAGTTTAAGCGTCTCCACGCTAAAGAATAATGATAACCAGACCTTCTCGACTAAATAATTGGTATATTTTTCTATCATCAGATGGCAGGGTGAACAGCCCTTGTATTTCTGCCATCCGAAAACACAAGTTTATATATGCAGAACTGGTTCACAGTACCAAAACAATGAAATAAAGCCAAACAAAAATATTTATTTGTGCAAAGCTGTGATTGTGAGTTCCTTCTTACCAGGCGTTATTTTCCCACTGTTTCCAGCCCATGATATTGTCCATCCACCGCACTGAAATCCAATATCGTCAGCATGTGTTCCTGTAACCCGTATCCTTTTTACATTTTTGGCCAATGGAAGGAATGGTTCCTTCTGATTCTTGCCATTTTTCAGAAGTACCATAGACTTACGAACAGCCTCTCGGGCCAGCAATCGATGTTCCTGAAAGATATACAATTTTGAGCCATTAATTATTTATCTGTATATGGTTGGTGATGTAGATTGTGGGACAACTCAACATAAAAATAGACAGAGGAACTGAAGATACATCAGAGAACTACAAACTGAACACTACCTTACAACCAACCATGTCCAGCAGAGACGGGTCTGAAAATGGATGCTCAAACACTCCAGAAATGAATTTCACCCTCAGAATTCGCTCAACGGCATCGTCAATCCGAGACATTGGTATCTCCCCTGTCTCCACCAAGAACACAAGATCCTCCAGGAAATTCTCAAATCTGTACGGTATCATAATCTGTAGATTGTTCAGTCAGGGTAAAAATAGAACAGCTGCATATTGTATTTACTTGAAGAGCTGCATACCATGTCCATTCCCGCATTAACAGAATTTAGAATGCAATGGCGATAATCCGACCCTCGTGACACTCGAGTCTCACATAGCTTGTCTATGCCCTCCCAATCTGAAATCACAAAAACCCTGAAAGAAGAGATGACACACATTAAAAATCACAGCCCCAAGTTCAGCTTAAACAGATCGATACAACAAACGATTATGATAGGCTCTACTACCTTGAAGCCCAACTTGCCCTTGAGAACATCTGTCAGCAAATAGCGGCTTCCGTGCAATCGCTCCCCATTCCACCGGGAGTGGGACGCCATGACCGTTGCCACTCCTTGAGCTATGCAGTCAAGATAAGGTGCTATATGGATCCTTTCTAAATCATCGTAAGAGCAAATAGTGTCGCCCTCATTGATCCCATTGTCTGTGCCACCATCCCCTACAAAATGCTTGGCACAGGCAAGTACGTTCTCCCTGCAAGTCACAAAGATGCATTTCTCACAGACAGGCCACTGGCGTAAAAAATAGAAAATGATGGAATTAGTCTTGTTTCAATTAGTATAAGCCCTTGTAGTATACAGTAAGGCCCTAGTGCTAACATGGCCACATGGGCAAGATTTTGTCATGTACTTCATTCACATCGTTAACTTGAAAAGAAAGAACTTAGACAGTTGAATTTATGAATATATAACGTTAGCCCAAAATGTCCATGTTCAATATGACTAAAAAGAGAAAAACTTAGACAGTTGGATTGTATGAAGATCTAAAGTTATGTAATAGCCCAATGGGTCCATATCGAATACAATTAACAAGAGAACCTAGACCATTAGATTTTATGAAGAAGTAATAGTCCGTAATATCTCAAAGAGCTCATGTCAAATAAGAGTAACAATAAACTAGGCTAAAGAGTATATATCCAATATGACTAACCAATAGACTAGAGTAAAGAATCAATACCCGATACAGCTAGTAGGCATGAAATTGATAGTTTTACACATGACATTAAATAAAACTTTTATAGACATGAAAATAAGAAAAAAAATAAAGATGTGCACCATTGGATTTATGATGCTCTAATGGTCCAAACCAAATGTAGAGTTAATGTAAATCCAATTATATATATGTGCCTAACTATGTCCAATGTGACTAACTATAAACTAGGCTATGGAGTCTATGTCTGATACAACTAAAAGTTACATATATAAATCCATAACTTTAAATAAAAAAATTTAAAAATAATTCCATAGAAAATTAATATACATTAATTTCGAAATTTATAATTATAGAATAATAATAATAGTAAAAATTGTAAAAGAGATTCTAAGTAACATCTAAGCATATCTGGGTTCAACTCCTTTCAAAATTAAACATGTCTAGAATAAAAGAAAATTAAATAAAATATGATATTTTGTCCGAAATTACCATAGAATTCGAGTACCTAACAGAAGCTAGGAATGGATAGTCATGAGGGTAGTCGGCCGGTGGCTGCCCCTGCAGGCCGGTAGCAATGGTGGTCAACGAGCGCACGCCGCACGATCTCTATGTCCTCGCTCTAGGCTTCGTAGCATCTTCCCCACCTCGCATCCCGGTACACCTGACACAATACAGAACCCAATAGAGGTCGTCGATCGCAAAGTCAAACACCCACCAGCTAATTAGCCATGGCCGCTGTTTAGAACTGTACTCACAGCAACACAGGGTGCGAAGGTCCAGTGGATGCCGGTGGCGCGGACCTCCAGCGCCGTCGCCGCGCCGATCTTACGCATCAGCTCCGGATCCCTTTGAGGCAAACAAAACGATCAAGTGACAATCGACACAAGAGAAACACAAGCGCTAGCATCACAGTTCACATAATCACAACTCGTGATTCACAAGACGTGATCCCATCGATCGATCGGCACCTGGTGGCGCCGAGGCCGACGTTGTGGGGGAAGACGGTGGCGCCGTAGACGTTGTTGTGGCCGTGGACGGCGTCGGTGCCGTAGAGGATGGGGATGCCGAGGCGGGAGGAGAGCGCCAGGCGCTGCATGCCGTCGACCATGCGGGCCCATTGGGCGGGGGAGTCGCACTCGCTGGGCGCGCTGCCGCCGCCGTTGAGGACGCTCCCGGCGCCGAGCTCAGAGAGGGCGCGGCGCGACACGACGGTGCGCTCGATCTGGGCCATCTGCCCCGCCTTCTCCCGCAGCGTCATGCGGCCCAGCAGGTCACGCACGCGCTCCTCCACCGGAGCAGACGCGTCCTTGTACAGCGGCATCCCGTGGCCTTGCTCCTTGTAGAGGGAGCAGAGTGGAGAAAAGAGAAGGGGAATGGGGGTTGCTGAATGCTGATTGGGCTCACCCGACCCGAGGTCTGGACTCCTGGTCTTTCTATATATGTAAATTGTTCCCGGCTTCCCGTAGGCTAAGAGCAAGTATACTGGTGACCGAGAAGCCGGCCTAGTCCTACGTGTTGGAAATGGTGACCGAGAAACCGGCGTAGTCCTACGTGTTCGAAAGAGAAACTAAGAGAGAGAAAAAAGCTGCCGTCTCCGCACACGCCCGCCCGAAGCTGGCGACAACCAATGAAAATGTGCTGCAGCGCTCGCTACTGGACTATATATCTCTCTTTGGCTTTAAATGTAGGCGGGGTCCACCAGCACCACGAGCCACATCACAGCTAGATAAATGAAAAGTAAAAACGTACGAACGTTATCCGTTCTTATGTCGTGTTTGATAATAATAATAATAATAATAATAATAATAATAATAATAATAATAGCTCTTTTACAATGCCTTATACTACAAATAAATGGAGTGGAACTAAAAAAGGAGAGCTGGTAGAGTGGAGTTGTTTTTTTTATGGAGCAGTTCTAAACAACCCCTTAAATAGAAAGTATTCCTTTATTGAAAAAGATGTTAACGAAGGAGAGGATGTGCCTGGTTTACGCAAGGCATAGGCGTGCATGTATTGAACTATTCATGTCTCTGTTCACATTGCTTGACTTGCAATGCATCAAGCAGCTTCCAAGTCTCAATGTGACGTCTAGGAATAACGTGTGTGTGAGATAAGTCCAGATAACCCACGAACTCTTTGTTCACTTTCTCCTTTTCATCCAAGGATATCTTCCGGTATGTCTTAACTAGCTAGTGTTGAGTGTTTACACAGAATATCCTAGCTACCTAGTGTTGGCACAGAATATCTATTTCTCTGTATCTCTTATGTGTGTTAGTATTTTTACACTGTCTACGTAAGCATACACTGGTACTAAGGTCCCGTTTAGATTGACCAACTTTCTCTCAAAAAATACTATTCATCTAAATTTTTATTATTTATCATATCCCTCCCACTCACAGAACAATAGTCATCTAATTTGTTTTTTTTCTACAATATTCTTTCGGGGAATCTAAACACACCATAGCCCACTGGCCACCGGACCATTAAGTCTGGCAGTAAAAGCTGGCTCGCCATCAAACAATTATTTTGTTTCTCAGACTTGGAGGTAGATGCCAGGACCCATTGATGGAAACAATGGTGAATAGTTGGGTCGTGAGATGAGTTATACGAGGAATTGTTTTCTACTATGTGGGGTCTGCATTGAAAAGGGCTAGAAATTGTTAGTACGTAAGAGAGAAATAAAAGATTTTGCACCTACATGATACGTCGTCGGCCCTCGGCACTACCTCATAAATTATACGCTGGTGTCAATCTAGCTGCTACTTCTCTACTAATGTATTAATATGTCTTAACTTTATAGTATATTGTGTATTTTGAACAACAGATTCGACATGATTTCGCCGTGCAAAAAAAAAAAGAGAGATCACATAAGATTTCCTTTTCTCAAAATAATGGCGGATGCACTGCACTCTTGTGTTGTTTTATTGTATGAAATGTAGTGCGTGTTTAAGGAGAAGACTAATGATCTTTTTTCTTTCCATCCATTTAGTCTAGGTCAATGAGTTAACAAGTTTCAATGAGCCGAGTCTCCACACGTCAATATATAAAATTGTTGTCCTGATGGAAGAGTGAAGCACAAGATTGTTGTTATCGTAAAAGATTATATTCTATGATGACTTGTCCAGACTCTCCAAGTCTTGGTGCGCTACCAAACTCTATGACGACTGCAAATATTTATTATGAATTTATTATTGGCATATTGTCACAAAAGTTCACACACCAATGGTGGGCTATTGGGAATCATTATCTATGACTATATATGAATCCTCAATGACAACGACGATTAGATGTTTTATACAGAGTACTAGCTAGTTAACAAGCATTACATAGGACACGTCCTTGTAATTGCCATGAGGATGGAGGCGCAACGAGAATGAAACGAGAAGATGCGGAGGAGTAAGAGCCGCATGCCACTTCTTAATTAGGTCAACTCCAATTGAACTCTTAAATTTTAACCCCTGCTCTATGAGGATCTTTCATCCTAAACCTGACCTCCTAATTCTTTCTCCACTGCAGCCATAGTCTCATATTATCGCAGGCTGAGAGCTTGGAGGAGGACTGTTAGCAGTCCTTAACTACCATTGTAAATAGGAGGAAGAAGTGTGCGGGAGACTACAAGAGGATTAGAAGATAAATAGAGATAGATATTAGAAGGAGATCCAAGCTTGATTGCATTCATTCGTCATACTTGCATACTTCTTCTATGTTGTACCTCATTGGATACGAACACTTGGGTGAGTATTCAAGTCCTTCTTTTGATAAGCTCTTTGATTAAGTTATTAATAAATATAGATCGCTTGTGAATTCAAGTGCTCACCTCGGTGAAGTGTTTAGTGTAAGGGCTCCTATAAAGACGGATACCGGGTACAATGCTGGACTATGCATGTTATTCTGAGCGTGGACGTGGTGTCTAGGCTTAGGAATCTCCCTTGTTTACTTCTATTCTTCACTAGAATTGCGGGGTAGATGCCAGGAGGTGACAACCCTGTGAATTCATTATGCTTTGTGATCTGTGTACTCTCCCTACTGGGCTTAGAAGTAGTTTTATATTAATAGCCGGAGGGGCTTCATATCAAACTATCACCAAAGCAAGCAAGAGATAGGGATAGCTTCCTTATCTTTGATCTTCCATTGGAAAGAACCACTTTATCCTTAGACAAATATTTCCAATCTTATCAACCAACATACTCTAGTTAGAAGAAAAGCTATACTTTGTTCATGTGGATTCGATACCCTAAATACTTCTGGGTTAAGTGTTATATCGGTACTTCCATCTACTTGTGGATTCGTAAGAGTTAAGAAACATTGGCAATCATTTCTAGCACCATTGCTGAGGAACGGTTGTCATAGTTATATTCAAATCTGGTTACCTATATTATCCCACATGTTTCTACTTTTCTTTATTCTACCTTTAACCCCGGTACCCTTAGTTACCTATGGAGCTTGAAACCAATAGACAACTCTTAGCTCCAATGGGCGAGCTCTTAGAGCTAGCTAAGTCATCAAAGCCCATCACAACTTCAACTTTTGGCTATGAGCTCTGCCCTGGCTCTATAGCCATGGTACACGATCAACCATTCTCAGGAATCGGCCTTGAAAATCCATATCATTACCAATGAGAATTTGAGAACTTCTACTTGGTGGCGTCCTTAAGTGCTAAATATTCTCGTCAACATCTTAGGAAAATTACTACTTCACTAGCATATTTTTTTAGGATAACTTAGTTCCACTTGTATTTTGTCTTTGCTATTATTCTAGGGACTAAAGTCAACAATGGAGAGAAAAGAGCAAAAAAGAGTAAGAATATCTCATCATGGAAATGCTCATATAAATAGAAGGGTTAATTGGATTTATACCATTGCAACTTTTCAAGTTCGGAAGAATACCATTACAATTCAGGTATTTGTAAACATGCCATTACAATTTGGCTGGAGCTTGAACCATGCCATTTTATACGTCTCTAACCATGTTAGGCCCACCTGCATGCGTATGTATTTTAGTATACCCGAAACTGCCCATACTACCTTCAGCTCTCCTCCTCACTGACGCATGGGTCCCACACGTCATCACCTTCCTCCCTTCCTTCTTCCCGAGCAGCATGCCCAACGCCTCCGTCCGCCCCACGCCTGCATTCGCTGGCCCCGTGCCTCTGCCCGCCAGTCCCTCAATCTGGTGGCCTGGGATTGAACCTCGCAGGAACTCCTGGCCGCCGGCGATGGACTAGTTGCGACGAGATCAGAATCGGTCAGGTTCGATGTGAGGTGTTCCAGTGCGGAGCCGCCGGCCGTCGCGTGGTGGTAGTGCGCCAGCGTGGCACTGTAACCGCATCAGTGGCTGCTGTTGTACGCCATCTTATTGAGGTAGCGTACCGCTGCCGGCCGCCGCTGGACTCGCTAGGATGGAGCTCGATCTCGTTGGCGCTATGGCCGTCCGGCTCCCGGTGTGATAGAGCTCAATCTCCCTGCTCGCCCACGCCCAGGCCGCCGGCGGAACCTCCTGATTGCCAACTGGTTCTGGCTGCGTGACAGAGGTGTGGTGCAGACCTGGGCGAGGTCGAGCTGAGCATAGCAATGGCAGCTGCTGACCTATGTTTGATGTTAGCAAGATTTTTTTTAGCAGAAGCAAGTTGCTTGTGAACAAACGGAGGAAAGGGATGATGCGTAGGACCTTCTTGTCAGTGAGACATAGAAAGATATGTACCAAGGGCATTTTTGGCGATACAGAAATACGGTAGACTGCAGGTGGGTCCAAGGGAATCAAAGACATAGAAAATAGCAAGTTTCGGAGAAGATAAGAATTGTAATGGCATTATTACTAATAGGTGAATTGTAGTGGTATATCTCAGAACTCGCATATTTGCAATGACACCGTTCCAATTAACCCTAAATAGAAAGGTCTACAAGACTTCACAGAACAAAGCTATTGTCAATAGAGACAAGTTTGGGCCCAATATATGGCCAACCATGTGAAGGCGGTGCCCAAGTGGAATGACCCATGGCAAAGGTGGTTAGATCCCATCTTTGGCATGGTGATGCTAAGGTAGTTCACGAGGCAATTGAATTACCAAACTTAAGACCCCTCAAACTGACTTTTGCATCCTATATAAGTAGAGGACCCTCCCCTCCCCCTCCCTTCTCATTTGACACACACCACAGTTGAAGCCACTCTAGCTCTATCATTGTAGTTCTAGTTCTAGGATTAGAGGCGCCAAGCCTAGTTCATCAACTTGATCAAGTCTTCTTCAAGATCATCAATGATCTTGGGTATGACTTTGTATCCTTTCAGTCAGATCCTTATCATTTGTTTGGAGATGGTATATGAATTTTGTGCTATTTATATAGTATATTTATTCATGATTTGTTCTTTAATTATCAATTATATGTTTATTTTAGCCATCCATGCTTTGTAATGCTCTTGTGTGGCTTGTGCTTGAATCTAGATTTTAGCTTGGACATCCATAGGGTAGGAGTTGCCAGGTAGTCTAGATCAATTATTAGGTATGCAGGCGTGATGCTTGGCTATAAGATTTCCATAAGATATGGCCATTCTCTACTAGAATTGTGGGGTAGGCGGCCTTGTGTGACGGCTTGTCCATTTGGCAAGTTTCTCATGTTTTGTGTAATCCCCCTGCTATATTATGGTGTAGGAGCCACATGATACTTGAGCCATGTTTTGGACTGGGTATTCTCCAATTGCATTAGGCTTTAAACACCAGTTTAATCATATATCTTTGATCTAACCCTTTTCTATTTTGATAGTATGAGAGGACATTTGTAGACTTGCTACGCTAACTTAGTTCTTTGCTTTATTCTTTATGGGATGGTTTTCATGTGTGTGTCACATTAGCCTTATCATTATCATCATCTTATATATTATATTCATCATGGGCCTACCCTTGCATCCTCCCCCTTAAGGTTAGCTCCCTTTAAAGGTGTACTTGTTTTGGTCACCAAAATTCTCCCCTTTGGAATCAAACACCAAAAAGAAATTCAAGCTCATCCACAAGAATTCAGTTGATGACCCTTAAATGCTAAATGTTTCCATCAACATCTCAAGGAAAATGCTGCTTTATTATCATATTTTGTTTAGAATGACTTAGTTCTACTTGTATTTTGTCTTTATGTGATTTCAAGAAGCAAGAGAGGAAATTGATGAAAAAGAGCATAAAAGAATAAAGAACATTTTGTCCTGAAAATGCTCAAGAAAATAGAAAGGCTTGTAATTCAAGTCCAACAGAGGCCATCATCAACATGGAAAACCCAAGGATCCAACACATGGCCCACCACGTGAAGGCGGTGACGAGAAGGCGGTGCTGGGGGATTGGTGGGGCCCACGGACTGGCCAGCCCATAGTAAGGCACTTCCCCTTTGGCAAGGCGGTTGTATGTCGGTTGAGTATGTTGCCAATGTCTGCTACCTTTTCAAGAGGCATTCGCACTGACCTTGGAGGCCTACATAAGCAGAGGCAGACCCCCTTGTCTCATTCATTCGATTCCAACTCAGAAAAGAATCAACCCAAACATTCAGATAGCCAGAGCTAGCCAGAAACCCATCATTGAAGATCATCATTGAAGATCATCATTCAGATTAGAGGAGTATTCGTCAAGTTCATCATTGAAGATCAAGTTATTCTTCAAGATCATCATTGATCTTGGGTAATGACTTTTTATCTTTTTTGTCGGATCTTTATCAATTCTTCAGAGATGTTATATAAAGTTTATGCTATACTTATAATATTATTCTTCAAATCTTATACTATCATGAGTTATATTTGTTATGTGTTTAGATCAGTCATCTATGCTATTATATTGCTCTGGAGTGCTTTATGTTTGTTTCTACTCTTGCACTTGTCCATCCGTAGGGTGGGAGTCACCAGTGGGATTAGAACAGTTTTCAAGTACGCGGGCGTGGTGCCTGGATATAAGAATTCTTCAGATATTCACATTATCTACTAAATATGAGAGGGAGACAACAAGTTGTGACAGACTTAGTTGTCCTAGCATATTTCCACCCTACTAGATCTTGGAATAGGAGCTCTATGAATATTTGGGCCATGAATATGGACTGCATATTTTCCCTCTATGATAAGACTTTAAACATTTGATCTAATCACATGATTTATTAATCTTTACTAATTTGATAATTTCTAAGGATATTCTAGACTTTCTCCGATGACAATCTTAGTTCTAGATTATTCTTTTATGAGGTGGCTAGGCTATGGTTCTTTCATAATTATCATGGTTATATCTTTATCAATGTCTGATTATTACCTTGATTAATAGTATTGCCTTATTTTCATGACAATTTACTTTTATTAAGCAGTTGATTATGACCTATGAGTTGGATAATATTATATGTAGAGGAACCCATGAGATAAAATAAATATGATAACATGGTTTACTCCAAGTTGAAATGCTACAATGGTATATCTGTGCGCTCGCGGATAAATTTATGTTTGTTATTATTATCTTTTAAGTAAGCTATATCTTTTAACCATGATTATATTTTAATGTTATTTCTAGTATTAGACTTGGCGCCTATAAGTAATTAGAAATAATGTTAAGATAATGCCAACAAACTCATCATAGGGTGTCCTTCACAAAGGAATTATAACAAAATACAAGAAGAAACAAGCTATGTTTTGTGAGCATGTCTCCTTTGTCTCACAAAAGGAGCCAACCAAGGTTGAGGAAGCTTTGATAGATCTAGACTGGGTGAATGCAATGCATGAAGAACTCAACAACTTCACCCGCAATGAAGTGTGGACATTGAAAGATAGGCCCAAAGATGCAAGAGTAATTGGAACCAAGTTGGTTTTCCAGAACAGGCAAGATGATCGAGGCAATGTAGTGAGGAACAAGGCAAGACTAGTGGTAAAGGGGTTCTCTCAAGTTGAAGGTTTAGATTTTGGAGAGACCTTTGAACTGGTGGCAAGACTAGAGGCAATATGCATCCTACTAGCTTATGTATCAATTGAATTGAAACATGATAATGCAATCCTATAGATGAAAGGAACTAGATGCTAATTGAAATTGTATGAATTTAAATCTAGTTACCTATGTTACCTTTGGAGGATTTGGGTATTGGATTGATCATGATTTCCAACATACTCCAAATCTCAATAACCTTGGCTCTTTTCTTGAATTTATCTTCTCTTGTGGCTAAGCCTCCAAATACTCCCGAGTCCCACAGACTCTAAGCCGCCTCTGGAACCCAAACCTTCTTGGAGTCATTCATGGTAGTGATGATTTACTTGAGCGCCCAAATAGATTGGTTCCACCCCTTTATTTTCTTGTTATCAAGTGAGCCACCATCTTGCTATTTTTCTTCTTGAGTAGATAGGGTGTACTCTTCACCTTGTCAATCTTCAAATAGGGCTTGGTGTTGGCAGTGACTTTCTTCTTTTTTTCTCCTTCTTTCTTCTTTTTCTTGCACTAATAGGACTTGTGACCTTGTTTCATGAGTAGTAAGTCACAGTTGTACCCTTCTCAAGCTTCTTCACCATCTTGTGATGATTATCTTCAGGAGGTTGTTCCTTGCTCTCACATACCACTTCCTTTCCCTTGAGTCTTGCCATGTCCTTCTTGAGCTTTTCTATCTCTTGATTAAGCTCTTCATTTTTTTGTGCAGTAAGCTCATCAATTGGTTCTACAATCACATTCTCAGTACAAGTCTCATTGCAAAAGGATGAGCAAGATTTATGCATTAAATCATGGTAAAAAATAGATGCATCTACTTTAGATTTTCAACAATTGGTAGAATGGATAAAACATGTGAGGAAGCATTATTTTGTTCAAGGATCAAAACTTCGCTAGCTAGCTCATCATTGTGGTTTACCACAATTTCAAACTTTTCAACCGTTCTTCATAGTTGGATGATGGGCTTGCTAATTTCTCTTTGAGATCCTTGTTTGTAGTCATTAGCATTTTAATAGCATCCTCTTGAGTTTGAATGACTTTAGCAAGCTTTTCAATGGAAAGAGAAGAGTCATCACCACTTGTATCGCTATCACTAGCAACTTTACCTTTGGCCATGAGGCATATGTGCGATGAGCTTGATAAAACTCTTCTTAATGGGGCTTCTTTGAATTTTCATCCAAATTAATCTACTTGCCAATGCTAGTGAGTGCTTGCTTCTTTCCTATCCCCTCTTTCTCCTTCTCTTTTGCTTGCGGGCTTTCTTCAACTCCTTTGCAAGAATAGGACATTCATCACGGAAGTGTACCTTGTCACCGCAATAAAAGCAACAATGTTTCCTTCTTTCATTGGTGAAGACCACGTCTTGCATGGTGATGGTAACACCCTTGGAGTTGAGCATCTTCAACACCCTCTCCAACTTCTTGATAAATAGTTTGGAATCTTCATGAAGAGAGGTGTCGCTTTCATCATATTCATCCTATTCCTCTACATCATCACTCTCTTCCTCTTCACTTGAGCTTGATGCCTCACTGGCGCTTGAGTTTGATTCATGCTTATGAGCTTTCCTCTTTTGCTTGGAAGATTTTTGCTTCTTCTCATCAGCCTTCTCCTCCTCCTCTTGTTTGGTTGATGAGGCAATTGCTTGGCTTGAGTTACAAGGTTCTTTGGTAATCTTGTTGGATAGCTCATAAGCAGTGATCTTGTCTAAAATCTTACTTGGGTCGGCATCTTTGAACTTCTCATGTATGAAGAGGTAGGTGACAAGGGTTGCATATTTCTATTTTGGAAGAGCATGGATGATCTTTCTTGAGATGTCTTCATTTGTCATCTTTGTCAAATCTAAATCATTTAACTCATTGACAATAACATTTAGTCAAGAATACATGCCATTGGATAATTCATTAGGCAACATCTCAAAGCTATCAAATTTGCACCTAATCAAGTCATATTTTTTATTGATCACATCACTTGTGCCATCATGAAGTTCTTGGAGCTTGGCCCAAATTTTATTAGCACATTTTTTATCATAGACTTGATTAAACACCTTAATGCTTAGAGAGTCAAGAAGTGAATTCCATGTAATAGCATTGAGTTGCAATTCCTTCTCATCGGCCTTCGTGAGGTTTTGCGGCCCGAGAGAGAGGTTCCATTCCTTGATTTGTCACTCTCCAAACACCTAACCCTTTTGCAAGAAAACTTGACGTACGAATATGCCAATAAGGGTAGTTCGTGCCGTCAAAGTGTGGAGGCCTACCGATATCACTCCTACCCTCTTCGGATGTCATTTTTCTTGTTTAGCGATGAAGCTAAAGGTCCAAATATGAGCCTCCTACTCTAATATCAATTGAAGGGACTATCATACGATAAGAGGTGGGGTGAATTATGTGTTCTAGAAACTAAGGCTCCAGTTACACATATGAAAACTTATTCAGTTTCTATCAAAATGTGCTCTAGGTTTTCTCTATGTGTTGCTATATGTACCGCTTCAAATCTTTGCACCCTAGGTCCAATTCTATACTAACATGTCAAGTCTGGGAAAGTAAATGCGGAAAGTAGTGCAAGTATAAAATGCGAAGGTAAAAGGTAGAGAAGCGTAAACTCTTGGCACGGTGATTTTTATCGAGGTATCAGAAAGCTCGCGAGCTTTCCACTAATCCTTATAGTTGGAGCCCCTCTCAAAGGGAATGCTCACACAAGGGCATAAACTCAGGGGGGCGGGTAACTCCGTGGGTGACCACGGAACTACCCCACACGCAAGTGGGTGTGTGGTCATACCTCCCCAGATGATCCTCATAGTCTTCACTTGGTAAAGCTTTGGCCAACTTGTCGAGGGCCTCCTTCCTCTCACAATCACCGGCGACCACTCCATAAACTTGGTTCGAGGGTCTCATAAGACTACAAGTTCTGGATTTACAACACTTGGTGCATGTAAGCACCGATAAGCAAAGAGGTGTGCAAACCTCACTAAACTCTAGGCCAATCACCTAGGAGATGCGCTAATTGGCCTAAACTAGCACTAACACTTTGCTAATTGACTTGATCTTCTAATTAGCACATTGGTGGATTGAGCACTTGAAAATGTATGGAACACTTGCCTCTATCTTCCCTGATCTCAAACACACGAGAAATGACCATGGGATGGGGTATTTATAGCCCCAACCAAAGTAACTAGTCGTTACAAACTTTCTGGGTACCACCGAATATTTCGATCCCCCTATATGACACAACTGAAATAATTGGTGGTTGCATAAAGAGAGGCCTTCAAACGGCCCATAAAAAGGCTTTAGCAGTGACTATTTCGATGGTGCACCACCGACTATTACTGTGACCATCGACTATTACTCCGTGCTATACGCAACACTATTGGAGCATGGTTTGGATCATTTTTACGTCGTTTCTTATCCGATTTTCTTCCCTTTTTTGACACTTTTGTAATTGATTAGAGAACATTTCCAATCATTTGCATGGCTTCAAAAACATCACTAGAACCTACAAAAAAATAATCTTTCAAATTATGTTAATCCCAATGGCTATGTTGTCAATCGATCACCAAAGTCACAAGCAATGGCCTAGGGTCATTTTCCTTACACTACTATACATGTTGAAGCATAAGAAATATGTTTCAACATAAATGGCAAGGAGGAGAAAATCATGTTCTGACCAAAGGAGTAATGCTCCGGAATTAAGGTATGTGTACATGACTCCCAAAAGAATAACCTTCCATCTTCAAGAACGGACAACCTCATTTCCTTCATGAAAGACTATGTGCAAAAAGAGAAAGAAGCAATAAAGGATTGTGGAAAAATAAGAAGGATGTCAAAAACCTCTGATCTAACAAGACGGCTACTCAGGTATGGAAGGCAAGGACGTTTGGGCCTATTAACCCAAATACTTTGTCAACACAATAATTCAGGATGGAGAAAATCCCGCTCATCGGACTAACAATAGGCAAGCCTATCTTGAAGGTAAATCGATATATATCTCATATTTAATTTTCCTTTGTTTAATTTTTATTTTCCCACTGCATAGAGAGAGAGAGAGAATCACCACTTGCATGCTGAATATTTTCAGGCCACGTTTCTAAAAATTAAAAAAAACTTAAAAAATATTAAAACTATTTTTGAGATTCTTTCAGCATCACAGATTGTTGTTGCACCCATGAATGAAATCATGTGGTCGTTGGGAGGCAACAGACCAAAGGGGCTGACCAGCGTGACCAGCCAAGGTCCGACCAGACCCCTAGTCCGCTTGGACCGGTGGCAATAGACCGCAGGCTTCACTTCTGCCATTGGCTCCTAGCCGTGGTGCCCGGCCGCTCCACCGGTGCAACACCCGCATCACTCTATAAATAGAGGCAGAGAGTTAGGGGGAGAGCACACCTCACTCACATTTTTATCTCCCTCCTCTCCAATTTCTTGATCTCGATTTTCATCAAGATTTTGCTCAAGCCAAGGCTGCAAAAAAGTTCTCCCTCTCATTTCTTTGCTGCAAGAAAAGTCACCCTTTGGGGGGGAACAAGTTTCGGGTAAGAAATTCCATTCAATTCGCTCATGTAACCTGTTTCAAGATTATCTTGTCTTTCATGGCATAGCATTTGGGAGGGCTGTGAGAGGAAGCTTGTCCTGTTCATGGGGTAGTGCAGACTTTCACCACTCCACCAAGGCCGCCTCAAGCCCAACACCAATGGACTACAAAGAAGAACACGAAGAGCAAGCACCACCGCAAGCCGAAGACACGGAGATTGATGAAGAAGATGTCCTGTACCTCGGCCTCCATGACAAACGCGAGAAGCAAGCCTACCCGCTAATCAAGAACTGTGAGTTCATCCACACGTGGCACTTTGACACCAACCTCTTGGAGAAAATAGGTATGGATTCCGAATTCATCTCCATTGAAAAGCTATTGGTTGGGATCTTTTTGTTCCAGTTGAGGAGGAAGGTTCTCGCCTCCTCACCATCCAATTTCTTTGCACTCTTCATAAGGTTTCCAGTGGCATCACATTCCACCTTGCCGGTGTTGAGCATCTTCTTTGGAAGGTTTTAAGTGATTGCTTTTGTTTCAATCCTTGTTGCTCTATTTACCTTGAACAAGCTTGAGCTGGTTTCCATCGACATAGTTTTTTGGAGCAAATTTCCGGTCAACATGTGTCAGCAAGTTTATACCAAAATGCAATGACAGACACCATCCATCTCCTCACATGATGTACAAATGTATGATCGTCACTCTTTTCCCGACAGACACTCCTCGTATTGCGTGCAAGGATGAGTTAATGCTTTTATATGCCATTTGCCACAAGTAGGGATGTAAGTGGGTTGGGCTGCGGCTGTCCGCGCTCAGTCCGCACGAGCCGCGTTCTTCGATGCGGAGCGATGCAGCCGTCCGCATTTCGCCGCAATTTTTTATGGGCTTTTGCGGCGGCCCGCATGATTCCACAATTCGCAGCTATCCACGCACGGTCCAAAAAGCTCCGGCCTCTCGGCTCCTGCACAGCGCCTGTGAGCACATCCGCAGCACGCCGCCGTCCTCCCCCAGCATCCCAGCCACGGCCACGGCCTCGCCGGCGCCCGCCTGCCCGCCGTCATCTTCTTTCTGCTGATGGTGGAGGCGCAGAGTGGGGATGCCAGACGCCGCCGCCGATGAGGCAGTGACCACGGTGGCAGTGGTAAGCTCGCAGGCGTTGTCCTGTATGAGGAGCAGGAGGCTGTCAAGGACAGAACCACACACGTTGTAGCCGTCCTGGTGGTGGAGGTCGTGGCCGAGCTCACGGAGCACTTATCGATCGCCCGCCATGTCAAATTGGCGGCGAGAAGATCGGGTACGGCGTGGATGCTAGGGTATATTGGGTCCGGCGGCGACGCCATCAACATGCCGCCATGCAGGAGGATCGAGGCACATCAGTTGTCCCCTTTCTCTGAACTATTTCTGTTCTGTTTTGCAGGTTTGCGGCGCCGCCGGCCCCCGCGTGTTGTCCGTGTTGCGCCGCTTGCATTGTACGGGCAACATTGCGGGCTGACGCAGGTTTGGGGTGTGGGTTTGCGGCAAAACCCACCCGGTTTGCATCCCTAGCCACAGGATCAAAGTTTATTTCTTTCCAGAAAACGCCTAACCGGAGCACAAGGTTTATGCTGCATCGTACTTACAACCGGCCTCAATACTTAATTTAATAGTTTTTTTGCTTCTTTTCAATACTAGTTGTTGTTTATTTATGTTATTAGTGCCACATATATTCTCTAGGAACAATTTATCTGCAACTATTCAGCTCTTTTGATACTGCATCACTATGTAAGAAGCGGTCAAAGGAGACACACTAATAGGAGACGCTGGTTATAACCGCGTCTCCAAATATGTATAGGAGTTGCGTGTTTACGGTGCGCGTCTCCCCTAATTTCGCCCAGGTAAACCACGTCTCCTATGTACTACAAAAGAGACGTGGTTTACTTGCTAACGTTTCCCCTATTTGGGGAGACGCTGTTCCATCTTACACGTCTCGTTTGTATGAACTATGGGTAACGCGGTTCAACTAAACGCGTCTCCTATAGTTGTTTATACGGAGACGCTGGTTTTTGTTACGTGTCTTATATGACTTGCTAGAGAAAGGAGACGTCGTCCGTATGCCCGCGTCTCCTATACTGGTGCCAAAGGAGACGACGCCTTTAGCCCGCGTCTCCTATGTACTGCGTGCTCCACAAGTGGCGCACACTCACACATGCATCCACACACAGCAGCACGCTACGTACGGCGATCAAGCACTGCCACCTCCTGCGGCGTGCGACGTCGTCGTCGCACCCTAGCTGCCGCGTCGGACGTATTCTTGCCGCCGCTCCCGTCGGCCATGGCCCCGGCCAGCTGGTTGCGCACTTCCCGTGCTCGCGCAGGCCGGCGTCCCCCATCGGTGCTCGAGCTCCATCCCCAGCCGTCCAGCGAGCTGCTGCTCCGCCTCGTCAAGGCACGCGTGAGGCCGGACAAGCGCGCTGCCGGACCCACGCGACCTACAGGTCCGAGATGCAAGAGAAAGCAGAGGTGAGGCCGCGGCCAGTAAACTCCTCAAATTAGCAATAATTTTGTTAAAAATCTCTCATTTTGTGCAAAGATATGGATTATTGATAATTTTTTTGTCTTATCAATAGATGGCAGACCGAAAGTGGATGTATCTTCAGAATCGTACTTGTACAGAGTATTTGACAGGACTAAAGTCATTTATTGATGCAGCGGATGCGAACAAGGCGAATCAAGGCCTGTCTACCATATTTTGCCCATGCACTGATTGTCAGAATGTGAGGATGTTCTCAAGCTCGATGAATGTGCATGCTCATCTGATCATCCGGGGTTTCATGGATGACTACTTGTGTTGGAACCATCATGGAGAGGGCGTCGTTAATAATCGAGATTCACAGGGCGGTATGATGGATGGTGGAATCTCTGGAAGAAGTGATGATGAAGGAGTCCCTGATAGTCCTACCTATGAAGATCCAACCTACATGCAAGATGATGATGGCGATGGAGCTTTGGGTGGCAATGACCAGAGTGTTGGCCATGACATGAGTGAGGAGGAGCTTAGTGATTTTGATGAAAATTATGTCAACATTGCTGAGAAAATGGAGAAGTTGCGGGACGTAGTTTCATATGATGGGAGGCATACAAGTTGGGAGATTGATAAAATTAAAAAGATGGTGGAAGACATGAAGACACCACTGTATCCGGGCCGCAGGGCTAAGTGGTCAAAACTCTTCACATCATTGAAGCTTCTTCAGCTGACCACCCATCACTGCACCGATAGCGGGTTCAAGGCATTGTTAAATTTGCTAGGGACATGCTTCCTAAGGGAAATCAGATATCCCTTAACACTTTTGATGCTAAGCAGATTATTTGCCCTTTAGGAATGGAGGTTGAAAAAATCCATGCTTGTAAGCACGATTGTGTCATGTTCCGAGGAGACTACGCAGATCAGACCGAATGCCCAGAGTGTGGAACCCCACGATACAAACCAAGGAAGGATGGGGGTGATGAGAAAATGGTGCATGGAGCTCCTCAGAAAGTGGCTTGGTATTTTCCACCGATTCCTCGGCTCAGGCGATTGTTTCAATCAAGAAATGATGCAAAACTTATGCACTGGCATATGGAAGGACGCAAGATAGATGATTATATACGCCACCCAATGGATTCAGCTCAATGGCATCAAATTGATTGGAAGAACGAGCAGTTTGCAAAGGACCCAAGGAGTCTTCGGATTGCACTAAGCACGGATGGCATGAACCCGTTTGGTCATATGAGCGCCTCGCACAGCATTTGACCAGTGTTTTTATCAATCTACAATCTTCCGCCATGGCTGTGCAACAAGAGGAAGTACATGATCATGTCTATTCTTATCTCTGGCCCAAATCAACCTGGAATTGACATTGATGTGTATCTGAGACATCTTGTGGATGATTTCAAAACACTTTGGCAACCAGGTGATCTTGCCTTCGACAGGTACAAGAGGGAACCATTCATAATGTGTGGCTTGTTGTTTTGTATGATTACTGACCTACCAGGTGGTTGTTCTGTGTTTGGACAGTATAAAGGGGAAAAGGTATGTGCTCATTGCTTAGATGACACAGAGACAATTTGGTTGAACAACTAAAAAAAACGGGTGTACGTGCGGGCATCGACGTTTTCTCCCTAAGTCACATTTGTACCGAAACATGAAACGTCAATTTGATGGAACAAGGAGATGGGGGTTGCTCCAAGGCATTTCAGTGGTCAACATATCTACAACCAGGTCGAGGACCTCAGCACTGCCCATGGGAAAAAGAGGAAGAAATGCACGACACTTGGGAAACGAAAACGCAGAAACCAAGATGTTCCAAAGGAAAAGGAAAGGTGGAAAAAGAAGTCAATTCTCTAGGAGCTTCCTTACTGGGTAGACTTAGCCGTCCGCCATAGTATCGATGCTATGCTTGTTAAAAAGAATGTCTGCACTAGCTTACTTGGTACACTAATGAACGACAAGCGTAAAACCAAGGATCATAACAATGCAAGAAAAGACTTGGAAGAGTTGGGTATAAGACTAGAGCTTCGTGTCACCGGAACCGATGTTCAAGCATGTGCCATAAACTTAACCAGGGCACAGAAGAAGGAATTGTGTGACTTCATTCATAGTGTGAAAGTTCCTTCTGGCTATTCATCAAACATTCGTAAGCTTGTAGCCGCCAACGAACAGAAATTTCAACCAATGAAGGCTCATGACTGTGATGTCATCCTCACCACAATGCTCGTTATTGGTATCAGTAACATACTTTCGAAAAAACCAAGGATGGCTATCATGAGCTTGTGCTTCTTTTTCAATGCAATATCTCAAAAGGTGATTGATAAGAACTCACTTGATGATCTAGAAAAGAACCTGTTTGAGACAATGGTTCTCCTTGAGGCCTTCTTCCCTCCATCATTCTTTGATGTATATATGCATCTCATTGCACACCTGATTAAAGAAATAAGATACCTTGGTCCGGTGTTCCTACACCATATGTACCCGTATGAGAGATTCATTAGCACTCTTAACAAGTATTCAAAGAGTCGGGTTCATCCCGAGGGAAGCATGGTTCAGGGGTACTCTGTTGAGGAGGTGATTGACTGGTGCCTTGATTTCATTGACCCACACATCTGATTGGCATATCCAAGGGCCGCCATAAGGGGAGGTTACAAGGGAAGGGCGTACTTGGGGAGAAGACATTTACTCCTAACGTCAATTCATTCCGGCAGGCTCATTTTATTGTGTTGCAACACACAACAGTGGTGTCCCCATACATTGACGAGCACAAGGCGCAACTGCGTCAGTAGAACCCAGACCGGAGCGAAGCTTGGATAGCGAAAACACACATGAATGGATTCAACAATTGGTTCAGAGACCGAGTAAATAACTCAAAGTCTAGCAATATTGACAATGCTCTTAAAAGTTTGGTGGACGGTCCTCTGTTCACAATTACAGGGTACCAAGGTTATGATATAAATGGCTATACATTTTATACCACCACCAAATACAACAAAAGCACATATCAGAATAGTGGTGTGCAGAAAGATGCCTTTGACAATGATGATGAGAAGGCAGCATATTATGGACAGATAGAGGAGATATGGGAGCTTGATTATTCAGAGTTTAAGGTGCCAGTTTTGAGGTGCCGTTGGATCAAAGGAGCAAAGGGTGTCATGAAAGACCCTTATGGCTTTACAACTGTCGACCTCGAAAAAATTGGATACAGAGATGAGCCATTTGTACTTGTTGATCAAGTTTCCCAAGTCTTTTATATGAAAGACACCCAAAACAAGAAGCGACATGTGGTGCTGCCGGGGAAAAGACGTGTTGTTGGTGTCGAGAATATGGTAGATGAGGAGGAGTACAATCAATTTGACAAAGTACCTCCATTTGGTAGATGCAACCTCCTAGTGCTATTGGAAAATGAGACAACTTCATAATTAAGAAGCGGCAACAAGGATAAAGATCCTAGCAAGGCAAAACGCCCCAAAAAAGAAAAAATGGCAAGCCAAAAAAGATGATGCATGTATATATATAGTTGGTACATTAATTGTAACATAATTTGGTATTTTTGGATATATATTGATATTTTTTTTGGCATGTTGTTTGGATATAATTCACAAAATCAGGACACTATCACAAATCATGCACACAATTTGGAAATAATTGAACAGGAACATAACATTATATATCGTAATAACCATCACCAAATTGTGCATCAGTTTTGGGTTGCGACCATCACCAAAACAAACTTACAGCCAACCCCAGCTTCAAGCAGCCATTCCACAAACCTAACTATATATAGATACAAACCAAAATAGTGCAGCCACTATAGTCTTCTTCTGATGACCACACTTTTCCAGTGCTCGCGTCAGCTTTGCAGCAAGTCCTTCCACCTTGTGTTCTAGATCTCCAACTGAATCAGCCAGCACCTTGTTGAGACACCGAGCTTTGTCCAGGCCAATGGACATCTTCTCGTGTTTGTCTTGAAGGTCTTCCACAGCATCAGCGAGCTTCTTGTTCTCCTGTTGAGCTTTGACAAGCTCATTGGTCATGTGTTAAGCCAGGGTCTTCTTCTCTTGTTGAGCTTTGGCAAGCTCTTCAGCAAGGTTCTTGTTCTCTTGTTTAGCACTGGCAAGCTCACTGGCATTCTTTTTGGCCTTCTTCCTGATGTGGTGGATTTGCTCCCAAATATCCTGCTGAACCGCCCCAAGATCAAGCACCTCATCGGCGACATGCTTGATCTTCTTTGCAAATCAGCAACATCAGCCTAAAACATTGCATCAGCTGTTATATACTACAACAATGATTCAGCATGATTTTAGCCTTATTTTAATGTACACACAACATGAATTTATTACTTAAAACAAGTTACTGCTACAAATTTGGTACATTAATTATTGTAACATAATTTATTTCTGAATTGGCTACCAAGTATATAGTTTGGATTCAGTTTCTGCTACAAACAATTCACATTACTGCAATTTATTCGAAGAAAAAGCTGAGTGGCAATAGGAAACTTGCCTTGGCCTGACTGGAATCCTCATTGGCGTCGTCCTCACCGGAGTCGAGGTCGATCACATCGTGTACCACCTTCGGCGTGAAGAGGACCTCGACGTCATTGTCAAAACTGGTGACGGGCCTCGCCGCCAGGCGGGAGGAAGCTGAGGAGGCGCCGCCGGCTGCTGCAGCGGCGCACGTGTACCATTTCCTTGGCATAGGTTGAACGCCGGCCTCCACCTTGCTGCAGACGTGGCCTCTCACACAGCGACTGGGGCCCGCCTCCTCCACGCCTTATCCCCGGCGAGGACCCATGGCAGCGGTGCGGCTGAATCACGCCTTCGCATCACGGTTGTATGACCTTGCCTCGCCGCAGTCACCAGCAAACCCTAACACAAAGAAGAAGGGGAGTGATGTGGTTGTACGGCTGGATGCGCGTCACTGTAGAAGTGCACGCGTGATGGTCACTCGTTTAGGTTCCTATGTTTAACTATGAGAGACACGGAATAGTAAAATCGCGTCTCCTATGTTGCCTCTGATATGTTGCGTCTCCAATACTTAAACCGCACCCCTTGCGTTGCCTACCACTCTCTCACTCTGTCTCTCTTCTACTAGGCAGCGGCGCAACGTACCCCAACCCCAGGCGCCATGGTTCACCTCGATGGCAAGCCCATTGAATTGACGGGCTCGAGCTCGATGGCGAGCCGCTTGAAGAGGGAGTGCCCCTCTTCCCATGTTCCTTTGGTGTGGTTCTAGAGCCATCAGAAAGCCACATTTCGTTAGTGGTTCGTGAAATGCCGGTACAACATCAAGGTTTCAGATTTTTGGCATGCTTTATTACAATTTTTTCCTATTCTAGCTGAAATCAAATTTGGATGCAGAGTGATCCAACAACTTGTGACTACATCCGCCCTGATTTGGAGTATGAGGCCTTGGAAGGACGTCAGGCGAAGCTGCAGGGTGATCCAAGTACCAACTGTTGCGCCCAGTTCAAGGAAGAATTGGAGGATGTGAAGCAAAGGCTGGATAGTGTTGTTGCTGAGGTTTGTAAGCAGAAGTGTGCAGAAGATTCAAGGAAGATGCAGATTGTGATTGATTCTTCAGTTCTAGTTCCCTGTTAGTAGGAATTTTAGGTGTCATGATGGGTGTAGTTCTTACTAGAATATGGAAGTAGCACGTCTTGCTGGTTGTATGTCGTTGTTGCTCTGTTAATTTGTTTCCTAATGAAGTGAAAATTTGATTTGTGCCAAAGAACTAATGATGATTTTAATTTGTTACAACTGAGACTTGCCATCAGTAAATAAACTGAACTCACAGACATTGCAACATATCGTTGAGTGAATCTGATATATATATATCGATCACATAAACAGAGGATAAAAAATACACAAACTATGATGAAGCTAGGATTCAGATTAGATCCATTATATTACACAGACAAATCCACACTTATGCAGTTTCACAAACTGCAACAACCTACTAGATTCAAGTTCACAAAACCACACATTGCATTGACAAACTGCTAACTTGCTAACTGGCCATCGATCAGCATTCACAAAAGCTACCCGAGATGTAGGACGGAGGAAGGAACCGTGCTAGTATAGGACAACAGGTGGAAAGTTGTCAACGACGAAGTCGAGGTCATCGCTGTGCATGATCGTGGAGACGTGACGGAAGAGCACCTCCTCCCCCACCCAGCGCCAGCGGTGTCCGTGGAACCTGTCGACATCCGCCGCAGATGGGAGGCGAACCAGAAATAGCTCGGGAAAGTCATCGTCCTGGACGATGGGGATCATGTAGGAGCTGAGGACGTGGTGCACCACAACACTGGTGGTGATGATGGGCTGCTAGAGGTCCGGGAAGACGATGGCCATGACAACGCGGTCCTGGTCTCTGCCCCACACGCGAAGGCCATGGAGCACGCGCTCGGCGACGAACATCTGTGGGACTGGTGCGTGTGGCGGCCCTCCTCCAGCAAAAGCCATGGCGCTACACAAACCAAAAAACCCTTGATGTGCATCACATAAAGCGAACACATGCGAATAGGAAAACGAGCAAGACTTGGGGGTGAAATCATACCTTGCTGAACCAGCGGCCAGCGGAACGATGCTCTTGTCGACTCGCGCAGAAGCAGAGCAGCGAACAGAGAGGCGAATGGCGATGGAAACACGGCGGCGGCTAGCCAGTAGCGGAGATGAAGGAGACAGGGAACTGCCGTGGGGATTTATAGCAAAGAACCTAGGAACTACCACAGTGGGAAACCGTACGGCGGTGAACCGAAGAGTCATCACCGCTACTGTGGAGAACCGCTACAATCTCGGAGAAACCGCTACCAAATAGATAATATATAATATATTCCCAACTTTATTAAATGTTGAAATTACATGTGTAGTGCAATGGTTTGGCCATTTGACTTGGGACTCTTGGGTCTAGGCTTCGAATCCCCGCCTCCACCCTTTTTTCCATTCCTTTCTTTTTTGCATGTTGTTATTATGGGCCCGGGAAGTGATCTTATACAAATTTGGCCTAGGGAGGCCCACCATGGCCTGCCACTTAGCGTTAGTCTCCCTCTCTCTCTATCCCAGTCCCAGTCTCGCTCTCTCTCATTGTCCCAGTCCCCCGCCACTGCCGCTCTCCGTTAGTCTCGCTCTCCTTCTCGGTGCCACTATCTTCTCTTCCGCAGTAGCATCTCCTCGCTCCGATTTGAGGCTAGAGTTCTGGCCAGGCTGAAGATGCGGGATCACGTGGTTCCAGGCACCCAGGATGATGGCATCATGCCTGTATCCTGCCACCCCCGCCGATGGTGACGCGCACGGATCCTGCCACCACCGACGACCACGACGCGCATTCTGGCCAACACAGGCACGCCACAGGCACGACGGCCACCACAGGTTAGTGGTTAGGATTTTCAGTGGTTTATAGTATGATTTATATCAAGCAGAGAAATCACACCAACTTTATTTTCGGTGCTTTCGAGTCTTACTGCTATAATTGTGACCACACCAACTTTCTTGGAAGGAATTTCGGCATCTAACTCCCAGGCGGCCAACCTCTACTCATCAAAATGGTGGTAATTGCCTTCAACCTATAATCACTTGCTGTGTTGTGCTCAATATTTCTAGTTTTAATTGCTTCATTCTTAATTGACAGGGCTCATCCGATAAAGAATGGCAACATTCTGGGGAAGAGGAAGATGCTTCTTCAACAGACGAAGCACAAGCAGATGATGCAGGAGCAGATTGCAACACTGCGTCAGAAGAGGACGAGCAGGAAGATCAGGACCAGGATGGGACAAGAGGTGAAAGAAGGAAAAAGCCCAGAAAAATAACACAGTGGCCAAAGGAGAAGGATGTGATTGCAGTAACTGGGATTAATCGAGGAGGGCAGCCAAAGCAAAAGAAGGAGTTGTTGAGGTTGCGGTCACTTTGTGGTCTGATTGCTAGAGAGACGCTCCCTCTAGTCATGCCTAGTTTCAAATCCCTAAATCTCAAATATAAGTGGCTATTGTTTGATAAATGGGTGCAGCCTTTTTTGCAATACCAGCCAGAAATGAAGCAAAAAGGGTTTAGGTATGTGATGAAGCTTGTGGCAAAGGCATTCAGACAACATAGAAGCAAACTGAAAAATCAGTATTACTTGAAAGGACTGACTCCATTTCAGTTGTACATCTCGCACCGAAAGACTAGCAAGAGTTCGTACAGATGACGGAATGTGAAGAGAAAGCAAAGGAGTGTCAAAGATTCAAGAAGCTTCGAGAACAATACAAGCATGAGCACCACATGGGATCAGCAGGTTATGAAGGGATGCAAGAAAAATGGGACCAAGAGGACAGTCAGTTAACTGCTATAGGGATCCCTAATCCATATGATCCCTTCCCTGAAGGAAGAACTAGGACTTGGCTGCGAGCACGGAGTACAGTGGAGATATCAGAATTAGAAGGTATTGCTCACATTCGGTGGAAGAGAGATGGGACTCAACAAATTTCTGAAGAAATCAAAGAAAAACATTCATATGCACAAGCTTCATGAATCTCCTTGAATAGGGAGAATGATGTTCTAGCTCAATGCTTGGGCCCCGAACAGCATGGGCGCGTGCGTGGTGTCTCCAGCTACCTAGGCTGGAAGCATGCAATGGATGGGTACCATCCCACTAGGAGGAGAAAGGTCTGCACAGAAGATTTGCAGGCCATAAAGGAAGAACTTAGAGCTGAGGTGACAAAGGACCTCTTGTCCATACTTCAATCACAAGGATTGCAGATAGTGCCAATTTCCCAGAATTCAAGCCCCGCACCAGGACTTTGGAGCAGTTGTGCGTCCGCCTCTGAGATTGCAGCCAATGCAAACATAATTGACAGTCCTTTATTAGGCAATGAAATTGAACATGTAAATGTAGAGCCTAACTACTCCTTATCCAATGATACTATAGCTCGCTTGACTGAGCCGACACCGTGTTCCCTTCTAGCAAAAGTTGGTACTAACAATCTTGAGGTTGCATGGGGTACATACAGTTCCAATTGGTCCAGAATGTGCAGTGGTCAAAGTGGAGGGGTTACATGACTCATTCTCTGATATGTTGCTTCCATTTCCTCCTAGTGATGAGGTCACGACAATTAGAGAAGCTCTGTTTCTAAGGATAGAGTGGAAGAGGACAGTGATTGCAGTTAGGCATATTCCAAGACCTGTGACAAACGACACCACAGTGACAACATCTGATGCGGCCAATAAACCTTTGAACAAACCTACTGTGGGTAGCCCTCTTAGGGCATGCCCAATGTCGTCACGCCAACTAGGCTCGGATGCCACATGGCCAAAAGTTGAGTGCTCTAAACATGTCAGTTTGGCCTGCAGAAGCCACACTAGCCTCAGGAGAGAGAAAGAGCTAAGGAGAGATAAAAGTTGTGGTCCAAACAATTTTGAGAGAGGAAGGAGAAAGTAAAAGGTGATAGCCTGGGTTGGGAGAGGTAGCGGCTTTGGACTGATGATCCAACATGGACAGATACTTTTTGCTGAGGCTACCAAGTATGGGTGCCTGCGTTGGGCTTGCCCTTAGGTCAAACAACAACATTGGTTCAATCAATGCTGCTGCTGCACAAGCTTATGGTCCAGCAGCCAAGAGTGGTTCAGGTCCATCAGGCAAAAGTACTGCTAAACCGCAAGCTTGATTCAGAGCCAGCAGGCAAGACTCCTTGCGGTGGTCTAGCAGCCAAGAGTACTCCTGCTCCTACCAAGAGTAGTCCTGCCATCACTGCTGCAGCCAATATTGCAAATGATGCAATGAAGACTCCTGAGATTGCTTGTAAGAAGGCTCCTAAGGCTACAAAGGAGGTTCTTGTCATTTCAAAGAAGCAAAAGCCCACCAGAAGCACAGCTGGTAAGAACAGGCCTAAGCAGAAAGTTGTAGGATCGTCACTATGGACTCAAGCTAACCCAAATTACAGATGTGGAAAGCCAATGTTCACAGTTGTTGAACTTAAGAGTGCCGGACCTAGAACCAATGCAATACATAGGATATACTTAAAAGGTTGTGCTGCAAAGAAGAAGATCATATTGGTTTGGTACAAGCGTGTCCATTTTCACCGAACAGAGGAAGAAGTGTTTTTCTTTCTGAACTTTGAGGACTTGTATGACCTCTTCGTTGTTGATGCATTGGATGTGTCACTTTTACACTGCTTCACCTTGTAAGTTGGTTCTAATCTGATTCTATCTATTTCTATCTAGTTCTTGCTACTCCAATTGGTTCTCATGCTTTATTATAGTTAGAATTGTGACTTTCCAATGTTTCTTTTCCTTCAATTTTAAGGTCAATGATTGTGGAAACAAAGGCCAAGGGCAGCCTTTCTTGATCCAGAGGTTATGAGCTTAAGTAACCTGAAGGTGACAAATCTTTTGTGGTGGACTTTTAGACAAGGGCCTTTTCAAAACATGCTAGGAAGAAAGTTTTGATGTTTGCACACAACACAATTGGCGACTGGATTCTAGTGGTTATCATTCCAGGGAAGAAAAAGGTCTTGTACCTTGATTCACTCAGGTCCGAGCGCCGTGATCTCTCATTGTTGAAAGAGGCAATTAATGAGTGAGTTCTTGCATAACCCATATGTGCTGCATGTGTTCATAATGATACTAAAAATATGTCCCAATGTTGTGCTGCTGTGCTGCTTGTTTCACTATATATGAAACTAGAAATATGTCCCATGGTTGTGGGCTGTGTTGGTTGTAGGGCTTTTACATCACAATGCAATTTAATAAAGACCAGCGACGACACAACTACATTGGAGCATGTAATGAAGTTCCCGGTATGGTGGAATGCTTTCAGAGCTGGTAATGAACTTGTCTCTTTATTTCTTCTCACCCTTTTTGATCTTTTTTGTTTTATTCCAGTGCCACCAGCAACCTCCGGCAATGCATGTGGTTTCTATGTGGTCAATCACATGATGGATGCAATAGAATTAAGAAGTGTGGATCCTGATGTAAACATATGGATGAATGAATTGGTGTATGCCCTGCTGCTCTGCTCTGCTGCTATTTACGAGCCAATGTAGTATATAGCATGACCTGCATGTACGTTCTCCATGTTTTTCTACATGTTTTCTGAGTTTTATGAGCCATTCTGCATGTTGCCATTATTCTGCATGTTTCTGCATGCATGTTTCTGCATTATGAGCCAATTTATTAAATCCCCTGCTGATTTATTGTTACATTTCCCAAACCAAGACTTTGAAGTGTCTACAAGCTCGCTAAATGCCGATGAGCAAAGTGCCATTCGTGAAAAGATTGCTTCCTTCATCATGGATCAGGTGATCTCGGAGAAAGGAGAGTTCCACTACAGCAACCTTGATAATTGGTTTTGCTATTAATTGGTTATGAACTTTGGCTATCATGTCATCATGAACTTGAACTTTTTGTTTGAATATGATGTTGGATCTGTGATTATGTGATATTATGTAACTGATTGAAACTGTGATTTTGTATTGTATATGTATATATTTGTAACAGTCCGGAAATTTTGACTGTTTGAAAAATGTGAATTTCAAAAACTTTTTGTGTGAATATGAAAAACCCTCTTGAAACTAATAAGAGTGCCCTCTTTCTCCCCTAAATTCTTAGATGCAATTAAGTATAATTTCAAATTGCTAAGGATAATTATGATAGAGTGGCCATTTGGATTTTATTCGGTTTATTTGGATTTTATTTGAGTGGGATTCGAATTTGAAGTCGGATTCAAATTCAAATCTAAATCTAACTCTAACTTAGTTTTGGGCTCTAACTACCCGTATCAGCCCACACGAGCACACAGCCCGGCCTGCTACCCCTCTCCCTCTCTCGCGCGCGGCCCACAAGTTCCAGCTCACGCGTGCCCTCTCTCTCTCGCGCTCTCTCCTTCTTCCACTGACAAGTGGGACCTGCCTGTCGGCGCCATCCTTCTCCGCGCGCGCCTGCTCTCTCTTTCTTCCTCTCTCTCTCGCTGACACCCTGACCCCACCTGTCGGCGCCATCTCTCCCTGCACCTGCCTCTCTTTCTCTCTCTGTCTGCTCGGGCCCGCATGGAAGCTTTCCCCTTCCTCCCGTCGCCGCGCTCACGTGATGCGCGTGACCGTGATAGTGACGGCCGCATGCTCGCAGCCGCCCTCGCGTCACGACAACCGGCGCCGCCCAAGAGCCCGCGTGCGCCTCACGCTCGCCTGTGAACCCCACGCCAACCACCTCACCCACGAACCCTAGCAATCTGTGCCGTCCGATGTGCTCCACGCGTCCCCGTTGCTGCACGGACGCCGAGGATCGCCGAAGCCACCCTATCGATCCCCGCGAGCCCCAAAACCCTAGCCTCCAGCTATAAAACCCCTCAACCCCGGGCCTCCTTGCCCTAGCCGCCCTTGGGGGAATTCCCCATCCCAATCTGCCGCCGCCGCCGTCAGAAGAGGAAGGAGAAGAGGGGAGGAAGAAGAAGGAGGGGAGAAGGAGGAGGAGGACACCGTGGTGGGGAGGATCCTCACCGCCGTCGCTGCAGCCCGGGGAAGCCGTGCGACCATAGCCACAATGACGATGACGCCGCCGCCACGGAGGAGGTGAACGCCGACGATGTCAACGCTGAGCCGGAGCACCATC
Organism: Digitaria exilis; assembly: GCA_015342445.1. Taxonomy (NCBI): domain Eukaryota; kingdom Viridiplantae; phylum Streptophyta; class Magnoliopsida; order Poales; family Poaceae; genus Digitaria; species Digitaria exilis. The sequence continues at coordinate 951,967 of JACEFO010002656.1, forward strand.
AGGGAACCGCAAGCCCGTACCTCGAGCCCGCGCCGCACCGCCTCGACACGGCCTCGACGTTCTCCCTGCCCCGCCTTGTCTTCTGCAAGCCCACGGTGAGCCAAGCCATGCCCTCTATCTACTCCGGCGGGTCACCGGCCAAACCGTAGCTGCGTCGCCATAGGATCCCCAACCCATCTGTGTGCCGGCCTTCGAGCCGTGTGTCTTCTGCAGGGACCCATCAAGTCGCCGCCTTACCTTGCTGCCATGCCGCCGCCGCGGACCGGCTCTACCGGGGCTCGCGAACGGCATGGCCGTGCTGCGACCATGGCCCTGCCATGGAACGCGCACGCACGCCTCATTACCCAAGCACCCGTCCTCGCAAACCGCCACTTTTGGCCCATGAGCCGCCCTGACCCCGGGGGCCCACCTGTCGGTGGCCGACCCCCACAGACCAATGGGGCCCACGAATGACACCTTGGACCCACTAATCAGCGACTCACAGCCACTGACAGCCTGGGCCCACCGCTGACTTGTGGGACCCCCTAACCTGTTGACCGGTCAACGTTGACCATTGACCAGTCAACACGGACGTCAGCAGGGCCCACTGTTGACGTCATCGCCCGGTGGCCCCTGTGCTGATGTCATCATGAGGTCATGCTGACGTCAGCACGCCACGTGTCACCCTCTGGTATTTTCTGAATTTTCCTTTTTCAAATAATCATTTAACATTTTGAAAATGATTTAAAATTACAAAATTCATAACTAATTCATTTTAACTCAGAAAAATGTAAAACCACTTTCTAAATTTCTCTAAAAATCTGAGTATCATTTTAAAAATGAAGTTGAAGTTATTTGAAGTCCATTGCTGGTCTTTTTGGATCTTATTTGCAAATAGGTCCTTAGACTTTATTGTTTTCGCGTGATCAGGATCCGCTGCTGAAGAACCGCTCTACGAGGAGGAGAACGACTACGTCGATGACACGAACTCACCAGGTTCACGCCTGACTGCCCATTTTTTACCTATAGGCATTGCTATGCTAGATACGCTAGCGCTTTGCACGAGATGATGAGCTTGATTGAGCCTTGCACTGCCCTGTTATTATCGTATACCTTGCTATACCTATATATATACTTGTCATTATGCCTTGTTGTGTGATGATGAGTTGCATGCTGTGTACGGGAACTTGTGGTAGATACTCTTCGCGTGTGTGGGGTAAAAATGGAAAGGTGATGTGATTGTGACCTTAGATGGCCCTTGCCGGTGCGGGTAGATAAACCCGACCTAGGCTTTCGGGGTATAGCTGGGGGACGCTTCTGGGCGGACCCCATCTGGTGCCTGTTGCGGGCACGTGGATGTGACTTGGTTGTGATTTGGAGCTAGGAGTATGGCGGTTACCTGAGATGGTAACGGTTCACGGACCACCGCGTTGCGATGTGGAGGATACGTTTTTGGGATGATGACACCCGTACCGGCACTTAAACCCTGTTGACTGCTTCGTATTCACTGTATCGTACGCACCAGCTTGCTTAGAATGGGATGAGTAACAGCTAGCCTTGTATTGGGTGGCACCCAGATTGTAGGCGGTCACAAGTGCGTGACAAAGTGTTAGGGAGGTGGGTTAGGAGCCTCCAGTTCCTGATTGATGGACAATCCCCGAGTGGCTCCGGTGGACCATTATCACAGCTCTCGGAGCCGAGGCTAGCGTGCTGAAGTATCCAGATCCGAGGGATGCAGGAGGGTGCCATCCTCGCTAGGGACATACTAGTTGTGGGTTGTGTCTCAAGTTGGTTGCGGCCAGCTAGCAACCCGAGTTGGGTACAGGCGTACAACCTCTGCAGAGTGTCTTTAATCTATACGTATAGCCGCGGTCTCGGCCATGGATACCGCAGTGTACTACACGCCAGTCGGCCATTGTTTTGGGATCTGCTTCTCTCCCCCTATAGGTGAGTGAGTGAGGGCGTGGGTGCAGTCGGGGAGAGGGAGGTACAGCTCCGCTTCCCTTGTGATCCAATTGTGCCTATTGAGATGCCGGGGTTGGAAGCCCATGCACCGACCGAGAGTGAAGGTGTGTGTGTGATGAGGTGGATGCCGCCGGGAACCCGTCGTGTGATGGGACTAGCCCGGGGACAGATATGTGGGATATGGTGGGATGAAGTTATATTTATATTTGCCGCTATGCATAGGCAACCCTCAGCCTCTTCCTTGTTATTATTGTTATCCCCTTAGTTGATAGGCCACTTAAAGCTTTCATACAGTCGGTGACGTGAACATGTTCCAATCCTTTGGGAACAGATTGTGAGTACACAGGTGGAGATGCCTAGTTCGACAACAACTTCGACGAGTGGTATGACTAGGCTGTGATCTACGCTCAAGTGCAGCCTGTGGAGATGGAGCCCCGAGAGGATGAAGAATCGTCTGCAAGCTTCCGTATCGCTAGAATTTCACTTTGTCGCTACTTTAGCCATGCGTGGCAAATAATCGAACCCTTGATGGGAATGTAATAATTAATGACTCTGTTATGTTTTCGTTGGCTCGGATATGATATTACATTGTTTCGAGCTCTGTACGTGATAGCTACTGATCCAGGGACTATCACAAGGGTACAGGGATCTGGTTTCTCGTAATTGAAAAACTGGGTCGTTACAATATTCCTGTACTGATTATGTTGGCTGGGATCTTTCTGTGCTGATGCTGTGCAAATGGAGACGCTTTCTGCGTCTCCCATAACGACTGGAAAAGGAGACGCGTATGTAAACCACGTCTCCCATAACAACTTTAAGGGAGACGCGTTTGTACTGAACAGCGTCTCCCTTAGCATCACACATACAAGTCGCGCTTTTACTAAACCACATCTCCTACACACATCTAGAGCGACGTGTACTAGGTACATGGGAGACGCAGTTCTTAACAACGTCACCCATAACACCAGATATAGGAGATGGGCTTCTACTAAACCGCGTCTCCCATAGCACCATATATAGGAGACGCGCTTAATGCTAAAACCGCGTCTCCCATAGTGCCATATACGGGAGACGCGCTTCAATAACCGCGTCTCTCATAGTGCCATAAATGGGAGACGCGCTTCATTAACCGCGACTCCTTTACTTAAAAGATAGGAGACGCGGCTGGTAACAGCGTCTCTTATACATACCTGGAGGGATGTGGGCTAGGTACAAAGAAGACGCGGATTATCCACGTCTCCAATACCGATACTTTGGGAGACACGGGAAATCCGCGTCTCCATTGTTGTTTTACGAGAGACGCAAATTTGGAGACGCGCCTGACCCGCGTCTCCCATAACCTCTAAACCGCGTCTCCTTTGAGCGAATCTGGCATAGTGCATGTGAGTTAGCAAAAACATTTTCAAGCTATCACGTGGCTGTGGATTCTGAAGTTAAGTGGGAAAAGGGGAACCTTGCACTCTTCAGGAAAATGACATCTAAAGAGCCCAGAGAGCTGCCGTCGGCAGATGATATAATGGTAATTTGGTCGAACATAGATATATTTCTGTTTTCTTATCGTAAAAACTCCTTGTGTCTTCTATAGTTTGATTTAGGAAAAATAAGTTTCATGATTCATATATTCACTCCATCCCTGCACTAAGGAACCATTTGATCAACTACTGTGAACTAACAAATGCAGAGAAAATTGCCACTATAGTGGACTTCATTAGTAGAGGTACAACTGCCAACAATTCAACATAAAACAAACATATCAAAGCTTGTGTGACCTATCTCTGACCTGTAGCATTCTCCTCTTTGACCTGTAGTTACTGGATACCTTCGATATCAATTCGTTGTGTATCAGTTCTAACATGAGCAGGTGGAAGTGCTTGGCTATGTTATCCTGTGAGAGAAGCTTTTGTTTTAACTGAAATTTTTTGGTTCTTTGCATAGGTGAAAAGCCTGGGGAATTTATGCTGCAGTAGCGTTTTGTTTTTTTGACGAAACAGGAGGAGTTACCCCCTACTGGTTATAAATTATATTGTAAAAGTCATAATATTACAAATATGAAATCAAGAAACAAAGTAAATACAGTCTATTAAAAATTATTGTCTATCCATGAGACCATTTGGGAGGGCAGATTCTTGTTTGCTCTAGGAACAACCGGAGCAAATTCCTTTTGAAAGAGATTCTTGCAGTTAAGAATCGTTGGCTGCACATTCCTAAAAGGAAAAAGTCTATTTTACTCCCCTCAACTATTCACTTTGTCCATTCCACCCCCAACCAAAATATTAGCTTAATTTACTCTCTTCTCCTATTTACACCGGCTCAATTTAGCCATTAAGTGGAATTCCCACTAGAATTTGCTTGGTTTTGGCTCATAGAAATTAGCTTTGACCGCCACGTAATCTCGTTAAGCGGACGCTCTGTATTCGCTCCTGAAACCTGACTCCTGAGCGGAGCTTTGCGCTAGGCACCACTGTTCGGCGCCAAGCCTCCTAGACACTGGAAGCCGGAAGCCCAATCGAGCAGGCTTCCTGACAAGGTGACCGGCAGCTGCATGGAGGCAAAGGAAAATCGTGCCCAATCTGATGGGGCTTCCTAACAAATGCATTCAGGAGAGTAATGCACAAAAATTTAAAGTATCAGAAAAAAATGGAGATTTTGAAAGTAGTCAGCTTAGGAGGGACAAATGTATAGCATTCAGGCTCGGGATCTACATGCAGCTCACATGCATTTTCCATATCAAACAAGATTGCATGGCAGTCAAAGCGCATTTAGATTAGTCAAAGCCATGCCATGTAAGCAAATTCTGGTGGAAATCCCACTTAAGGGCTAAATTGAGCCGGTATAAATAGGAGAAGGGAGTAAATTAAGCTAATATTTTGGTTAGGGGATAGTATGGACAAAGAGAATAGGTGAGAGGAGTAAAATTGACTTTTTCCTTCCTAAAAATGAGATCATTTCGCGCCATCCAAATACACCAACAGATGAGAATAACAACATCCAGAAAGAAAGGCACATGTAGCTACTGTCTAAAGCTCTCCACCGAGATAAAAAAAAAAAAGTCATCCGGGTCTGAAATCTGCAAATTAAAGATAGCCCAGAATTGATGTGCAAAGGGGCACTGGAGGAATAGATGAGCAGCTGATTCCTCATGACTGGCCGTACAAATAACACAGTCATAACGTGGGAGTTCCATATTCCGACGTCTTAAGAGTCCCCTTGTACTAAGACGGTCCTTGAGCAGGAGCCAGAAAAAAAATCTTATGCTTATGTTGAACCGATGTTTTCCAAAGCCACGGAAAGCTCAGGTGCACTTGGGCTGTACCAATGAGATGTCTGTAAGCCTTTGATGGCAAGAATAATGGCGATCCCCAGATATATATCCATGAATCAGACTCTGGATCAGCTGAATTTGCATTATGCTCAAGGGCGTGCAAAAGTGACTGTAACTGTTCAAATGCCGTAGCCGATAGAGGCAAATGAAAGAGCTGATTTAAATCCAGATCAATTTGGCTTGTTGAAAACTGATATTCTTAAGCTTTGTGAATGAATATAACTCAGGATACTCGAGTCTATGTATTTTGCCATCCCAAAGGTCATTCCAAAGACTACAAGTTGATCCATCTTGGAACGAGACAACAGCCATTCCTTTATATTTATCCAGCAATTTCAGAATATTGCGCCACCAGAATGAAACTTTAACTGTGTGATCAGGAAGCTTACCATTGGCACAATGTTTCTCCCATATGAGCTTCACCCACCCATGAAATATCCGATTTATTGAAGAATTTGGCAAGTATTGAAGTAGCGTTTTGTTCCTTTTATTATATGTCAAAGCTAGGAAATTTTCATTACAATTATCTTGTTATAAAATTGTAAAAAAGTCATCATTCAAATTATACGACAAAAGGATAATGCTGATCTTTTTCTTTTCAGCAGGATCACATATCAGGAAAGCTTTCCTCTTCCTGAGCTTTATGAGAGAGATGGTGGTGACTGTTCTGACGAATCTTGGTAAAAGTTGTGACGGCGGTGCCCTGCTGCTCAAATTGCCACATCCCAGTGAGAGGAAGTAATGCTGATGGTGTTTTCTGACCGTCAGAAATCTTGCAATGCCGTCTGACAGTGCATTATGCTGCCATATTTCACAATAGCCCTGCTCTATGAAAGTATGAAGCTTCTAGCAATAGTTCTGCTAAATAAATCAAGATTTTACTGTACAAATGGTTGGCTCTTGCAAACTACTCGTATGATATGCACAGGAGGAACTGATTGATGTGCATCCATTTGAATACTCCCTTCTGGTGGTAAATGCATCCAAACACATGTAACACCTGCATGCTACAGACATCATATCTATTGAAGTTCGCAGAACAGACGCTAGTCTATCAGTAGCAAGACTTTTGTAGCTCTGTTAAGCTCGATCACAGACGCTAGTTTTCACATTGCTTGGGCAGAACAGACGCTTGTTAAGCTCGATCACAGCTGATTAATATTTCTTTCAACGTTTCTAGTAATCCCAAACACATGTGTCAATGCTCTTCCCAAGCAATGTGAAGATGTTTTCGACTTGCACACAATAACAATATCCTGGCTGTGTGAATCTAAAACAATGAAGGGTCAAAATTAAAATTTTCTCTGCTATGTGGGTGATCTCATGAGTAAGCTTGTGAAATCCTGCTGGAGAAATCTGAGCGTGAAAAATATCAGGTGTAAAATAGCAGTTTAAAACTCTCACAAAGAGCTGGGAAGCTAATTGCTGTTCAGAAAATCATTCGATGTTCAATTTTAAATCGCAGTCATGCTTATAACATGGGCACTCACGAGTAAGCCAGGTTATGTTCAGAAAGTGAAGTCGAGTCCTATTACTGGCATTTCTCTCCCAGTACTCGCTTGGATCATAAAGTTATTGATATTTGTATTGGCCGAATTTGATAATGAAGTAACAGTTTCAGTCAAAAAATAAACAAATATATGTCATACTTTGGTACAGACATATTCTCATACGAATGTGAAACATATTAAGAAACACAGCATCCTGGACTGTGAAGCAACATGTCACATGAGGCAACATAACTTGATCATAAATAAAAGAAGAATGCTTGCTAAACTAAAACTTAAGCTATTATAAAGCCATCAATTTTCAGATTACACTTTTAAACTGTGTTCTAGTTTCACAATGCACCCCGCCGTAGAGCAAGGATCATATTTGGGATGATTCCTCGTTTCATCTTAATCTGTTCAATTTTAATTTATCTGCAGTTCTGATTTTGATTTCTCTTCATCCTAATGGCAACCATAATTTGACGCATTACTTTTTATCCCTTTCAGCTGTCCATGTTGGTGCTGATTCTATTATCATTGTTCCCTTCTACCGAAAGTGCAACTTCAACATTTTTTTTGTCACCATGGTTACAATGCATCACGTTGAAATTTTGCTTTAGCAAGTATGGCTACATTAGAGCACTTGGGTGCTCTATCTTTCTGCATTCCTTTTTGTTAGCCATTTTGCATTGTAACCATTTTACGTAAGGTAAGCAGAGAAGAAACAAAAAATATAACTAAAGGAATGGAAAAGCAGTATGATAATTATCGACCATGTTCGAACAAACCTTGAAACATTCCGTAAGAATCGTGTATGTGATTTGTGGCTCCATTTCTGAAGCTATGGGGATGATTGATGGCGCATCCGTGTAGGATCCCAACCAGGTCCTACATTTCAGAATGGAAAGGCGTACTCCCTCCGTCCCAGATGGTAGATCACTCGTTTTATTCAAAAAAAAATTATGTAAATATAGTCCAATTTAAGTCATTCTTAAAATTATTTTATTACTAAAGCTAGCCATAAAAAATATGATATTTTGCAAAAATAAATTAAATAAGACGAGTAGTAAATTGGGGTCAAAAAAGTCAAACGACTTACAATTTGGGACGGAGGGAGTACGATAAATTATATCCTCCATTTCTGTCGGTTGTTGCACAAAAGAAGTAGCTACAGCCTCCAGCTTGCTTCGCATTCAGATGTTCCGTCCTTGGTCCATTCATTACCATGAAACTTTGCTGCATCCACATATTCTTTCTTTCTTTTTTTTTTTTGCGACAACACATATTCTTTCATTACAGTTGACAATTTGTCCGAAATGTTTCTTTTCTTTCCTTCCGCTAGATGACAAACACTTTGCATCAAAGGTTGAAATATAATAGTTTAATTTCATTCAACTAACAACATAACTACATTAAAAAAATAATCTTTTTTTAGAATGATTGGCAACTACCAGCTAGTACCTATAGGTACTTCAAGTACTTTTGTTAGTACTTAATAATACTTACGTGAAAATAAAATTAAATTACCTCCCAGGCCTATTTAATTGGTACTTGGTCCCATAATTTTGGTATTTTTAGGTACTTTTAGGTACTTGATATATTTCTCTCTGTTCGATTCAGTATTTTACAAATAACGTGGTACTTGCCGATCATTCTAAAAGAGCTCACAAAATTATGAGAAAAGGCCGATAATTAATCTGCCCAATATCCCACGAAGTACATAACGTGCATCCCAACTGCAAACGCGAACTTTTCTAAAAAAAAAAAAGTGCAAACATGAACAATACAGGAAGCATTTGTAAGTTTTACTAATTAATTAAATTTGAGGCCATAGTTTCCCTTCCTTTCATGCAACACAACAAATTATACCAGAAATCCCCACCTGGGTACAGTAATTACTGTAAGAAGTCATATTTCTCAACTTTCCACTATTCATTCAAACTTTTCACTATTCCTCTCTCACAAAATACGTTTACAGCGAATGCTACAGTGTTTTTTCTTATTCTACAGTGTTTTTCCCTACAATCTAAACACATCCTGTTTTAACTTAAAACATTTACAGGGAGGGATGCCCAGAGACAACAAGCCATATAATCAAGACGATGTCCAGCGAAATATTTCAGGTAGCTCAGCCTTTTTAACATGCCATATCATCTTTTATTCAGAGATTTGGAGTAACCCAAACTTCACAAGGCAGATGATCCTGTAATTCGTGCTCATAATTGGGAAAAGCTTCCTCCAAGACTCGACTTTGCAGGTTGTAAATCCCTACCCCTCCAACTCCTTGTGAACTAAAGCTCTGAATTTCACGATGTGCGAGCCATGTTCTGGTTAAGTACACGCAATTAGGCTTTAGCTCTGGAAAATTCTTCAAGGACAAACATGCGGAATGATTTTGTCCAACAAATACTGCATGCTCCTGAAAAACTTTTGCTGATCTCAGTTTAAGTGTATCTGTGCCCTAATTCTTTTGGTACTGTGGGAAGACCATAGAAAACTTATCTGCAAGAGATCTCCCCATGATGTTGACACTAAGAATCTAAGGAAAACTTTCATGAATTTCCCATCACCACTGGGGAAAAACACAATTCAAGAGTCCCACACAATGTCAATGCATAGAATCTGCCTCTGTGGAAGACACAATCAGCATACCGATCTTTGTTTTGTTGCGGTATGGTTGAAGCCAAACGCCAGCAACCTTCCCCGGCCACTGCAAAAGAAATCTGATTTGCATCGGTAGAACCTCCCAATTTAAACTAGCTTAAGTGTGTCATAACATCCTTTTACGGACATTGAACGCACTTCAAATAGTTTAAACTGGTGATCTGTCGAGTGTCCCAATGACTCCTCGATAAACCACATTGCTTTTATCTTTACCATACGACAGGATCATTTTCGGTAAGGAGAACACAACGAGCATTACCATTTTTACATAACATACCAAGATTCTTACTTAATACAAACCAAGTTTTGAAGAAATGCAAAGTCAAACCATACTAAGAGTTTTAAATTCAAACCGGTCTAGGTAGTTCTATTACACAAATGTCTACAATCTCCGGCTCCATCCTAGAATCACCGAGACCACGATGATCTAGGTCTTCGGGAACCCCTTTGCGTCCTCTTCAGGTGCTGCTTCTAAAAAACAACTAGGAAGATCCTCTGAGTACGAAGGTACTCAGCAAGACTTACCCGCCTTACCAACAGAAAAGACTCTCAAGGAATGTGATTGGACTTTATGTGGGTTTGGCTGACTCGACTCTTTTGCCAAAAAGCGTTACTAAAGCTCGATCCTTATATTTTCTTTATTTTAGATCCTTGAGTTGTTACTTATTCATCTAGGTTAATAAAATATTTTACATACAGGTGGTACTAAGCTCAACCAACATTTATCAACCAAACTGATCTTGTTCAACTTGTTTCCTCTACAATGTTTAACACCTGATCAAGTGCACTCATAACCAAGAGTTGTGGCGATCCGGATCAATGTACATCCTACAGGAGATACCTAGCCCCCAGTCACGCACAGTCGATCATACTGTACGCAACAACCTTTCAATCAGTTGGGCCAACGACCAGAAATATCCTTACTCGAACCCAGGAACGCACCCCCACGTGGGCCCCACGTCTGGCGACCACCCCGTGAGTTACAGGCTACAGCCCCGCCTTTCTCTGACCCAGCAAGCACGGGTAAGCGATATTTCCAATCATTGAACCAACTAATCTAATTGGTTTTACTGGTCCCATAACCCAGTAAGAAACCAGGTAGAATCACTTGATCAATCAATTAAACAACGGATCGGTCCTTAGTCACTTAAGCAAATAGGCAGAACTAAGGATCGAGCTTACCTCAATTCCTTCTACCAATTCCTGCCCACTATCTTTCAACCCTAGCTTTTCATGATTCATATAAGATTGGTGATAGCCTAGATCATTAGCTTTTAACTTAACCTTACTAAGCATAGCCAATGTAGACATTACCATTCAAGTTTCTTAACTAAGCAAGGATAGTTCTACCAATGATTATTTCATGCATCAAAGGGGTTTCAATCAATCCCTAACCTAATGCAACATTTAAGCATAAGATTTGGACTCATGAATTTTATGAAATAATTAGGTGACTCAAAGATGCTCCGGGGCTTGCCTAGAATCACAAGCAAGTTAGATTCTTCCGTGAGTTGAGATTCCGGAGCGAAGACGATCACTTCCTTGAATTGTCGTTACTCCTCCGAGAGTCCAACGAGCCCGTACTCCGAAGCTTGAGATACTAAAACTTAATGAGAGTTAGTGATATGATATGCGACACTTTTTAAAGAAGCTATGCAACTTTCCCTTCTCGATAAAGTTGCAAGCCAACTCAAGCTACCCCAAGATTTTTAAAGACAAGGCTATAATTTTATTTTAATTAAAACTTGCCCTAAATCATTTTTAGTTGATTTTTAATGATTTAAAATTATTTTATAAATGGATAAAGCTTTTAAATAAATACATCAACCAATTTTATAAATCATTTCTAATTAAAGAATTATTCAGAATTTTAGCATTTTTAGTCATTATTAAGCATTTATTTACCAAATCTAAACAAAGGAATTAAATTAATTATCTACACTTAATTACTTAACATTTCTAATGGATGACAAACTTAAAAACAAGATTAACAAAATTGATTTCATGAATTTTGGACATTTGCATGATTATCTATGAATTATCTAGTGAAAAATCAAATTTAAATCTAATATCCAAAACCTAAAAGGACATTTTGCAGAAAACCCCCTACAAAACCTCTCCTTCTCCCCCGACACCCCTCTCTCTATTTAAAACAGAGGGGCGGCGCTGACCGCGCCCCCGCCGGCCATGACCGGCGGCTACTCGCCGGCGGCGAGGCTCCCCGGCGACGAGACTTGCCCCAACAGGACCCCCTCGACCTCGCGCACCTTCTGCCCGTCATCTGCCCCCCGATAGGTGCCCCGAGGATAGCTCTCGACGGAGCAGGCGGCGGCGCTAACGCTCGGCTCGCCGGCCGACCAAACCGCGATGAAACGCAGGCAAACATCTAACCCACAAGCATCACTGATATGAGAGGAAGCTCACACGGGCGTTAACCTGGACGGAGGTGGACTGAGGTGGGCTGTCCGCGTGTGGCAGTCCCGACGGCGGTGCTGCTCGTCGGAGAAGAAGAAGAAGAAGCGGCGTTGGGGTTCGATACAGGACGAAAGCCGACGAGGACAGGTACAAGATGTAGAGGAGTTCAAGGCGAAGCCGTAGGCGGAGGGAATCGAAGGATGGAGCAGAGACGGCGGCGTGCGACGGCAAAGACACCGACGACCCGAGAGAAACCGGAAATGGCGAGGGAAAGGAAAAGACGTAGAAAGGAGGAGATGGAGAGCTATTTATCGACGAGAAGAACCACCCTGAGAACGCCACCTCCTGTTGATCACATCGCCACGTCGATATCATGCACGACGACGCGTGGCCATGGTTATCGTCGTCGAACCGCCATTGCCGCCAGCTCCAGCTCTAGAACCGAGACATTGCGGCCATTTTTCTTCCAAAACTTCTTCTAAACTTGTCAAACTCCAAACACAGAACTTGTAGAGTAATCCAAGCACTACAACTTTCATTTTAACCCATAACCGATTCGAGCAACAACCAAAGCAGAATCTGAGCTCCAATGTCGGATTCCCAAATTTTCAGACTCCAAAATTTAATTTCTCAAATTACTTTTGAATTTTCATTCAAACTCTCCTCGATTCCCAAAAGAAACTTGTCCGTAATAACTTCAGTTTCATTTTCTATTTTTGAACCAAGTCCAAATTCTCAGCCATTTGCTCAAATTTGAACTTTGATCGCTGGTCGGGTTAGGGTGTTCATATAAACCTGAAACCCTAACTTGATCCAGAATTCAAACTCAAATTACTCCAAAATTTTGAATAAAACTTGACCTTTCTCAAAATACAAAAGTTCTTTGCCTTGACTTGAGTTTCATTTCTTATTTTTGGACCTCTATCAAATTCTCAACGGTGTGAGCTCAATTTCAGAAATTTCATCTCAGCCTTTAAAACTCTGAATTTGCTGAATTATTTTCTGATTCAATTTTTGGCCCAATGTTTCTCCATGATCCTTACCAGATCTCGATCTGACCCAAATATAAAAGTTGTTTAGTGTACTTTGCTTAACATCTTTCCTTTTTACACCTTGATCATATGATGACCATTTTGCTCACAAATCAGCTCTGAATATGGCTGTCCACTATGCCAAAACCTGAATTTTAACTTAACTCCAAATTGCTGTTTTCAGAAGGGGAATAGTAACCTTCCTCTTTTCATTTCTCCATTTTATTGAGATATTTCCCATACTGTTTTTCATCCCAATTTTGTATCCACAAATCTCTATAGATCTCTTTGGTCTATTTGAAATTTTTACTTTAAAATTTATATCGAATTTTGACTAAATTTTGACTTTGGTCAAACATAACTCAAATTTCTCCCTTCCCTTTTATTTTCTTAATTTGAGTGACCAAATTCTTCTTTTTCCCCCCAAAACTTGAGGGCATCATATCACATTTATCATAACCTTCACCTTCTTAAACTTGCATCCCCCAACTTTTGAGGCTAACAAAAATTTGACTTTGTTAAATTTTTGACCCAATCTTCTTCTTTGTGCTTATTCAGTTCTTAAGGCACACATATGTTTTAAACCATGTGTAAAATCCTGGGATGTCACAATAGTGGATGAGCATGGCAGTGTAGTTCCCATTTTGTGACGGATCACATGACAATACAACCTTATGGTAGAACCATCTACCAATCCATTTTACACCAACACGGTTTTGTTTCTTTCCAGGCAGATACCCCACAATGCTTCCTTCACAATCACGAACCGCCTCAACACAACCCAAATCAGTGATTGGGGGAAGAGGGATTGTTGCAAACGTGAAGGGGTTGCACAACAAAAGATTGGAGAGTTCATCAGCTGCACCAAGCCAGCCATGAGATGATCCACACCAGGCCAGAGAGCACCCTCGAGACAAAGTAACATCATAAACCTTGTAGGTATCAAGGAGGCTACGGAAGTCAGTGCAGCATGCCCTGCCTTTCGAATCATTCACAAGGAGATCATCAGACCAGGACATTAGCCATGGCGTATGTGAACGCGGGACACCAGCAGCTGAAGCAGCAGTGGACCATGACATGCAAACAGACGCAACAGAAAGGGCTTCCGGGAGCTCAAGAAGCTGCAGGATGCGGCCGAGCAGATCGCTGGGAAGGTCTGCCCAACAGCTACTCGGACAAGGATCTGCCATTGCAAAACTACTGTATGTTGGCCATGAGATATACACAGCGTGCAATTTATATAACAGGCAAACAATCACAATACGACTGGGACAAAGAAACTAACATTCACAATACGACTGGGACAAGGGGCTTGCTAATTTTTAGTCAACCCAACACTAAATCGAAATCGGACTGTCTAGATAAACGTTTTCTAGTGTATACATCAATAGATTTTTTCTCTCGATTTACATTTTATTTTTTGACGTTTCTCCCGATTTACATACTATGAACGTTTTCCAGTATTCTCTCCACATGGTACATAGTCATAACAAAAACCTGGTACAAATGATGTTGATTTAAAATTTCTCAAACTTTCGGATTGAAGGGGGAGCAAAGTTGAATAAGGCTTTCAAGGTTACATATTTCTCCAAGTATCCGATTCAAGTATCCGACACACAGGAGTCGGATTGGGGAATAAAAATTGACGTAGATTCTACTTACCTTGCGCGCGGCTCGTCGTGGTGCTGTCGTCCAGGAGGCGAACGCCGGCGCCGCTAAGCCCTGCGCCCCTCTCGGCCGCGCGCCCGCCCGCCCGCCTCGGCTCGGCTCGGCACCCGCCGGCCACCGCCTTTTGTGGTCTCGCTCGCCTGCCCGCCGTGCCCGGCGTCGGATGCCACTGCGAGGAGCCGAGCAGCCGATTCTCAGGGAGAAGAAAGGTTAGGAAGAGCCGGAGGACGCCGCTCGGAGCTCGGAGAGAAAGGTTCGGGGGTCAGGGGCGCGTTGGGCGGGAGCAGACAGACCGAGCAAATCGATTTTGCTCGGCTCAAGCAGGCTGCAGGCCGGATGGAGGGATGAGTTGTTGGGCCGGAACTTTGTTTCGGCCAGACGACAACTAGGGCCATGCTACATAAATATTATTAGATGGGCTATAGAAAATTACAAAGGGTGTAAGAGATTTTTGGGCCACACTTAGGGCCGTAGGCCGTGGCTCTAATAGCCCTAGACCCATATCCGTCCCTCCGGGGAAAAATAAACGAAAACAAACACCCCTGGCAACTTAGGGTTTCCTTGCCAACAATCAATGGAAGAAATCGCTCTAAATTCGACAAGACAGTAGTTAGCAGGGGAAGGAAGATTAGAAAGGGGAGTTCTGCGGCATCTAAGGAGACGGTCGAATGTTGCAATTTGTAGAGAGGGGAATGCCGCAAAAATATTATTTCTAAATCATAAAAAATAATTTGTAGATATTTTTTGAATAAAACGAATAGTCAAATGTAGCAAAAACAAGTCCACGACGTAAAAAATGAACGACGGTCTAATTGTTTGAAGTTATAAATAGAAGTAATAAGTATTTCCATAGCTGATGACGGGGCATTGAAACACAAACTAAACTCTCACGCAACACTGCCGCACGTATGTTGCTTGACATGGATTCTTCAAGATAGCAACGCAACATTTGGACAACCAAAGAAAAACAATATGTTGCTTGGCATGGATTCGCAACATTTAGATAATTAAAGAAAAAAACTAAACATAGAACAATGTATTCCAAATTTGGTATCACCATTGACTTTCTTTTTGTTAGAGCATCTTTCAAATTTTTTTTACCTGAATCGTTTTAAATTTCACTCTCAATTGTCATTTGGAGAATTGTTCACATAAAAAATCATTTTCTCCACATTTTTAATCCCCAACAACTTTTCTATAAATGTTTACACTCTACAAAGCCATTTTCGCTATTTATATTTTTTCTAGCGAGAAATCCAAAATAGATGATAGCTATATTGGGATAATCACTTTCATAGGTTGTTGGAGGGGTTTTTTCATCAGCATATGTAATATTAATAATTAGGAGGCATATAAGGAGTCTCTCGATTCATCTTCTCTATCGAGAGGGTGAAGGGACAGCGACACCCTAAGACTAAGGCTACAATTGCACATATAAAAACTTGTCTCAATTTCTATCTAAATGTGCTATAGGTTTTTCTTTGTGTTACTATCTCTACCGCTTCAAAGTTGCACCCTTAGTCCAATCCTATACTGGCTTGACGAGTCTAGAAAAGGTAAATGCAAAATTTAAATGCAATATAAAATGCGGAAGGTAAAGGGTAGATAATGCAAACTTCTGGCACGACAATTTTTACCGAGGTATCGAAAAGCTTACAAGCTTTCCACTAGTCCTTGTTGTTGGAGCCCTTTTTAAGGGAATGCCCGTGCAAGGGCATGAACTCCCCAGTCGAGTAACTCTGTGGGTGGCCACAGGACTTCCCTACACGCAAGTGAGTCTCCACTTGGCCCTCCCAGATGCTCCCTATCGCCTTCACTTGGTAGAGCTTTGACCAACTAGCCGAGGGCTTCTACTCCCTTACACAATTATCGGCGACCATTGCACAAAGGCGATTGGAGAGTCTCGCCGCAAGACTACAAGCCTCATATTACAACACTTGGTGCGCGTAATCACTAGGTAGAACAAGAGGTATGCAAACGTTGCTAAACTCTAGACTAAGCACCTAAGAGATATGCTAAAAGGCCTAAATAGCACTTGAAAATTTGTGGAACACTTGCCTCTATCTTCCCTGAGCTTAAGCACATTTTTAAATGATCATTGGATTGGGTATTTATAGCCCAAATCAAAGGAACTGGACATTGTAATACAACTTTGTTTGTGTCCTATACAATGTCGTGGAATTAACAGTGGGTTGGGAAACATGTTATTTGAGGAGAAATGGTAGAAAGTGGATTAATCTAAACACATCCTTATAAAAGTTGAATTCTGAAATTGTAGAAGGTTCAAAAGAGCAATTAAATATGTTTGGATGGGCTCTACAAAGTCCCAACAATAAACATGGTTTCCCTTTGAACATGCCAATTTCAAACCAAGTGTTGTATTTTCCCTCATTTTATTTCAAAGTCCCCTAAATGATGTTTTTCTTTATTTATCTGTTTTATTTCTCCATAATATTATTGGTCGTATTTAGTGTGAATTATTTAGTATAATTCAACTATATTTAGTAGTCATATTGGACATAAACATTTTGAGCCACTACAGACCGCTAGGCCATTGTAAAACCTAGCAATCTAAGTTTTTCTCTTTTTTCAGATTAACATAACATATGTCCGTGGCTTATTTTAACACTTAATAATACATAAAAAATAGACCTGATTACAAAAGTAGGTATTAAAATCATCTAGAATTGAAAATTGGAATACCCTCTAAATATCAAAGATGGATAATAGTGTTGCAATGGTAAAAATATTGTCTATGTACTATCTCTCCTCGGGTGTTTAGATAGAGGAACTTTACTATTTGTTTACAGTATTTATTCCATTAAAACAGTGATTCTTCTCTATCTAAACTGTTTAGATGGAGAAACTTTGCTAACTAATTTTTTGCTACAATAAAGTTTTGTTACAGTAAATTTCACAACTTCCCCATGCCTAAACACCCCCGTCTCACTTGAGGTTGTTTAGATGATGGAGAAGTAGGGAAAAGTACTATAGCAACTGTACTGGGAAGTGTGTTTTAATGAATAGTGAATATCTGGAGAAGTTATGAACTAAACTAGTCCTTGTGGAGGGGCTAAAGTCCGTGTCTTGTCATGCTTTGCTCGCGCGCTCTTAAAATTGGCGGCGCGGGAGAGCGCGCGGCCGCGTGCAGCAGCCAGTGAGCCAGCTCGCAGTCGCAGCTCCTCCTCCCCCTAACCTAAACTAGGGTCTTCGTTTTCAACTAGAAATACAACAATGAAAAAAGAAGAGGGGAGCGAGGCTACCCTGCTCCCTTGAGGAGGGCAGCGGCGAAGGGGGCCGATGGCCGTGGAGGGGGCGCCGCCAGCGGCGCCTGGGCGCTTCCTGGACCGAGCAGAGGAGATAAAAGAAGGAGAGCAGAGGAAGAAAAGGGGTCGGCGGCGGTTTTGAGCTCTCTAGGGTGGACGCCAGGTCCCTTAGCGCCTAGGCAGAATGGGTGGGCGCCAGGCTCACGCCCGATTTAGGGTTCCAGACACGCTGGATCCTACATGCTCTGTAGGCGTGACACGCTGGATGCTACATGCTCCGTAGGCGCTAAGGACCTCGCGCCTATCTTTGAGTGTATTTGTGTGATTCTTTCGCCCAGGGTTTATATGCGAAAATCTTACGTAAAATAGACCAAAATAAAAAAAAACATTTCCTGTCAAACACCCCCGCCTCACTTGTGGAGGGGCTATAAGTCCGGGTCTGGTTCATGCTTTGCTCGCGCGCTCTTAAAATTAGCGGCGCGGGAGAGCGGGCGGCCGCGCGCAGCAGCCAGTGAGCCAACTCGCAGCTCCTCGTCCCCCTCCTCCGTCCCCCAACCCCACGCCAGGCGCGGCCATCATAACCCCCGCCTCACGCTCGCGCTCCGCTCCAAAATCCTCCTCCCCACATTTCAAACCTCCTTCTCTCCACGCCATTTCCGCAGTCATCTTCCCCCCACCCCAGCAGGAGTCAGGAGGAGCCCGCGACGCGACGCCCGCCGCCATGTCTCCCACCACCACCCCGACCCCCGCTCCCGCGGCGCCATCCGGCAAGGGCGCCAAGCGCAGCCTCATGTCCTCGCTCATCGACGCCACCGCGCTGCTCCGCTCGTCCTCCTTCAAGGAGGACTCGTACGCCGCCGCCGCGCTCCCGGCCTCCGAGCTCCGCGCGCTCGCCGAGCTCAGGGCGCTGCTCGCCACGCACGCGGACCCCATCTCCATCTGGGGCGTCCCTCTTAACCCCCACCCTTCCCCTCCTCCTCCGGCCGACGCCGCCGCCGTACCCGCCGCCGCCGCTGCCCCGGCCGACGAGCGCGCCGACGTGGTGCTCCTCAAGTTCCTCCGCGCGCGGGACTTCCGCGTCCGCGACGCGCACGCCATGCTGCTGCGCTGCGCGGCGTGGCGCGCCGAGTTCGGCGCCGACGCCGTCCTGGACGAGGACCTGGGCTTCAAGGACCTCGAGGGCGTCGTCGCCTACATGCACGGCTGGGACCGCGAGGGCCACCCCGTCTGCTACAACGCCTACGGCGTCTTCAAGGACCGCGACATGTACGACCGCGTCTTCGGCGACGGCGAGCGCCTCGCGCGCTTCCTCCGCTGGCGCGTCCAGGTGATGGAGCGCGGCGTCAGGGCGCTCACCCTGCGCCCCGGCGGCGTCAACGCCATCATCCAGGTCACCGACCTCAAGGACATGCCCAAGCGCGAGCTCAGATCCGCCAGCAACCAGATCCTCTCGCTCTTCCAGGACAACTACCCGGAGATGGTGGCCCGCAAGGTAACCCCGCATTTCGTCGAGCACCATGCCGGCATTCCTTTCCTCCTGCGCATTTTTTTGCACTCCTGAGCTAGTAGTACTAGCTAACAGTGCGACCGCGCCTGCAGGTGTTCATCAACGTGCCGTGGTACTTCTCGGTGCTCTTCTCCATGATCTCGCCCTTCCTCACGGAGCGCACCAAGAGCAAGTTCGTCATCGCGCGTGAGGGCAATGTCGCCGAGACGCTCTACAAGTAATTTCAAGCAACGATTTCTTTCCCATTGCGCGCACCAGCGAAACCAGCAATGCTAATGAGCTCCCCGCCGCGAAATCAACCGCAGGTTCATCCGGCCAGAGCTGGTGCCGGTGCAGTACGGCGGGCTGAGCCGCGCCGGCGACCTCGAGAACGGCCCGCCCAAGCCGGCGTCCGAGTTCACCATCAAGGGCGGCGAGAAGGTCTTCCTGGAGATCGACGGCATCGAGGTATGTGCCGCAATTTCGCCCTTCCTCTGTGCAAATGCACTCCTTTCCTGCATTGGGAACTCAAGACGGCACTTTCAGATTATTGTTGGCATCTTCTTTTTTCCAATTTTGCATAGTTCAAATCAGCGTGCCTTTGATACAAACAAATTCAGAACCCAGAGGGCGCAAAGAAACCACATGTCTTAAACTAGCAGCATTCCCGGATCAGTTCTTCTTTGGCCTACGCATCACTTTCACCTGCCCGTCGTCTCATCAGCATTCCCGGATTTGAACTACGCATCACCGCCTGCATGCTCCCTTTGAGCAAAGACGCTCGATCGTTGAGCTTTTTCCGGCTTTCGCCGTGTCCTAGGTTGCTTGGCTCATCCGCGCTCTTTCTGCTGACCATTTTACTTTGGGTGTGTTTGATTGTAGAAAAAAACACTGTAGCAAAGGAAAAACACTGTAGCATTCGCTCGGAAACGTGTTTTGCGAGGAAAATAGTAAAAGTTGAAATGAATAGTGAAAAGTTAGAATAAATAGTGAATAGTTGGGAATCTGAGCATGGCCCTAATCATTCCGTGATGTGACACGCGGTTCGGTGACTGGTTTTCCAATGAGGTAATCCAGTGTGCGTACGGTACAATACGTAAGGAATACACGTATATAATTTTTTCTGGATGGCAGTAGTACTGTAGAATCGGTAGCGTTGTCAGCGGCGCAGGTGCATGTGAGGCGCTTTTGGATTTTTGAAATACGTGGTGTGGGTGTGGGAGCTGTCCTTCAGCTCGTCGCTGGGGCACGCTGGAAAAGCAGAGAGGACTTTGGAGCACAGCCCCGCCCTCTGTCTACCAGTAAACACTGCTCTGGAGCACAGCTGCGACCGCTGTTACCATGCGCGAGAACTGACCCTGTTCTTCCGGCTCACATGGAGAGAGGGAACGGGGTTTCTGTGAAGAGGTCACATGACAAGGGAGGCTGGAGAGAGAAATTCGCCATAAGCCGTTTCACACGGCTCACGCACAAGCCACTACCCGTCTCAGAAAAGGAAAGACTTTGTTGCCATTGCAGCTGAAATCTCTTCAGCTGAATGAAGCTAGGGGCTACAATCTAAGGCCATGTTCATATTCCCAACTATTCACTATTCATTCTAACTTTTCACTACTTCTTTCTCACAAAACACGTTTCTCAGCGAATGCTACAGTGTTTTTCTGATGGTACAGTGTTACCCTTGGGCGTCGTCGCCTACATGCACGGACCATTGCAGAGGCCGGACCGCCGGAGAGAAGGCGATGTGAGAATTCCGTGAGGGTAAAGTTAGGCACCACAGTACGCGCAGCACAGTGTACACACCCACGTAGTGCGCCTTTTTGTAGCTTTTATCTTTTGTTTGCAGTTCACGCCACAGCGCGAGTCTCCACGCGCTGTCGCCACACCTGCACTTGGCTCATGCTATACGGTGCATGCGGCGCGGTGAAAGTTTAAAAAGCCTCTCGCTGTTTTTTTTTTACCCCTAGTAATGCTTGAAGCTTTAGCAGGAGGAGGCAGGGTATGAATACAGTAATGCCTTTGGGTCTAGAAGCTTTTATTTTGTTCTTGCCTGATTGGGGCCTAGTAAGCTTGTACGTATATTGCCCGATTTATTAATCTTGCTACTGCGGTCCATTGTCAGTTCACTTTCACCGCTGTAAAAAGTTGAGCCCCGTGTTGGATTCTCCTTCTGGTAATCCTGTACTCCAGGCCAATGCTCATGTGAGTCCTGCACATGGTAGGGGCCCTCGCGAAGAAACTTACCGCTATCTCGCATCGCGCCAAGACCAAACCGAATTGTCTGATGTCCAGAAACAAACAATCAAACAAAATATTTGGTTTTGCAGTCATGAGCAAAATGTAAACTTTGGTGTTATCCATTGTGCCGATCGATCATTGAGTCGTGTCAATGCACACTATTGATTCATCTAAGCATCAAGTCAGTCCTTGGTGTCATCATGTTAGAGCTTTGCTGGGTGTGTTTAGATTGTAGGAAAAAACACTGTAGCATAAAAAAAACACTGTAGCATTCGCTGAGAAACGTGTTTTGTGAGAGAGGAATAGTGAAAAGTTGGAATGAATAGTGAATAGTTGGGAATCTGAACATGGCCTAAAACACTTTTGCTCGTGCCATTTTCAGGCTGGCGCGACGATTACGTGGGACCTGGTGGTCGGCGGCTGGGACCTGGAGTACGGCGCCGAGTACGTGCCAGCGGCCGAGGAGAGCTACACGCTGTGCGTGGAGAAGACGAGGATGGTCATGGCCACAGCAGAGGAGCCCGTGCACAATGCCTTCACGGCAAGGGAGGCAGGCAAGATGGTGCTGTCCATCGACAACTCCGGCTCCCGGAAACGGAAGGTCGCAGCGTACCGGTACTTCGTGCGGAAGCCCTCGGCGTAGAGCTGAGCCTTCTGGTGCGTTAGGCGATGGGAGCTTGACATGGAACGGAGGGGCGAACTCCTTGCTTGCATGGGCCTGTTGTGGTCTTGTTGGAGAGGGGAGAAGTTGAGTTTAGGGCTGTTTAATTACTACTAGAGCTATAATGACGTGCATGTATTATGCGATATGTAGAATATAATATAATGTAAGACCAGTGAACTTTTGTCATCACCACCGATAAAGCTAATGAATTCAGTTTTTTTTTTTTGGAAATTCGCTAGGCTTACAGTTTACAGTGCCTTGGATTCCTAGAGCGGTTTTGGAGTGTAGCATTCTGAAATTCTGATATTCTGTACAGCGCGCTTTACGCTATTTTCCAGAGGACCGTTTGTCGTGTCCACAAAACAAAGCACTTTATTTTACCCTTTTGAACTGTTCTGAATTCTAATGTACTACAGTTTTACTGATATTACAGCAGTGACATAGTGACATTAAGGAGAGGTACAGTAGAGAATCCACTGCTTTTTTAAAAAAAACGAAGAGAATCCACTGCTCGTCCAAAATGCTTTGGATTCCTTCCGACGCAGGAATGTACTATGATTGTTCCGGACGACTGTAAGCTGGTGTGAACTTTTAAGGGAAATTTTCACTAATGATATCCAAAAAATAAAGGTGCTTCTTTTATCTTCACTTCTTTCTTTTAGTGTTTGTCACTACTAAAAGATGAATACTCAACTATGGTGACATGTAAGCAAAAGTAACTTGTTCCGATACGGAATAATTGAGTTATCTAAATACCATCCGAAATTCTAATTTATCTTCCTGATTAGTTACAGACTTTGTAGTAAGAACAAGAAAAGCGATGGTGCCTGTGTGCAGGCTTCTGTACCCTGTACGTGCTCCTGTACCACCACAATGGCCTCGATCACTTTCTGCCGCAAAGCTAGCGATTGCAGATTAGGACAAAGAGGGTTCTTAAGCTAGGGCACTACTAGGTAATAATCAAGCATGATTTTTTTTTAACATTGCCCGAAGTGCCTAGCGGATGCTGTGATAGTGTGGTCCTAAACTAGTAGGACAACGCTACTACTGGTCCTGATGCTTGTGTGAAGAAGCAAAACTGGTGATCGCAGGCAGGCTGATGTGCATCTTTGTCGCTGGTCAGATGGTCAAGGGCTCATCCTGCTTTATCTTTTCGTTCTTTTCGGAAACACTGCCTGTGCCTCAAAGTAAAGCTGCCCCCTTGGCCCTGGCCCTCCTTGGGCCCGGCCCGGGAGACACAGCGTTAAACAATGGCGGTTGATTGCTACTGCTTGGGGTCATGGTTTTTATATATGTACTTTGGTCATGGGGTATTTGAGTACAGTCCGACTTGATTATGCTAAATTCTGCATGTCATTATAGCCGTGTCACACAAGCTCAGATAATATAGTATTGTACTAGATAAGAAGATCTCACCTGTTTTGAGTCTGAGAATTGTGAAGTAGATTATACTTAAAACTTGTATTAATCATTAGAGGATATTTGAGAGAGTGCTCGTTACATTGTATTTGTTGCAGAGCATCTCTAATTTTGGACAATTATGAAAATGTTCTATTATAACTTACTACATGATACAACCATCAAAATGTGAGAAGGAAAAAATGTTTGCACACGTGAGCACTAGATTAGTCATACTGTATGCTGTGATCAGAAAGTAAGCAAAAGGATTAGCACGACAAATCAGAGGCATGCGAGCATGCACATGGGATGAATGATGCCCACCAGGTAATTAAAGTGGAATGATGCCCACTCATTGCATGTTCTGCATCATTGCGATTTGCAAGGGTGATTGGCTACATCAAAGTTGGGGAAACGCAGCCAGGCTTGATCATGTCCATGCTCTTTTCGGAGAGGGGTTCAAAACGCCAGTTAGCTGCAGGTTGTATGCAGTGGCCGTGGGCCATTGACAGCCTAAAATCTAGCTTCATTTTCCGTGCAAAATCTCAAAGCATTTTGATGCATCCATCTTTTTTTTTCTCCAAAAGACGCGTCCAGTCGGCCACTACGTACTTGTAACCTCCCGTACTGATTAATATATATTTCTTTTCAAATGTTGGGTGCAATAACTAGGTTTTCAGCTACAATAGCAAACATCTAAGTAAAATTAATGACTATTCTTCTACTCCGTCCCTCCTAAATAAATCAATTTCTAGCTAGAATTTTTGTCTAAAATAAATCAATTTGTAGGTTTTCCGTCGTTATCTCTTTAAATGGCCCACTAGTTTCCTGCATCGCTGATGGATATGTCAATAATGAAACCAACTCGTATCTCTCCCCCTAAACTCCTAATTCACTAATTAAACTTTATCGAGAAAAGTCTGATTTACACCCTCCAACTATAACAAAAGTCCAATTTTCAACTTTCAACTACAAAACCGGATATAAATGACCATCCAACTATCGAAATCATACAAAATTGGCCCTTTGAGTAGTTTCAAAGGTGGTTTTCCATTTTATGAAAATATAAAATAATTTTTTAAAACTTAAAAATTTAGAAATAAAAATATGAAACCGATGACAAAAGATTTCTAAAAGTGTAACTTACCTATCGGTAAACTATGTCAAGTTATTTGGGTATTATTTCTTTATGTTCATATTACTTTATTAATTTATAGAAATATTAAGAATAGAAATAAATAAATATAAATAACTTCAAATGGTGCACCGACATATGTTTTATATTTTTACAAAAAATTGGCACAATTTTCATAATTTTTTCATTTAAAATAAATTAGTTACGAATTTTTAGATTAAATTATTTGTTTATAATTTTTGAAAAATAGAAAACCACCTTTGAAACCACTCAGAGGGCCAAATTTGTACAGTTTCCATAGTTGGATGGTCCGTCGTGTCTGGTTTTGTAGTTGAAGGTTGAAAATCATACTTGTGTTATAATTGGAGGGTGAAAACTAGAGTTTTCCCAACTTTATCGGCTAAATTTAGCTGCTATGGATTCATGAACCTGGCTAAATTTTTGCTGGCTAAATTCTTTAGCTAGTTGAACCTAGCTAAAGTGAAGACTAAACTGCTCTCTACCTTTTGGGAAAAGTATTTAAAGTGAGGGTGAGGGATAGGATAAACAAATCCCTTTTCAACTATCATTTAGATATGGGATCCAAAAAACCCATAGCTAAAGTTTAGATAGCTAAAAGAAAGCTCATAAATTTAGCTAGCTAGGGTGGATCCAATAGGACCTAAAAATTTTATGCCATGTCATAGTTTTGTTTCCTATATAACATGTCATTTAATGAGAATGAACTCAATATGAAACTTGCATGAGAATGGCCTTCAACGACTATGGCATCCATGTTATTAGCATTAGTTGTCTAAAATGGATGTTTTTTGTCATTAGAATTTACTCCCAGATGCAGTCAATTAAGGAATCATAATTATCATTATACCGCAATAAGTGTAGTGTGCGAGCTTCATCAGTGTAGTGTTTCTCTCAATGATGTGAGGTGGCGGTGGCCGATGATGAGAAATAAGACTCTTCGGTTTTTTTAGTGATGGCAGTGGTGATTGTTAATGTTACCATTTCGATTTTCTACCATTACTACTAGAAACGCCAAATTATGTTTTACTTCTAACTAATTATTTCACCGTGTTTTTTTTTGTGAATTGCATTTCACAGTGTTTTTGTGTGTGTACTTTTTACTTAAATATTGTACTAGCTTTATTCTTGAATATATGACACCACTGATTTTTTCTTTATTTGACTATTCATCTTTTCTATTAATATTTATTCAAATAGATAAATATACTGGTTAGATCCAAAGTATTATTGACCCATTCTACTCTATTTAACAAACTAACTAATAAAATATTGTTGGTTAAAGTAAAAAAAACAATGGTGTTTTAAGAATATAGGGAGTACTATGTAATTTTTGCTTTCCTTTTTAGTAAAATAACATACATCTCATGGTAGGTTTATTTTGTACATTCTTGTACCCATGCCACGAGATATTAACACTCAGCTAATTATGAGATTTGGATCGGATAGCAAAGAGAGTACTAAGCTAAAATAAGACTCCCTTCGTCTCAAAATACTATTTGATTTACCTTTTATAGATGCATAGCTTTTGATATGTACTTAGATATATACATGTGTCTAAGTACATAATAAAAGTTGTGTATATCTATAAAAGTCAACATGAATAGTATTTTGAGATGGATGCAGTATAGAACAACTTGGACCTAGAGCAAACAGAACAAGCTAGTTTAGGGGTGTGGACACGCATTTTAGGAGCAAAGAGATATATCTCACTAGACAAAACACATTGGAAGCATCTCCAAGAGACTGAGCCGTCTCACTATCGACGATAGTACGTCGAAGAGACGAAGACGCTCACAACACGCACTCAAAAAAAACACACACTCACACACTCATCGTATAAAACTCTATCCTTATTAGCATCTCCAAGAGATTGAGTCGTCTCGCTATCAACAGGTACATCGCCTACCACTAAAAGAACTAGAAAATTGCGAGAAAAGATAACATCGATTATGGTGTGTTTAGCTCACCTAAAGATTCCCTGAAAATACACTGTTCACCAAAAAAATATGGTAGATGAATAGAGTTATGTGAGTGTGAGGGGTGGGATAAATAGAGAAAAGTTAGATGAATAGTGTTTTTTGAGAGAATCTTCAGAAACTAAACGCACCCATAGTCTATGTGCCGAGTTCGCAGCCTGAATTGATGTGCATCTATGTTTAATCCAGGGAATTCAGAACCAGAAATGAATGACCCATCTATAAGGCCATGTTCAGATTCCCAACTTTTCACTATTCATTCCAACTTTTCACTATTCATTCCAACTTTTCACTATTCCTCCCTCACAAAACACGTTTCCCAGCGAATGCTACAGTGTTTTTCTTGTGCTACAGTGTTTTTTCCTACAATCTAAACACACCCTAAGCATCAGAAATCAACGACGCATCTATGAGCATGAGTAGCAGTGGGACGATAGAAGGGTAACTCAATGACGATAGAGAATTAGAGGTTATGATTATACGAGAGAACAACAGACAAGCACGGAAGCGGATAGCAACGTCGCGCCCGTGAACGGGCTAAATGGAGTGGAGACGGGGTGGCGAGCGAGTCAACAAAAGGTGTCTCACGGGGTGTGGCTTGCCACTGTTACTGACGGCCGGCCAGGTTACAGGCATGGAGCCCGCAGCTCCACACCAGCCGGCGACAGCATTATTGTGGAGCACAGCAAAGGCGCGTTCGCCTCGACGTGCCGGGCCTGATGGAATTAATTGATTGATGGCTCCCTCTCACTCGTTGCTCTTTTGCTTCTTTTCTCTTTTGTTTTCCCCCTCCTTTTCTTCTCCTTGTCAAAGGGCCGTACAATGCTGCGTGTTTCCATTAATCATGCGTCCTCCCTAAGGGACGACGGCCCTACCCTGGGAAACACGAAAACAATAGTCTTTCACTCTTTTGACGATTTAAACGCTGCTACAACATTTTCATCGATTCGGCTGGATACCATCTGGTGGCCACGAAAAAAAAACGGGAAGTATTTACCTCACCAACGGTATCTGAGATGTGAGAATTCTGCCACATACTCTCTCCATCCTAAAAGGATATCGTTATGGGATGCGTGCACGTGTTACTTTATCAACTTTGCCTCAATTTGTAGAAAAATATATACAATATTTATATCTCTAATAAATTTGTTAAAAACTATATTCAAATATCTATCTAATGGTACTAATGATGTATTATAAATATTAATATATTTTATATATATTTAGCTAATGCTCAAAGATATTGTTTTTCTTGGAAAACGAGAATGACATCTATTTTAGGACGGAGTAGGTACTCTCTTAAAATTTAATACAGTAACAGTTACCGTCATGTGATATGCGATTTTGCCCCCATTCCTTCTTTTTCAATTATATTAAAAATCTACGCTGGGCGTAACCAATTCCACCGATTTCTTTCTACAATGTCTGTAGTGCCGCCAAGAACAGGCTCGACGCCAGAAGCGCAAATCACGGGTTCCTTTAGTTTTTTTTTTTTAAAAAAAGATCAGCCCTTGAATAAAAAGACAACAAAAAAAATAGGACAAGAGGGACAAGAAGGAACATGCGGGCCATGAGATACTAATATTTAGAGCACTCTATAGTCTAATATCATAGTATACCCGTACGCGCTACATTACGGCCTTGCTTAGTTGGAGAAGTTAGAGAAAGTTGGAGGTGTGAATAGTGCATTGGTAAACGTGTATGTGAGAGAAGATGTGACTCGATGTGACTGGAAAGTTGATGATCTAAACAAGGCCTACATTAGCAGCTTGTGTGCACGCAGACGCAGCGTGCGCCGTGCGGGATCAGACGTCAGAGTTGCTGCTGTGTTTAGCTGTGGTCGGAAAAAAGTACTTTTTTCTAGGATACGTGTTATGCGAAGGGGATGAATAGGGCACGGCATCAGACGTCAGAGTTGCTGCTGTGTTTAGTTGTGGTCGGAAAAAAGTACTTTTTTTTCTAGGATACGTGTTATGTGAAGGGGATGAATAGGAAAGTGAAAAAAAGAATTTTTAGAGATACGTGTTTTGTGATGAGATTAATACTTTTGGAACTAAACACGGCCGTTGCGCAGGAGCCGAACAGAGGGGACTGTAAACAATGGCAGCACAGGGTCAGGAGCGCAGCGGCCTCGGCTCTCGGCAGGCAGGCCTGACACCGACGACGAAGACGACGACGGGGACTGCGGCGACTGCCCATGCCACGCTCCCCCGCATGCTGCTGGTTCGCAGCCTGCACACCTGACGGCGAAAGGGACCAGCCACGGCCCCCATGCCGATCCACCCATGGCGAGAAAGAGAAGGGTGACCGAGTCACGTCTCTCTCTTCTCTTTTCCGACCCTTCCCCCATTCCGGCCATCGCCTCGCCTTGCCTCTGTACATTCCTCATTCCGGACCAACCCAACCCAGCCCAGAATGATTGGTTTTGTTATCTGTACATCTCTCTGGCCTCTGACCCTCTCTCCAGGTCCAGCCATTGACTACAGTACAAGGCTCTCGTGCTCCTGCACTGACCAGTTGAACATGCCCCACAGCTGCACATTGCAATATGGCAAAGCGGATTAGGTTTCACAAATCGCATCAATGATGAAGGCGCGCGTACGCACGACAGAGATTGTGAGGAACCAGGGAACCATCATCCAATTCACTACAGCTGCTGCTAAACAAGGAATGACCAATCGGTTCTAAAAGCAACCAAACAAACAGATTGGCCGCTCCCGCATTTCAGCAAAGCTGCAGGCGCCATGCGAGTATCACTCTCAGGCAACAGGAACAACATGAAAACTAGGATGTCATTCAATCAAAATTTGCATAGAAACAGCCAACAAACACTCTTTAGTGTTACAACATCAACGGCCATCAAGCCATAGCAGTCGAGAGAGAGGGGGGGGGGGGGGGGGAGGAATTCTCACGACCAAAGTTTGAGTCTAGTGTAACACCGAAGACAGTGAAGCTGATGCAGACGCAAGCATCTTCAGCTTCTTGGCACATATCTTCTTCAACTCGGTTATCGTCTCATCCCCAGCCCCCACGATTCTTCTCATCACCCCTGTGGAGCTCCATGGTTCAAGAGACTGGGCAATCCGGCCACCAATTTCAGCATTGGCCACTGCTGCACTCTCGTCCAAGGTACGGGAGATCTGTCCAGGGCCATCAGCGCAGGTTCCTTGCAAATGTGACATCAGAATGTCCAGAGCTTGCTCCTCTGGCCTCACTTGATCTGATAACCATGCTTGGACGCTCTGGAGAGTGTCAACCATGCAGTTAACGGAGCTCTGAATTGCCTGCAAGTGAGGTGTGTTTGGTCGCTCCAATGGACCACCTTTCTTCTTCTTCTTCCCCTGTGGAGTCATAGCTCTCATACAGGACTGGATTACCAGAAGATGCCAGGAAATAGGTTCTGTAACCATCTGAGCTAGAAGTGGAATATTGTTTCCTGGAGAAGTTAGCATTTGCTTGGCATCAGTAAGCTGCGCCTCTATGCATGTTTTGAACAGGTCACCCACAATCTGCCAAGAACTTGGACTGCTCCGATCAGTTCCAGGGATCACTGACTCACTAGAACACAAGTTCCAAGCATTGATAAATGCAGCAAAGCTCATCCATCTGACTATATCAGGAGCAAAATCCTGCAAGAGTACAATTTGTATCAGCAAGGTAGCTAAATCAATCGTTACACACCAACTAAAAACAATACATGAGATGATACTCCAATTCCAAACAAACAACCATATCCCTAAGAAAGTGTAATGCATACTGCTATTAGAAAGAGAGAAAAAAAAACGCTCTTCTAAAAGAGGGGAAAAGCTCATTCTACGAGGATATAGTGATTTAATTAGTGATTTCTACAACATTATATTATTTTGAATAACAACAACTACAAAATGGAAGTCCTTCAATGATGAATCTAGTAGCATCAATATGTTCTAAGAAAATAAGAAACAGAAAAACAACCAGATCTACTGGTTATGCATCCCACAAAATGTGGCTGACATGAGATCATACTAACAGTCATGGGTGAAAATACAGTCAGGTAGTCAGTGTGTTACCTTGACAGCCTTCTTGCTAGTTGACATACCCAGAACTATGCTCAGAGCATCATCTAAAGAGTAACCAATAGTCCTCGCATATTTCTCAAGCAAAGTTTTCATCTCCCCAGCAACAGTTACATCAGAGGAAGCACCGTTTGATTCACTCTCCCTCAGAAAGGTTGTGCAACCACGCATGGAAAGATAAACAAGTCGAGGAATAACAGATTTTCTCTCCGCATCTTTTAGCTTCGGACCATCCTTCTCATTAGATTTGTACTTGCACTGCAAACATACATTTCCTTTGAGAGCAGGAATAGTAAACATGATAAACAAACATATGCATGACTAATTCAGTAAAAGCATGCAGCCTAGTTCGTTTGATCCAAAATACAAGTCCATTAACGCAACTTATTTCACCTTTGGCCACAAATAAGACAAATTAGCATTAGCAAATTCACCATAGAGAATACTTTCATAATTTATAACACTTCAGACTTTATATACTTTTATAGATATTGCTACACAAAATGTGATATTGGAGACCATGTTGATGGACTAATGGATTTATATTTCTGGTCAGAAGTATCGAGTGAAATTTGCCAAAATATTATTCTTGATATAAAAAGTCAATTTAATGCCAAGGACAAAACTCAGTCGTTTAATAACACAATAAACTGTGAAAACTAAATTTTGTTTGGCTTAGCATATATGATGTTCGAATAAAAATAGCGTACCATTTTGGTCCTATAGCTTGCAGGGGTTGAACCTTCATCAAATGATTCTGCAAATCACAAAAATGCTTGTAAGTTTGACCTAAGATATATGATTGACACAAAAAGAAAAAGAGACCCAGAAATGAAGAAAATAACAGATAAAATCACATCACAGAAACAAATACCTGAAAGAAAATTAACACTGCTTGTTGGTGTCCACCAAGGCCGTGCCTCAAGATCTTCATTGAAGGTTAAGTGTTTCATGCTATCCTCATTAGATAGCTCAACCAACTTTGTTCCAAGGTTCACATTTACAAGAATAGACTGCAATCAGGGAAAACTAACAATATTTTATACTAGTATCCAATATAGAAATTGTCAAGCATCAACAAATCCTTGTGTAATGAAACTAATCAACAACTGAGAGCATAACCAGAATTTAATTTAATATTCCAAAACTATATGTTTAAAGTGAATAAAAGCATAGGAAAAATGGATACATTTGCTGTGCATCAAAACATGCATCCATATTTTTAGCAAAAAAAACAAAAATGTATCAAGTTATGATTTCAAATTGGCAATGGAGACCTCACCTCCACTTCATCAAGAGACTCAGCCTTCTGCTTCAGATGTAGCATCACAGAATCTGATTTTACAGAAAGATACTGCATCGAGCGTTGCAGGCGATCTTTAAACTGAACAAACTCAATTACCTGAAAAAAACTCAATGTGTTATATCCAAGAGATGACTGCAGTATTTTCTTAAATAAATTGTAAAAATTAGTCTACTCATGGATTGTGCATTGGTATTTTTGGTATGATAGAGGGGGCATCATATAAGTTCTATATGTGTTTCTTTACATGGAATTTTCAGATGCTACTGGTGAGCAATAAAAAGGGCTCCTGCTTACCTTTGAGTAAGTGCGGTGTCTATACGCAAGACATGTAAGATCAGCAGATTCTTTCAAATGATCATCCATGAACTTCAAATAATCCTTAACAAGATCAGCAGCATGTTGCAAGAAGGGAGAATTTAACATTTGTGGCAAAATGTGGTGCGAGACAGACTCTAGAAGAATGTTTTTCACTTCCAAGGTTATATACCTGCATGGTGCATACAAGAACATTTAGTGTAGAGAGAAAAAAATATATCACGGAATTAGTCTCAAGAAGGGAATAAAACTGAAACATATGTCCAAAGAAGAAACTGGCAGTGCAAACTTGTAACAGAAAAACAAGGATTCTGTAAGCGGGCAAATCATGTCAGGTGGAGCTTATAAAGGGCCGTTCTTTGTAGAAGCATTGCGATTGCAAGATGCAGGGTTTTGTAGGGGAAAATCCAGCATTGAACTCAAATGTGAGAACATACAAGAAAATAAGCATATTAAATGGGGAAATTACCATTTGTGTGCCAATGGAAGAGCGCCCAGATAAGAGTACAGATGCACCAGAATAATCTTGTATTGCCAGACGTACCTGAGAACACAACCAAATTTGAGGTTTTCGTTCAAAATTCAATTAGAAAATTAGACTATGCTGTCATGTGCATGGTACTGAAATTGGGGTGGGTGTCAGACTTCTGCAACTAAGTTCTAGCAGACAAGCGATTCAGTAAACAGGGAATAGATTGATTAGTTAGATATTTTGTTATAGCTTACTGAATATCCAGCAGATTCAGGGCACGTTTGGATGGAAGCCAACACTCACCCTACCAAATATTGGCACGCCAATGCAACACTCATCCTGCCGCTTGGTTCAAGCCATTTGTTGGCGTGCCCTCAAAAATTTGGCAGTGCTAGTGCAAACGCAAGGACGAAACGCAGGCTGATAAAACATCCGCCAAAAATTGGCGCACTACTGCTCCTTCTGCATGCTGATGTGGCAAGTTGTGGTTGGCTGAATTAAATGCTCAACCTTTTGTTTTAGCTAGCTTAAAATGATTATATTTCCTAAACCATTAATCCAAATTAAGATCCGTCTGCACCATTATATTAGTTGCATTTAAATCTACAAAACAAGATCTCACTTGGTCATATTTTGTTTAAAAAATAATAATGAAAGAAGGACCCCACAAGTCATACTAAGAGATTACAAATTTTGGTAAGGTAACAAACCGAACACCATTGTTTTCACTGCATTACCAACATTTTGGTCATGCCCTCATATTGGTCATGACAAATTTTGGTAATGTATACTTGGGCACAAACCAAACATGCCCTCATTTTTTTTTTCTTGCTTAAGATTAGGGAGCATTTATATGCTCATTCAATAATGATCCCATCAATTGGGGTTAGGGATGCAAGTCTACCCAATGGTATTTTTCGGGTCAACTAAATAATTACGGTGTCATGCCACTCTAAATCATATCTCCTAAATTAATTAGGTACAATGCAATCCTAGTTCATTTTATCAAGCTTTTGGGTTGACCCAAAATATATATAAGTTGCATCCCTAGGCATAACTAAAGTAACATACAATGACATGTAGACATAATTACATTTATGGCATTCCTAGAAGGCTAGAAAGCTCTACAGCAGTCTTCACAGAGAGAATTTTTATGTCTCGTAAGTCATGTTAGCTGCAAACATGGAAGACACCGCAAAATGGTAATACAGGTTGCTACCAGTCTATCAGAGATAAGATGGTGTCATGGTGTGCAAGTGATATGGAGGTGACCACAACACACGAGAATAATGCCTAGCAGACAAGAAACAACAGGATCCGGTACAACAGTCTTACTTTATTAAACAATGCATGAATGCAAACCAACTGTTGACATCCCCATATTCCTAACTTTGGAAAGTTCATAAGCATTCACTTATCACCATTCACCACCACAATTCTTTTGCAAATATTTTGTAGGCAAATGGAAGATCCAATCAGTAGGATTTGCAAAACAAAATGCATGTGAAACTGGTAATACAACTAACGCCAAAAGCAACAAAAGGAATTGCTGTCTAGTATACTCATATCGAGTCAAGGGCCATGTTTCCCTAAAGAGATGGTAATGAGTGACTCAAACTTATCCAATTTAAGTGAATGGCCGTGAGTAATTTGATAACTCTTCATGCTACTAGATATTCAAAAACAAACTGAAAAAAATAAAGGTATAGAACTGAATAATCAACGATTGGCTATAAAATATAAAAGATAAGAAGGCAAGATTATGTTATTATGCACTTACTTGCGAACGGCCAATCCAAACTCCAGTACCAAAATTGCTTCAAGTAGGTATCCCAGGTTCCTTGTGTGCCAGTATAGCTGTTTCAATATATTGGCGATGCAATTAATTATAGGCATTCGAGGGGGCGTCCAAATTAAATATATATAATAAACCTAAAAAAGTAAAAGAATGGGAAGTTGCCAAGAAGTTGTGACGGAAAAAAAAAACTAATCAGGAAGACCAGGAGGCATGTATGCATTGGTTACATGACTCTGGTACATAAAAAATAAATACTAAATTGTAAGGTGGAAAATGAATATGAAACAGTATCATTGTTTCCATTGCAGAGAACAAACGGAAAAAAATCTATATAATCTTCAAACACCAGAGTCAGGTAAAGGTAACAAATTGGATAATGAACTACAGAGATGAATTGTATAACTATTTGATAAATTGGGACCCAAACCACACGTTCATAAAAATGAGCATCAGAAGAAGCCTCTAGAGGGCTTAAATTTTGTAGTATTTTTGGAGACATCAAGGAAGTTAAATGCCTTTCTTCTTGCATGCTAGCCGTAAGCAAATAGAGCTACAAACCTGCACGAGAATACTGCTGGCCATGGACAGAAGTTCTTCACCGTACATGCTTTCCTGAGGATCCAAGTCATTTGAGAGAGACAAGTTTTTATAAAATGTATCAACCATTCTTTTTGCAATGCCCTGAAGTTCTGGATTGGCAAACAACATTTCAGGGACATGAATAAATGAAAGACAATTGAGACCCAAGATAAAATTTTAAGACAACACAAAAATTGAAACATGTGACACATTGACAAAGGTAGACCTGCACACCTGCAGTTGATTTTGTGAATAAAGTTCCCAAAAGTTCTTGAACCTTGAAAAGAGTAATTGTCAAACCCAGTGTGTTAACAGAAACTGATGATGCATCAAAAGATCCAGAAATTTCATCTAGCAGCTTGGATATCTCTTCGCCGGATAGCATATGAAGGTATTTTTCAACATCAGATGCTGAGCAAGACAAATGACCAAATCTGCAAGTACCCAAACAACATTCAAACGTGCGAAAAGATAAGCTTCGTGATTCTTGAAAAATACTATCAGGAAGGAATACACTAACTAATACTATCATAAAGAGCCAAATCATGGAAAATGACACCCATCAACATCTGGTGAGATGAGTGAAGTGAACTTCGCACTCTCTTTGTTCTAGCTGTCTCTTTCAACCAACAAGAATACAGCAGCTGCTATGTATCCACAACAACCCAAACTCTGTAGTTGTGCTGAGAAAGTTGTGCCCTACACCCTCTCACCTGAAATCTGATTATTAGTTCAACATAGATGCCATCCACCCTCACTCTGGAAAACTCTATCCTGCTTGTGGTGGATTAATGTTTGCGTCCTAGCCTCCCTCTAGTAAAGTACGACAACCTAGAGCCTCAAATCTGGGCATTGTTTTCCCACAGCTGCCCTCATCAAGTAATGAGGTGAGTGCCACAAAGGGCACCATGATGATCACTATAAACAAGGGAGATTCTGACTTCTAACCCAATGAGCCCTCAACAACTTTCCATGATCTGCCACTCTATCGAGGTGGAAATCCTGAATTCCATCCCTTGCAGTGGAAATCCATGAGGGTTCACCATAAGCTTGAAATCTCCCAAACAAGATCAGCTGCAAGTGCCCAATGCAGCACGTTTACCATCCCATTTTCAAGAGTCTATGGCCAAATGAATATGAAAAACATTTATGTTTATGTTGATCATACAGTTATATATGTCCAAATAGTTTGTTACATTTTAAGACTATAGCAAAGAAAAGTTTTTACAATAGAAACGAAATGAATGGGAACAAACAGTCAAATAACTTGCTAGAGATCAATTACTGTCATGTAGCAACTGAGGTTACGAAGAGATTCAAAATAGAAGACACCACCAAGAGGAACAGGAAAAAGGTTCACCAAGACAAACCTGTGGAAGTACTTCACCAAGGCTTCCATAAGCTTGATATTATTTAGGTTTCCATTGAGACACCGTTGCCGTTCAATTTCAATATTAGCTAAATGAGGTCCTCTGACACAATCACTTGAGTTATTTTCTTGTAACCTTTGCACAAATGACAATGCGTTTGTAAGGCGAGATTCAACCTACAAACATGTACTTTCAGTAAACATATTCAAATCACAAACACCAAAAAGGAAGTGCGAGAAAAGGTGCTCTAGGTGTAGGGAAGTACCAGCTCCTGGCTAAGAGAAGTTTTGCTGGACAATGCTGAATCAACAGAGCAAGAAGGACAAGTGTGTTCACCAGTACATGGTTTAGGCAAATTCACATCATGCTCCAGCAAACATCCTATATAATGGAGAAAGGACTCCCAGTCATCAGGACTGCCCAGTCAAAAGGAGATGACAATCATCAAAAACTAAACATGAGTTAAAAGAAGAAAAATTATGAAGGGTGAATATAAAAGGTAAAATCAGATAAAACAAATCAAAGGGATTGCATGATGAGGATAAAACAATGCAAAGAAATGCATGGTCTCTTGAGGTAATGTCAAAAACAAAACATAAATATATACAGTAGCCAAAGAGCCTGGTTGTATGACTAAAATAGGATAAATCAATACACAGTTTCTGGTAAATGCATGGAGTGCAACATTTCTTGAAGACTTTATGGAACATGACTGATGTCCGTAACATTAATGACCAACTCCACAAGAGAATTGAAAGTTATAGATTGAATGATGGGAAGCATTACCAGGACTCGAGGATCTTCTGATATATCTCCGAAGCAGCAGCATAGCTACTTGCTTGAGCAAGAAGGCGGCCCTGTCAACTTGAAGTCAGAAAACCAAGTGGATGAAACTGTAGATGTGATGGAGGTGCATGAATGTAAGTTCTTTTGGACATGGCATGCAGCCTACAACAGGTAACTTTACCTAATAATATCTATCATAATACGTGGCATCAACTAGAAAAATATCGGAACAAAAATCTACATGACAAATTATATTTCCGGTTAGTCAATCTAAATAAATTTGTTGACATTGTAGTCACTTATAACATGACTATCTTACCCTTATCCGAAACATCATGGTATGTATGGAGGGAGTACTTAAAAAATATCAATGCATTAGTATAGTCTATAGAAATTTAATTCATTAGAGCTTCAATAGCAATTAATTCCAGACAGTACGGTAATGAACTAATGATGATAATTTATCAACTTGCAAACTACGATGAGGCATCAAAATAAATAGATGTTGCCAAATGCCCAAATCTTGTTTCTTATGGTGAAATGGGACGTCGATATGTAAATGTAGTTGTTTGAAACTTGTAGCGTGGATAAAAAAATTAAATTATAAGTCATTGTCCAAGAAGACTGAATTAAATTACCTGCAAGCGAAGCTTGTCCTCCTCCCTTCCCATAAGAGACCCCAATTCTCCAGACAGAACTTCCAAAGCAGCATCATATTTTTCCTGTTGTTCCAAAATTGAAATGTAGAGAGAAAGTGCTGCCACATAGCCCAAATGTCAGAAGAGAAACATCATGTGGTAAAAAAAAGGCAAAGGATAGCTAATATGGCAAAGGCATTTGAAAAAAAAAATACCTTCTGGCTCATGTAAACTATGAGAATTTATGTGCTTTTTAAGCAATGCTTCAGCTAGTGCTAATAATTTCACACCTCCACTGCTAAAATGTACCTGCAGTTGACAAATGTCATGTATTGCGCAATAGAAAATAGCCAATTAGGTACAAGGCGCTAAACACTTCCAGAAAGAAAGAAAAAATCATACTTCCATTAAGTATGCATTGCATCAGACGGAATCATTCTCAAACAGTACACTCAGATGTTAAAGAGAAATATTGTGATACAGATAACAATAATAATATGATATTTGTTGCATCAAATATTTAATTGAATGGTTAACTGTTTAAAATCATTCATACAGAAATGCATATTATTGCCTAAGAATAGTTTCATAAAAATGATTAAATAATACTTCTAGGTCCCTAAGGAAATCAGCTCCCTTAGACCTGAAAGATCAACCTTAATTCAAGCCAATTGGACCTATAAGTTTTAACGTTTCATTTTTGTTCCTGCGCAATTGTCTTCCTCGTTGCGTTACATTTTTCCTCTCCACACCCTCCCACTCCAGGAACTCCACTCCCTCAAACCTCTAATAATTGTGAACTCCACTCCAGGAACTCTCGTGGCATATAAGCCTACAGCAGTAGGACATCAACAGAGCATTGCAAATGCATCATTTACCATAATTGTGCCACCATGACCAAAAAAAATTGTTTCTACCTACAATTATCTTAGCTCTTTAGTGAACAAAATATTCCTTCTGCGGGAATGAATTTGAAATGGCAAATGTTGACATTACAATTCATGCAAATATAAGAATCATAATGTCTCACCTGCAGCTGAATACTGCAAACTGCCCAAAGCAAAAACCTTTCTTCTCCTACAGTTTTGTACATTTTGAGAGCTGTCTGCAAAATACACCAAGGGGGAGTACAAGGATAAAGTTAAGATATCAAGAAGAATGCCAATAAAATAGCAACGAAAGTAACATTATACCTGCTGTTGCTTTACATAAGAGTACTCTCTAACATAGCAATTAAAAAGGCCCATCATTAATTCCAAGTTACTTGGGTACTTTGTGCAGGCATACTCATAGCACGAAGTAGCAAGATCCACTGCATTAGCATGGTCATGAGAAAATTTAGAGAAATACTACAATGACAATGTTAATGTTAAACAGATAAAATAATTAAAGAAATGAACAAGTCCAAACATACATCGGTCAAGTCTTTGAAATACTATCTGTAGAGTACTAAGTGTGAGATCATCAAAATGAAAAATGTTGTCAGAATACAACAGCTCCTTGGCATTCAATGACACACTCAAAGCCTCATCGGGCTTTCCCATCCTTTCCAAAATAAGAGCCTTCAGGGCCTGGAATGAGACAATTTGCAGTAAGGTTTCAAAGCATTGACAATGACGAGGAGTTTTACTATGTCTTAACAGATGTGCAAGCAAAGGATGGATATCGGTGTCCGAAATTAGGTTCCGAATTGATAAAAGGAACATATCAATCATTTGACCGGGTTTGCAGTAGTGTTAGGGCATCCGCAGAAGTGAATCAATCATTGTCAGAAAAAGCAGTCATGTATGCAGATGATTCGCTTTTTGCTAAACCAGTTTTTTTTTCTAGTGGGTATAGACCCACATCAACATTCTTCTCCTACTTCCATACATAGATGACATTCTCTTCTCTCTCCTGGTAGCACATGAATTCATTTATATTGTTGATGGAAGCTGATGAACCGGTGCAAAAGTATGAGTCAACTTTCTCTCTATCCTGCAAGGGCCCCGTTTGGAACAGATTGTGGGCAGCTTATATTGAATTTAATCCGATTATGGAGCCAAACGGATCGATTCCTAACGCGCTTCCTACCGACGCGATTTTCTCCGAAGCCCCTTTTTGCCTATAACGCAGAAGCGACTCGCACCCTCGATACTCCCCGACGCGGTCGATTCCCCCGCGTCCCCGCCTCGCTCCGCCGCCGGACCAGCCTCCCACGCCTCCGGTCTCGAGCTCCGCCGCCGGCCTCACCTCTCCCTACTACGGTCCAACCTCCGCCTCCTCCACCACGACCTCGAGCCGCCGGAGCCCCAAGTCGGAGGAGCAGGCGCGTCCGTACGCGAGGAGCGCGGCGGCCGGTGAAGCCATGGGCGAGCAGCGCGCGGCTCATGTCGTCGTCCCCGTGCTCCGCTCCGCGAGGAGCGACGGCCAGTGAAGGACATGGGCGAGCTGTGCAGCGGTGTGGGAGCTTGCCGGATTTGATGACCGTCAGACGAGCTGTACGGAGTCAGGCGAGAAGAGAGACGAGGAGCAGAAGCACAGAACGAGCGAGAGACCGCGGGAGCGCGAAGGACGAGGCTGCGATAGCGGCGGAGAGGAGAAGGCGAGACAGCCTCAGCGGAGTCGGGCTCTGTGCCTGCGCAAGTCCTGCCAGAGCCAGAGAAGAAGTCCTTCCCCGACGCGATTTCTGCTAGATGCCAAACGAGGCGTTTCTACTGGGCACCGATTCCATCTGAAGTGGCTTCTCTAGGAAACGGACTTTGCAAATAAGCGTGTTGGATAGAAGTTGTCCCAAACGGGGCCAAGATTTAGTGTACTCTAGTAATTGAATTGGTTCATGTTGTTGCCACGGAGGAGGATGCATCACTTAACTTTTCCCAATGGAGAAGCCCTTACAGCTGCGGGTGTCAGTGACAGTAACAGGAGCAGGTGCCGACTCATCAAACTATATAAAATAGGATTCGGGGGATTAACTTAATATATACCACTTTTAAATTTTGGAAATTAAAACGAAGTCTGTTGGCATAAAACAGGCTGCTAACAAGCATCAGAACATCTAACCTATTTAAATTGATGCTGATGTAAAATAAAATGGGAAGAGGAAAGGTAATAGAGAAAATACAAATGAGCTTCCCTATTGTAGCCTGCTGGACCATCCAGCTCAACTAGAGACTTTACGTATCCTAAACCCTCCACGCTGCCGGCTCACGCATGCTGCAGCAGCCACGCTACCGCCTCCATGCAGCCTAACCTCCAATGCAGCCTCCATGCTGGCATAGATTTCTTCCCTCGGCTGTCATTTTGCTCTTTCTTCTTCCCCAAGTAGCCCATGCCTGCATAACCTCTCACCTTCTCCGAACATCACCGCCACCACAGGCTATCTGCTCCATCTCCCCTTCCTAGCTAACCAATGGACTTCTAGAGTTGAGTCTGGTGCGCATCGACACAGTGATATGTATCGACATGGCCAAAAAAATGACACAAATCATAGCACTTAGTGAACGCTATTGATTCCATGTGATGACAAAGCAGATAAAAAAATATTCAGGATGCTACCCACTTTTCTTCACCAAAGAAGAGGTAGGTCAATCCTAAGCCAACTCCACTACACTCAAGTCCCTTAACTAATTGAGCACCAGACCTCTCCGCTCAGTAGAAAGCTTCCTACTGATTCTTCCATGTTCCAACTAGGCACGCAAGGAGAGCTGCGCTGTTGCCTGAAACTGGAGCAATTGCTAAGATGTTCCAAAGTTCTTAAACATCTTAAGGATGACAGCATCCCACAAAACCTCAATGCAAACTAGTATAAGATCCAACTAGAAGAAAACAAAGTAAAATTCAGAGCTAATGGTCTCGTCATACACCACTGCAGTAGTCATTTGATCAAACATTTCTCTGAGAAACAGAAAAAAGAAACAAAATCACACCGACCAGGCAGCGGAGGGCTGATTACCCAGCCGCCCATTTCAGCGCCAGATTCGCCAGACCACCACCAAAAGCACACCTCTAAGAAAGTAAATGGCGAAAACGAAGCTCAAACGAGAGATATAGAGTGCTCACGAGCACGTAGGGTGATGTGGGGTGCTTGGCGAGGAGCCCGGTGCAGAGCTTGAGCGCAGCCTTGTACTGGCGCGAGTCGACGGCGTCCCAG
Source organism: Digitaria exilis (assembly GCA_015342445.1). Lineage (NCBI taxonomy): Eukaryota > Viridiplantae > Streptophyta > Magnoliopsida > Poales > Poaceae > Digitaria > Digitaria exilis. The sequence continues at coordinate 994,133 of JACEFO010002656.1, forward strand.
ATCGGCCGCACCCGGCGCTCCGGGATGCCGCCAGCGAGCCCAAACTTGCTGGCCATGTCCTCTCGCAGCCTAGGGTTAGGGTTTTGCAGGGGAGGTGCGGGGCGCCGCAGTTGGGGAAGACGAAGAGGAAGAGGAAGAAGGGAGGAGGCGCGGAGGCGGGCGAGAGAAAGGGTTTATCGAGTTGGGGATGTGACGGCGCGCCGCGCGCGTGGGGACGCGGTGGGATGGCACGGTCCGAGGAAAGGGCGTCGTTGCATCGTGGCCGTTGGCTACATGGCGGACGGCGTCCGATCGTCAACCGGAGGGAAGTGGAGGCAGCTGCTGCCGTAACCCTATCGTGGGGAGCGTCACGGAGATCTGGACCCTTGAGTATCCCACGAACGGCTTGGATGGACCCAGGGGTGAGGTTGCGACGGAGGTCGCGGCACGTGCACGGAAAGTCTGAACAGAATGCGGTGGCGGTCGCGCTTCGCTGGCTCGGGGCCCATCTGACAGTGACCGGAGGATGAGGCCGATAATGTGCACGGAAGCAAGTGAAAAAAACAGCCTTTGAGACACATGTCATGAATACGGAATAGTTGAATAGTTGCATGAATATATTGTATTTCTGAGGAGTACTAAACAGCCTTTTAACACTAACTAGGAGTACTAAATATAGACTAATTAGGAGTACTAAATATAGACTTTATGAAACTAATTATACAGATGGACTCTACATCGCAAGACGAATCTATTAAGCCTAATATGTGTCGTCATTAGCGCATTTTTAATGACGGCTTACTGTAGTATGACGGTGTCTAATGACGAATTAATTAGATTTAATAAATTCATCTCACGATGTGGAGTCCATCTATGTAATTAGTTTTTTACACCTATGTTTAATACTCCTAATTAGCGTCCAAACATTCGATGTGAAAAGTTGGCAAAATAAGTTGGTGAAAGTTGACGATCTAAACAAGACTTAAATAGGGTCTTAGTCCGTGTCGATCCGGGCTCAAGTTTACCGGTCGAATGTTTCGCTGTTATTAGCAGTACTAGTCGTTTGGCACGTGCGACACGCACGTGCTATTAAAAGAAAAGAAAATAAAAATTAACTAATTTAGAAAAATTAAATTCAATTCAACCATGAAGAGCTAAAACTTTTTATTTTTAGTATAAAGTATATAAAAATAGGTCTCACACACACTGCCTCAAATAATGTGCTAAGAATGCAAAATGAAAGTAGCAATGCCTTTCTTCAACGGTCAGTAAAAGCTTGAAAACCACTAATATTTTGATATTCACATAAGCCACAACAATGTACTTCATAAATACAAGACAATAATTGTACATATTTTTTCATCATCATGTAAAAGAACATTTTAGAAGGACATGTCTCTATAGTGATCACTCTTATGACAATGACATGCACAAAATCGTATATGCAAACCCTAACATGCATCAATGTAAAGCACAAAAGTATCTGAGATTTACTGCGATGATCTATTGAATCTATGTGTGGCCGCTGCGGTACCAAGGATGGGGCTAAGACTCATGGGCGTGCGCCTGCATGTGAGCGTGCGAAAGTGAAACTTTTGTGAGGCTGAAAGAAATGAACTGATAGCTTGGATTGTTGCAGACATGAATTGTTGCCTACATGAGATGCTAGAATTTCACCAGCTAAAACCTGTGTACGGCAAGTCAATGGCGACTATGCGCTGATGCGTTGATAGTGCTGATGATTGCTGTAACGATACGGATAGCGACCATACCTACCCTAACGGGTGCTAACGCGCTTGCCAGCGATGCCGAAGGCGAGGTCGCAGGGGCTTGCGCTTGTCGTGTGGCAGCGGAAGATGGCGAGGCCCTCTCCACTTCACCAGATGACCGAACGTGCTGGCTCACGACGGCACGACTCATCGGCGATTCCATCCCTCATGCTCTGCCCTGCTGCTCGTGATGAAGAACGGTAGAGGTTAGGAGAGATGAAAGGAAACAAATTGATTGGTTAAGTAAAATGGAAACACACAAGCTGTTTTGTAAATAGAAACACACTGATCCTGTTTTGTTGTTGCCCACGAGAGATAAAAAAAAGGAAGAAGCATGCAGTGCAAACATGGGCACAGGCGTAAAAACAGAGGAAAATAATAGACTCAAGATCAAAATTACAATCAATAGGTAAAGCAAAGATCAAAATTACAAATACATATTTTTGCCGCCTCAAAAACATATAAATATTTTTTATGTAACTTATAGGTCGCGAGGAAAAAAGGATCGAACCTGATCAAATCGAAGTCAAGCAACAATCTGTGCAACTGTATTTCCATCTCCTCCTTACGTCAAACAACTTAACTTCTGTACAAGAAAGGCTACAGGACCGAGCACCAAATCATGTAAAAAATTGCCAGAACATCAACCTCTTTATGCAAAAAATAAATAGTAACCTTGGTGAGAATTCAGATATTGACATCATTCTTTGTCCGTTTGATCTTGTCATCAACACTAATCGTCTCGTCCGACAGCATGAGCTCTGTACCCATGTAAGATGTGTGGCGACAAGATAACTAGCGATAGGAATAGGACGGAGGTCTCCATACTTGCAATGGGAAACGTATGCTAGTGAACTTACCACATATCTGCCCTTGGCCGCCACTGTGAATAACGTACACTGATCATCGATCACAGTCACCCAACCACCATACCAGGTCGTGGCGACGATGAGGCTGGAGCGCAAGAAGCTGACGTGATGGTGCTGGTGCGGCTATCGGCGTGCAGCGCGTGCGTCTTGGAGGCTGGTGGAGAAGAAGATGCATGGAATGTTATTAATGTCGGGTGGTACGAAAAGGAAAGAAACAAGATACGTGAATGTTGGGCTAAAAATAATTGCTCATGGTCACACACACGTATGGGAGTTGATCCTCCGGACGTAAAAGAAATTATATTAAAGGAAATTAATAGATGATTGATCAGGTTAAAAAGAAGGAAAATAATATGCAGCCATAGAAAATATGCAGAAGTAGGAATGACCTTACAAGTATCGTCGCGCTGCGATGCGGGCTTCTTGGCCTCCTCCTCCTCCACCGGCACGTCATCCCCACCGCTCTCCGAGTAGGCGAAGTAGAAACAAATAAAGAACGTGGTCAACCTTGTCTGCTCCTCCAGTCCTCCCCTTGGTGCGGCAATGCAGACGAAAGACACCAGAGACCATCATGTCAGTCAGCACCGGCGCTCAAACACATCTTCCACGCCGACGACGGCGCTGCGCCGGCCGCCTTCTTCTTGCCCTTCTTCTTCTCACCATGCTTCTTCTCCTCAATGGACATGTCAAGGCGACGGCACGATATATAGATATGAAGGTTGTGGTTCCCTCGTGCGTGATTCGCGATTACGAGAAATAAAGGGATCAGAGGACGTGTTTGGCTTGGTGGGGCTTATTTTAGGGATGCTAATCGACGTGATTGGCTGAGTGATATTTTCTTTATCTATTTATTATGTTTCCTTTTTCCCTTCCAAAGAAATATGTGATTTGCATGGCGAAGTGGCTTGGGGCTTATTTTGGGGATACTGATCGGCATGATTAGCTGCCCACGAGTAGGGCTGGGCATAGAAAACCGAGAACCAAGAACCAAACCGAAAGAACCGGAACCAAGAATTTCGGTTCGGCTCTCGGTACCTGTTCTTCAGGAACCAAATTTCTCGGTTCGGTTCGGCTCGATTCTCGGTTAACCGAGAGGAACCGATGTAGCCCAAGAAGCCCATCAACAACCCATAAAAAGCAGCCCAATAGCCATCATTTGTATATAAGCAAAAACCCTAACCCTACCCCTCCCCATCCCAGCAGCCAGCCGCCCAACCCCTCTCTCTCCGACTCTCCCGGCCTCCCCACGCCGCCACGCGCCTCGCCTCCTCCTCCCCAAGTCCGGCCCCCACGCACGGCAGCGCCGGTGCCTCCCCTCCTCCCGGCCTCCTCCACGCACCTCGCTGGTGCCTCCACCAGCCGGCCAGCCCAGCCCCTAGCGCGGTGGCGTCTCGCCTTCTCCTGGAGACCTCCCCGTGGCCATAGGAGCCAGCGGCGGCCAGGCACACCTCCCCGTGGCCATGGGAGCCAGCGGCGGCCAGGCACACCTCCCCTACGGCACGGCGGCGCGTAGGGGCTGCAGGTCGCCCTCTTCGCCAGGGCCGCAGGGCGCCAGGCCGCCAGCCGCCACCGACCGTCAGCGCACCTCCTTCGGTCCTCCTTGTGAATCTTGTTGATCATTTTTTTTTGCTGTGATGTCGATCTATGACGTGATTTTGTGATTGCTTTTTAATTTTTGCTCTAAATATTGCTTCGATCTAAATATTTCGGCTCTAAACATTGCTTCGATCTAAATATTTTGTGATTGCTTTTTAATTTTTGCTCTAAATATTGTGGTTCATTTTTGAGAGATTTTGTGTTTGAATGGTGAAATGTTATCGAAATTTCTTGAATGAGCTTTTTTTTTGTTGAACCCAAGATCTCGGTACTTCCAGGTAAAACCGAGTACCGAACTGAATGAACTGAAACCGAATTTCCTCGGTTCTAGTTCCTGACAGGTACCGATCGGGACCTGTTTTTCAAGAACCGAACTTGGAGGAACCGGTCGGTTCGGTACGGTTCGGTTTGGTACGTACCGAACGCCCAGCCCTATCCGGGAGGGAGGGGGGTTATTTCCTTTATTCTATGTATTATGTTTCCTTTTATTCCCTTTCAAAGAAACATGTGATTGGCTGGGGGTGGGGTAGAGGACGATGAGAAAAACGAATGGAAGGATCTCCCCCTCTCCTTTTGTCGTCATAGGCCTACCGCTCAACTATGGAAAAGTAGATCTTTGTGAGGGGTAAGAGGGCGTGTTTGCGGGTGATAAGTGTCAGGATTAAATTATTTTCTTTTAAAGTGGACCATTTATTTCCTTTTAATTGCACACTTTTTATTTCATTTTAATAGAACATCTTTTATTTCTTTTAATAACGCATCCTTTTATTTCCTTTTAATAAACCGCGCGTCATGGAGAGATTCCTTTTATTTTGGCCATGGAAAGATTTATTTCTTGCGTTAGAGAAGACCAGGAGCTTTCCATTTTTTTCTTGCCATTGGAATGCAGAGAAAGGAAATGGTGGCCATGGAGTGGTGCATTTTATTTCCTTTTAATAACACATATTTATTTCCTTTTAATAACACACCTTTTATTTTCTTTTAATAGCACACGTTTATTTCCTTTTAATAGCACCTCCTTTTATTTCCTTTATTTCTCTCATTGATATAAGGGGCTTTCCATTTTTCTTGCCATTGGTATGGGATGTAGTGAGAGTGGAGGGAATGTTTCCTATTTTACTTCCGTTGTTGGGTGTATTTGTTGGTGAAAAAAATTTGGAGGTGGGAAGGTGGGAGGGGAGTTTTTTAACTGGGTGAGGGCGACCAAATCAATCCCCCCCTCCCTTTGGTCGTCCTAGGCCCACCATTCAGCCTTGGTAGGTGGGTCCGCTGTGAGGGGTAAAGGGGTATATTTGTGAGTGAGAATTGTTCTCAATTTGTTCAATCCTTTATAGTATAGATTTAAATATAGTTTAATGATAAAATCCATTAGGCTAGTTTGCGAGGCAAATCTTTTGAGCAAATGCCTAGGGTTATGTAATTAATTTTATAATTAGCTCATATTTACTTCTCTTAATTATCATGAAAATATTTTATGTGACAGGGTCAAAGCTAAATTTTAGCCTGTCAAATCCATAAATACCCAATGTTCGGACTTTTTTCATGACTCGTAGGGCAGCCTTAATGTATAGTTTTATTAATCATATGAGTATATATTATCTTTATAATAAAATTAAACAGCATGTTTGTTATCATAACAACAAAATTAAACAACATGTTAGACTAACCTCATATCATACAAGAAATGATGTTTAAAATTAGTCTCCCAGCGCATATGTCTTATTAGATATAAGATATAACAACATGTTATCAAAATATTCTGTGGCATGCTAGAGTGAAACTCTCCATTGAAAGTAGCCTTAGGTCATTCTTAAGATCTTTATATTCATGTTATAAAAGAAATGATGTTTAAAATTAGTCTCCCAGCGCATATGTCTTATTAGATATAAGATATAATAACATGTTATCAAAATATTCTGTGGCATGCTAGAGTGAAACTCTCCATTGAAAGTAGCCTTAGGTCAAAGATTTTTATATTCATGTTTCCAAGCTGCCATGTTGGTAAGAGAATATTTAATTATGGATGGAATAACTTAGTTCTCTTTTATTCCTTAGGCGAAATGCAAGACATGAATATTTTGAAAACCGTGCAGATAGAATTTCATCTTCATAAAAATCATTTCAACTCTCTCTCTCTCTCGTATCTCTTTGTCACCTCATAAAAACGCTTGCATTCCATTATATTTAATGAGAATTAAACTCTCATTTATGATTGTACGATCTTAGAGTGGGTATAATGGGATGACATAGATGGAGAAGATCCACATCACATTTATGATGAATTGGATGAGAGAGGAGAGAAAAGAGAAGTGGTTTGCAAATTTAATCTGTAGCCAATTGCATATATAGACTCCGGGTGAGAGAACGAGAGAGAAGATATGAACCAAGTATTATATAGGTTGGTTGGGCTAGAATGTCACATGATGACATGGCAAGATCATATAGCTAGCAGCTGGCTAAATTATTAGCCTTGCTCTTAGTGCATAATTTCATATACAAGTTATAATATCTAATTCTTGCATAGTGTCATAGTCAAATGTGACATGGGATAAAACCATAACATTCTTGGTGGAAGTTGTTATTGTGTTCCATGGGACTCAGTATTTGTGGTAGTTGGGTTTCTTGTGGATGAGACTCTCCTCACACCTTTCCTCATAAAAACTCTGCCAAGTCAACAAGAGTGTTGATCTATCGCACTATTTAATACCCATGAAATGCTGTGACACTCCTAGTGAGACTGGCCTCATCACATTTTTCATTAAGAGGTAAAGCAATTTACATCATCACAATCATTCAAGAGATAGCCCCGGTATGAAATGTTGTACAAAACTATACGACAAACTATGTGTGACCAAAGAATTTGCTTGCAAAGCCAGTTGAGTAGTCCCAAACTAACTGAACCATATTGGATAACAACACCCAAAACCCGGCCTAAACCCAAAGCTCACCTTCTTGGACGATCGACCTCGCTAGGTTTGTTGACATTTGAGAATAGTTCAACACCACTTGAATGTTTCGACTTCCCTTAAGGCACAGATAGTTGCTTATACCAATCTTACCCCTTAAGTTGTATAATCTTGTATTTATATTGAATTATAGAAAAATAACAAAATTATTATCCTCGTCCTTTAGGTTTGAGAAGTCTTGAGATGATGCTGGACTTGTCAAAACACTTTTAATCGTTGGTTATTATGTTCTAGCCCTGACACATTATAGTCAATGTACAATATACCTATCAATGGGCGTCCAATGTCCACCACAAATTGATACATGTCATTTGGGTAGGGTAAGGGCGAAACTATAATACGCATTGCAAATTGGATATGGGTAGGGAAATGTGTCCACTGGATATCACTTTGCCTATATATGTCACCCACTTGAAAATTACTATTCCATCTGTTCCAAATTATTAGTCATCCTAGGTGCCATTTGAAGTGTTTAAATTCATGACATATTTTATGAGACTAGACATATAGTTGTCTAAATTCATAACATCATCAATGAATCTAGTAAAATGCTAGGATGACTAATAATTTGGAACGGAGGGTACTCCCTCCCTTCGTTCCAAATTATTAGCCATCCTAGGTGTCATTTTGAGTGTCTAAATTCATGACATCTTCTATGAACCTAGACCTATACTTATCTAAATTCATATCATCTTTAGTGAATATGGTAAAAAGACAAGATGACTAATAATTTAGAATGGAGTGAGTAGTAGTCTAGCTTTGTATCTTTCTCAACTATTTGGTCACCTGATATGTTTTCTCTCCACAAATATCAAGCTCTGACTAAACACCTTCTCTCCATTTTCTGCTCCCTCCACTGTTTCTAGGTGGTTTTTCTTGCTAGTTCATACCATGGCTGCTATGCAGTAGCTGGTTTGCTGAGAATGGAGGAGCATATAAGCTCCCCACTAGGTTGTGGTGCTACACAATAGGAATGGAGGAGCATCACAGGGTCCGCATCATCACTCATGAGACTATTTCAAGTATGTGTGCCTCCTAGCGAACTATGCCTTCTCAAGGCCATCAACCTCGCTAACAATATTTGTGGACTAACAATTTATTAAGATATGAGCATAGGTTAGTCCCAGAGTTGGAATGGAGTAAAGTGAGCTTCATGTCATGCCATGGTGATAGCTTTGCAGGGAATTGTGATGAACGGCTCAAACAAAAGATGCTACACTACTTAGAGATTGCCTCATTAGTATAGGTTCCAACCCCCTATTTAATGCCGGTTTCGAACTGTGAGATGAAGGACTGTGAGACTTTATGCGGCAGACAAAGGATTGTGAGACTTTTGCGGGCTAGCAAATTTCATTGTGACAAAAAACATACATATAATTTAAAAAGGTGAACAAACAAAGAAAAAATTAAAAATGAAAAGGTTCGAAGTAGGGAAAAAAAAAGGAAAAAATGGCCTACGGAAGCGCTGAGGGGCTGGCGATTCTCCCTACGATGTAAAGAGGAAAATATAGCCTAGCTCATGAAGTGGTTGTTTAGATCGCTTTGGATTTTAAAATTAGAGCGAAGCTAGCTTTACTCATATTCTTGGATTCCAAAATTTAGTAGCTGTTGGAATATGGAAGCTACAGCAAAAGCTAGAGCATTTGGATCACCAACTGGATTATGGAATCTAGATTTTTGAATCCAACAAAGAGATCCAAACAAGCCTAAAGTTTGGTCAACCTGGCAAAAACTTGTGTTTTCCCTTTTTACTCCCTCCATTTCAAATTATAATTCATTTGACTTTTTACCAAAATTTAACCACTCGTTCTATTAGAAAATTAAGTTTAACTATGTTTGACTTTTGAACAAGATAAGCGGTCAAACTGAAAGGACCTGGATGTCGCCTAGAGGGGGGATGAATAGGCCGATCTGAAATTTACAACAAAATAGCAGCGGAAAAATATTTCTGAACAAATGAGCTGTCAGCCACCCAAACCGGAACTTCCGGTTCTACACAGAATGGAGCACTTAGCTCAAAAACCCCTTCTCACGAGCTCTGATTTGATGAATCTTGTACAGTGAGCTTCTGTAGTGTTTCTTTAGCAAGTTCAAAGAGTCCATGCACACAGAAACACTACCAATACAGTAGATCAAACAATTTCATCAAATCACCAAAAATACAAGAATAAAAGGAACAAAGGAGAGACACAAGGATTTGTTTGACCGAAGTTCGGATTCACCCTGTGCCCGTAAGCAGCCACACAGGACCGGTGAATCTTACTCTCCGTTGAGGAACTCTTTAGGGACCGAGTCTTTTTCAACTCCTCCCACCGAGTCGGGTCTCTTTCAACCACTTCCCCACTTCTACTGTCTTGCTTCTTTCCTTGCGGAGGCGAAGCGCAACCCTCACAAACTTCCCGCAGCTCACCACACGAATTGGGAGCTCACGAGCAACCTCTTACCGTCTAGGAGGCCAAACCTCCAAGAGTAACAAATGAATCACTTGAAGAACGAGGTCAATGCAACAATGCTCAAAGTGTTTGTGCTCTCACAATCTTGCTCACGGATTCTCTGTGGCAGAACTGCCAATTTAAACTGGCTCAAGTGCGCCATAACGACCTGTTACGGTCATCGGACGCACTTCAAACAGTTTAAACTGGGATCTGTCGAGTGTCCCAAGGACTCCTCGATAAACCACGTTAACTCATGTCTTTGCCATACATCAGGATCGTTTTCGGTAAGGAGAACACAACGAGCATTATCATTTTTACACAACATACCAAGATTCTTACTTATTACAAGCCAGGTTTTGAAGAGAACTTAAATGCAAGTCATGCCATTACTAGGAGTTTAAAACAAACCAGTCTAGGTAGTTCTATATCACACATATCTACAGCCTCCGGCTTACCCCTAGAATCACCGGGACCACGATGATCTAGGTCTTCTGGATCTTCTTGGTGATCTCATCTGTAGCTTCTTCTGAAAAACAAAAGGGAGATTTCCTGAGTACGAAGGTACTCAGCAAGACTTACCCGCCTTACCAAAGAAAAGACTCCCAAGGAATATGATTGGGCTTTATGTGGATCTGGCTGACTCGACTCTTTTGCCTAAAAAGCATTACTAAAACTTGATCCTTATATTTTATGTATTTTATGCTCAGTTGAGTTGTTACTTATCCATCTAGGTTATAAAATATTTTGCATACAGGTTGTACTAAGCTCAATCAGCATTTATGAATCACACTGATCTTGTTCAACTTGTTTCCTCTATGATATTTAAAACCTGATCAAGTGCACTCATAACCAAGAGTTGTGTCGATCCGGATCCATGTACATCCTGCAGGAGATACCTAGCCCCTAGTCACGCACAGTCGATTTACTGTACGCAACAACCTTTCAATCAGCTGGGCCAACGACCGGAAATATCCTTACTCGAACCCGGGAACGCACCCCCACGTGGGCCCCACGTCTAGCGACCACCCCGTGAGTTACAGGTTACGACCCCGCCTTTGTCCGACCCAACAAGCACGGGTAAGCAATATTTCCAATCAGTGAGCCAACTAATCTAATTGGCTTTACTGGTCCCATAACCCAGTAAGAAACCAGGTAGAATCACTTGATCAATCACTTAAACAACGGAACGGTCCTTAGTCACTTAAACAAGTAGGCAGAATTATGGATCGAGCTTACCTCAATCTCTCCTACCAGCTTCTGCCCACTATCTTTCAACTCGAATCTTTCGTGATTCATATAAGATTGGTGATGGCCTAGTTCATCATCTTTTACTTAACCTTTCTAAGCATAGCCAACGTAGACATTGCTAATCAAATTTCTTAACTAAGCAGGCATAGTTCTACCAAGGAATATTTCATGCATCAAAGGGTTTCAACCAATCCCTAACCTAATGCACATAAAATCATAAAATTTGGACTCATGAATATTATGAAATAATGGGTGATTCAAAGATGCACCGGGGCTTGCCTGGAATCACGAGCAGGTTAGATCCTTCCGCGATACGAGATTCCGGAGCGATGACGATCACTTCTTGGTCTTGCCGCTGCTCCTCCGCGAATCCAACGAGCTCGTACTCCGAAGCTTGAGATACTAAAACGTAATGCAAGTTAGTGATATGCTATGCAACACTTTTCAAAGAAGCTAAGCAACTTTCCCTTCTCGACAAAGTTGCAAGCCAACACTAACTACCCCAAGATTTTTAAAAGACAAACCCATAATTTTCCTTTAATAAAACTTACCCTAAATCATTTTTAGTTGATTTTTTAATGATTTTACATCATTTTCTAAATGGATAAAGCATTTAAATAAATACCCAAAACAATTTTAGAAATTATTTCTAATTATAAAAGAATTATTCAGAATTTTAACCCTTTTAGAAATTATTAAACATTTATTTAATTAATCTAAACAAAGGAATTAAATTAACCACCTACACAAGGTTATTTAACATTTTTAATGGATGACAAATTTTAAAACAAGATTAACAAAATTTATTTCATCATTTTTGGACTTTCCTATGATTTTCTATGAATTAAAAGGTGAAATACTCGAAATTTAAATCTATTTCAAAAACCTAAAGGCAGTTTTGCAGAAAGCCCCCTGGGCTTCTCTTCCTTCTCCCCCGCTGCCCCTCCCCCGTTCAAAATAGGGGAGCGCGCTGACCGCGCTCCGGCCGCGCTGACCAGCGGCGGGCTCGTCGGCGGCGAGCCTCCCCGGCCAAGGGAACGGCACCAACAGCTCCACCAAATGCGCACCTACTACCCCTCTCTTCTCCCTCGATTACAGCTCGGAAACCTTCCCGCGGCGGAGCAGGCGGCGGCGTAAGGCAGGGCCTCGCCGGCCGGCCAAACCACGACGGGAAGGCTGCAAAAACCTAGCCTGTGAGCAACTACGGACCAAGAGGAAACTAGCTCACCCTCTATCTTGAACTGAGACGGCCGGAGCAAGCCTACCCACGTGCGCCGGCGACCATGGTGAACGGCGTCGGACGGAGATGGGAGAAGCGACGATGCTGCAGCTCTGTGGTGGATAACTGTGGACAAGGATTGAAGTAGGAGGTAGAGGAGACCGAGAGGAAGGCTTGTGCTGAAGGAATTGGATGGGGATGGTCGGACGGCGGCGAGTTTCACCGGCGACAGAGATGATATGGAGCACGGCGGTGAAGAGGAGAAGGGGTGAACTGATCGTGTGGCCGAGTACTTATGGACGAGTTATCGCTGTAGGCATCGTCGGTTCGTGCATGGACTCTTCAGTGCTGGCTCCTTGCAATGGCAACGCGTGGCGCGGTGGATCGGCGCTCGCCGCCCTTGCCCACCGACGGTGAGCAGTTTGCCTGCTTGTTTCTTCCATCCTTCAAACCGCGACATTGCGAGTCCGATTTCATCCAAAAACTCATCTCAACGCATCCAAATCCAAACATAGAACTTGTAGAGTAATCCAAGAACTACAACTTTCATTTTAACTCATGGCCGATTCGAGCAGTGTGCAACGCGGATTCGAAGCTCCAATGTCGGCCAATTTTATTCCCCATTTTCAGACCTGAAACCGAATTCTTCAAATTACTTTCAAATTTCCATTCAAACTCTCCTCGATCCCCAAATGAAACTTGTCCGCAACACATTCAATTCTATTTTCTATTTTGGCACCATACTCAAATTCTCGATCAAACGCTCGAATTCGAGCCTTGATCCCCGGTCGGCTACGGTGTTAATATGAACTCTGAAACCCTAGGTTCAGTCCGAATTTCAAACTCAAATTACTCCCAAATTTTTAATAGAACATGCTATTCCTCCAAACACAAAAGTTCTTTGCATTGACTTGAATTTCATTTCTTATTTTTGGACCTCTTTCAAATTCTCAACGGTTTGAGCTCAATTTGAAACTGAAGTTTTCAGCCCCTTTTAACTCTGAATTTCCTCAACCTTTTCTGATTCGATTTTTAACCCAGTTTTTCTCCTTGATTTGCATCTAACCTTGAACTGATCCCGGAAACAAAGTTGTTCATTATACCTTACTTGACATCTTTTGTTTTTGTACCATGGTCAAAAGATCAACCAATAAATTTTTATGATCACCCAAACATTGCTGTTCAACATGCCCAAAACTGAAACTTAAACTCCTATTTTCAGATTAGGAATAGTAACCCTTCTCATTTTTCTTTCTCCATTTAATTGTGCTATTTCCATACTCAATTTCATCTAAATTTTGTTTCAAACATTCTCCCCCAATCTTCTTGATCAATTATACATTTTTACTTCAAATTTATGTCGAATTTTGATCAAATTTTTACTTTGGTCAAACTTCGCGCCTTTCCGAAAACGGGGATGTCACATTCTCTCTTCAACCCAACTCAAGGATATGACCTAATCTCAAGCTACCTCACAAAGAGGGGTTGGGGAGAGCTAAACTTGGCTTTATTTCAGTTCTGGACGCAAGGGCAGCACATCAGCAACAACAGCTGCAGCAACCAGCACAAGAGGGGGTAGAGAGGCTTTTATAGATGCTCTCCACGAAACTAGCCGTTAGTAGCCGTTGAAAGTCAAAACTTTCGGTTTCCCAAAACCGGAACTTCCGAGATTCGAACGAACTAGCCGTTGTACTCTGTCAGCACACAAACTTCCCAAGAACCAGAACTTCCGGTTTGCCCCAGTCAGCACATGTCTAAGTGTTCGTGTGGCTTTTGTGTCTCTCATCAACTCACATAGGTTACTTTGAGCACTGATACTTGATCAAGATACGTTGTGATGCATCCCTATTAATAGTACGGCTTTCCTAAACTCAAGATTATAATAAAGCACATTTCTTCAACTTGAGCTTCTCTTTTGATTATTGACTCATACTTGATCAATATCTATTTATGAGGATTTGCATCATCTTCTTTCTTGTCTCTGAGCACATAAATCTTTGAGCTAGTGACTTAAACCAAGATATCCAACTCATGAGAGTGATACTCATTCCTTGGTCCGTATAGTCACTCTTTGTCATACAAAATAATTATGCTTTCCATTATGAGACTCGCATGACCTTTGATTACTCGGTGTCAACCACTTGGCTTGATTCTTCACCTTAGTTGAGTTCTTCGCAGTCAAGTCACTACTTGCCCTTCACCTTTGCTTAGTCCCTCAAATCCAAGCACTTGGTCAGAACAACCTTCACCTTAGGGTCACTTGAGCTTCACTGAGGACAACACCTTAAATAAATCTTTCTTTGTTGAATTTCCATCATTTGAAGTATAGCTTTCTTTTACTTAATCATTCATGCCTTCATGATTTGTCCTTTGAACATATTTGCAAGTTTCCAATAATGAGACCATCATATATAATTTAACTACATGTCTCATTGGTATGAAACATTGCAATTTTCAGTCCTTGGAATATTATGATTCATTGCTTGACATTGTGTTCATGACATCATCACGGGATCATATACTATTGTGAGTCATATAACCAATATTCAATTTGTTATGTCCATGTAGCTTGTGAATACGGGAATACCAACCTGCTCACAATCTTGGATAAAAATGTTAGTCTTTTAGTCATTATTGTCACACAATGCACCAAAACCACTAGGAGAACTAGATGCTCTTTCACAAACCTATCATAAAAAATCAAAAAAATTATAATTTAGAATGGAGAGGAGGGTATCATGCTTAGATCAGGCCAAAAAGTATTACAAGTCTCGTTTAGTTTTTCTTTACACATAGGAGTATACTATTATTCTAATGTTGAGATTTATAACTAGTCTCACTCAAAAGGAACAGGTTTAGCTACCGACCTTGTTGGTACAATCGTTTCAAAAACAAAAACTACTGACCTTGGGCATGTTTGGCTAGAGAGGTAAATGGGGTTAATGGGCAAATTTGCCCCAAATTTACCTCAAGAGTGCCAACATGTTTTACCCCCTAAATTTGTCCACATTTGTCCCTCATGAGTGTCAAATATGGGTAAATTGTGGTAGAGCCCATAAAAGTACTCAATTAGTGCACTCTCTACTCTAGGTAACTCTCTCCCACATTTGTCCACTAACATTTGCACCCTGATCCAAACACTCCAAAAAGAAAACAGGTTACTGGTGCATCATTCTATAATTGTTTGTGTTATTTTTACCCACATCAGAATTATGCCTTGTGCGGCCTAATGTCTGGTATGTTTTTAGATTTTTTTTATGCATCAATATACTATATAAAGAGTCATGATTGAAATATTTTAATTTATTTTTAAAGAGTAATGTGCTCATCTGATAATTAGGAAAGCAAACTTTATTTTTGTTTACTAGAATATGATCTGTGACTATAAACTATTTTTATTTTTTAAGGCATTAGTGGTTTTGAATGCAGAGTGATTTTGGTGGTGTTGTGATTTTGAAAGGTAGTAGCTTTCAAAGGGAGTAGCCAGTGAGCCTATCTATTGAAAGACATCCCAAGTCTCCCCAAATTAGAAATATGAAGAAGTTTAAAGGAATTTTATATAACTTTTTCTTTATATTAAAATAAGAAATTTTAGCTCTACATGGTTAAATTGAATGTAATTGTTCTAAATTAGTTATTTATTTTCTTTTCTTTTTTTTAATAGCTTAGTGCATATGGCACGTGCCATAACACTAGCAGTTTCCTTCCGAGGACCTAACTCTGCTATTCAAGTTCAAAAGAAAATAGTTTCCCACTCGCTGAAGCTTTGCAATGACCATCAACAAGGCGTAGGGTCAAACAATACCTAATGTAGCTATATACCTTCCTGAGCCTGTTTTTTCTCACAGGCATTTTGTATGTGGCATTGTCAAGAGGTGTTTCTCGGACGACGGCGTGGGTTGTAATAAAAAAAAGGGATATTGATCCCACTGGAAAAGAGATAATGAATATTGTCTATAGGGACATCTTGGAGTATTGAGTTGTATTGTATTTGAAATTTATTAGGTTCATTATAATTCTCTTCAGTGTGTATATGCTTTGTTCATGTATGTGATGCAATCAGATCTCGTGATTGAATAGCTGTTTTTAATCTATTTTTTTTAATGGCACGTGTGTCACACGTGCCAAAAGACTAATGAGCTAAATTTATTGAGGGTAATGAGAGGGACAAAACCTTTAACTTGGAACAAATATTTACCGGACCAACCCAAACACGCCCATGATTGCTCTAGACCGTGATGCCTTGAGCCCTTGACGTAGACGGGGAACTGCTGTCCGGTTGAATACGGTGATCTACGCTCCCACGAGGGGTCACGTGCCACGTGAGCGTGTCCACACCGCAACCGCGCGGTGACCGCACCCGCAACAAACCGCCGGAGTCTTCCGCCCGCCGTCTCTGCTCACCCCGATCTGCTCTCTCCCCTCCCTCTCCGACCCTCACCCTCGCCATGATGTCCTCGGCGCCGCCGCCGGAGCCGCCCGCCGGCGCCGGCGACGACGACATGGAGTCCCTCCCCCTCGCCGCCGTCTCCGACTACGCCTCCGTTGCCTCCACCTTCGACCCCCTCCTCTCCTCCGCATCCGCCGTCTCGCCCCGCTCCCCTCCGGCGCGCGCCACTGCCTTTACGCTCTCCCCGACCTCGTCCTCCTCTTTCGTGGACCCTCCCTCCTACGCCGACGCCACCGGCGCCGGCGTTGGCTCCTCCTCCCCGCGCTCTGCCTCCTCGCCCTCCTCCGCGTCGCCGAGATCCGCGCGCGCGGCGGCATCCGAGTACGCCCTGCTCGCCGTCTCCGACCCGGAGACCGAGGCCGAGCCCGCCGCCACCTCGCTTGTCCCCGGATCCGCTCCCACCTACGTCTCCTACCTCGTCACCAGCGTCCGCCGCGGGGACCCCGCCCAGCGCCGCTACGCCGTGCGCCGCCGCTTCCGGGACTTCGTCACGCTCGCCGACCGCCTCGCTGAGGCCTTCCGGGGACACTTCGTGCCGCCGCGGCCCGACAAGAACACCGTCGAGAGCCAGGTCATGCAGAAGGACGAGTTCGTGGCGCAGCGCCGGGCCGCGCTCGAGCGGTACCTGTGGCGGCTCGCCGAGCACCCCGCCATCGGGCCCAGTGACGAGCTGCGCGTCTTCCTGCAGACCGAGGGAAAGATGCCGCTGCCAGGCAGCACCGACGTGGCGTCGAGGATGCTGGATGGAGCGGCTAGGCTGCCCCGGCAGCTCATCGCTGGGGAGGAGGTCGTCGCCGCGCCACAGGACGTCGTGCAGCCAGCCAAAGGCGGCAGGGACCTACTCAGGATCTTCAAGGAACTCAAGCAGTCAGTGGTCACTGATTGGGGTGGTGTGAAGCCACCACTGGTGGAGGAGGATAGGGAGTTCCTAGAGAAGAAGGTCAAGCTACAGGAGTGGGAGCAGCAGCTAACTGGTGCATCACAACAGGTGACCCCTTTTTCACATGCCAAATTTCCATATGATGTGTCCCATAGTCGTAACCAGTGATGGACTGATGGTGATGCAATACTACTAATATACTACAGTACTACTATTTAATAATAACTTGTGGCGAGTGTTCAACTGGTAGTTCGTTGTCTTGGTTGATGATTGAACTTAACTAACAATCTCCTCATTTAAAAAAATAAATACTGACCTAAATACATTGGATTTCCGATTTCATGGCATATGAGTATAATCAATGAATTTTCTTCTGTATTATACTGTGCAAGTCATGTTCAGCTTGTGTCCATTTTGACGCTAGATGCATTTAACCATTGCAAGAGGGTTTTTGAGGCACAACTTCCCCATCCAATAATCTTCATTTAATTGAAACACTGTTATTGTAATTAATGATGTGTTTATACCAAAGCTCTTAGTTCGGGTAGTGTTTGATTGTTTTACCATTCATTTTTAGTTTCTTCTGTCCATAATTATAGCTTGCAATATAAACAGAGGGATAGATCCTTAAAGCCTTAATATAGCATCGACTGTTAGGTCTTGTAGTATTATTATCCTGTAGTTTGGCTTTCGGGAAATAAAGCCACATATGACCTGAGGAGTTGGTCAAATTGCAAAGAGAAAGACTACTAAAGCATATTGAAACCAGTTAGTACCTAAAACAGTTGATTTGATAGCTTTTCTATGCGTGCAGAGGGCAACATAGATAAAGAATCTTGAACCCAGTTAGTTGAAACAATTAATTTGATAACTTCCTTTGCATATGTTATGGCCCAGCCGGGCCAGGCGGGACAGGCTGAACCGGTCCATGCGGCTCAGCCTGAGCTGCCGCCGTTGATCACTTATAATAGGATAAATACATTGGATTGGTTTGGAAATAATCAAGTTGGCAATCAATCTGATTGCTGTCCTCAAGGGCCACCCCTGAAACTCTCTCTCTCTCTCTCTCTGTGTGTGTGTGTGTGTGTGTGTCTGTGTCCTCACGCCATCAACCCTAGCGACGGCGCCACCATTCACCCCCTCCTCCTTCCAGCCATCCATATCGAGGGAAGTTCCCGCTAGGGCTAGGAATCCAGCATACAGAGGGCGATAGAAGGGAAGTTTTGGAGTGAACAACTGAAAGAGCGTCTGTTTGCAGCATATGCAGTAGAGCACACTAAGGATTTACTTATGAGTAAAATGATACCACATTAATTGTTCCACCATCCTGATGTTCTCATTGAGATAATATTTTTTTTATGTTGGTAATCATCTTGCACATGATTTGTTTAGCCTACACAATAGTTTAGTCGATGGCTTATGTTAGTGTTTTAAGCCGTTAACAAGTTGATGGCTTATGTTAGTGTTTTAAGCCGTTAACAAGTTGTAGATCAAAATCGATCCAGTTACGGCTGGGATTCATTTTCCCTTCATAACTTTGCATACTCATTTTGTTCTTGAGCATCCATGTGAGTTTAAAAATAGATTATCACGTATTGATTTGACCATAACCCATGTGCAGTAGGAGTTAGGACCTGTTATAGAACAACAGTATGGTGAGCTAGATTAATGGGGCAACATGTTCCCATGGAAGTGCTCTCAAAAGGTTAATAGGGCATGGCATCAATTTTCTAACAGGGCATGGTATCAAATTTCTAACAAGGGAAACCTTCTTGAATAAGTAGCATGAGAAGATTCTACCCATGGTCATGCTTGTCATGCACAGTGTCACAAACTTACAATAGGGAGGCATACTGTCTGTTGCATGCCTGATAATGTGAACCAACTCAGCCGATGGGAGTTTTTTTTTTGTATAGAAAACGTGATTTATGCTGGAAATTGTTAAACCTCTCTTTGAGGAAGCTATTGCTTAAGTTTTCCATCTTTTCCACAGGCAGAAGCACTTGTCAAGGCTCAACAAGATATGGGTGAAACAATGGGAGCACTTGGATTGGCATTTGTTAGACTAACAAAGTTTGAAACTGAGGAGGCGATGTATGATTCACAGAGGATAAGAGCAGCTGACAGCAGGCGTGTGGCAACTGCAGCTGTTAAAGCTAGCAGAGCATGTCGAGATTTGAATGCTCAAACTGTTAAATATCTGGTAGAACATCTTACTTGTGGACTACATCGTCGATAATCGCTACTGTTTCGTATTCGTGGATCTTACTTTATCCCTATCTTTTTGGCAGGATACACTGCATGAACATTTAAGCATAATGTTGTCTGTCCACACGGCATTTTCTGATCGGGCAAGTGCATTATTGACTGTGCAAACACTCATGTCAGATTTGGCATCATTGCAGTCAAGGATCGAGAAACTTGAAGCTGCATCCTCGAAGATATTTGGTGGTGATAGAGCTAGGATTCGCAGAGTTGAAGAGCTAAGGGAAACAATTAGGGCTACTGAAGATGCTAAGTTCTGTGCTTTAAGAGAATATGAGAGAATTAAGGTAACAAAGTGCATTTTGTCAAAAGAATATTGCTGGTTAACAATTTATCGATGACAAGATCGGTAACTGACTAACTGGTGAAGCATTATCTGCTTGCATTACTACTCTAGTCGCATGTAGCTTTAGCTATCACCATTGTCCTTTTTCTTATGCAAAATCGGTTTCAAGTGTCTGTCAGCTGTAAAATGTCTGTATGATTTCCCTTTGTTGTTTCACAATATCATTGAACTTTGGTGGATATCCAATATTAACAAGGAACTAGTTTTCATCACTTCAACCAATAGACCAATCGTACATGACATTTTCTGTTCATTTATTTTCGAATATAGCACAACTGTGGCCCAGTGGCCAATAATGATCTATTCTGATGGAGTGCAATATAATAGTCCCCAATTCCCCATGAGACTTGAGGTTCTATTACTTTCTAGATATATTCTGCCCTTGCATGTATTCTGTAGATGCTGAGCACCTAGCTAGGCAATATGAAATAAAGGAATAGCAATAACAGTAGAAATGTTTCCTTGTGAAGTAACTGTTAGGTTACTCCTATATATGATTTGCACTGCTTCCGATGAAACCTACTTAGAGCTCCAACAGCGCCCAAAATAGGTTTCTAAAATTTTGTTTTGGAAATTAATGGAAAAACACTTGCTCCAACAATAGTCTAAACTGATGGCTATTTTTTCCAAACTCCCCAAAACAATGGGCTCTATATCCATTTTTGCCCCCTTGACTTGCACTCCCAATCCTTAAATTTAACTATTTTGGAACTAATTATTAGGAACTCTTGGAGAAGAAGGCTTTTTTCACTCCCAATAATTTTTAGCAAGTTTCTAAAACCAATTGTTTTGGGACTAATTTTCTTGGGCACATCTAATAAATTACTTATCTGATATGCAGGAAAATAACAGAAGTGAACTCCAGCGGCTAGACAGAGAAAGAAAAGAAGATTTCTTGGCAATGCTAAAAGGATTTGTTGTAAGCCAGGTACTGCTTCAAGAACATTGCATCGTTTTACTATTTCAACAATGATAGAAAGTAGAAAATATTGAAGTCCCTATGCCTTTACCGAGTAGCTTACACATACTTTTCCTTTCACCTGACTGACTAACCCAGCTTGTCGTACTTACACTACTGGTAAACATCTGCAAATAAGCTTATGTTGTACGTATGTCCGCGCACATGCAGGCAGCCTACGCGGAGAAAATTGTGGATGGCTGGGAGACTGTCGCCGAGGAGACGAGCGGATATGCGCGAGGATCCGATAATGCCATTTTAGGCTCTTAGCCTAATCATATTTTATTGGATGACAATGTGTGTACAATGTAATCTTAGGCTATGAACTGTGAAATAGAAATATCCAACAGATTCAATTTGTTTTCATTTATTCGATAAATCGAACGGCGCTGGCTTGGCGCCACAGTTGCACATCCTGATTGCAATTTATTATCCATGTCCGTACGTTGAAGCATACACGATGGATTAAGATTCAAGACAAGTTGCTTTACGTTGAAGCATACGCGATGGATTAAGACAGGTTGCTTTACGTTTAAGCACACGCGATGGATTAATATTCTAGACTCATCGCTTTCGTTCATACGGCAAGACTCGTTTCCGTAACTCGTTCATACAGCAATCAGATGGCTCACTATTGATTTCGTTACACGGTAGAATGAGCTGTTTAAGTTGGGCTCCCGCAGTCGCGGCAAGCTAGCTGAATTTGGATTGGCAAATCGGGAAGAACTACAGGGGAGATGAGAACGGAAATTTAAGGAGTATATACTGGCCGTTTCACACAACAGCCGGCTGAATCGTGCCGGGTACACACCATCGAAATCATCCGCAAGTGGACAAAACGAAAGCAGACCGTCTCAGAAGGGACAAAAGAGGCAAATAAATTATCTGAAAAACCAAAGCACATGTTTTTTTTTTCCTTTGTTCTTTTTCCTTCCACAAGGTGGGAACTATTTACATCACCATTTCTGGTCTCAGACAGAACAAAGGGTTCACCAAATTATGCTTCAAACTAAGTTCCTACGCCTACAGAGGTAGGAACCGACCCTAGCTTCGCTGAGGACCTTTTATCAGTTTTGCCAATGAACCTGCCTTCGCCACCCACAAAGCTCAGATGGAATGTAATGGGCGAAGGATCAGTTAAACAGACATTCAGCTCATCAACTACAGGCCCTCAAAGAAACCTGGACTTTCAAATCCAGCAAGAAACATGTCCGGTTCCTCAGACATGGAATATGGCTCTGGCTCCGACTGGAGCATGCTCTCCAGTAAACTGGAATCCAACCCATCAAGGTATAAGAGCTCGTCAGCTCCACCTTCATTCTGTGGATCAGCTTCCATCATCCTCAGCATTTCGTCAATATCGAAACCATCATAATCACCCTCTGGAAGGTTAGCAATAGGTTCAAGTGGCTCGAAGACTTCCTTGTCAGCTACATTGGGTGTGCTAGCTTGGTTACTGGGATGGCCATCTTCATGCTCAGCCGAAGTACCAGATACCAAATCAGAGCCGTATGAACCAGCATCCATAACTTTTGGGCACTCCACCCTCAGAGAGCTTGAAATGTCCGATACTTCAGGCTTGATTGTCGTGGATGCTATATCTGAGTGATTTGACGTTGTTGTCGACTCGCATGATGTGCTGGGTAGAACACCTTCCGCAGCTGCTGGAACCACCTGGGCAGAGGTTGCAGCTTGGCCAACTTGGCTATAGGTAGCTGCATTCTGTCTGGGGAAGTTAGTGCGGGCAACCTCTCCATACATCGCTCTGGCCGCCTCATCATAGGCCCTGGCTGCATCCTCTGCAGTTGGGAAGGTCCCAAGCCAGAGTCTGTTCACCCGGTTTGGCTCTCGGATTTCGGCAACCCACTTACCCCAAGTACGCTGCCTCACACCACGGTATCCACATTGTGTATTTTCAGGCCCTCCTTTTCCCTTCATGCAGCCCTTCTTTGAACCCTTAGCAGGTGCTTTCCTTTGACGCTTCACGCCCTCAGTGCCATGCTCCAGCTGCTTGTTGAGCTCAGCCCACCGCTGGATGACAGCTGACACTGAGGTAGGCCCATCACGTGATCTGCGAGGACGCTTCTTCCTGCTGAAGATAAGAAACACTTTAGTATCTCTGTCATTGTGTAAAATACTGCACACGTGAAAATGTAATGAACAAGTACAAAATAAACAAAATGCCCCAGCAGACACATCATGTAAAAAAGAAAAAAAAATAAACATAAACCAGCAAAAGCAGACAATGCTCAACAGTCAACACGCATACCATCTCCACAGAAACAGATTACTATTTCACTCACTACCACCTACAAACAACCAGGTGAGCATTTATCCTCCACAACAATTATCCACAGAAACAGATACTATTTAACTCAGAACCCGCTGTTAGTTGCCTTCTATTAAGAAGGTCCTATGCATAGTGTTTCCAACCAAAACATATACTACCAGTTCACTCATTAAACAACCTGCTAATATGTTTTGAACAAATTATCCTACAGGAGGATAGCCATCTGAGCAGAAAAAAGATTCCTCAGGGATTTGCTCCACTGTATCCGAAGTTTCCGCTTTGATGGTCAAAACCATACACAACGACAAGATGCGAAACTAGAAGAATTCTGGTCAAATGCACAGCACCATCAGTCAAAGACTGCTAGCTATAGCTCAGATGCTCTAGCAAAGAGAGCAGCCAGACAGACATAAAACATTTTGACACACCACAGATTAGAGGCCACTGGTGGCGCATCTCCCTGGGGTTTCTGCTCGACCGAGAGCTCGTACTCATTCGAGCGGAGAGCCCGGCCTCCTGCTGAAACACAAACTGTTACTGGTGTCCTGGGTTTTACAGGGTGCGACATGGCGGACACATAGTAGTCAATATTTCCTGTTTACAAGAGGTGATCGAAGCAGTCATACCTATTGTTCTGATGGAACCAAGCACCACAGTACTGCCCTCTGCTCCAAATGTTCTAGATTACCGAAAAGACAACACAGACAGACATAATACGTATCAGAGACTGGATAAAGAAAGAAAAACTAACAACATAACAATTAGACAAAAGATGAAGAAACTGAGTTAGCACAAAAGTCAGGCAGACATGAGTCAAATAGTACACATTTTTCTGTGGAGATGACACACCATAACAGTACATAACTTTCACACAACATTAAGTGAATAATAATACTGACCCGCAGAGCTAACATTTACTTCTATCGTGACAAAAGTGAACAACCTCGAAATTCAAATTTACTTCTAAAGTTAAAGTCCCGTCTCAAGTAGTTCACAGCCTAAATTTCGAAGTTTGACTCAGATGTAAAAAAACATTTTTTTTCTTTTTTTGGGCAGCCAACAGCAAGCAAAAGCATGCAATTTCTTCAGAATCCAGGGATATGGTATGCTCGGTGTTACCCGAATCAACAATCATCACTACAAGGACCAACTACAAAGAGGTCCAGGACGCCCAAATACCTCACTTACCCCCAATTCCAGATCCAAACAAATCCTGAATCTACCAGCCCCCAAATCCATAAAAAAAAAAATGGCGGTCTCAAGTACACGGACAACCAGTCCACCACAACCAGAAACCCTAATCACCAAATTGACTGGCGGACTGGCCCAATCGGACCAAGGAATCCAACAAACCTCACGGCGGGGCACTAGAGGTAGCTGAACCGCCACCAATTTAACAAACCATAACCCTAATCAGAAATCCCCACCAGCGAATCGAACAAGCATCTACCAAATTGACCATTCTACGGCTCCAATCCCCGTAGAGACACCCCTTCCCCACCAAATTGAACACCCTCAGACCCTAACCCCACAACAAACGGGTACATCGAAAGAAATCGCGGAAGATTGGAAGGATGATCTCACCTTCCGGGCTGAAGGGCCTGTGCCTGCATCGGCATGGCCTGCTTCTGGTCCACCGTCATGGCCGCTCCAAAGATGGCCACTGGGTTCCTAGGGTTCGCTATCTGGTCAGCTAGTGTGGTTCGAGTTGTTCGAGTCGGGGAGACTCGCGAGAGGTCGAGAAGAAAAGTCTATAAGGGGGAGAAGAGATCAGAAAGAGAAACCGGAAGCCCGAAGGGAGGCGGTGCGCCGGCTATTTATAGGCCACCCACGACGCGCTCCGTGGGGCCCACCGAGATGGAAAATATCTCGGATTCTAGGAGGCTCGTGACCGGTCCACGGGGTTCGACCGTTTTGGGGCCCGGTCGTCAGAGGGCGAGGCTCACGTGAGCCGGGTGCAGCAAGGTGAACACAGAGGGGCGAGGTGACGTAAGGCGTGCGCTGGACCGGTGGTACGCCTTTGCGAAGAAGGCTCGAGAGACTTGGCGCCTAAGCAAACTCGACTAGTCACTCGGTCGCTGCACTTTCCTTCGATAGTGGATTTTCCTGTGGTTATTTTAAAGTCCGACCTCTAGATGGACTCCGTCTTCTCTATTTTAATTCTGGCCTCTAGTGGATGCCACGTAGGCCTGGAGGTGCGGCTGGCAGATGACACGTCGAAGGCACGGATGGATTGAGATCGGCTCCATTGGTTTCATGGCAAAATTACGACATGCCAAAATTAGGATACGTCAAAGTTAAGATCAAAAATATGTTTTTGCCTTCTAACTATTTGGATGTCAAAATTTTATAGGTTCTATTCTAATTTTGGCTAGGCATACTTTTGACCAAACCAAACTAATTTGCCAAGTCGTCCTAAAAATTGTGCTAGAGTTTGAGAGTTGTACTTGATTAGTTATAGAAAATATAATGGCCAAAATTATATCACTGAATGTTTGATTCCAAATACAAACACTAATAATACTCTCTCCGTTCAAAAAATATAGGTCGTTTGACTTTTTTTTACTTCAACTTTGACTACTCGTCTTATTAAAAAAATCTTTGCAAAATATTATATTTTTTATGGCTAGCTTTAGGAATAAAAGAATTTCAAGAATGACCTAAATTTGACTACATTTGCACAAATTTTTGAATAAGATGAGTGGTCAAACTTAAGAGAAAAAAAGTCAAACGACCTACATTTTAGAACGGATGAAGTATATATATATTTATTATTTGTGCAAGCACACATAGGGAAATAGGGGCGGATCTATAAGGGATCTAGCCCCTCCTACATCCTACAAACCTTTGGATCTTACCTCACCCTCCTCAAATTTGTAGGCACCAAAAATTTGTAGGCACCATAGTTGAAGAATGGGGAGCTCATGGGTTGAAGAAGAGGGAGAGAGAAGAAAAAGCATAAAGAGATGAGGAAGGGAAGAAAAATCAAAACCCTCTACAATTTTTTTTTACATCATCCACTGTATGGAAATGATTGGGTGTCGAAATATAAAATATAAACAATATTAATATTGTCACTTTGTCAAGGAACGTTGGTAAAAGATAACTAACTTTCAACCAAATGAATGCCAAGTTTATGGCCTTGCCTTCATTTTGGTTTGGCACCTTCTGAAAACAAACTACTCCGAATCCGTAGACATGCCTTGAAAAGGAGGTCCTACCCTGCACACCGAGTATGAATCAGATGACAATTTTTTCCATGTACTTAGTTAAATTTGAATATGAATTCAGATATTATTGAATTTAAATGTGATCATACATCTCAAATTTGGATTTTAATCAGATATCCACTCAATAGCAATTAATAAATTGTCATTTGATGGCAATAATTGTTTTGAAAATTCAAAATCATCCTAAGACATATAGGTAGGGATGGACTATAAACAAGTAGACAAAGATAAAAAGTTTAAAAATTATTTATTTTAAATATTCATAAATACATAAATAAATATTAATTTATTGCTAAATCATATAAAAATATATTATAATAATAACATAAGTTATCACAAAGTAATTTGATTAATAAATATATTCATGTTAAAATAAATCAAAATAATATATTTACTACAAGGTTTAAAGATGCTTCATACTAAACGACAGATAATATCGGATATCCATGTTCCATTCACATATAATAGCTTTTTCGATTATTTGAATTCACCAACTTATGGCACCATCGGACTTCAATTCGAATAACCACTTGCCACCTATAATTTTGGAAGGTTCATATGTGGCGGCGATGTGGCCCAAGGAGCCTAAACAGCTGCATAAACAAAACCAGAAACAAACACTCCCTTTATGCATATGCCATAGTCATAGATTACTCTGACTGTTCACATTTAAATACAATGCTCAAATCTTCTCGTACATATTCAAAAACCGATGCATAGTAGTGCAAGAATGTATTGTTGATATGAAAACACATGCTTTTTGGATCTGTGTGGAGATGCTTGGAAAAACATATAACCAAAAATTCAAAATAAATAGTGTGAATTGTTTGTCATGGACACTGCGACATCATTGATTTTGACAAAATAAGCTAGAGATGGCAACCCAACCTATAGATGTGGTCACTCGTGTGTATCACATGATAGTTGTTGTCTGGTTAGATATGGGTGAGAAATTCTTTTTCTTTGAACGAACGACACTCGACGAGTATGTTTCTATTGATGTAGCAGAAAAAAAATACAAAGTTATATCCCTGGGTGGACATAACAAAGCACCCAAAACAAAACACAAAAAACACACCGACGGGTTGGATTGGGACTTCAACGCGCGCCGAACTCAAACCCACTCAGGCCGGTCGGATTGGGTATGGGTGAGAAATTTTACTCGCAAATGTGGATTTGGGTGTCAAAATCGATAATTTTTAGAAATGGGGTTGAACCTATACGAAGATTGACCAAGTATTATGCTCTAAAGGATATAAACTTAGAACAATGTTGCTCATCAGATTATAGATTTAAGTGATGAAATATGTAAAATATTGAACCTAAAATATGTTTGATTGTACCCTCCTTTTCGTCCTTCAGCTCTCATCTTCTCAATTGGCTTTCATGAACTTTGGTTGAGCCCATGTTTGGTTCCAGTGGTGCTTGTTATTATAAAGATATTTTTTTTCTTTTATAGGTTAGAAATATTGAATACAAAATCGATCCATAAAATTTCTATATAGATTTAAGTGAGGAAGTAATTTCTTTTCTGCAGAGGGGAAAAACCCGGCGGCGGTCTTACCAATGGGCCATGGCATCCAGCAGAGCAGATGCGTTGCGATGTCACTTTCGCCCCGCCGATGGAAATCATTCACCGGAAATGAAAAAAAAAAAACTTTTTGCACGCCGTCAGCGGCCAGCTTCGCAACGAAAGACGGAAAGAGAGTAAACAACCGCGACCTCACCAGAAGCTAGACCCGGTCCATGCGCTCGTGACCCCCATCGCGTGGTCCCTCCGCTCCGCCCGACGCTCGCGACATATACACCGAGCGCACGCGGGGAGGGCGAGAGGGACGAGGAAAGGAGCGTGCGTGCGTGACCCCGCCGCAAACGAGAGTAGGGAGGAGTCCACGACCCGAAGAAGCAACAGCCAGATATCCCCGACCCGCCGACGACGAGCGCAGCGAACTAGCGGCATCCTCGTCAGTTCCATCCCATTCCCCGCTCTCTCCCCGATTCGATCCGGTTGGGAGAGGACTCGAATCGGGGGTTTGGATTAGTGGGGAGGGGAGGGCATGGACCAAGTGCTTAACAAGGTTGGGAGCTACTGGTTCAGCAAGAGGGCCAGCAAGGAGATCGACTCCATCGGCGACGACATCAGCGTGAGTCAGCCCACCCGCGTCCCTCCCCCCGCCGTGCCCGTGCACGCTTCTTAGCACCTCGGTTTTTTCTTCACCTGCATTGGAGTAGTCCTCCTCGAGGAGCCGGGATTCTGGATCTGGGCGGTGGTCGTTGGGGCTTCTTGTTCTTCGCTCAGTAACTTGCGGTGCGACGGGTGGGCATGGTAGGCTTTTGGGTTATCTTTAGAGGACCTTGGAAACGAAGTTACTGTCCCATTCATCCTCTTCTTGTTTATTTTCTCTATGACGCGAGTATCGGGTATTGATCATGTTATTCCGTTTCGGTTGATGCAGCTTGATTTGTCGGTAGTTTTAAGACACAGAAAAAAAAATTGGTAGCACTGCAATAAAATCTCACATGTAATGGTCGGTCCCCAAATACTGACATGTTTGATGAACGAGAGATGTTCCTAATAAAAGCCATTGTGTTCCCATTGTTGGGGCGAGCATTGAAAGCTTAGTTTCCTAGGCAGACTCGGAGTTGGCTGGCTGGTGGTGGCCTTTTCCATTCATCGGGCGTCTTGTCTTCTATGAAGATTTCTGTCACTGGCTAGGCCATTGGCTGCAGATTCGTTGTAGACAATCCTTAGCAAAACACTGGATCGATTCACTCTAGCTAATTCGTATCGCTTAAAATAGCACGAGTACTCTGTATGATGTATTATTTACTTGGCTTCCAATTCGCATTGCTTAACATGACAGAGTACTCTGTATAATGTATTTTGGACATGGTTTGCGAGTTGTCCATAGAGTTTCTTATAGCTTTCTCTTCTGTTGATTAAGCATAAGTGGTATCGTGGGCAAGGCTCGTGTGAAGCTACCTGCATCACACCTTACTTTGACGGCTTGAGAACTGTGGAAGAGAATTCCTATTATCAAAGCTCTTATTTCAATCGTATCTATTTGACATGTCATAGATGCTTGCACAGTATAGCACTATAGCCATATCATACTTAATACTGTAATTTTTTGGTGACTAATGTAGGTTGATATTATGTTTCATGAATTAATATGATTATACTACAATAGTTTCTTATGGGTTTCATATCCATTAGATATGACAACAACAACATGGTATAATATGATTATACCATATAAATTTTTTTTGTATCTGGATTCCAAATTCTGATTGATAGACAGGTTATCCAATGCTTTATTGTCTAGTTCTGAGTTCTCACTTTGAAATATTTACCATAAACACAGTCTATCTCAAGCAGCATTGGAGGGTCAGCCAAATGGATGGTGAACAAAATCAAAGGTATTCCATCTTCCTGCATCCCTTCTTTATCTTCTAACTAATAGCAAAAGTGATGCGTAGCAGTTAGCAAATAGTTGTACCACAGAGTTGGTATATTGTGCTGTGTTATTTTTACATGTCAATACCATGTTAAAGTCCAGTTTCAGTGTACTGGCAGTATATGAGTCTGGTGATGTATATTAGTCAATGGAGCTCAACCTTTGTTTTTATTAAATAATATAAAGGAACAAAAGTTACACTTTCCTTCTCTGTGTTTTATTGTGGAAAAAATTCAGACAAATCGATAGTCTATTGTGACTCAGAACCATTATTTCTTATCACAAAAATGAGGTTAATAACCTGCAGAGGGGGATCCTGATCGTAAAATATCTGAAATTCAGGAGGCCATCTAACGGTAATCATCACCTGATCGTAGAATATCTGAAATTCAGGAGGCCATCTAACGGTAATCTGTTGGAAATTAATTCATATTCTTGAGCTAGAGGAAGTCAATTTGCATTTGACTACTGTGAAGAATACACAAGATCACTATAGTAGGATCTTGATGTTTCTAAGTGTTAGCTAGCATGAGTTGTAGCCTAGCTGCTAGAGAAGTATTAAAGTTTGCTTTGACAACTTGTATGACGGTTGTTGAAGTCTATAAAAGGGGGGGAGGGCAGCAACCCCTCAGATGCAAAAAAAGGAAGTGGGGTAGCTTAGTTGGGCAGTTGGCCGTAGAGGACTGCCGGGCTACAAAAGTAGGAGGTGCCGGAGCCGGAGGCTTGCGGGCTCATCGGAGGCATCTATAGGTGCTTAGCAAGGAGTTGATTGAGTGGATCAACTCCAATTAGGTTGCTGCGGCAACTAGTGTATGTTTATGTGAAAAATAAGTGCACGAGTGATCCTTGTGTCTAACATAATCATCACATTTAATAATTTAGGGAAAAATAAGTCAATAACTAAGAAAAAACAACATAAATTCTGAGACTAATGTACCATGCTTCTGAGTGAACATGTGAGCTTGCCCTGTGGTGAAAATCTACACTTATATTCTCCTACACGGGATGCCTGTTCGCTTTTGTCATAACCTGAAATGTAGGTATTCATCCATGAATAGCCTGAAAAGAGCTTAGTTGGATTGATGAAGATGCAAAGAATCAGTATGATAGCATATTATTAACAACCTATGTGATGAAATCATGTTAATGTGCTCTTATTGGCAATCATTGTTGGCATTGTTTTCTTGGTTAAGTGGTCATTGCACTTGTTCAGTTCATGGTGAATCTTTTATTTGCTCAAGTACCAATTGCGCAAATGTTCAAAGTGATTACTCATGCATTGGAGGTGCAAAATTTTATCATATCTACTGATCTGTGTGAAACATGCCGTGATCTCAGGGAAGATGCAGAAAGCACTGCCAGATCTCCTCAAGGAATATGACATGCCAGCAGGTCTCTTCCCACGGGACGCGACTAACTATGAGTTCAATGAGGAGACAAAGAAGCTGACAGTGTATATCCCGTCACCGTGCGATGTCGGGTACAAGGACTCATCAGTCCTGCGGTTCTTCACATGTGTGACTGGCTACCTCGAGAAGGGTAAGTTTTCCGACATCGAGGGCTTGAAGACCAAAGTGCTAGTCTGGACCAAGGTGACTGCTATCAAAACTGAGGGCTCAAAGGTCCATTTCACCGCGGGTGTGAAGAAGACCCGGAGCCGCGATGCCTATGAGGTTGTCAGGGATGGTATCACCATAGATAAATTCTAGATTCTTGCCATCAGAAATGCAATGTAATTAAACTATTCAGAGGATGATTCTACCCCTCTGTAATTTGTTGTTACTCAAAAAAAAAAATCTAAAATATGGTGTGGTACTACCTATTCAGTCATTGTCGACAAATTGGATGTCTCATGCAGGATGTTTCCTTTCAAAATGTGGAGCTTAATTTGACATCGCAGATTCGTCAATATGAATGGTGGTGCTGTGAAATTGCATTGAGCTGCCCACTTCATTCCGTCAATTTTGCCGCTTTGTTTCGTCTCTTTTAATAAAGAACAAGCAAAGGCAAGAAATTGTGTTATCTTTGGTTGCAAACCCTTTCTTTCCAGCTCAAAAGGCAACACTGGACCTTGGGCAGGGCAACTCTCTTGGCTACTAGGTCCGTGCAGTCTGGTTCCCTTGTTGCGGCTCGAATTCGTAGTTCGTCGATCGGGGATGTTTAGTTGGTGGAGATTTCCTGTAGCAGATATACTCTGTAGCAATGAATAGTGAGGAAATGATGGGAAATGATGTGATGGGAGGAATAATGAATATCTGGGAACTAAATTAGCCCAAGTAGGGAAAAAAACAACGTTTTGGGCAACTAGTTTGATACTTTAGATCAGACACATCAACTGAGCCATACTGTAATTTTCGGGATAAGTAAGATACACAAAAATTCCAGGGCGAACTATATACATTCAGCTCCAGAGTAGCTGACAAACCATGCACTGAAAAAAAATATATCTTCATCCCACACGCCCGCACGCTAAAACTAAATCAATGTTCCACTAAAAAAAACTTAAAGCGATTTTGCTTCAGAAGTAGAAAAGAATCATAAAAAGGATGAGATATTAAGATGTGGGCAAGGCTAGCTGAGCAATGCGTGTTGCGAGGGTTGCAAACGTGCCCGTTATTCTCCATCGCTCTGTAATGTGATCTCATTACTCAATTGCCTTGCAGGGGCCAGCGCCGGCAGCTTACCGGCGCGGCGTCGCAGGTTGTCCCTGAGCCGGCGGAGCGCCCTGGCGAACTCCGGCAGCTCCTCCGGCCCGAGCGCCTCCACGTCCGCCTCCCACCACGAACGTCCCGCGGCGGCCTGGAGCACCTTCTCCCCGACGGCGCTCATCCGCGTCTCCTCCTCGGCCACGCGCGCACTGGTAACATCCTTCCGCCGCGCCGTCGTCGCGGGCGCCTCCGTCGATGGCACCGCGGCTGAGGACGTGGTCGACGGAGGGAGCGCCCACCGCGAACGGCCTGCCGGCCTCGGAGAAGACGATGGCGGCCACGTGATCGCCGGAGAGGAGGGAGAGCTCCGAGGCCTTCTTGAGAAGCGTCGTCTTTCTCTTGGAGAAGGTCACCATGCGGAGGGCGGGGTCCTTGATGAAGGCAATCTCCCCCCGCCTCCGCCCCTGGCTCGTCCTCCCGGTCCCGCGCGGCCCCACCATCGCCGCCGCGCTTTCTTGATCAAGTCTACCGGCTCTCTCTCTCAATCAAGAAGGCAGCTGCGATGGAGGATAGGGAGGCGTGTATTTGTAGATGGAAAGATCCCAACAAAAGTAAACTTCTTGAGGCGGTGCGGTGGAAGCCGTATAATGGATGAACAGGCAATGATTTCAATCCGACGCAATGGTCGTAAAGCCACGGCCCTACGGGAAGGGAAAGGCTTGGATCTTGTTGCTAGCCAAGAAAACAGGAAACAAATCCACGGCACTATTTTTTTTTTTTTGTTTCCTAAAATAAGCAGGAAGAAATCAATGCAAGTAGCCGTTGTGGTTTCTGCTGCATCACGACACGAGTTCACGGCGCCTCCCTCTAATTGCCCCCGGAAGGGAAGCAGGGCACGCGGGCACCTCCTGTCCGCCTTTGATTCCGAATAGGAAGCTTAAATACTATTCCATCTGTTTCAAATTATAATTTGTTTGACCTTTTTTCTTTAAATTTTAATACTCATCTTAATCAAAAAAATTATGTAAACATAGTCAAATTTAAATCATTCTCAAAGAACTTTAATTAATAAAGCAAGTCATAACAAAAAATATATGATATTTTTATAATTTTTTAATAAGACGAATGGTCAAATCTAAGGTTAAAAAAGTCAAGCGAATTTTAATTTGAAACCGAGAGAGTAGTAACTCTATAAGTATATATACAAAAAACTAGCTGTATAATTGATAAATGCGACTTCTGTTGGCTGTAACACTTAATATCACTTTAAAAAAGATTATTCTCTTTGCTACTGCAACTCTCATCTATTCACATTGTCCGCTAACAAAGTTTTGGCTTGATTTTCTCCCAAAACTATTTTTTGTTGATACAATCTATCCTATAATGAGATTTTTCTTTCTTTCTGTGTACAATTTGTGTTTACGTAATTACGTTGACATTTTTTTTATACAAGTTATAACATGATGCCCTACATTATAAATTTTTTATAACTATTCTTATGAAAATATGTATCCATATGATCAATTTCGTATTAAATCTTCCTGACCTTTGAAAATAACCATGATTCTTAATATATATTTTCTTCAGCAAAGGCATCATCTTCTGAGCCGACTTACAAAAGTTGTATTTAAATATCAACTTATATAGAGAAAGAAAAAGGCAAAATCTCATTGGGATTAGATTAGACCAACTCAAATAGTTCATAGAAGTAAATTGAATCAAAATTTTATTAAGAGGGTTAAATGGACAAAGTAGATATGAGAGGAGAAGACTTTTGATTTTTCAAGGGTTTTCAATATAGAAGCTTGGGAAGGAATACAACTAAAAACCTACTTTGCTATCATGTTAGGAATCCATTCAATCCCCAATAATGTACCTTGTGTTAAAACTTAATTCCATTTAACAGCTTCTCCAACTTTTTTAGATCCTTCAATACATACAAGTTTCAGTCTGTGATGTTGAAACCAAGTGTCTGAGAAAACCACTAGACATTCTAGGTGAGGCATGAAGCTTGAGGAAACTCTAATCTGAACCAAACCTACACTGATACCTGCTAATACATTCCCACACCCCTAGCAGCTTCAGAAAGCAAGCATGTACAAAGGTAAATAGAGTACTTTTCTGGAATGGGAATATAAAAAACACTCCAGTGGGCCAAAGTTGCAAATTGTTCCAGTGCCATGCAAAAAATAGGAAAGGGCGCAATACACTGCTCTGTTCAAGAGCCTCCAAGTGTAGTTTCTACACTGATGCATATACTGCCGTGTTTGCTTACATTAATCAACAGTTTTCTACTCACGCTAGCACTTCCACTCAAAGTCATCAAGGGGAGAGATTTTGATATCAAGCAACTCTATGTGGATAGGCATATCCTTCTGATTCCCTTTGTTTTTGTAAATGAGATCAAGGATAAAAAAAACATGTGACAAACTTTAATTTTTTTTTAAAATATGTAAATGCAAGCATAAGCCGTAAGCACGGTTGTTAGTAGGACAGATACTGCATTGACAGCATCATTGTCCAGGACAGTCATGCCAGAAATCTTTGTAACAGTCGGGCCTCTTTTGCTGACGACCTACAAAGGAGGAACAAAGAAACTATAACATTACTCAGATGGAAGCTGAACGATAAGATTTTGCTAAGAAAATCATTATAGTTTAAAGTTAATCAGGCTTCTTAGTATTTTACTGAAAAGGATCCTGTTTGCAGAAACATCAAATATTTGCATTCCAAGCAACTGGTTTGTATTTTGAAACATCCAAATGTACTTGTTATGGTCTGTACAAATAAAAAAAACTGTAAAGTCCTATACGATATTCTACTTTGAACATGGTAATAAAATGAATACATATGTTTGTGCCCTAGAGCAGAGAAGATTTGACAACTTATAAGTACTATCACAATGGACTAATGACCTCTTGATGCAATCTTCAATGAAAAAGAGTAGCTTTTCAAGGCCTCTTTTCCCTGATAGCATATTACAAAAGGCGGCAAAGAAAAGTTTACCTTCTTCCTAACACTGCAGTATCCACTGAACTGAAGTGTAGCTCCCAGCAACGAATCAATTAGACTCCCAAGCAAACCAGCTGCAGCAGAGATGGGGAGTACTAGGAGCTGTCGAAGGGCCATATCAAAAGAACATTCAGCTGTCAACAGTCCAAAAATGACGAACGTGAGACCAATGATCAGCCCTCCTCCGGCAGCAGCAAGAAGTCCTTGTAAGGTCACTCCACCATTTGTACCCTTCCTGACAGGCTTGTAGAATAATGCTGTTGTCAGCTCACACAAGACTAATTTGGGGAATTCTCTACTCCTTCTGACTACAAATGTAAGCGGTATTGACCTTATGAGTTCTTTAGTAGATATAAGCCATCTAAGAATTCTCGGCACCTTTTTCTTTCTTTCTTGCTTCATTGCCCAAGATAATTAATGCTACCAACCCTCATGTAAATAAATGTAGTATAAATGAAGGGCAACAAAGTCATTCGATCTATTTTCATAATCTGTGTACACAAATCTAAAGTGACTTTGGAATCAGATGGATTAGAATTATAAAATAAGTGGAAATGAAGCAGTAATATTCTGTGTTGGATCCTAACAGTGATAGTCGATTAGTCCTAATATAATCTATTGCATGATGTAAGGAACATAGTCAAGACAAACATGTATTCCACTTAAATGTTAATACTCATCTGTTCTACTTTGCACTCGTTTCCCTTCGCTAATGAATACCAGATATCCTCGGTCATTTCTAATAGTAGGCCAGTACTCTATTAGATCAACTTTTCAAAAAACATAGTGAGACTGTACCTTACTGCCATCAGTTTTCAAATTCACCTTCTTTACAAAACAGTATATTTGAATCAATCATATAGCTTAGAATCAGGAAAGTGGACAAGAATCAGGAAAGTTTGTACATCTGGAGAAAGTTTCCATGATTGTCTAGGAAAGCTATGAATTGTGCATCAATACTAGATTAGGCCAGGTAGGCATATTATATGCTTACCTGATGAGAATGTGATAAATCTTATTGGTTTAACTAGCGCGGTGATTCAGTTCTTATGCTTTTCTGTTAGTTCAATATCAAGAATAATATGGATGTGGCCAGATGGGTAGCAATACCATGACCTTGGACATATCAGATCATTTGATGGAATCTAAATGGAGTGGCGTTGTCCAGTCAAATTAGAGGTACATATTAGGTATAACTAAGGGCAGATTAAGTAAAGTAGCCAAGTCATGCAGCCTGTTCAAACACAGAGAATTACATATACAATCATGACTGAAGAGAACACATGGACCCCTTCAGTAGCTCAGTATGTACTATCACATGGAAAAGAACACTTACCTTCAGAGTTGTAATAAGCCGTGGTTGTTCGTTACTAAGCACACCGATTTCGGAAGACCAAGTATCTCCATTGCAGCAACAGTAGTGGCCAATAATACCACCTATAATACCAGTTATCGTCTTTGAACCACTTGTACCCAAGCACTGATCTTTCCCTCCAGTCATTAATTCCAATATCACAACCAGTATAGTGGCAACTGTGCTATTTGCTAGAACTTGGATCCTGTAAGATGAAAAACGAATAGTAAAAAAACAACTGAAAAGTTAAGCTGATAAAACAGCAACTATTATAAATTGTAATATATCTTAGATGATGTGTGATGGCAGCCACAAGATCTTTTTAGCATCTTTTGTGTATTTTTTTTTTAAAAAATGAGCAAAGAATATTACTAAATTCAGGGAATTTCCCTTGAATTTACAACACTTTGGCTATAGTTGGAGCTGCAGTTTCTGCTCCACTGTATGCAAATTGCAAAAGCATAGTAAAGTGCTAACTCTGAATAAAGACTTGCACGCAACTGAGCAGAAGGTATGTGTACATGCATGGTAATCAATAATATTTCCAATAATTAGGTTCTTTTTCTTTCTTTCTTTCTTTCTTTTTTTGCATAGCAACATTTGATGAGACAATCTTGAGTCGTGCTCGTGCTTAATCAA
Organism: Digitaria exilis; assembly: GCA_015342445.1. Taxonomy (NCBI): domain Eukaryota; kingdom Viridiplantae; phylum Streptophyta; class Magnoliopsida; order Poales; family Poaceae; genus Digitaria; species Digitaria exilis. Next base: position 1,031,744 of record JACEFO010002656.1, read on the forward strand.
ACTATCACATTATTATAAACTCGTATATAGTTCAACATTTAATGGTCGCATCTTTGAGTCTCTCAGTTGAAATGTTGAACACCTAACACCGTTCAGTACTATAATTCGCATATCTACAGCAATTAGCAATTGTTCTGGGCACGTTGCACGAAAATGGTGGCACAGAGACTCAGAGAGAGAAGGGACATGTCTGAGTTCTGACATTTCAAAGCATAGCTCAGGCATACAAAACAGAGTTGCTGCTTCCACAGAACAGAGAGCTGTTGGTTACCAGTTGCGCTGGCCGCCCTCCTTAAAGCCATCCTCGATGCGGCGCTTGCGGTCCTCCCCGATCCTCGTGGCCTTGGAGGAGGAGAAGAAGAAGGCCAGCAGCAGCGCGCCGTACCTGTAGCCGCAGGCGACGTGGACCGCCATGACAACGAAGCCGGCGGCCCCGCCCGAGGCGTCCAGGGAGCGGCGGCGGACCGCGCGCGCCGCGATGGCGGCTGAGAGCAACGCGCCGACGGCCGACCGGACCGCGAGCGAGGAGGAGAAGGCGGCTGGAATCACCATGGCGTGGTGGAAGCTCGGTGCCGCGCGGGGTCAGAACTCGGCTGCGGTCAACGACGGGAGTTGCTCGTGGCACGAATTTGGGAGGAGGTGGGAGTGGGACTTTGGGAGAGGTAGCGTTTGGATGCGATTTGGAGTGGCGGAAGGAAATGATGATGTCATAGGGATCCTCGGCTCGGCTCGAGCTGGCTCGCGGATATGACTCGTGGAGTCGTGGTGTAGGAACAATATCGGGTTTTTAGCTTTCGCCGCTTTACCGTGACAAGTTCGTAATATATAATTACAGAACAGAGGAATATGCACAATCTCCACTGAGGTAAACAAAGTCGTAGTTTGGCGTGGGAATGCGCGTTGGGTCTCTTCTACTATAGGGCTTTAACCGGGTCCTAGGCTCCTAGCCTATGAATAATAACGGCAGAAAAGACGAAAACCATAAAGAGAGATAAGAAGTAGAGAAACGAACTGCAAGGGTATCAATCGACTTCTAGACCAATAGGATGAATCCACGTAACATTTCCGCGTTAATAAAATTAATTGAGTGATATTTCAAAAATCAATCCATTTGGTCAAGTGGTATTTTGCTCATGGTGGATGGATGATTGTTGTTTTGGAGCAGATTTGGGGCGTGTATGGTAGCATTCCAACTCTAGTAAAGCAACTCTAGGATCAGCAAAAACACACTTTCATTCTATTTAAAATCGTGCCTCTTTTAATCAAACACGTTTCTCAACAAAGTTTCCATGAGGATCAAAAGGGTAAATGGCTAATAAAAGGCCTAAAAATTTTAGCCACCAAAGAGTGGTAGAGCTGGGCAATACAGGCATTGGGGTGGGTACCTGAGACCCTGCTCCCCACTGGACCCGCACCGTGCCCCCTCACAACCCTATCCTCTCCTCACTCACCCTCACAGCCACTCCCCAAACCACAACGCCACCGCCGCACCTCTGCTGCACTCGCTGACCCATCTCTACCGTCCCTTCGCCCCACTCAACATTCCTCCTTTGTTATTGTGCCTCGCAAAGTCGCAATTGCCTCACCTTCTCCTCTCCTTCACCCTCTGTCGCACGTCACTGATCCAAAATCACCGGTGTAGATGGACGGATTCAGGGAGACGACACTTGATATTTCTTCTCCTAGATGGATCCCTACTGCCCCCAATGGCGTATTCAACTTCTACAACTAGGAGGCGGCCCATACATCGCTGTCGAGCTCCGTCCATGGATCTCATTTGGGACTTGAGGAGTTCACCTCAACTCCCAGATAGAAGGGTGTCTGAACATACATAGTTACCAAGCCTTGCTACAGTCCGACAACGGGAGCAATGACGGCGACATGGTCTTTCCTCTCCCCCTCCATCCCACACTGGCAGAGGAACACACGGTTGTACAATAAGCGCACACACTACCCCTGGAGACGCAACGCGCATTCGGGGTGCCATCAATGGAGAGGCTACACCAAGCCACATTGTAGGCGTCAGAGGCCCTCGCCAAGCCGCAGTCGAGGCCATTGCGGTGCCGTGCCACCTTGTCGAGGATATGGAGCATCTCTTGGTGGTGCTCGACACAACGAGGACAACGACAACAATCTTGATGATGACAACGATGTGCAGTGAGATCCTTTAGCTTGTCCAGCATGCACAACCCCACTAGTTGGCGTTTTATTCGAAAGGACGGCAAGAGATCTGCAAAGTTTCATTATGCTAAGGGAAAAAACAACACAATAAAGCGACTTTCAACCCCACTAGAATAGCCTAATGGAGCCTTTCGAGACATAATGCAGTATTAGCATTTGTTCATTTGTTCTCATAGCATGAGTGCAATGTTTATAGATTTGGATGACGTCCTAGAGAACGTCCCTGTCGTGAGGATGATATTACCGATGAAATACCTTGGCCTTCCGCTTTCGGTCGGGCGACTAAGGAAGGTGGATTTCCAAACTTTGGCCGACAAAGCCGCCGAAAAACTATCAAGATGGAAAGGCCACAACATCACAAAAGCAGGTCGAGTGGCCCTCACTAAATTGGTCCTTTCAACCCAACCAGTCTACCACCTCACTACTTTGCATGCACCAAAAGAGATTCTAGAGTCCATCGACTCATATAGAAAGAAATTCCTATGGTCAGGAGATGAAATCCTTACGGGAGGAAAGTGCCAGGTTAACTAGCCAACAGTAGGAAGGCAAATCAACCCAGGTGGGGCTGGACTACCAAACCTAGGGAAATTCGCAAGAGCCCTGTAAATGAGGTGGTTGTGGCATGACGAGATGCATAAACATCACTTTGCAAGGTAGCACGGGACATATATCTCATGTCTACAACAAAGAATAGAAGCTTACGTGGAGCATTAGCTGTGGATTCGACACATTGAACTATGACCAACCATTGGCACACAAAACTTCCAGCACTTTCTAGAATTATGTGTGATTGTGCAAGCAGTCAGTCTTGTTGCGGAGGCTACATACAGTCTCAATTGGAGATGGACATCCAACAACGAATACACCAACCGACACCTTAGCGCGTCCAGCACAATTCATCAGCCGCACAGCAACAAAGCTGAAGCCATTGGTTTGGAAGGCATGGAGGCAACAAAAATGCAAATTCTTTGCTTGGCTCATCATCAAGAATAGAGTTTAGGCATCACATTGGCTAGCAATAAGGTGGTGGCTGAGAAACCGTGTTTGCCCCCTATGCAGTCGGGAACCAGAGTCTACGCACTATCTACTAGTTGCATGCTTCTACATAAGACGGGTTTGGGGTCTTGTAGCTGATTGGGTTTAGTACAACCAGCTACGGACAAACCAATGGGAGCCCACAAAATTAGTCCATAAATGGTGGCATTTCATGTCAGGATGGCAACGGGTCGGGGTGGGGCCGGGGACATACCCCCCGCCCCCGCCCCGTTCCCCGAAATGCAGTCACCGCCCCGACCCCGACATGTATTTCGGGGGAAATTTTGGGCCCAGCCCTGGGCCCGCTGGATCCCCGTTCCCCATCGGGGCCCGTGGGGAGTAATCACACCAGCACAAAATCCCTTCGAAGACTTGAGGACCTCAAAAAGAAAAACAAATTCCAGAATTAAAATCCCTTCGAAGACTTCAGGACCTCAAAAAGAAAAACAAATTCCAGAATCTATGCATCATAAAACGTGACAAAAAACCAATCAAAAAGGTCTTTTAAAGTTCACAGATCACAAATAAAAAAACTATAATTCGAATCAATTAAGTATATCATTTGTGAACAGCCAACAAGACAAATAATTCACGCTAACAAATAGCTTGATGTGTAACTTCACGCGCCACCGTCCAGGCATCGCCCCTTGCCTGCAATCAATTGGATGCATGGGGTCAGGATGGTTTCCTGACCGGGAGTCGGCGCCAGCAGCAAAAGGATTCGGAAGATGCGACGCGAAGAGAGGAGAAGGGGTGACATGCGAGCGAGGAAACAGAGGAGGGCGGGATGCGAGCGAGCAAGGAAACAGAGACTCGGGCGGCGGCGGCGGCTGGATAAAAACGGGAGGATATGTTTAGGGCTTTACTTCATATGATGTGTAGAGCTTATATATATTGGGCTTTTGTTGGGCCTATGCACTGAAAGGAAGTTAGCTAAGGAAGTACTCTCGGGGCTCCGTCGAGTCCCCACGCGGATAAGGTAATCCCTGTCCCCGCCCCGTACAAATTCGGGACCCCGCCCCGACGCCCCCACGGGGGTGAAATCAGCTCCGTCGTTGGCCCGATCGGGGCAGTTCCCCGCGGGGATCTGTCCCCACGGGGAAAATTGCCACCCTGAATTTTGACATATAGCGTTTTAGTTTCCTCTCTTTTAGGAGGCCGTCTATGGTTATCCTCATCATGAAAAAAAAACAGCTAGCGAATAGCTGTTTACTTTATTTATCTCAATTAATTAAGGTTTGTCACACATATCACTCTTACAATACGCATTACCAGATATCAGGGCGTTTCAATCCAAATATACAGGGTGAGGGGGAATTGCTGCTATGCATGGTAGTAGATAATAGCTATAATAAGGCCGGCATTCGATGGAGGACTATTGGGTCGATCAGATGTCCATGTCTAGCACGAGGGCCGAATCCCCTTTGTCGACGGTGAATGCCTTGAGCATCTTCCCCGTCGCCGTAGTGACCTGCGCCACATACGTGCCGTGGAAACCCCTGAACTTGAACTGCCCGTCCCCATCAAGGCGCCCCCGCGCATCGGAGCTCCACTCCCTCCGGAGCTCAACGAACCTCTGCCCGGCTTCATTGACGGTGCCGTCGGCGTCCTGGCGCCACATGTGCCCCTGCATGAACCCCCAGAGCACGACGCCCTGCAGGGCCGGGTGCGCGTACGCCTCGCGGAGCACCACCTCGAGGTCGTCGGCGCGGAGCGCCTCGTCCGGCTCGCCGACGTCGAGCTCGGTGATCCACACGGGCAGGTCCGTGGCCGCGATCTTGTCGAGCGCGTCGCAGATGACCTCCCCGACCGGGTTGGTCACGTGCCCCTGCAGGCCGATTCCGCCCACCTGCGCGCCACCACGCTGCAGGTCACGGATGAGCCCGATGTACTTCTCGGGCGTCGCGTTTGGGTCGTTGCCGCACTCGACGTTGTAGTCGTTGACGAAGAGCGCGGCGCCCGGGTCGAGCTGCGCGGCCTCGCGGAACATGAGCGCGGCCACGTCGTCGCCGAGGCGGTCGCGGAAGAAGCGCCCGTGGAGCATCTCGTTGTTGACGTCGTAGTGTGGGAACCTGCCAGCGTAGCGGCCAAGGAGGCCGCGGATGCGCTCCTGCACGACGGCCATGAGCTGGTCGCGGTCGTCGCCGGGGATGTCCTTGATCCACTGCTGCACGTCGCCGTCGACGGCCCAGAAGATGCAGTGGCCGCGCACGGGCTTGCCGGCGCGGTCGCAGAAGTCGAGCAGGCGGTCGGCGTCGCCGTAGTTGAGCTGCCCGCGCTGCGCCTCCGTCCAGTACCACTTGAGCTCGTTCTCGAACACGGCCCAGTCCAGGTGGTTGGTGAAGAAGTCCACGAACGCCGGGTTCTGGATCACCTCGCCGTTGATGCAGCTGCCCACTGGGAAGCCGCTGTCCAGCTGCACCACGCGCACGGACGCGCCTGGTGCACCGCCCAGCCTCAGGACCACGTCACGCTTGCGCACCTGCAATGCACGACCATGCATGGCACGCTGCCATCAAGACACACACCCTGCAATAATACACACTATTTTGGTACCGTTCATCTTAGTTTGCATCTCGCGTGCTCACCTTGTCTGTTTTGTCCTTGAGATAGCTGAAGCGCGCTTTGTGGTCGGTGGCTATGATCCGAAGGTCCATGACCATGACTCCAACGCCGGCTGGGGCACCATGAACATGAACCGCCGCGCTGCGGGGGCTCTCCCTGAGCCGGAACGCGCCCTTGATCTCGGCCCACCTGCCCGGCTCGGCGCAGACCGCGCCGCCATCCACGACGACGCCGTCGTCCACGCGGATGCTGACGCGAACGGGGTGGCCTCCCGCCAACTCCTCCGCCGGATCAGCAGCCACGCTGATCCAGCCGGCGACACGGTACGTGACGCGGGGCTTGAGGCCCCCCGGGGTGATCGCCTGGCACAACAGACCGTCCTCCACGTCGGCGCGGCCCGTGACGTGGACGTACCGGCCGCTGGGCTTGAGGCCGTGCCCGACGCCCGCCGCGGGGAGCTTCGACGGGTCCTCGTGGTGAACGGACAGGGACGTGCGCGCACCAGAGGGAGTCCAGCCGACGGCGTTCGCCTCGAACACGACATCCTGCACATTGACATGCATGCACGAGAGGTATATGTATAAGATCGCACTGTACGAGAGAAGCAAGTGACAGTGTGCGATGGAGGAAACGGTGCTGCGTCTGCATGTACTACGTTCTGCCTGTACCCACCTGGTGACTGCAGGCCATGGTAGTAGTAGTAGCTTGGTTGGTGTCTGCAGGTATTGCTGGGACGGAAGGGAGCTTGTTCGCTCGTGATTGGTTTTGCGTGCTGAGATTTGTGGAGACGGGTCGAGGCAGCTTGCCGTATTTATAGGCATTCCGCCGTCATGTTGTCGTGGGAGAGAACAAATAAAATAGAGCTAGTTGCATGCAACATCTCTCTTCCCCCCAGTTCCTTGAGTTACGGTGAAGCAAGTACATCACCACGCAGCTCTCTCATTGGCCAGATCAGATTTACAAACAAATGAGAGTTCAGTACCATACAATGGATGATGGATCGGAGAGAGAGCATACATGCATTGTCATGTGCAAAGTACTTGACGGCCGGAGCGGATTAATTACTGCAAGTTGCAGCCGCCACCGGCACTCCATGGCTGGAGACGATCGATCGATGGGATGCCCTCCTTGGTTGAGACGTGCGGGCGTCATAAAAAATTCCATGCAGCATGGCTTCAAGGCACATATAGCGGCTAAAAGCAAAAGGCACATAGAGCTCGCCTCGCCTCTGTCTGATGCACCGGATCGGAGGGAAAACGTCGCTCTCGCCGTGCGAGCGGCGGCGGGCACGCCTCGGGGGGAGCGCGCCGCCGCCAGGAAACGACCGCTCTCAGGTGGGCGTGATAAGGTCACCCGTAGGTTCAGCGTTGGGCTTTGATATGCTATATTGGGGCGATCGCATCAGTCGTCTTGCTTTTAGCCGTTATCCGTGCCTTGAAGCCATGCATGCATGGATATTATCTGTACGCATTGCGGCAGGCCGCACGGTGGCTGCAACTTGACGTTATGCTTTTCGCCGTATGAATGTGTTATGAAGCATCAGTTTCACACGTTCACTACTAAACTCATAGCAGTCATATTAATTTTATTTACTTTACTTCTTAGTTGTAGTTGTACTTCCTTGAAGTGAAATACAGCTTAACATATAGGGAAAAGTCTATATCACCCTCCAACTTATGGAGTTTGGACTACATAACCCTCCAACCTCTGAAACGGTCTATATCACCCCCTGAACTTCAAAAACTGATCAAATTACCCCCCTAAAGCAGTTTTAAAAAATCATAGTAAATCACAGAAAAATCATAAAATAGAAAATCAAATTGTGTTGGACTCCAAATGAGCAGATATACACATTGAACATGTAATATGGTATGCTTTAGTACATTTTTTACTATAGCTTTAGATCTATGTTTTTCTCCATAGTTATAAAAAAATATATTAAAGCATATCATATTATATGTTCAGTATGCATATCTACTCATTTGGAGTCCAACACAATTTGATTTTCTATTTTATGATTTTTTTGTGATTTACTATGATTTTTCAAAATTGGTTTAGGGGGGTAATTTGATCGGTTTTGAGAAGTTCAGGAGGTGATATAGACCGTTTCATAAGTTGGGGGTTATATAGTCCAACCTCTATAGGTGGGGGGGGCGATATAGACTCCATAGTCCAACCTCCATAAGTTGAATCTCACTAATTAATCCATAAGTAGAGGTGGAAAATATATTTGGATTATCAAAGGATAACAGGATTTATTTCTTTTATCAAGTTAAGTGGATCTAGATCTCGTTGATTTCTTGATTTTGGACGCAGCGCTTGGCTCGTTTTAGGTCTCTTTATTAGGATATACTATTGGAAGATAAATTGGACCATCGATATAGATACTAGTCCACGTACTATAAGGATAAATTGATTTATTTTTTTATCTAGTTGGATTTAGATCTCGTGGATTTGGACGTGGCGCTTGCTCAGTTTAGGTCTTCGAATATTATTGGAATCTAAATTGGACCATGGATGTATGAGCTATGAGACAAGCGAAGTTGCGTCGATTTTCCTCTGTTTTAGTATGCCCATGACTACCATCAGCTTCTCTCTAATTTGCCTGAGGGTAGTTCTTGGTCTCTAGGCGTGAAAATGACTCATAAACTCCTATCACGATGTCTAGTGCTTGTTTTGCAGGAGTTGATGGTAAAATATGGGACTTAACGACCGTGTGAACACCATTGACCCCTAGTTGGCGGTGGATGTGGCAGGAGCAAATGACTCAAATGGTTTAGTGCCAGTCAGTGGTGCAGGGCGGTAGTGGAGCCCGCCGGAGACGGATGTGGCGCTGGCGCCTAGTGGCAGGGGTGAGGGCAGTGGCGTCGGGCGTCGGACGTATACGAGAAAGAAACAATGAGAGGAAGAAGTAAGAAAAGAAAGAACCAAGGAGAGACCGAGAGAGAGCGTTATCAACACATGGAAGGTTATTATTATATTGGAAGATAAATTGTACCATATATACATAAGAGAAGTGCTCCGGTGGACCTTTCCTAAAAACCTGCACGAATCCCAAAGCAGCTTAGCTCGTTAATTCATATCATTTTGTAGTGTACCTAGGTCCAGCCCTTACTGCCAAGTCCAGCCCAGCACTCCAATCCGAACTGAACTGGAACTACGACAACCCAATTGACATGGTAACCGCCGTTATTTGCGCCGCCGTTGCCGCCGCAGGCTCGCAATTCCATCATCCGATTCCCCCAAGTGGCCTCATCAGCGCATAATAATATCTCGGCTGCTCTCGTCGTCAATCCTACAACCGCCATGGCCAGCATGACGAAACTGGTGCGCAGACCAGCGAGAGAGGTTCAATCTTCGGGAGGCCAATGCAAGGAAGACTAGTCACTGGTGGCTGGACCGCCGTCGGCGAATTTTAATTTACTTCGTATTCCATAAAATTGCAAACATAAAGTTGTGAATGGTTGTTTTGACCATGTACATTCGCAAAGTTTTTTTTTAAAGGATCAATCGCAAAGTATTTCGTAGAAAGATTTAAACTCAACCAATTGACGGCATCGTATCACGCAACCTACGTTGAACGGCTTCCTCTGATGGCCACCAAGGCAGAATACAAGGATGGCCAAAGACCAAAGGAGGCGCAGCATATACGGATGGCCGAAGACGAATGGGGGCGTATTATTCTCATGATGGTTCCTGCCGCTGCCACACAACTAGGCACGCAAGCTCAGCCACCTGTACTCGCCGCCGCCGCCGCCATAATCGAAACAGAGCGTCCGAACTGGATGTTGGTCTGTTGGGCTGGACTGCCGACTGGGTATATCCAAATGAAATTAATTATGATTTAATTAAATAAGTTTGCTTTGAGATTGGTGCAGGTTTTAGAAAAAGGTCTACCGGAGCAGAACTCTATACAAAACCTAATTCTAAATGGAGAGGCCTCTCCATTTAGGGGTTTGAGGAGAGGCCTCCCGAGATTCTATTTTGGGGAAACGATGCATGCGGGGTGGGAGGGTGGGTCGAGAAAAAAGTAATAACTTTACGACTAAACATCCAAATGATAATCAGATCGCACTGCTATATTCATCTTGATATAAACTTCAAAACAATATCTCAGTTGACTATGTTCTGATGAAAAATGGCGAAGTTACTTTTCATGAGAAAGAAACTTACATTCTATATGGCACAGGTATGCCGAAAGTTACTTTCTACCCATGCGTGTCATTGATAAGTTACTTTCTGCCACGACATCGAAGCCGCTCTTTGCATAGTAGCGAAGTATAGAGTTACTTTTTTCTGATGCTTGTTGGACGCAAAGTTACTTTTTGAAAACATCAGCGGAGCACAAAGTTACTTTCTAACCAGGGGGCCGCAAGCCAGCCTAGGAGCACCATGGGTTACAAGTGGGGGCCATGTGCAACCGTATGCAAGTGGAGTTCGAAGCTTAAAAAATATGTAACTTTACGAGCACGCATCCTAACGGAAATAGGACCGAAACATTCTATTCTTCTTGTTAAATACTTCAAAACAAGATCTCAATCAAGTATGTTTTGATGAAAGGTGGCGAAGTTACTTTTTTTCAAGAGGAAAAATTACTTTTCACATCACAAAATATGTGAAGATGTACTTTTTCTGATGCTTATTGGCTGCAAAGTTAATTTTTAAGATACCAGCAGAGTAGAAAAGTTACTTCTTCCATAGTCTCCAAAAAGCTTTAAACATTTGATGTCAGGGATCATTCGATGATGCTCCTGCTCTCTCACTTTTACGTCTCACATGCTCATAGTTCTCACCGTCCTCCAAATGGAGAGGCCTCTCTATTTTGTCGCTCCCCAAAATAAATCAATTGATGAACCCTCCCAAATGGGGGCTAAATATGTGATATCTCTTTCATGTTTTAGCCAAAAGGTTACATAGCAATGTGGCCACCATAAATTCAGATTTACTCCTCATGATCGATTGACATCTTGAATATCTACCAATCAGCTTGAATGGGGTCTCTTAATCATCTCTAAGAGACTCTTTATATATTTTCTAACTTACAGAAATAGAGATTTTCGTGAAAAAAAACATCCTCCAACATCCTCTTCAATTGGATAGATATCATCGCCGACAGAAACACACTTGCCGCATCAGCAATCCACGTTTGAGGAATATGGTGTCCTCCCATTGGTTGGATGGATGGCTCCCGGATCCCCCTCCCCATCTCACAGCCGCTCTCTACCTTGTCTCTTCCATTCTCTCTCTCCCCCTTCACGTCCCTCTCATACACAGGGCGGCGCGAGAAGCGGCCTAGATGACAGCGGCGGTGGAGGCGATGTAGGCCACCGGCCTCGAGGTTGGCCGACACAGGCAGTTGGACCCAGTGTGGCCGCCGGCGTCGCGGCAGGCTGGCTCGGTGACGGCCTGGAGTGTGACGCTGGAGGTTCTGACGTCATGGCGAGCCGCTGCGGGAGCTGCACCAACGACCTGGACAAAGGTACAACGGGCGTGTGGGGAGGCTGGCCCTAGCGGCAAGCGCGCGGGCAGGCCAGCCCTAGCGGCAAGGCGGCGTCGTGCGGGCACGCCGGGGTTGAAGAGGGTGACAACGCTTGACGGCTAATGCGGAGTGCGTGTAGGATGAAGAAGAAAAGGAGAGTAGGTGAGAGTGGGGATGGATAAGCCCGTCACTGCCGCCCAGAGCTCGTGTAGCCGTCGATGGAGGGAGAAGAGGAGGAGCGGTGCACTCGCCAGTGGGGGAGGCGAGGGAGCGACGTGGGGAGAGAGAGGAAGAGGAAAATGAAAAAAATTGACGTGTGGGCCCCATATGCTGGCAAGGGCAACATGGTCATTTCCATGTCGGGTCCCACATGTCAATAGGCACAAACGGTAGAAATCATATGGAATGACACACACGTGCGATCTAACTATTTAGTGGCATGTAGGTCTACACCATCTTTTTTAATGGCATAGAGGTAAAAGTATTTGCTGGAGGGTGGCGATGGAGCCTGACAGAGGCGGAGGAGGTGCCGGGGCCTGGTGGCATGGGCGAGGGCAGTGCCATTAGGTGTTGGACGAGAAAGAAACAATGGGAGGTAGAAGAAGAAGGAAGTAAGAAAGGTAGAAAGGAACGAGAGAGTGTGTGGATTTGGATGGTGATTAAGAGATAACACTTTATTTTGAGAGTAACGTGCACCAGTGGTTCTCAAACTTATCGTGGTGTGTCATCCTAGTCCCCGAACTTGTAAAATGCATATTTGACTCTCTAAACTCAGCATCGGATGACATCTCAGTCCCCGAACTCACAAATTGCATATTTGAGCCTCTAAACTTAGCTTAGGCCTTAGGGTGTCATCTCAGTCTCCAAGCTTATAAATTGGACATTTTAGTCCCTAAACTAACGACACGTACACATCTTTCTTAGGCATGGCTCTCCACGTTGTTCACACAGCACAATTTTGAGAGTTTATTTCCTACAATGTCTCCCTCTGGTGCGCAGATTGGCTAGATTGAGTTTGGTCCCACCTCATCATCTAACAAGCATTGCTAAGGGAGTGTTTAGATTGTAGGGAAAACACTGTAGCATCAGAAAAACACTGTAGCATTCGCTGAGAAACGTGTTTTGGAGGGAGGAATAGTAAAAAGTTAGAATAAATAATGAAAAGTTAGAATGAATAGTGGAAAGTTGGGGAATCTGAAGAGAGCCTTAATTTGATGTTGATTGTAAATAACGGTGACGATGAACACCTCATACCAGGTTGGCGTAGCTAACATGGGGATTGCTAATTTTTAGATATTGATGGTTAAATTAAATCATAGACCTGGATTATATGCATCCTAACTTAGATTTAGAGGTCAAATATATCTATTTTTTAAAATAAGGACTGGAATGACACCCGAAGTTAAGTTTAGGGAGTTAAATATGTAATTTGTGAGTTTGGGGACCTAAATGACATCCAAAGCTAACTTTTAGGAGTTAGACATGTATTTAACGAGGTTGTTGACCGAGATAACACAACTTGACAAGTTTATGGACCGTTAGTCTACTTTACTCTTTTTTTAACTTGTTGATGTGGAGACATAGGTTACTACCTATCATGAGCATTTGTTTAGTACTAACTCCATCCCAATTTATAAGTTGTTTGACTTTTTTGGCCTCAACATTCACCACTCGTCTCATTCAAAAAATTTGTGCAAATATAGTCAAATTAAAGTTATTCTTAAACAATATTCATTAAAAAAAATCATAACAAAAAATTTAATATTTCATATAATTTTTTAATAAGACGAATAGTCAAAGTTGGAGACAAAAAACTCAAACGATTTATAAGTTGGGATAGTGGGAGTACTAATCAATTATGTGTAGCAAACATATGTACGATATTAGAAATAAAAAAAACTACGTGAATATTTAAATAAAAAGAAAGTGATGTGATTAGCGGCCAGCCGACCTTTCCCTTCATCGCCGTCACCGGGGCTACGATCCGCGAATAGATCGATTGGATTACTCTCGACCATCTCGGTCCAATGTTCCCCGATCCCCATAGAGTTCCGAATTCCGATCAGCCGCCCTCCGCGATGATCCCTAGCTGGGTGGTCGTCGAACAGGATATTTGCCGCAAGGAGTTCGCCTCCTTCCGCGACGACGACCCAACCACAGCGGAGGCCCGCGCCAGCAACGGCGAGCTCGTGCGCGTCTCCTAGCTTCCTCCTGCGTTCCCTGCCGGATGCCTCCCGCCTCTGCGTCCACTGCCCTCCGTGCCGCGAGCTGTCCTACTTCGACGTCGTCATGGCCGCGCACGGCGACGCCGTCCTCTTCCGCCTCGAGATCGACGACCACGAGGGCAAGGCTTCCCGCATCGCACTACGCGGTCGACTACTTCATCTACCGTGCTTCCAGCCCTCGTCACGGCCCCAGGCTCTTCCTGCTCCCTCGCTGCTACTCGACGGAGGAGGAGATTGAGGCGGCCGAGGCGGGCTCCTGGAGGAGAAACCCGTGGCTTGCTCCAGCTCTGGGCTTGCTCACTAGCGATGGAGGAGATTTCGTGGTGGCCGAGCTCCATCTTGATCCAGCTCGCCTTGAAGGCGATGACGTGGATGCACCTTTGGAAGCTCAGCTCTTCAGGCTCCGCTTCAACAGGGAATCCATTGCCGTGGATAATATGTCTTGGGTCGTCGCCCATGACATGGATAGAAGCAAGGTTTTATGGTATAAACTTATCAAAGCATCTGATGATGAGAACGCTGAAACGAACCCTTACAACATCTTCTGCAACTTGCCTTTCCTTCCTACCGATTTCTGCAAGCATCTGAGGAAAGCTGCCCCTAAGTAATTTGTTGATCTATGTTTGTGGACTCATATAAATTTGAATACCATGACCGACCTAGTACCTTTGAAATTCAGTCTGTAGCCTGAATTGAGGTTAATGGAACGTAGAAGTTGTATTCTGATACCGATGCTTATGAGCCATAGATGGCATAAATGGGTGTGCGCCGAGCTAACTCTTCCAGTTTTTGGCCTGTTAGCCAGCGCTGGCTGGCTACCAGCCAGCCGAACAGGCTATTTGTTTTTTGTGCTGTTCTACTGGACTGCATTGTTTCCGTACTTATAGATGGGCATGGTTCGGTTCGGCCCAACGGATCGCTGAACCGGCCCGTGAAAACAATCCTATTGGGCCCCTCTAAAGATCCACGAAACCTGCTCGGTTCAGTAGACTCGAGTGCCAGGGTCGCGTGGTTCGACCCGCCGCCGCCGACCCGACGTCGCCGTCGCCGACGCGGCGACGCCACATCCTCTTCCATCCAGCCGTCGCCGACGCCACCTCCTCTTTGTCGTCGGTGTGCTCTCTCGGGTGGCCGCCTGGACTCTGGAGGGAGCTCATCGACCCCGCGCTCGTACTCCGGAAGAGCCTCACGGACGCCACCTCCTGCCTCCACAGTCGGCAAGAACCTCACCGCCGCTGTCTCCTCCACCGATTCGCTGCTGGCGTGCCTCCCATGGAATCCGGCATCCCCGCCCATGGCTTACCTCCAGGTTCGCTTACTCGCTTCGCTTGGCGCTTTCAGAGTTTCAGTCGCTATGTCATTCCCTCCATACGTACGTGCTAGGGGGTCATGAATTCATCAATGTGCGATTTGGCGGCGGCACGGTGAGCCAACAGGCACGGATAATGAATACTGTGTTCTGGAATGAATTACTAATTGGTTCAATGGACAATTAATTTTTTTTTTCTGTAGCATAAGTGTAGATTGGTACTATGGCTGCCTGTTGTAAATTTTTCTATAGCATTTACCCAAACTTAAACTGTAGATAAATTTTTCTATAGCATAAGTTCTGAAACACCTATGTTCAGTGCCCTTGCTCTTGTTCGTAGAACGCTATTTAGCCTCTCCCTTCTACAAAGAAACTCCTGTGTTCAGTGCCTTGTTTCCATTCCAGCCCCTTTCCAATGAAATCAAAGCATTTAAGCATCAGAGCAATCAGATAGGTCTGCTAGACAAATGAAAAAAAGGTAAAGGAAATGATGTTCAAAGAAGCCCCTGAACCTCGAGATCGCCATGCAAAGGCAACAATGTTTATATAATCTACAAAGATATCAAAAAGTGCTAATGACTTGCAGAAGGAATCTGATGCAACAAGCAACACGTAGGTTTGGAAGTCAAGACGGGTAGCTTCAGGTTATGCAGGTTTGGCAGAAAAACTACATTGTACTATACTAGCTGATATAGTTCCTTCGGTTATGCAGGGGGCTTTGGAACGCTCTTCAAGTGATCGCATGGGCGCAGCTGCTGGAAGTTGAGAACCTTCAGACTCAACTTTGGGTTTTGCTTTTGCTTTGAGAGTTGTCTGATGCACTTTTTGAGTACTCGTTGGGAGTTGTCTGATGCACTTTGAGTTGTGTACAGGCAGCATATGTGGGTGAAGCTAGCTGATTAATGTTTTATAAAAAATAATTTGTTTTGTATGCATCGTTGGCTGGAACATGTAACTCGATCCTGGTTCGAAATGCTACTTTACTATGTCGGATTATGCGACTGTAAGGTTCTGCTATTTTATACCCTGATTCAAAAGTTGAAGTTCTATATACATACTTGTACCACATCACGATGCTGGTAGTGTGCGTGCGGAAGGTACGGTTCAAAGGTTGATGTTCAAAAGTTGATCTTGGAACAATCGATCCATAAGAACCATGGGGCACCATTGGATCGGTTTTAGTTAAAATGGATAGTCTAGGTACACCATTACAAGCTATATGGATCAACGGTTCGGATACGGTTCGCTCCGCGGATCAACCATGCCCATCAATATCCGTACTCCTTCCGTCCCACATGGTAAGTCGTTTGACTTTTTTACCCTAACTTTGACCACTCGTCCTATTTATTTATTTTTTTGCAAAATATCATATTTTTTTTTGTTATGGCTATCTTTAATAATAAAAGAATTTCAAGAATAACTTAAATTTGACTACATTTACACAAAGTTTTTGAATAAGACGAGTGGTTAAAGTTTGGGTCAAAAAAGTCAAACGACTTACAATTTGGGAAGAGGGAGTAACTTTCTAGTTGGTATATATATGTTTCCTAGAAGATGGTACGTACCTTGCAATCATATCATGGAATAGATTATAGATACGATCCCTGGTGTCTGAATCGGAAGTTCTAACCGCTGAGGAAAATGTGTATATGAAATTGGTGTATTTTTGTAATAAAAAATATTTCATTGTTCATCTGAAATCTGAATGGAACATTTAGAAGCACTCATTTCTGCACAGTTATTAAAATGCATGGTTGATTTAACATATACTTCCAAGGAAGTAGTAGTTTCAACATATGCGTCATAAATATAATTTTGAAAATTGAAAACCCACATCGAACTGGCAAACGGATCGCCGAACAACAAGATATTAAGACCTAATTTCATTTTAGTTACCGGATTGCTAAATTACTCCAGCGAGATTCCAGCAACGTTAGGGTTTCGGAGTTACCAGGGGGCTATGCTCACCACGCAGCCTTAGAGGAGGCCCAAGGGTCGCGGTGGCTCCGCCGGCTTGGGCGGTGGGGGATGACGGTTAGGCCAGGGAGGATGACGGTGGCATGAGGCGGCGGCGACACATAGGTCCGGTGGGTGGGGCCTGCATGGCGGCCAGGCCCGGTGGGCTAGGGGCACATCGGAGGGGGGCGGTGGCGGGGCTGAGCGTCGGGGCAGCCGGAGGAAGAAAAAAGGGTGGGTTGGGAAGGGATAAGCTGAAGAGAGAGAGGGTAGATATAAGCATCTAGTTTATATCAAATGGCTAAAAAAATTCGAGTGTGGATTAATTTTGACCTGACTCTCACCGTGTGGCCCTTGCTTGCCGTCCTGTTCCAGTGGGGTGGTGGCCTCATAGTTTGTCCACGTGAAAAAAATGCCACCCTTCATCTGCGCATTTTTCTTCATGCTTGGACATCCGCCATATCTTGTTTCGTTGAAATGCTGCATATCATGCCGTGACGGTGGAGCAATCTAAACAGCATGCAATTTAATGTTTCCAAGCCTATGCCGCAGGCATTCTAGAACTCAGGTGTCACACAATGACACAAAGCAGCTATATATAACCATTCACCAGAAAAATCCCCAAAGGAACATCTCAAAATTACTAAGATATAATGAATAATAAAATATCCTAACATAACATGTTTCAGCAGTTCAGCTGCAGCACAAAACAGAGCAGAACCTGAGAAAACGAGAAGGCTTGCAGGACAGGAGCCGAGATGCGTGATGTAGCTCCAGAAAGTTACCAAATCACGAGACTCGATCTCTGGTGCCATTCCAGCGCATCACATTCGACTCTGACTCTGAGTCTTGCACGGTGGAAGGCGCGGTAGCGGCGTCGGAAGGTCGGGTCGGAGACGATGCGGCGCCAGGGCTGGCACACGAGCGAGGCGCGGACGAGGCACGCCGGCTCTGTTGGCTCGACGCGGAGGAGGATCTCGCCGATGAGGTCGTCCACCAGCTCCGGCGGCACCCTGCGGCCGCGGGCACGGTCGCCGACGTTGCTGCCCGTTGGCTGCTGC
Organism: Digitaria exilis; assembly: GCA_015342445.1. Taxonomy (NCBI): domain Eukaryota; kingdom Viridiplantae; phylum Streptophyta; class Magnoliopsida; order Poales; family Poaceae; genus Digitaria; species Digitaria exilis. The sequence goes on from JACEFO010002656.1 coordinate 1,049,555, forward strand.
GGCGGCGGCGCCATGTCGCCAGAGAGACCCTTTTGGAGTGATGACACAAGAGGGGGTTCTGGAGCAAGGGGCGCACGCACGCGGTCGCAGTTGCCGAGTCAATAATAAAAATATATATACGCAAGAGCAGGACAACCCAAATGTTTTCGTTGCTGCGAAGGTATTCTGTGTGTGATCACGTGGTGGAATCTTCTCTCAGATTGCCGCGCAAGGCCATATTGGTCATCGCTGACCAAAAGAACTTGAAATGGTCTTTGGGCGAAAAGAACGGAAATAGCCTGACCAACCCGCCACTTCCCTGAATTCCGAAATAAAGTGGAAAAGCTTAATTAATGCTAATAATAGTCACTAGCAAGGAGGCACAACTGTTGGAACCCAGGAAGCGCTCACGTAGCAACGATCGACCTCACGCTAACTAATAACACACACGAGGTGAACACACGATGGATACACACACAGGAAGCTTTGTGGCGACGAACGTCCACGGCAACTATCGCCGCTCTTAACTCTTAAGCCGCATGCAACATGTGACTAGCGATCTTTCAAATACAAACTAAAAAAACTAGAGTAACGCCGCTCTTGGCTGTATTGCGACTCAGTGACTAAAACAGAACAATGCTTAAAGCGCAGCAACAACTGCTGGCCAGTTCTATCTCGCAAGCGCGTGCGCGGACGCATATGCACCGGCCACTACCTCATGCATAAACTACACGACTCAGATTCACGATGATCCACAAGAAGCGCTCACCAGCACACCAGCAGGCTGACCACAAGTCACGCCGCCTCGGGCCTCGGCGTTGTGCTCAACCGACCGCCCTTCCCTGATGACTCGCACTAGCACAAACTAACATGCTGCTAACTCTACATTCACATGACTAACACATGACCGTGCACTTGTGCTCTAACTAAATCTGGCCACAACGACGTGAACACGACACGTTTCAGGCCACATGGTTATGCAAGACGTTCAGCTAAACACTGCATACATGACCTACATGCATCCTAGCTACTACTAAGAAATCCAAAGACTCAAAACTAATTCAAGCCATGATTATTTCTAACAACCACAGTCCACTGCTCAATGCTCTGGCATTCCCTTACAAGGATGCTTTACCAACAAAAGTTTCAGAATGTGCATTCAGATACACGAGCAAGGGAAGCACACCAGTACACCACATAGCAAACAATGCTGAACAAATAGGACCACAACAATCTGTACATACAGATGCTTTATTACTATTTTTCTTCATATTTATGTAAAGCTGACATAACATAGATTATTCTATGGGAGACACTATATTTGTGTGAAAGCATAGTTGAACCAAACACACACAAGAAATAAAACAATTACACCGCAGAATGAGCTATATCTAAGAAGAACTCTGGGCATTCCTTGAGCTCTTGCCAGCTTCCATCATGGGCAAACGCTTGAATGATGAATTTCAGACTGGTGACTAGGCTAGCTACCTCCAGACCAGACACATAGAAGGTGTCAACAGTAGCAACTCCAAGGTAACTTCTGGAAGGCTTTGAGTTAGGATCTGCTGTTGACTTCTCAACATAGATGTTGTACTTCCTGAATGATGGTTGATCAGGGGTCTTCAGCTTCCAGCTGAGTTTCAGATTTACATGTTTAGTTGTGTTAGAACTGTTGGACCATGAGATGTGCTCTCCTTCAGTTACCCATGATCCGGCTGGAGGGAACTCTGTGTTCACATCGGTCTTCTGAATACTTATGTGGCCAAGTGACACGTGATACGGTGATGATGCATCTACATTTGCGTCTGAGACCCTATCCTCCTTTGTTTCTGGACTGATTTTGCCAGCTATTTTCAGTGTACAAACAATATTGATTCCAGTTAATATGTAGCTTGCACTGGACTGAGCAGTTGCTTTGTAAACGATCCAATCCTGATTATCTGGAGCAAGTGGCTGCACCTTATCAGCTTTAACATATGAGCTGTACTTGTGATTTTGTTTCTTTCTAATGAATGTTGCTATGTCCTCTGCGATAAGAATAGAAGTACTGTGCTTGTTTGAAGACAAGTCCAGGGACAATCCTACCACAGAGCTTGCATCGGCTCTGACCTGAATCCAACACCATAAATAAATGCAGCATCACAAGGACAGAAAGAACATGGATCCATTGAGAGAAACAACACCATGGTAAAGGGAGCACATGCAGTGCCATTGTAAACACGCATCTCAAGCATTCAGGAACTGCAGCAACATTTGTAAATGGTAATAACAAGAAAGTTGATTTGATTCAAGAACAGAACAGTTCATAGAACTAAATCTCCTATAATCACTTCTATTTCGGTGAAAAGATATCGGTTCGAAGACCGTAAAGATAACAATAATAAATGTAAATGCAAATTTTCTCACCGAATAAAATAGATGAACAGATCCATCTTCCATTCCAAGTCCTCCATTAAAAAGCTGTTCTGAGAAAATAATGTTCGGACGGAGACTGCCTTTGACAGTCAAACAATTCCCTCCGCCGTATGGCTCATCCTTGAAACTATGAAGCAAAGCGTAAAAAAATATTTTAGAATTTAGAAAATAATATAAGAAAATATGATTAAATGTTCAAGGTAAATAAGCATTGAACGTGCTGATGGCATCAACGGACAGTCCACTTGTTTGGTAAACTGGATATGATTGGCACTAATGGAGAATATAAAAAGGTTAATAAGCTGCAGTGCTCCCCTGATACTGTATATCATGAAATATTATGCTTATACTACAGAGTAAACCATATTCATGAAAGGCCCAAAGCCTCACAGGTAACCCAGGAGCTCACACACATAACACACACGAACACACAATGGTTTTGGTGCTGCACTTGCTTGTTGCATTTTCTGATTAAATATTTCCTAATTTACTGCAGGCAACTAAATCCCTAATCGCCTCTTATTTTCCTAAACTGCTAACTATTGACATTGATTGCACCTAGATACTTTGAAGCTGGACAGATACAGCACGCACAGGATTATTCCATCAATCCAATTTGTTCATAGTTGCTGTAAGTTATTCATGATATCCCAAAAAGCTTTAAATTGCTTATAATGACAGCAGTAACAACTAAACTGAGTGCGAAAAAATCTCTGCTTGACATAGATTATGATAGGTCCCAGTTTAAATCTATCTCAACACATTTTTGGGCTCATCTCTCTTGTTCAGTAAGCTATTTTACTGATACACTAATTTGTGTTGTCTTGCGATATGATTTTCATTTACACAATGAAACCTGTAAGAAACTAGTAGGCTACCAAATGCAAGTGAAAGTGACCAGTCAAATACCAGTAACCAAACTAATTTAATTCAGATACCACCCTTGTCATTCAAGAATAAGAAAAACAAGTTATATACAAGAATTAAATAATTAATTAATTAAAAAAGCACGAGTTAAAGCAATCTTACTTTATAAAGGCTTGAAGTTGAGCTTGATCTCCGGTGTACTTAAGCGTAGGCTGCAAAAAGGACATCATCACAGTGAAGTTCGGGATCGCTTGATAAATATCAGTTTCCATCAATAGAAGCAAATTTCAGAATTAGAACAGACCATGACACTGTCCAAATTTAGCATCACCATCAGGAAGATATCAATATGCCACATTACCAGTCATGAAAATTGACATAATAGCCAAGAAAAGACTTTTTCGTTTGAGAGTAACCAAACAGGCAATTGTGAGCACACAAGATATGCAAAAGGTACTTCCATATGATGCACGGACCCATCTGTTTGGTGGCACAACGGTCCCCTGCTCGGCGCTGCCCCCTCACAGTGACCTCAAATCGACTCGGCCAGCAAGGCCAGCAGTCTTGGTTGCTAGTTGGCTCCCTCCCTCCCTCTCGCGCGGCACGACAGTCCCCTGCTCGATGCTGCCTCCTCACAGCGAACTCAAATCGACTCGGCCTGAAAGGTCGCAGGTCTTGGTTGCTAGTTGGCGGCTCAGCGCGGCTGGGAAGCAGTGCACGTGCATCATGATGGCAGTGGCACCGAAGAGCAGGGGAAGCAGAGGTCATTCCTTGCAGATCTTAGGTAGATTCCTCTCCCTTCTATATGCCAATCTTTTTTTATCTCCATTCTCAGGTTTCTTCATGATCTTCACTGCTATTTGTTTCTTCGTGCTATCTCTTTGTCGAGGTGAATGGAGAAACTACTCCGAGGTGAAATAATAATTATAAAAATAAAATGTATAGCAGTGTCATCATATCAGCATTTCTTAGAAAATGGCGAATCTCCATGTTCGATACGTGTAGTGTCTGATGCTCATGTCTAAATCGGTACAACATAGGCACTCCCTCCAGCCACAAATACTTGATGTTTTGACCAAAACTGGTCAAACTTTTTGAAAACTGACCATCAATAGTTTGAAAACATATTACATGTGTTGTTTCTTCTTTAAAAAAAATGAAAAGTACCTTCATAATCTCTTGGATATTAAACCTATATTCTAAAAAGAAAAATTAGTGATCAAATTTTGGAAAACCATAACAAGTCAACAACATCAAGTATTTATGACTGGGGGGTGGCGTTGTACTTTCCAGATCCAGAGGTATGATGACAGGTTGAATATAAAAGGTATAAGGAAGCCATGGCTGAAGGGAAAATGTTGAATGGTTAACAGCAAGCTACCTGGAAACTTTGGCAAGAAATATTGTTCCATGGATCACTGGAGACTTGCTGCCCATTAACAGACACCTGATAGCCACGACCCTGTAGGGTATCACAAGTTTTTAAGGCATTGATACTACGGCAGGAAAACAAAACAAAAGAGAGGACATGATGTGCAGAAAGGCATACAGCAATCAACTCAGATGTAGACTTAGTTGTAATCAGTGTTAGACCTCAGATATGACATTTCAAATAATTACATTTGTACCCTGTAAACATAATTTGAAAAATCCTGACATACGTGAGCATAGTTTGAATATATATCTAACGTTACAAAACTTACAGACTGCCAGACTCTAAAACGCACTAATAAACTTACAGAAATGCCATATGCATGTTGCCCAGTTGTGTATCATCACACGAGTACTCCTAGTAGAATATAACAAGTCTTAAAATATAGTCCTATTCAATAGTAAAAATGAGCACCAGCACTCATCATTCTATCATGCTAAAGGTGCAGACAATGTGTGGGTATATTGACACACCCACCCCTATGAAAGAATAATCAGATAATTACCAACAATACCTGATCAAAATCTGTGTAGAATGGTAACTGTTTTGGATAGCCCCGAAGAACTCCCCACGATTTTTCAACAAGGCCCCACCAACTGCAGTATTTCTAGGTGAGTACATTGCACAGCTTATAAGAACAGCAGGAGGTTAACAACAAATTACCGATTTTGTGCACTCTCAAAGTCTGGGGGTTGCTTAGTTTCATATACCCACCCAGGAGCAAATATGGCAGTTGAGATGTCAACTTTCGTAAGCAGATCAAGGGCAACATTTGTCTAGCAAAAATGTACAATAAGGAAAGCATTAAATGGGTGGTGAGAAAATTTAATACAATGCATACATATAAGCAAAGTAATCATTTGACTCGGATTGCCAGCTTTAAAATTTCACATTTACTCAATTGCAGATATGATCTCAGACAAAAACAAAAGGGTGTGATCGCCTAGTAGTCATATGACCTTTTTACACTAACTCAATAAGCATGTTTCTAACAAATCGGACGAAATCAACTCAAGTAAAAAAATGTGAGAACATATGCATGAATCTAGCTTGGTTTCTGTGAGAAAATTATACGTTACACTCAATTTGTCACTAATTAGCTAATGCTGCAGGTATTTATTATTAGTAATGATAGAGCATCTAAGTAGAATAAAAGAAAATATTGTCCCACATACAGTCCATTGGCCTCCGCCAAATGTATTTCGTCCAAATATATCAATACCCATGTAGACATCATATTTCCTGTTTCCAGCAACTGCAGCTGAATCTTGTGGGTAATTTTCCTGTGATTGTCATACCAATTTCATCTGACAAACTGTTAGACTTTAAGTCCTTCCACAGAGTTTCTGGGAGGTAACATAGTAAGAGAGGATTACCTTCCATGTATAGTTAGCAAATAACCCATCGCATAAATCAAAGAATGGCTTATTGTACTCATTGAGCTTATCCTGCCAGTCGAGCTCACCTTTCACAGTGATTGCATCGTACCTGCAACAAGAAATATATCAAAGAAGCCTTACGATTTTTATGATTGATATTTTTTTATACGAGAGAAGTTGATATCAACTCCACCATATGACCAAAGATCCAGGAACGGCAGTGCGCATCGTCTTGGTCAGATGATTCACAAACTCTTTCAGGTTATCGATGAACTGAACGTCAAGGTTAACCTCAATGTTTATCTGGTAGACAATTCATTATCATCATAAGGATATGCCCATTGCCCAACAACGACAGAATGAAACTGAAGAATCCTGGAGTCCAACACAAGGTATCCCAAATTGTCCACTGTATGATGTCGTGGGTATGGGATTATAGAGTGTAACATCACAAGATACCATAAATAAAAGTGATTACTGATTACCAGCCAGCCATCGAAGCCCAAGGCAGCAGCCAGCTCCGTTAGCCTCTCAGCATACATCTGTGCAGAAGCTTCCGTCGCAAGCATCTCCTTGCATACCTCCGCTCCATCATCCCACTCCGTGATAAACGTCCCCAAAACCTTCGCGCGCAAACGCCAAAGCAGAACTCTATGAACCAAGGAAAACAGACTAGAATGAAGGGGGAAACTTGAGGGTCTGAGGAAGTAAACCTTGACCCCATGTAAGTGGGCGGCGTTGGTCCAGCAGGGCGGTGGGAGGGTGACGAGGTAGTGCGAGAAGTAGACGAAGATGTCGACGAGGTGCCAGTGCCAGAGCGCGTAGGCGTCCGGGTTGGCCCCGCCCTGCGGCGCCGCGTCGTCGCGGTACCCGCCCTCCATGTCGTGGCACACGAGGACGCGCCGGCGCGCAGGGAGCGGCTCCCCGGACCCAGGGGTGGAGGCCCTGTTGAAAGGGAGGTGGAAGTTGGCGGCGGCGGAGAGGTAGGAGCGCGAGGCGAGCGCGGCGAGGTCCGTGATCGGGTAGGACATGGGCGGCGACGGTGCTGAGGCGTCGAAGGGCGGCTCCCACGCGCGGCGCCCGTCGCCCGGGGAGGCGGAGGCGGCGGCGTCGCCGGCTGGCGCCGTGGCGGAGGGGAGCATGGCTCGGATGCGGCGGGCGAGGCGGCGGAGGCGGCGGCGCGGGGACAGGGGCATGCGCCGGCGTTGACCCGACGTTGACCTGGGGAAGGCTGTTCTCTTCCGCGGCCGGGCACGGGCAGTTCAGTTCGGTGGGCGCGACTTCCGCTGGCTCTTGGGCCGCAGTTTGGGCCCTCAAATCTCTCTGTGTCTTGTTGTTTTAGTAGGAACAGCTGGCCCAATCAATATTTGCTGCCTTTGTGACAAATTTGGTAGCCCAACTTTTTTACCTATACTTACTTTTTTAAAACTTTTGAACTTATATATGATTATTTAACTGAACGGAAATGGGCATTTGAATATGAATATTTTTGAAAGCTCCCTTTGCAAAACAAAAAAAAGGGTAAGTAGTATAGACTTAGAGGCCCAAGCAGAGACCAGATGGAGGAAGGGGAGGACTGAACAAATAAGTGTTGTCTGCCTGTTTGATAGAGAAGAGGGGTAGATCGCAGAGTCGATGAGGCGGGATTTATATACATGTCAGGGGAAGAAAAGGAGTGTAAAAGGGAGGACCAATGAGTCGATGAGCAGAGTCTGTTTGAGTGAAGAAGGGAGGACCGATGCCCCGCACGCCTAGTTGCTTGCGGCGGCATCAGTAGCCTGCACGACACCGTAACTAGCGTGAGTGCGGGTGCCACTGATGCATGAGTGCTGACACCGTAACTCTTCCAAATGAACTAATCCAGGTTTGAAATCAAGATTCTTTTTAAAAAGGTTTCAATTCAAGGGAAAAAAGGAACAAAATATCCTAGACAAGTAATCTCTCTGTCCACAGATGCAAAAGTATGTTTTTTTAAGTATATACCTGTAGATGTACCTTGAAATGCTTATGTTTACTTACCTAGAAATGCTTATGTTTGTAATTAAAGCGAAGGGAATAGCCTGGAACTACCTTTGAACTAGCCACAGGGTAAGGTCGGATCACCTAAAAGTAAAGTTTAGTTGGACTAAAAGTTTCTAAACTAAAATTAGTCCATAAATTGTTTTAATCGATCACATGATTAAAAAGTACGTAGTAGCCTGGAGGCATAAAAAAAATGAGTGAATTTCACTGTAGGTCCGTTAATTTTTTATGAAGTCTCATCTAGGTCCATCAACTAAAAAACAATTATCTAGGTCCATGATCTATTAAAGAGGAGTAGTGGAGGTCCATAAGCGTCCACATAAGCATCTTTTGCCGATATGGCAATGCCAGCAGGGCAATAATTTGCAAAAGGCCGCCTTGTCTTTTTGTTTCTCACTCATCCTCATTCCTATCGACGCCCTTGTCCTTGCCAGCGACATTTTGACTGGCAGGTTCTCGCCGGAGATAAACCTAGGCATGGAGGTCTAGGCATGGTTGATTTGTGTGTTGGGGCAGTGAGTTCCGTTGCTGGCTAAGCTCCAGTGACGCCGGCCATGGCGTTCGGGTCGCGCCGCCGGAGCAAAGGGAGAGATAGACGAGAACGAGAGAGAGAGTAAAAAATGAGAGAGACAAATGTTTTTTAATTTATTTTCACACTGGCATCGCCATGTAGGCAAAAGATGCCTATGTAGATATTTATGGACCTCCACTACCTCATTTTAATAGATCGTGGACCTAGATGACCGGACCTACGTTGAAATTCACTAAAAAGATCTATTTCTTGTATGGTTAGCTCTTGTATGGAGGACTAATGGACTAATCTTTAGAGGGTGTCTGGATCCATCAAGCTAAAAAATAGCCTGAGTTTTGGTTGTCAATTAGAAAGATTAAACATTTGATATTGCGAAACTAATTGCTTAAGTCATGATGAATTGTTGATACAAACCTAATGAGCATCAAGCCCTGTGTGATGCTATAGTAAATATGGGATGATCATTATCTAATTAGGATAATTAGGTCCGTCTTGACAATTAGCCATGACTTATACAATTAGTTTCACAATTAACTCATGTTTAATATTTTTAATTGGCAACCAATTTTTGGGATAATTTTTTAACCCATAAGAGCCAACACAGGCATTAGGGATGCCTAAAATTTCGTCCGCCTTTTAGCTAGTCCTCCGGTTTGGATCACCTAATGCACTAAAGTTTGGGCACCAAGTTTAGTCCATGCATCCAAACGGGACTTAAACACTTACATCCCTAACGTTTTGTATGCTGTATACACGATGTGTCGTAGATGCTTTGTACAAAAGGCTAAGCAATAGCCTAAAATACTGAAATATTTGGTCTTGAAGTAACCAATTGATGTATAAAATAAACCCAACACCCTTGGATGACTGACCTACGCTTGCATATGCACTGTTCAAAGTAAGCGTATAGGATTAGCAAAAGCATATGTATACTCTTACGACAATAAAAACATATACGCACAAACAGATGAGATGCATGCTTATCCACTCTCCAACTACGAAAATATGTACTTAATCCAGAGAAACTAACTTATCTCTTCCCTGCCTAGATCCAATGATTAGTTCGATGTCTGTCGGCGGTAGCGAGCTCTCACATGATCTCCATGTGCTTTTCATATCATGTCGAACTAGGTTCCATGTTCGGTTTTGGTTTTGATCCAAAATAATTAATAGTTAGATTTGATTTGATTTCATTCAGCCTTCAATTCATTCCCAGAGAGTTAAACAAATCCCTCCATGACGAATGGATTCTAATCGCGTACAATTATTAGATGGCCAAACGATTGGGAGATATTATTTGGAAGCATATTAGAAATCTTATTAGCAATGACATCGCGTTGTGAGGACCAACTTTTTAATACGCACTGCCCTCGCCGTTAGAGTCCGCGCCAATATAATATTAATGTCCTTACTTATTAAATTGTATAATTTGTGTGTGTGTATATAATTATATATACTATTGGTCGAGTAGGTCGCATGCGATACACCACCGTCCCTGTTTGCATTGGATTTTGGAGATTCGGCTTGTATTAATTTGAACATGCATGGGGGACAGTTGTTTGTCTGAGAAGAGAAGGTGGACCGGTTGGTCGATCTTGTGTTTGACTAATTTAATCAACCCGTGCATGCATGTGATCGCTTGGTGGCATGCATATGCTTGCTAAGCTACTGTGACAGTGTGACCTACATACACACAGTGTCAGTGTGTAATGGTAATTTGATATTATCATAATTTAGAACTACAATATACTTATTGGTAAACTAGAGAACTAGTTCACCCAAAAAAATAATATTCATCTCAACTTTTCTCTATTCATACTATTTCTCCCTATCATAGAACACACTTCCAAAGACATAAGTACAATATTTTTCTAAATCTAGAGTGTTTTTTTCTTCCCATCTAATTAAACAATATATAAGCGCAGATACTTGATTTGCTCGTCAATATTGGACTTTTTTTTTAAAAAAAATACTGGTGTTCCCTCCAGTCAGTCACAGGTGTTTCGACATCTTGAATGACCGGACTCTACTGTATCACGCATCATCCGGAACATCAAGTGAAATGCACAAAATGAAAAATAATAGACTTGTTATGCGCTAAATAATGCATGAGCTTGATGCGTTATTAGTAGCATAAAGGATGATCTCCAACTAGTTCTCTGATTGATTGATCAGAGCGATATAGATGGCCAACAGGCCAGCCCGGCCCGGCCCGGCCCAAGGACTGTCGGGCCTCAACGGGCTGTCGTGCCTAGCGGGCCGTGCCTTGTCGGGCTTCGTGCCTGACCTTCGGCCCAGGCCCGGGACTGTAGACCATTTTTCGTGCCGGGCCAGCCCGTCAGGCCCGACCAATTTTACAGGGCGGGCCAGCCCACAGCCCGATCAACAAATAACAGGTTCACAAGTTCACAACATTAGAATAAATAACAAGTTCAAGTTGATGATCATGAGAATTCAGAATTGAGATAATCCAAAGTTCCAAAGGCAAAGTCGCAAAGACAATCAAAATCAAGGAACATGATAATTAAAATGAGCTGTTTGTGCAATGCTGATTGCTGCCTCATGAAAAACCTTTCTAGGTAAAACTCACCCTTGTGAGAAACCCTAGAAAGGAAAAAAGAGTGCAGCCAGCTTAGAAATTAGGTATAGTGTCTTAAGTAGTTAAGTTTACAATCCATAGTGGCATAGTGGCCACCCAAAATTACATCACACACCCAAAAGATTCGATTCACTCTCACTCTCAACTCAGTCGGTCAGTCCACGTTCACAACACCACCAGATCCAGCACCAGGTTGTCCTCGTCCAGCTCTAGCAGCAGGTCGTCCAGCAGTACCAGCACCAGTAGCACCACCGCCACCAGGTCGTCCAGCAGCTCCAGCTCCAGCTCCAGCACCAGCAGCAGGAGCACCACCACCAGTGCCTACTTCTTCATCAAGGTATAGGTTCTCGAATGCATCTTCAAGCTCAAGATCGTCCGCAGTGTGCTGCTCCCTTCTTGTTCCCAGCTCCCAATCCTTGATACAAGTAAGCATCTCCACATTCTCTGGCAACAGGCGACGCCGCCGCTCTTCAAGTATCCTGCCAGTCAAACTGAAACAAGACTCAGAAGAGACAGTAGATACAGGAACAGACATGATATCTCTAGCCATTATAGATAGAATTGGATAGGTCAATTTATGATCACGCCACCAAAGAAGCAAGTCAAAGTCATCCTCATAAGCAGTGACACAATCACTGTCTAAGTAAGCTGAGAGCTCACTAACAGCAGAGGTAGATGAGGTGGAGAGTGGTGGAGGACCAACAATTCCTGAAGATCCTGAACCACCACGGCACCCAAAAATCTTTCCCCATGCCTGCTTTTTCTTACCACAATGAGCTGGTTGTGCAATCCTTTGGGACCTAGCTGCACCAAACTTGATCTCATATTTGTTAAACAGATTATATAATTCAATTTTGACATCAGCATAGTATGAGCTGTAACTGGCTCCTGTATTTTCTGCAATTAATTCTAGCACATTAAAGAATCCTCTCATCTTAGCTCTAGGATCAAGAATGAATGCAAATGAATATAACAGTGGTATATCCTCCCAATATTTAAGGAATTTAAGCTTCATAGGAGCAACAATACTTCTAAAGTCCTGATCTCTTTCAGCAGCATGCAAATGTGAAGCAATCTCTAAGATATGGTGCAGAACAAGTGGACTTGTGGGATAATAAACACCAGACAGAACAACAGTAGAATCATAGAAGAGTTCCAAGAACTCCAATATCCTTTCAGCAACATGCCAATGTTGTCTAGTCAACAATTCTGAACCATAGTGAGAATTAATGAACACAGAAAAGACTTGCTTGTATGGCATCAAATGTTTAAGCATTAAAAAGGTAGAATTCCATCTAACATCCATATCCAAGCCAAACTTTCTAGGTCTAGCACTCTTGGCAGTACAATATTCTTTGAACAATGCAATCCTATGATTAGAGGAATTTAAGAAGTTAATTGCAGTTCTAAAACTTTCTGTATAAGGTTTCAACCTCTTCAAGCCAGACTTGACAATAAGATTGATTATATGACATGCACAACGTTGATGCACAAGATAATACTTACGGGCATGAGGATCAGAAGGTGTAGGTGCAGGATCAGAACCCATGTAACCAGAGAACTTAGGTGTCAAAGTTTCCATAGCCTTAACATTAGAAGAAGCATTGTCTAGACTAACAGCAAAAACCTTATCAATCAAACCAAACTCCTCAACCACACTAGCAATCCTATCAGCAATGTTTTCACTAGAATGTTTAACCTCAATCAATCTAAATCCAACTACCCTTTTTTGCAACTCCCAATCAGCTTTCACATAATGAGCAACAACACTAATATAGTCCTCCTTAGCATTACCAGACGAAATGTCTGAAGTTAAAGAAATAGAAGAAGCAGCAGGCAACAAAGATTTCATAAGCACATCACGGCGATCAGCAAACAATTTACCAAGATCTCTAGTGGTGGACTGTCTAGAAACCTTGACAAACTGAGGGTTATGAGCAACTTTAATGTAATCCTCCCAAGCCTGTGTCTCACCTATGCCCAATGGAAGGTCCAGCCTAGCAATCAACCGGCATAACTCAGTACGTGCAACAGCAGGATCATACACCCAGTTATGGAAAGCATCACGATTAAGCGCAAGCCTAGACTGGATCCTATGAGCATGGTCAGTCTTTTTCTTACAAGCTGCCTGATGCCTAAGCAAATGACCAGTGCTAGCTTTGGTCCTGGCAGTCAACTTTTTCTTACAGATATTACACACAGCAGTAATTCTAACATCATTTTCCTTGATCTCAGTAAAATCAGCCCAAACATTAGACTTGCGCTTAGCGGTACCAACAGATGGAGAGGGTGTACCAGCGTCGGTGGAGCAAGGTGTCGGTGTCTCCGTCGCGGTCCCTCTACCATCGTCGCCGTCATCGACATCGACGCTCGGCACACTGCCGTCACCAACATCGATGCCGAACAATGCGGCAGCGTCGTCACGGACATCGTCGTCGTCCTCTAAGTCCAGCTCGTCAGGTTCGAGGTCGTCGCCGTGGAGAGGATTCAGATCCGCCTCCGGCATGGCGACCCCGAGCACAGATGGGCCGGATGGCTGGCCCTGCAGTCCAGCACCGTTCCTCAACGGTGCACGTGGGCGGCGCCTGGCCATGCCTATGCCAGATGAGGAAGACGCAACATCAGGCACCGACCTGCGCAAAGAAGAAAGAAGGAGAGTGAGACTGTGTGAGAAATAGAGAGCAAAGAGAGCACAGATGACAGATCTAGGGTTAGGGTTTACCTGCGCTACCGGAGCCCGGTGCCGGAGAGGATGAGGGCCACCCAGAGGAGACACCGATTAGAAAGAGTCGACGGTGAGCGGCGGAGGGACTGGATAGTAACACGACTGAACTCACATAGCGGCGAAGGGAGACTGGGAGAGGAGACTAGAGAGGAGTAGAGGATAGGGAAGGAGAGGAGGAGTCGAGGGCCGAGACGAGCTGGCGAGGCGAGGCTGTCGAGGGCGGAGACGAGCGACGAGACGACCAGCGGCGACGGATCTGAGCGAGAGAGAGGCGAGACTACGAGAGCAGAAGCAGTGTGGCGGCCGAGTGCGGTGGGAGTGGGGATTAGGGTTTGCCGGGAACGGAAGGGGATATATATGGGAGCGGGGAGCGGGCCGACCGATGGAGCATGCCGTGCCCGTGCCGGGCCACGGGCCTACCCCTCGGCCCAAGCACGGCCTGCTCCTCCGTGCCGTGCCAGCCCGGCCTGTTGTACGTCGGGTCGTGCCGCTTTTGGGCCGGGCCAAAAGAGCGGGCCATGGGCCGGGCTAGCGGGCTCGGGCTGCATGGCCACCTATACAGAGCGATAATCACAAGCACGGCACAAGAGCACGTACGGGGCAAAATAGAGGAGAGATGGCGAAAGGTAGAGGAGACAAAGAACAAGTACTACTTCACAGATCGATTAACAAACCTAGCTAATAATTAACCTAAGCTAGCCAGCTAGCCCTAAAACAAAGCAAATCAAGCGAAGCACTGAAGCAACAGTGCACATGCAGAGAGTTGACTAAGTAGTACAGTATCAGTGGCTACGTCCACAGGGACTCCCGCTTGAGTGGCTCCCCCATGGCCATGGCGCCAGCCGACGCCGCGCCGTAGCCCATCAGCTGGTGGTGCGGTGGGACGATGGCTCCGGCGCCGGCGTTCTGCATCAGGAACGCGTCCACGTCATCGGGCGCCACCATCTGGTGCTGCTGCTGATGCATCGCCATTATCGTCTGGTGGTGGTGTTCGGCGCCGCCCGCCGCGAGCATCGACGGCGGCGGGACCTCGTCGACGTCGTCTGGGCCGCCGTCTCCGCGGCGGTGCTGCATCTGGATGCAGAGGATCTCGGCCTGCGCGACGGCGAGCTGCATCTGCAGCTGCGACACCTGGTTCTGGAGGAAGGAGATGGCCCCCACGCAGCCGTACACCGGGTCGCGCATCCGCGCGTTCGCCTCGTACACTAGGCTGCTAACCGCGTCGCCGCGCTGCTGCGCTGGGAGCTCCTGATAATATCCATGACACGATGACAAGGTGGTTGTCAGCTAAATTTAACAGTTGCAAACGCAAAAAACTAACGCGTCCATCGCTTGGACGGCATGCAGATGCATGGAGCTCTACCGGAAGGTAGGTATAGACGTGTAGTATAGTCTGTATGTACCTGGAGCATCTTGGAGACGTTGCTGGCGCCGAAGACCTTGTGGACGATGGCGAACTTGTGGGGGTCGTCGGCGGGGAAGAAGGGCGCGAAGATGCAGTCCTTGGTGCACCGCCGCCGCAGCAGCTTGCACGACGCGCATGGCGACCCGCCGCCCATGTAGATATCTATCCCTACGTACTATATAAGCTCTCTATCGCCGGCAACAGCGACGACGGCTAACCAGATCAGGAAATGGAACGAAGAAGGCTACTCTAGCTTTGAGTTGTTTTAGCTACACCTCTCTAGCTTTGAGTTTGACCTAGCTACTGGGCGGCAGCAGTAAGAGCTGTTGATCGATGTTGAGGTTAGCAAGGGTCTTGCAAAGCAATGGCGACCGGCGAGAGTGTGAACGAGCGAGCGATATTTATAAGCAGCGCGACGCCATGGACACGCGCACAGCGCAGCGGGGTAAACTATAGCAAGAGTAGGTAGGGAGATTAGTCGACGACAACACGACGACGCATGTGTCGTAGCAGCAGCAGCCGCACTGTTCAGAGTTCAGACAGACAAGGGTAATTACTCGCTGTATGTTGGTTAGCCTCTCAAGAGATGCGCTGCTTCTGGCCATGCTCATGCAACATGCACATGCAAAGATGGAGATTAAACCAGGGGAAATTAAGGGTAAAAAAGGTTAACTTTTTTTTTTCAAATTAGCTTACTAGATAGATAATTCATGATTCGTCAGCGGGGCGGCGCCGTGCACAGCTCTTGCTGACCGCTGCACGACAAAGGTTTAATTAGCGCGATGACACTGACACAGGTGACACGCTTCCATTGGGCAGAGAAGCATCAAAAGTCACCGCTGTTGTTCAGACACACTACAGCAGTGTAGTAGAATCGGAATCTCACTTGCAATAAGCTCAAATTAACAGCCAATTAATTCCTGTCAGATTGGTTGCATACGCGGCATGTGATGCATGGCTGGATTGCGTCGTGGCACAGAAACGCTGTGAGATCGATCGACCAAAATGAAAAATGGAAAAGCTAGCGCCTGCGAGTAACGTACACGGGTATTGATTATATTTGTCTGCGAATTATTAAATGGGTCAATAGTAATGTGTTATCCATCTTATTGCAGCGTGCACGCTGAGGTATGCGAGAGAGAGAGAGAGAGAGCTACCAGTTGAGATGCGATCGTGAATTTGAAGCAAAGAATCAATGGAGCTGTGTGGAGTTTACTCCTCCTTCCCGTCGCGTTAACCCACGCACAGAGCTAGCTAGGGGTCCCCTGGACGTAGAAAAACCTTTGTAATTGTAAGCTTGCTGCTGTGGCAAGAATCCTCCACGATTCCCTTCTCCCGAGGCCATGTTTTTCCTGATCTTCTGTGGCTCAATTAAATTCTAGATATATGTCTATCACCTCTCGCCTTTTGGCTGTGCTTCATAGATCATCCACCCAAGAAGACAAAGTAGGCCAGGCCATTCAAGAAGATAAATGATGCACCTAAGGAACTACTCCAAACTTACCACACTCGTATTTCAAAAATTTCAACCGTGAAATTTACCAATAACGACTGCTCACTACGTTTAGGTGTTCTCATATACAGATGAATATTCCTAAAATCAACTTTATACATCCCTAGGATCTGAATGATAGGTTAGGCTAAGTTTCGGACTTTTTCTCAGTGCTGCTGCCTGGCCAAAGTTTAAATAGCAGAACAAATATGCATTTTGAGAGGATCTGAATGATAGGTTAGGCTAAGTTTCGGAGAGGGAGAGTAGGATTTATTATCTACAATCTGAGAGTAGAATCCTCACTGCCACAACTATAAAAGTTTAATGTTATTGTTGGTGTAATGTGAACTTCACTGTATACTGACTCAGTAATGTGAAAATAGGTAAAGATAAATAGCACTCAATAGCCAGTAAATTAAGTGGGGTTTAGTTATATAACGTGATGCAATTACTTAGACAAAAGTACTGTTCAGTGTGCAAGAAGAGCATCAACCAGCACAACTGATATCAGACCTGCATTAATGAGTCAAATAATTTTGCAGACATTGCAAGTTGAAGCAACAACCGCAACTAGATTCGTTTGCTCAATATTAGTTTACAGAGCCCATCATGTGCACTGCACGAGATGAAGCATCGATGCATAGAAAATCAGATCAATCTGGGACCTAACCAGAGCAAATATATGTTGTCGACACATTACCATGTTGCTTTATAGTATATATATGCATACACTGAAGTATAGCTTTGTCTCTGGCGCCATTAATTACAATTTGGAAGGGTCTAACGCACCAAGGTCAGATCAGTTTGTTGGATTGAGTTGATTAAGACTACTAAAGCTTTGGGAGTAGAGCAGACACATAGACCATGTCCACTTCTTGTCTTGGTAATATGCCAAACGTAACAGTGACAGTGTGTTTATTGACACAACTTAGATACCTACATCCAGATCTACCAATCTTTATGTAGCAGTCAGTACTTTTCAAGAATACCATGTTTTCATTGTCTTGATAATAACACAAGAAAGTTGCATGCACTTGCATAATTTAGAAAGAAAGCCATGGACACACATGGTTAAGTTTTAGCTATATATTGCCAAAAGTTGGCCAAGAACACATGGTGAAATCTTTTAAAACAAACATTAATTGCACGGGAGTAGTAGAAATAGCATGAATGTGCTCGACTGCCTGTCATGTTGAGCAGCTCGCGCGTCGCCATGCATGCAATTTGACCAAGGCCTGACACGATTCCTTGGCGCCATTTCTTTATGCAAACTTCGAGCAGATAGTGAGGAGAAGAGTCCAAACATAATAATTACTGACGAGCTTGCATGCACGATCGAGAGGACCGGATCGGAGCTACTATAGGGTGGTGTTGTGTGCTCTTGTTGAAAAACCGAAGGTGCCCATCGAGAAACCCTAGCTATAGCAAACCTAACCCTAGAAATCGAACAGGAGGGCGATCGAGATATATAGATCGAGGAAGGCTCGACGTGAATGTTTGTTTGGGAGACATTCACGTGGGCGCTACGCCTCCTCATCTCTTCCCCCGATTAATATTTAGTTACATTTTAATCGGTAAAGTTCCCATTAATTAATTTATAATATGGCCACAGGACACGTAGGTCCACCTTGAGTGGACCACATATATGCGTGCAAGGTATATTTAAGTTCCTCTAATGATCCGACAGTAGAAAGGTTTTGGCCTCCGTTTTTTTTCGAATCACATAGTACAGACGTAGACGCTCACAAACACGCATGCACACTTACCCCTACAAACATATACACGCAACTCTACCCGTATGAGCACCTTCGAAAGACTGGGCCGGCAAATCCTAAAAATTGACGAAGTCACCACGGACGCCTCGCTATCGACGGGCACGCCGCCTACCACTGAAAGAATAGCGCCGATTAAATCCTGGAATAAACCAGAAAAATGCGAGTATTAGTGCCGAGTCGAGGACTCGAACCCTGGTAGCCTGGTTCCACCACAAGGAACCTTACCAGCTGAGCTAGAGCTCACTTCGCTTTGCCCTCCGTTAGCTAGTTCTCCTGCCCCAAGTGCTCTTCTTTTCCCTCATTAAAATTAGTTAAGATTATATGTGTGATTATTTGTTACAAATTATGAATTATTGTATATGCAAGCCAGGTTTTAATCTTCATTATTATTTGTACCATGCATTATTGATTTTCAATATTGATAATTAAGTTTAATTTTTAGCATCTATCCATGCATATTAGAAATGGTTAACGAGAGAAAAACAAAATAAAATGCGAGTCAAAACTCGCGCGTAGTGCTTCTACACAGGCACCAAGCTAATACAGATTTTTTTTGCTTTGCCGAAAACATCAAAATCCATCAAATTTAGTAGATTTGTTTTCCATTTGCATGATTGTGTCTCTTTTGGTATTTTTGTTTAATGAAACATGCATTGATTTGTTCCCTTTTCATGAAATTTTAGTAGATTTTTCTCTTTTGTAGAAATTTCGTAGGCTTAAGAGATGATGATTGTGGCTCGTTTGATTTCCTTTAACATTTAGGACTGTTGTTCTTTCCAACACTAGTACACTTCAGTTGACTAAACTGAACTATATGTACTAATTGTGATATGACATCTCCATTGACAAATTTAAATGTTGATCATATCAGAACTGAAGAAGTACCATTTATATTTCTATATTACTGAAGCTTTTGCATGACGCCTATTGACACACATAGTCACATATGGCTCTCATCTTAGAAACATAGAAATTTTATTTAGTCTCTCTAACGTCACTTTGAATTTCCATAATGGCAACAATAATATAATCCTGGAAATCTTTTTGGTATTTGTGAACGAATATTATTGAAAACAGATAAGACCTATACCTTAAGCATGTTGAAACATAGTTTTTTTTTATAATTATGTCGTCTAACACATATGCCTATATATTTTTGGTTGCTTAACTAACACTTAGAGTTTAATTTATATAATATGTAGCAGTGTTTCTCTCGATAAAAAAATCCTTTTGTTTAATTTCCTCACTTGTTAAAAGATTGATGAGTTTTAGGGTTGATTGGCTAGGACCAGTATTGTACTGTACTGATAAACAACTATGCTCAACTTAAAAGATTTGGCAGAATATATATGTAGCAGTAAACTATTGTTTGGACAGAATGCAAGCTAGCTAAGCTGTCTGACATAGGGTTTGGTGAACAACTCACCCATCGAAGAAGAACAGACAGAATCAAATGGTCGGAACCTCTTAATTGCACTCTGACGCCGGACCCCGAGCACTGCCATGGATTCCGTAGAAAACAAAACATGTTTTTTTTTCTTCTATGCGTTGAGTTGGTAGCTAGGGCCGGACTCCCCAGGACGTACTACTTACCTCGCTTTGCTTGTGCAAGCGCTAAGGGCCGTCCAATTCGTGGTCTCGAATCTCGATATCATCATTAAACAATTCGGATGTCATACCATGTACCCAGAGCAGTCAGAAGTTTTTATTGAACAAATATATTTTTTTTAGCGCTCAGCAGTCAGAAATAATTATTTGTGTCATTACTACGTACAAACAAATTATTTTGACATCAACTAGCATAGTTTCTACAGATTATTTAGATTAATAAGAAATCATACTAAGATATTCGTAGGAGTAATACATCCTATCTCAAGGAATTAATACGCGATATGGCAGATGAATTTCTGAGGCGCGCGCGCATCTCTATACCTGAAGGGCGGACTGGACTGTTAAGTCAATTTTCTAGCTTTCTTCTAAATTTTGTTTAGAGAATTATGTCTGATTCTGATATGCCTTGAACAAAGCTTGCTGTGTGGTGAGAGAGAGAGAGAGCGCACCGGCTAAATTGAAGAGAACAGACGTCTTTCACTCATTGACTGCATTCTCCAATGTTGAGTTTAATGAGATGTTGAAACCTTAAGATTCCCTCTCCGTCCCTAAACCTTAACGACCACTCATTTTCAATGCCAATGCACGTTAGGCCAGTCTCAATGGAGGTTTCATGGACACTATTACTTAGAGTGACACACAGGGGCGTAGCCAGGATTTTACCATAGGGGGGCCAAATATACTAGCGGAGGACATTATGTACAAATTGATCATGTCATTATGACAATATATAATATAGAGAAGGTTGATATATTTGTTTGGCAACTAGCCAAAATATGGTTTTGTTAGTTTGTTCCAAGTTCCAAGTTCGAACATGTCCTTTTTTTTGTGTTGTATCAAATATAATACCTAAACTTTAAAAACTTAGTCACGTTATTTGTGACATTTTTTTTAGAGAATACATGCCATCTCGTCACAACTATTCAATCGCCCTACTCCAAGATTAATTAGTTTGATATCACAATTGGAGAGTATTGTTATTGGGTGCAGCGTGGCATATGGTTGTAAAAGTGGTTATTCATCAGACTGACACTTAATTAGCTATATGGGCTGTTGCATGACTCGTTTACTACCTGTCTACCTCTCAGTGTACAGGCTGATTAAAAAGCTTAAAACACATGGTGCAATTGTGATTATTGGGCCAAGAACCACAATGGGCCTGCATACAGTGCACGGGGCTGATGATGGTTAGGACTTTATGTCCATGGAACCAAGTGATTAGGACTGGGTTTACCTCTGGAAAACTTGAGTTGTTAAGGGGGGGCCAGGCCTCCGCGCGCCCCCTGTGGCTGGCGACACATTATCTAATAATACTTGAAACTAGGATGAAACACCCCACTTTTAATGTATAGTTTCATCAATTGTAGTTTCCTAGGTGACATGCAAGACACAAGTTGTCTTGGTAACTGGGGAACAAGAGTGTCATGGTGATGACACTGCTTTCTTCTCTTTCTTCATAAATGTAATGCCAAGTCATCAAAATTGCCTACATGGCATCTTATTTATTACCCATGACACCCCCACTAAGACTGGGCTAATGCACCCTTACTAACCCTACATGACAAGGGTTAGGAAGGGCTACTGCATGACGCACATGCACCAATGCAGCAATAAACATTGCGAAATTCTAAGAAAAATGAAATTAACCATCTATTAGGGCCGTTTCTACTCTAAAACTCTGGAATATTGCAGCCCACAACAATGGCTCATATAGATAACAAGGTCTTTCCTTTTGTGAGGCCCAAACTCCGGTGATCACGTTGCCACATGCTTTCTCAATGTTTCAGCCCAGCTATTCATGATCCTTGTTCTCGTTTGGGGCAAAAGGTAAGCAATCTAGGTTTGACGGCTTGGGCGGTCAATCATGAACAGGAAGAACACACTTGAGAAAGAGGGCTATTCAACACATTTGTATTATAGAGACAACCAAAATTTGGCACGTGAACTGGATCCCTAGGGATGGCTTATTTTGACCAATGCGTCATAAGCAAGAGTTCTAGCGGTTGTGTCTCGTGCGCGAGCTCATCGATCACACGACTTGTACTTAATGACATGACCTTCTAGAATCCATTGTACCCATGGACAAGATATGATCTAGAGTATTCAGTTTTGCAGTCGCAACCATGATGACTTTTGGGTATGGAATTATGAGAGAATTGAAGTTTTCTTGGTTCGCTCAACTTACCATATGTTGGTTCATAACCAGGAGCGGGACTTGGCAGTTTTGGAACATAGCACGGGAAAATAAGATGCAAAGGCATTAGATAATAATTGGGTGTCTTTATGGAACATCCAGGTGCCATAAAAAAAAATAGGGTGTTCTTATGGAGATTGGCGTAACAATTCGTACCGACAAGGGATATACTCCACCACAGTAATATGATAACTCATAGCACTTGAAGTATTTATGGAATGGAGGATTTGCAGATATATTCATTGTTGGATCGAAACATGTAAGTGGAATTCCTTTGCCAGGTTCAGTTCCAAGATGCGAGAAGCTGATTCTGACTGTTGTTTACTCTCTATCACATGAGGATATAATGAGAGTAGTAGTGACTTTGTGGGCAATCAGGCACGCAAGGAGGAAAGCAGTTCAGCAAAATATCTGAAGTCCATGGTCCACTCATTGTTTCATCGACAAGTTTATTTCTAACATAGTACCCAATGCCGCGTGGATTCCCCCACCTCAAGGACGGATGAAGATTAATGTGGATGGTAGCATGCCCAAGATTTCCAATATGGGTTTAGCAGTCGTTGTACCAAGCGATGAAGGAGGTGATTTCCTTGGTGCTTCCTGGAATAGGTGGAGACAACTGCATACTGCGAGGCCCTAGCACTTGTAGCCGTCCTCGGTCCTTTTTTTTTTAGCAAACCTGAGAGCTTTATTACTCATATGAAGCAGGGTTACAGTCCTTGTCGGTTACTCTCAACAAACAAAGAGGAAAAGAGTTTAACCAAGACACCACTGAACTCGACTCCGAGACTAGCCTCGCACATGCATGAGCTACCTCATTGCCGTCCCGATACACAAAAGAGAGTTTAAAACCCCCAAAACCCTTGCCAAGCTCTTGGATTTCCTGCCATAGGCCAGCTATCGAGCTACTCACGCCCATGTCAGATTGCAATAGATTAAACAGAGGGAGACAATCTATCTCCAGCATCACCCTCTCATAGCCATTCTCCGCGGCAAGTTGAAGCCCATCTCTCGCCGCCATTGCTTTAGTTGTCAATGGGTACATGTTCATATCTCTTCGCTGCCGCTGCCAGCAAACATCCACCTGCATCTCTGATAATCGCCCCTCCAGCCCCTATGGAAGAGCCAGCACTGAAGGCTGCATCAGTGTTCACCTTCCACCATCCAGGTTCAGGTTTTTGACACTTAGTTCTGTCCCTGACTAGTTTGTTGTCTCCTTCCATATTGATGCAAATTAAGTCCTCAACCATAGCTGCGACGTGTTTAACTGCTGCTACCGCACTCCATTTCCCCTTCCCATGTCTTCGTGCATTCCTTCCTGACCACAAAGACCATACCCCGCAAATGAAAAGGGCCATATTTTCTTCAGAATATAAATCACCTGAGAGCATATCATGTGTCCATGTAACTGGATGCATCATCGGCACCTTGCATCCAGTAAGTTTCTTTATTGTCAGCCAAAACTGAATGGCAAAAGAGCAAGTAAAGGCCACGTGATACAGCGACTCATCCCGCTGCCCACAAACTCAACAGAAATCTTCCTTCGCTACGTGCCGTCTCTTCAGTTCAGCTTTGGTTGGGAGAAAACTATTCATCGCTCTCCACCAGAAAATGCGAATTTTTGGCGGGATTTTGAGCTTCCACAATTTCTTCCACCACTGCATCCCTCTCGACGTCCCTACCTCACCTTTAGCATTAGCCTCACCCCTCACGTTGATCCTGCTCTCTTTTTAGCATCCGGTAGAAAGAGCGTACTGAGTAAAAGCCTTTTATTTCTAGTGCCCAGGCAAGAACGTCTTCATTCAACCGTGGCCCTGGTTTAACTTTCAAAACTTCCTCCGCCTCAATCACACTGAAAGAACTCCGCACTAGCTAGCTGTTCATTCCAAAGTCTTGTCCCTGGTAGGATAGGAACAACTCATGCACCCTTTCTAGCTGCAAGTTCTCACGTCGATACAACGGTCGCATGGACCCTAGACCATCAATCCAATTCTCCGAACATATATTGATATCCCCTGGACCAAATCTTTTTATTAGTCCTTTAACAAGTGCTTCTCGACCAAACAAAATTGCTCGTCAAGTATCTGAGCTTCTTCTTTTTAGCCGTCCTCGGTCTTGTGCAGTCAAAATTGCAAGTGAAGGAGGTAATTTCCTTGGTGCTTCCCGGAATAGGTGGAGACAACTGCAAGCTACGAGGCCCTAGCCTTGTAGCTGACCTCGGTCTTGTGCAGTCAGAATTGCAAGTGATTGCCTGAATCTGGTGAAGAACATATCTATTCTGCAGGTCTTGGGTCATACAGTCAATTTATTAAGGAGTTCAAAGCAAAAAAAAATGTTATAGATAAAACCCCCTTTTTGGACCTGTAACATCCACTTCATGAAAATGCTATTTGTCTGGGTCATATTCTAGACAACATATGTGGTATTTAGAACTCATACTTGATGTAATTCCAAAACACTAGAAAATCTTGGTAGGGTCTTCTACCAGTTCTTGCCCTTTCAGTCTTTCATAGTCCGGCTCATGATATAGATATAGCATAAAGAAAAACGGAGCACTTTGTGGTAAAGTACGCACAAGCAGGTCGAGTACAGTAGTAGAAAAATTCTATTAAGCATTCATCAGAAAAAAAGAGGGAAGAATAGACGCCCACCGTGGGGCTCGAACCCACGACCACAAGGTTAAGAGCCTTGCGCTCTACCGACTGAGATAGACGGGCCTTGGCTCCTAGCGACCTGTAAGGGTGTGTCAAATCTACATCTCGTGTATAATCTCATCCCTTCAAATTGAAACGAAAGCATCGTTTGTAATGGCAGGCCGTATGCGCCATTTACGCAAATAAAACCATATTACAGATGTAGGGAATTCCATTGGAAATAGTACTGTATGAAAATAACAGGCTGTCGATAGAGTATTCTTAGCACAACGTATGATAATAAAAAAAATAACAGGCTGGACAACGTATGATAAATATTTATCTCTCTTCAAATTCCATTGCAAAGGGTTGCCGACAGAGTATTCTTAGCAGATGCAAATCATGCAATAAGAATGGAGCTTTATCTTTATTCCTTGAAAGTTTGCCGATTCTGAAAGGAACATATATCGCTGGACATTATATTCCAACGTACAATTATATAATGGTAGTAAGGTATACTAAATAATCTGATGCCAGTAAGGTATACATTATATATTGTGTTTCATCTTATTTACACCGTAGGAAACAGGCATGATGATTGCAGCATCATGCTCTTCCCAAGCCATATCCGCATCAAGGACGCCATTCCATGGCGCTTTTGACAAAACATTACTTCATTCAACTCTACCGAAGTAAAGATCATCATGTGCCTGTTTTCATAACCCAAAGAAACAAAGCTGTAGACTTAACTTTTTACACCTCATTTTTCCAGGTTTTCCCTGCTTCTTTTTTTTTTTGGTAGCTTGCTGTCCAATTTCTTCACAAGTCATCTTGTTGGAAGTTAAAATTTCAAACTTCCTGAGTTGCTGTCTAATTTCTTCTTTGCATAACTTTCGTATCAACTCACAACAAAATAACAGGCTTCTGATTCAACTACTGAATGTACGTCCGAACGGACGTACGCTGGTGCAGTCACGTTGACGTTCTCTTTACATCGACTTTAGGCCAACAATTGTGCAAATGGGCTCTTCTTGAGAACATAGACTGGAGCAGTTGGCCTGGACACCTATAGATCAGTATTCAGTGCCCATCGTTGTCTGGGAGAGCTTTTCCTGCTATCACCTGATGATCCCAGGTGCCCATTCGTTCCTTGTCTTGAACCATAAGGGGCGGCAGTCAGTGGCGAATCTAGGAAAATTAGATAGTGGGGACTGAAATACAAGAGCAAGTTGAAGTGACCAAGTATGTACGGATGGACGTACGGTGCATACATACGTACCTAAGACCCAATAAAATAGATGATATGTGAGCCCAATTGCGATGCATATCAATCTTCACGACTCACGAGAAATGATCTACATACAATGAACAATACAACAAATTAGAGACAAACCTAAATTTTATAGATAGAATTTAAATGATCAAATAAGAGTAGAACAAATTTTACCACCATATTGTTTTTAGGCACTAACATACGACGCCCTTTCATCTCTTCAAATCTTTTAATGATTTTTTTCATTACTAATCTTTCTAAATAGTTCCTTCTCGGTGTAACATATCATCAAGTCACTGAGCCAATCATCACATATTTTGTTACGCCGATCTGTCTTTACAACAGACATAGTTGAAAATATCCGCTCAACTGAAGCTGTTGCCACTGGAAGTATCAATGTTAGCTCAATAAGGCGATAAACCAATCTATATGATTTATGCATTCCACTTCTCACCATAATTTCAGAAACTTGTGAAAGCTCGATGCATCCAAGAAATTCTTCATTTCTTCTGGCACGTCCAATAAATCCTCTAAGTTGACTTGGCAACAACGCAAGGTCAGCAATGTCAAAATCTTCGGCATAAATTTCAGCAAGTTTCACAAGCTTATCCACATCAAAATTGGAGAAGCAGTTCCTTGGGTTAAGACATGCCATGCATACTAATAACTGCGAACTAATTTCAGTAAACCGATGCTTCATCTCCATCATAATGGCATCGATGGCGGCTAGAAAAATCTCAACATGGTAGAAATGCATGTTTGTTACCTTTTGCCTTCGACGTGCTGATGTCCCTCTAGCATTTATTTCCTTATCCATATCTGGCACTTTAATTTCATTCTTATCACAAAATTGTTTTGCTCTTCTGAATAATGGCTCCCATCCATTATCCCTCATATCCTGCAAGCTTTCTTTCACACCAATAATCAAATGCATTGCTTCGACAATGTCTTGATCCTTCCTTTGCAAAGCACGTGACAAACTATCTGTGATGCTCAACAATTCTATCATCAAATGCATGATAAATACAAAGTCAAAGCTCTCCATTTTACCAATCAAACCAAAGGCTCCACCATTATTTGTTGGTTTAACAGAATCTTTCTTTACTATCTCAAGGACATCTATGATAGACTCCCACATCACCAAAATCCGAAGTAAAGTTTTGAGATGTGAACCCCATCGAGTATCTCCAGGTCTAGCTAGGCTACATTCTTGATTTAAACCTTTTCCAGTGAGAATTTCTCCATTCTCAATCTTTTCTAACAACAAATCATGATGACTAGCAAGCAAGGCATCCTTTCTCATACAAGAAGCACCCACTGTGTTGACTATTAAAGGAACATAGTTAAAGAAATGTGCAATGGCTGGAGTAGAGGTTGAAACGGTAACAAAAACTAATTGCAGTTGGTGGGCAAAACAATGGACAGAAAGCATATGGATTTTCATTCCGAATTAATTTCTGCACACCATTAAATTCCCCTCTCATGTTGGAAGCACCGTCATAACCCTGCCCGCGAAGCATAGAGACGCTTCACTTGTGGCTAGAAAGCATACCAAGTAAAGCTTCTTTCAAAGCAGGAGCTGTACATCTCTCTATGTGTTTGAGTCCAAGAAACCTCTCCAACACCTTTCCTTCATCATTCACAAATCTACACATCAAAATTGTTATAAGTTAGTACATAATCTGAAATCTGAAATTAGACAAAGTATAAAAGTCTCAACTACTAACCTCAAAATCACAGCCATTTGCTCCTTTATAGATACATCTCGAGCCTCATCAATAAGCACAGAAAAATTCCTACCACGAATCTCATCCATTATCTCTTCCATCACTACCTCTGCACAAGCTTTGGTAAGGTCCTTCTGTATATCAGAACATAACATCTGACAATTTTTAGCACCATTATCATATGCATCCTTCACTGCCTCAACCTTGTCTTTGTACCAATCAACCATCTCTCTAAATGTGCCCTTGTTAAGAGAAGTAGATGACTCATCATGTCCACGAAAAGCATCAGCTTGCATTATGAGAAATCTTGCAACATTCAAAGAAGATGACAATCGAATCTCATATCGCGTTTCTTCCTCTTTGATGTAATCATTAAACTTTCTAACCACACTAGTCCTTTGGTTCATGAAGTCATCACACTTCATCCTAGCTTCTACATGAGCCTTACAACTACTGTGATTTCTAAAAGTATCCTTAGCTTTCTTCCAATTAACATACCCTTGCTTTGCAAATACACTACTTCCAAATTTTTCAGGCTTTCCAGGATCAAAGAAACGATAACAATATAAGCAATAAGCCGCATCTTTTGAAATACTATACTCTAGCCAATCAAATTCATCAAACCAAGTTTTCTGAAATGATCTCCATTCACCACTTTGCCATTTACGGGGAAAAGTATGATTACTAGGTTGGGTTGGACCACCCAGAGCATATGCCCTCTTCACTTGATCTCTAATTTCCGAGGGATACTCCTCAATTGGTTTGCGGTTTCCTGGATCACCAATGATATCTGTCTGCCTAAACTCCACCCTAGGTTTTTTACCAGTGTTCTCATTGGGGGTTGGAATTGGAGTTGCACTGCTTGAACTTGAATAATATGTGTGCAGCGTTCTTTTTGACATAGCTGCATTGGACATTTGGATTGGATCAGACTATATGCATACAATACAAATATACAATTATAGAAATAAACAAATTAAACTAGTAACTATGAATTAATAACATCTAACATTACCTACGAGGCAGGAGGAAGTCAGGAAGTAGTCCTGAGCAGTTGAGATCGGGCTGCTCGGCCACTCGACGGCTGCCGCAGTGCCGCCCACTCCCCCAACGCCCGCAGGCTGCAGCCCCTCTGAACGCAGCCTCACGCGGTCGGCGTTCGCCTGCTGCCCTGCTCAGCCGTTGGCCGCTGCCCGCTGCACGGCTGCACCTGCACGCTCCGGCGCGGCGCTGAACCTGCGCGCTTGTGCGCTGTGCCGCTGAGCCCCGTCAGGCGCCGCCGCCGGCGTTGCCTCCTACAGATTTGCCGCTAGCCGAGGTCGCCCGCCGCTGCCGGCCGGCCGCCCCTAACCCTAACGAGACGACAGACGAGGAAGACGCGAAAGTGGCGCAGGGGTCGGGCGTGGGAGTCGCGACTCGCGAGCGAACAGAAACGGGGAAAAGAGACCGGAGCTTGCAATAAGGCAGTGAGGGGAGGAAATTATTGGGCCAACCATCAACACAGCCCAAATCACAGAGGAGGTGCTCCCAGGGGCGCAGAGACACGATCGTCTTCTACCTTCAGCAGCTCCAGCCCCTCCTATCCTTCTTTCCATGGCAAAAAAATTTAGGGGGGGCTAAGAGGGGCTCCAAGGGTTCTACGACGGTAGGGAGGGCTCTAGCCCCGGCCGTCCCACCGCTAAAATCGCCCCGCCGCGGCACCTGCATAAAGGAGAGCCTGGACAAGTCGTGCGGTCTCTAGCTTCTACGCGCGTGAACGATCGCGTCTATAGCAAGCTGACTAGTTCACCTCCAGATAAAGAGGCCACGTCATCTCAAATATTCTGTACCAAATGTAACTTGTAGAATATTTGAGAATTGTAGAGTAGTACTGTATGTATGTATGTATGAGCGTCCCTATAACAAGTCACCTTTAAATAATGTTCGGCACCATATACAAAAACATGACCTTCTCTTCGATTAGCTTCATTATATTTTCATTCTCCAGACCCCTTTTTTTTTCTTTGATGATGAATTGGTCGATCCTCAGTACTAGACTTTTTTCAACTTGGAGACTTAGAAGCAGAAGAATTAAATAAAAGAAAATTCTACATCCTGGAAAGAGATGCGACAATCTTAAAGGGAGAATTACTACTTTGCAAAGATATGTTGGTAGAATCAAATGTATGAAAGTTTGCATGACATTGTGATCGTCCTTGATCAGGAAAAAAAGAGTATATGTGTAACTCTACAGACTTCAGGAATGTGCCATTTTTTTTGTATTCCTATTATTTCGTTAGTCAATAAAAATTGTGATCTAGATATCACAAAGATCAATTCCTGCTAACGATGAAAAATTTTAATTTTCAACTAATTCTTAGCAAATTAGTATTTGCAATTTCTAAGGGCTGTCTGCCTCTATAAAAGAAATCGGTGATTAAGAAAACAAAGTTGCTGCAAGTATGCGCCCCCCCCCCCTTTTTCTTTTGAGCATACTGCTTATGTAATATGTCTATAGCGACATTTTCTTATATAAAAAAAATACATAGGAGGCTCCCCTGCCAAATTCCTAAAAAAAAAGTGTGTCGATACTCCATAGGCATGGCGAAACAATAATAATTGTAGGTATGACACTTGTGCTGAGTCAGAAAGTTCCCGCCAGAAACCTAAACAAGGTTGAGCTATGCCTAGTTCGGCTCCACAATAAATTTTCTTCATATCTTTCCTGAAAATATAATGGTTATATACTTATATACTTGTATATAATTTCTAAACTTTACGTCCAAAGTGACTGAACGTCTTTATTCTAGTCCAATAAAGATGCTACAAGTGATCCGAGATCCGGATGGATTTGTTAACTTGGGGGGTGGTGTTTAAAGTGACAATTATCTTATTTAAGCTAAACAAAGTGGTGGACATGTCATTTTCAACCAGATTACCACGACGTAACCGGCTATCTAGAAAAATCTACAAACCATTTCTAATTCTTTAGCTTTATTAATGCTTCGTCATGCTGACGCTTAATTCATATTAAGGCGTCGTCATGTTGAGGTACAATCCATACGATTAGGCTCTTTGTGTTATCCTCATCTACCCCTCTACGAGCATGTATATAAGATCTTTGTGTTACATATGCTTTCTGGCAATGGATATAAATTTATTTATTTTGGTTATTGGATCAACCTAACAATTGGATAAAATTAACTAGTGGCAGTGACAAGCACGAAAACTTTTCGCAAACTTTGCGAACTAAACAAGGCCTAAAATAACATATGATAGCAATATAGGAGAAGAGTGAATAAACTAGAGTTACATGTCATAGTGATTATTCTAGTGTTACTCGGACACCCGTGTCTTAATTTTTTTCCCGTGTCAGATACCTTGCACCCATGTCGGATTCCAAATGTTATTTATCATGTCTCCAAAAGTTCTCCCAAATCGAACACCCATACCTGAGTCGGACACTGACATCCGCACCGGTGTCATGTAACATTAGAGTTCACGAGGTTCTCTCTTGTGCAGCCGGGAGTTCACGAGGTGGCTGACAGTAGGACCTCTGATCCTTTATGGGCTCTGGTTGTCCAGCAGGACCCTTTTGGGCCGAGCGCCCAAGCCTAAATGTAGCCCACAACCGGGTGGCACTCTCATATTTGCATTTCATGTTCATCCATCATTGTCACTACCCGGGGCTTTATTTTCATGTTCATCCATCATGCTTTATTTGCATGTGCTCTCGTATCAAGCTTGTCGCGGCTTCCCGGAAGCGCACGCGAAAGATGTGTCGGCACACGTGCTGCGGAAGAAGGATACTGTAGCCTAGCGCTGCCCTCAAACGATCAAACGAGTTTAAGAGAGTGTGTTCGCCACCCGTCAGCCCCCAGCAGCAGCTGCAGAGCAGCCAGCCGAACACTGTCTAAGGTTGTGTTCAGATTAAGGCCATGTTCAGATTTCCAACTATTCACTATTCATTCCGACTTTTCACTATTCATTCCAACTTTTCACTGTTCCTCCCTCACAAAACACGTTTCCCAGCGAATGCTACAGTGTTTTTCTTATGCTACAGTGTTTTTTCCTACAATCTAAACACACCCTAAGGTAAAAATACTGTAGCTGAAGAAAAATACTGTAACACTTGCTGAGAAGTGTGTTTTGTGAGAGAGATGAATAGTGAAAAGTTGATGAATAGTAAAAAATTAAAATAAATAGTATTTTCTTATGGAATCTGAAATAGGCCTTAAAGCAAGATACTGTAGCTTTAAGGGCCTCTCTCGCTCTATTCGTTTGCTGATGCTCTGCGGCGACGGACATTACCAGCGTTCTTGGCTTTTGTCTACACGGCATAGGAATCGAGACTTTTGAGACACGGGAAGGGATCTGCTCCCATAATATCTTCCTAACCAGGGGAGCATAATGAGAATCCTCCAAAAAGGATCCAATTCCTCGACTACATCAGCCGAGCATAAAGTTACATCCTAACCAGGGGGTAGATCGTTACACATTTTGCGATGTAAAAAGTAACTTTTTTTCTCTGAAAAAAGTAACTCTGCCACTTTTCATCAAAACATACTCGACTGAGATATTGTTTTGAAGTATTTAACGAGTATGCTAGACCCTGAATTTAAGATAAGCATGTATACATACTTTAGAAACTTGTGGAATGCCACATTCCCTATATTCCAATTAGATCCTTTTTCTAATGTGGAATGCCGCATTCACTTTATTAATTTTTCTACTCCGCTGGTATCTTAAAATGTAACTTTGCAGCCAATAAATATTAGAGAAAGTACATCTTCACATATTTTGCGATGTGAAAAGTAACTTGCCTTCTGAAAAAAGTAACTCCGTCACCTTTCATGAAAACATACTCGACTGATATCTTGTTTTGAAGTATTTAACGAGTATACTAGACCCTGAATTTAAGATAAGCATGTATACATACTTTAGAAACTTGTGGAATGCCACATTCACATTATTAAGTATATTCCAATTCCTCAAAATGAAGGATCCAAACAGAGACAATTGCAATTTCTCATTAATATATATATACTAGGATGATAATAAATCCACATACATTTTCTTGCACGTATATATGGATAAAATCCGGCCATATGACTTTCGAGCAATTTTAAGGCCTAACTTGGGTACATTCGATGAAAGTTTATGTAACCTTTAAGTCTCGACACTACTAAAAAAACATTTTAGGGGACACTTCAAAAAAGGGCTCAGAGGCGGGCAGAAAAAATGTCCGTCTCTGTTAATGTGGAGATTAACAGAGGCAGACAATTTTTATTTTCGGAGGCGGTTGTTTTTGTCCGCCTCGGAAAATCTATTTTAGGAGACGGTCATGGTAAGATATCCCCCTCTGTTAATCGATTTTAGGAGGCGGACAGCTATAAGGCCCGACTCCTAAAATACTTAGTCTGAAACAAGCCCAAAATGCCCGTTAGATATTTTTTCCCCTTCATCATATATAAACTCCACAACCCTAGGGTCTCTCTCCCTCAGTCTTTCCCCTCCCTCCAGCCGTAGCCTGCCGACGGCACCTCCCCTCCAGCGCAGCCCGCGCCTCTCTTCCTCCAGCGCGCCTCCCTTCCTCCGGCACGCGCCTCTCCCAGCCGTCTCTCTCCTCCCCTCCCCTCAGCCGTCAGCACCTCCTCACCTCCCTCCGCCGCACACTTCAATATCCACTAGCGCATCCTCACCTCCCTCCGCCGCCAGCACGACGACGAGCCTCCTCCTCCATCGATGCGCATGCGAGGCGGCAATGTGGAGGCGGCACAGGCGAGCCAAGGCGACGAGCTGTGCCGGCCAAACGAGGAGCCGAGACCGTGAGGGCGCGACGACCTACACGGCAGCGGAGGAGGTGCTGTGCAGCGAGGAGCGCAGCGGCGGAGGAGGTGCGGCACGGGCGACAACGACGACCTGCACGGTGGCGAGGGGGCCAGGCGGGGCACCTCCTCCTCCAGCGGCTCCTTCCTTGGCGGCGGCGAGGAGCAACGGTGCCGGATCTGGAAGCGGCGAGGAGCGGCGGCGCCAGATCTGGCGGATTCGCCTAGATGGGCTCGACGGGCCTGTCCTATTTTTTTCGGATTAACGGAGTGGACACCCATCCGCCTCTGAAATCACCGATTAACAGAAGCATAATATCGGAGGCGGATGATATTTCTACCTCCGAAAATAAAAAATAACCGTCTCTAAAAAACTGTTTTTTATAGTGCGATGTGTGAATCTGCAAAGAGTGTCATCTTCATACAGCATGCATATACCACATCACCATCTCCAATCCACGGCTAGCTAGAGCAGAGGATCCACCGGAGTTCGCCTGCGGCCGGTGGCCGTTGCGGTGACGGCGTGGGGCCACCGTGGGTCTACGGTGTGACGTCAGTTCAAAAGCAAGGGACACGAAGAGCGGAAGGGAGGTGGGTAGAGGAATAAAAGAGCTGGGCCGACCGACAAAAGCACCCAGAACCAAAGATGTACCACAAGAGGAGAGAGACGCCATGGATTAAGCCTCGAATGGTACAGTATAGTACTAGTATACTACTACTAGCTCTTTCTCTCTCACAACGATCTACGAGGGCATGCAAAAACAATGAATCATCACGTGTACGGACTACTATTTCCTCGGAGAACCGCCGGATCGGAGCAGCAGTGGCAGGGGTGATTGTGAGATCTGTCAACAACACTGTTCATCTGACTGACCAGGCCCTGCTGCATCAGGTAGTACATGCAGAATTTACCGATTTTCAAACTGCTGAGCGTCGCTCAAGGAGCTTGCACCCGTACTAGATTTCACTCTGACTGACTGTCGGCAAATATCCTCTCATCTCTCCCCCACCGTTAAAAGAGAGAAAACAAAGTTACGACTTTGCAGCACTACTGCTAGAATAAATTTACTCCCTCCCTCCCTTCTAAATGTATATATACTCCACTGTTTCAGAATTAACGTATATGGTTATGTTTTGTTCCAACATGTTATTTCAGTTCCTGTAGTCATTTCACCCTCCGATCCGGTACTCAAGGTAACTGCTCAATAGTACGACAATTAGCATCTTTATTATATTAACGACATGTGAGCTCAACCTGATGAGGGATAGTGCGTGCATGAGTAAATTTCGTGCAGATATATCTACAAAAGGTCCAATGAGCTCACGTGAGAAGTAATATTCGTGCTAGATCATCTTGGAGAGGAAATGATTACATTCTCACAGAATGAACAAATTAAACAAAGAATAAAGACTCCACAAATTTTTATGCCCCATAACTTATCAAAATGCATGCATCCACACATCTTATTATGCGGATGTTCTCCTAATTAAAGGACTATGTAGTCGTATTCCCTATACGACTAGTCCTCTAAGGGAAAGACCAACATTCAAAACTCTACCTTGGATTCTTTTAGTCAATTATATAAGTTGATGTCATCTATAATGTAGATGTAACATGTATATATGATTTTCAAATTCTAGATCAACTGAATGAGCATTGATGTTCAAGAAATTTGGAAGCGTATGTACTGATATTTTAGGAGAAAGCAACACATTATGTATGAAGAAAGTCTACAAGACACGATCCGTACTACATATTTCTATCACACCTTATTGGTGTAGAATAAAAATGATCAATAAATATTTTTCATGACAACCCTACTCCATATCACTAGGTCACTGACATATAATTGGATATTTTTTCACTAACTTACAAAACATATAATTTCCATGCACATGTATTTGTGCCTTAGTGAGCAACCCATACTTTTAATTGCAAGGGGTGGTGTCACTTACGAAAACAGCTATCTAATTAGGTAGCTACACAAAATTCTTCACGAGGACACGTGCTTTTCTCTTATGTATGACAAACAATAAGGAAAATCTCAAACTAACACCTCTTTTTTTTAAAAAAAATAAACTAGGCAAACCGTTGGTAGCGCGTCATTATGATAAAACTCCAAATACAGGTAGAAAATTGATGAAGACAACATGACATATCATCATGCTGGCATCCAGAACAAAAAAGATGACGGTGAGATCACCAGAAAACAAAAATGGAGCGAAACCGAAAGAAAAGGACGAGAGAGACGGCATTGCACTTGGAAAAGAAGTAAGATGACAAGGGAAACAATTATACGAATTCGAAAAGCCTATGTTATATACGCACATTTAATTCAGATATATCGTATCGATACCGACAAGTGATGTGCAACTTTTGGTACGTGTGTGCTTACATCTTCTTTCTATGAGCATATACACAAGGCCATAGCCAAATTGTAAAAACAACTATTAAAATATGTATGCTACTTAGGGTGCTTATCATTCTCTGTGAAGTCAAAACAAAAAAATTTAATCTTTTCCTTTTGCAAGCGGGACATCGCAACTAATGTTGTATAAAATTCTATAATACCGAAGGTTCAACAACTACTGTTCAAATAATATGTTTGTGTGGACCCTTTGTTCTCCGCGATAGTGCCATCTGAGACGACTGAAATGTGAATATGTATGGGACCTAGAAAATGGAGGGGAAACTAATAGGGAATATAATAATGGATAAGAGTCACCACTGGCTGCACTAACACACAATCATGATTAGTTGTTAATAAGCAGGAACATACATCATACTAGAAATTCAAATCAATGTGACCCCATGGCACTCAAATCAGGCCAACAGTAAAAGCTTGCATGCATCCTGAATATCAGAGAATAGACATGAAGAAAGATACCATATCTGAGATAGAGAAGAGAAAGTTATCTTCCTCTCTACATCCTCAAAATTAAATTTGTTTCTTGAAGTTAACTGATATGTTTTCTTATATATGTACTCCTACCATGATCCTACAAGTCCCCCTTAGACCTCTCTTATACCAACAAACAATAACAATAATAGCAATAAGCAACTAAAAATTTGAGACCGATCGATCAAGGTGGGGATTAGAATTTGGGAGGTGATGGAATCAAAAGGAGTAGATGATCTACACTTATCACGAACTCGACGGGGATCCTTCTTCCTCCTTTCTTGTCGTCGTCTTTGCCGCCGCCGCCACACTGGTACTAGTTGCGCCAGCACTGGAAGCACTTGCAGGAGCAGCCGAGGCGGCGGACGCCGGCGTGGTTGCCTGTTGTTGCGGTTCACTCGACGCCGGTGGCGACGATTCATCCTCCTCTTCCTCCTCCTCGCCGCCGGCTCCTGACGTCCCCCCTGCGGTCACAACAGGAGGCGGCGCCACCACGGTGGCGGCGGCGGCGGCGGACGCGCTCCCACGCTTGCGCTTCTTCTTCTCGTAGGGGATGCCCCGCGCCTTGGCCTGCGCCTCCCGCACCTCGCGGAGGTAGATGCGAACGGGGCGGGCGGCGAAGGGGTTGGTCTCCGGGCGCCCGCCGGACTCCTCGTAGGCGGCGCGGAGGCGGCCGATGAGCGCGTCGAGGCTGCCCCACGCCTGGCGGAGCGGGCACGCGCAGGGCGCCGGTGGGTTGGGCTGGCCGAAGTAGGCGCACCCCTCGGCGTGGACCTTGGTCTTGCCGAACTGGTCCAGGTACCGGAGGAACTCGATCACGTGCGCGCCGCTGCACCGCGCCAGCGTCAGCGGCGGCTTGTGGTTGCGCAGGTATTGGAGGAACGTGTTCCAGTCGCGCCGCTTCTGCGACTCGTACCGGCTCAGCCCGGCCGGTGGCGGCGGCGGCGGCTGCTGCGCCAGCGGCTGCGGCTGAGCCGGCTGCGCGGGCGCTGGCGCTGACTGCTGAGCCACCGGCTGTTGGCTCTGATCTCCTTCTTGCTTCGGCTCGGCCTGGCGGCTCGACGACGCGGCGGCTGCCGGAGATGAGGACGACGACGGGCCGGCCTCGGATGCCGGTGCGCTCGTCGTGCCTCCGCCGCCAGGCGCGTCGGGGCCAGGCTCCATGGCCACACCACAGCTCGATCGAGTGCTCCGCGTGTCCCTCTTGTTTTCTCTCTGGCTTTGCCTGCTCGGCTGGTTAGTGTAGGTGGGAGCGGGGGAAGAACACAGCTAGTAGGAGAGAGAGAGAGAATCAAGGATGGGAGGGAGGTAGAAGAAAGGAAGAAAAGAAAGAAAGAAG
This sequence comes from Digitaria exilis, assembly GCA_015342445.1. Lineage (NCBI taxonomy): Eukaryota > Viridiplantae > Streptophyta > Magnoliopsida > Poales > Poaceae > Digitaria > Digitaria exilis. The sequence goes on from JACEFO010002656.1 coordinate 1,087,661, forward strand.
CGGCTGGTTGGGGGAGTGTGGCATCCTTTGCGGCTTTTGTCGCTGGTTGGGTTAATAGCGTCTCCACTAGACGCTGTCGACGGCTTAATCGTAATCATTTCCTTTTTTACCAACAGTTTTTATTGCATTTAACCTTGTACTACGAACTAATAATCAGCGTATACTAAGTAATAATACACGCGCTATGGTTAAATTACCGCGTGAACTGATGATGTGCTTTTTTTTTTCTTTCAATGTGCATATACCTATATATAATATATATGCCTTCTTTTACAGAAATGTCTTCGTCCTTTTGTCACTTCAGCGCGTGTACGGGATTTTGGATCCATCGCTCGTGCTGTGGAAGAGTGATCTCATTCTGCTCCATATGCATGCACTTAATTTGCTTGTTTTTTCGGTTGTAGGCTTTAGTTTGAATGGGATTTTGGACGCATCACCGGGGCTGTGGAAGAGTGATGCGGCAGGGCTGGGTCAGGTCAGGTGGGACATCGTGGAATATCATGTCAGCTTCTGAAAATAGAATGCTTTGAATTTTGTTGCAAACAGCTGGCTGATGACCTGGTTTATCAAATCATCCTTGTTTGCAATGTATATATAGATACAAACCTCTCGTCTTAGCGGTGATGCAAAAAAGCAGCCACTTTATATTAGAGTAATATATATTGCAACATTAGTCGACCGTAGGAGAAATCTTTAGCAATATGTTCTTGAGAAATAAAGTTATGCAGCAACTTGTAATTAACCATAAATTACATTACAATAATGTTCGCATAACAGATACTACATTGTTAAATATATGGCATTTTTTTTTGCAATAGTTAATTATATGGCATTTAGGACAATCTGATTGGCTGAAAAATAGACTAATAACAAGCGTTTCTTAAATATCATATATTTTAGAAAGAAAAGAGTATGTTGCATTGCTTCCATGAGGGAAAATTCCATATGTGTACAAGAATTCGATAGGAGGAATGAAGGAAACATTTTTTTGTCGCCCAACATTACGATAAATAGAAATTAATATGAATGTCGTCAGATATATATCCATGCATTTAAATATGTGGAAGTTGTTTAGTTCAAAAAGTTGGTGCCACGTTGGTGGAAGTTGGTGGCAAGTTGGCATTTTCTGTGAGAGGGGCATGGTTGTTAGTGTGTCAAGTTGATGAAAAGTTAAAAAACTAAACAAGACCTTGAATCTACTAAATATATTGATCATCATCATTATGTTGAATAAGATAGAGTAAGGAGCTAAATTATTAATATATATTATGTGCTAAAATGTATTGTACCCCTCCATCCTAAAAAGAATACAATTGTGGCTATGTATCTGGACAAAGATATGAAATACATAACCAAAATTGCATTTATTTTAGGATGGAGGGAGCAAAGAGTGGTTAGCGGGCTAGCAGCTAGCTAACCAGGTTAAATTAGGAAACCAAGTTTGCTTTTCTTTCTGCCAGAAATGCAAAAAGTACGAAAAGATTCGTGGGAAGAAGACTTCTGATGGAAACTCTTGTGCTAGACGACGACACGTTACACACGCGATAGACCCCTCTAGCAGTATAATTGCTCGTTATTGTCTAGTTATTAAACTCACATTTTTTTGCAGACTCAAGAACACACTATTAAAATGCTTTAATAAAATTCATACATATAATCTATTAGGTGACGTCTACTTTGCCAATTAACTTCTCCTTCTACGTGTTATTGCCAGAATTTTTGTTATTGAGAAAAATATAATTTATAGATGACAGAAATATTTTACAACTTCCCAAAAAGCATTATCAAATGTCAAAGAGGACACTTAGCCAATTAAACGATGACTATCTTAACATCTTTCTCGTTAATATTGGTACGTGTGTAGGAAAACAATAATTATATATGATAAAGGAGTACGTATACATATAGTATCATTTCCAGAAAACATATTATCGAGTTATTCTATTGAAACACACCAGTATTATTGTTATGTTCACCTGTAAACCTATTCCTGTACCACTGTACAATGACATATCTTCCTTTATAAACACTAGGAACATTTCATTTTTCAGAACTAGAGGAATCAAACTATATATTAACCGTCTTTCTTTTGCGCTCTCCTGCTTGACCCTGCGCTAACATTATTGGTCATGGACAACAGGCTAGGAAAAAATAACTCAACTTAGATTATCCCCACTCTACATGTATTGTACCCAAGCTATTGTAAGCTACTTGTATAGCTTTCACCACACGAAACAGACTCATATTAAAAAAATCACGACTGGTTGAGGGCCAAAGCATAAAAAAACAAAGTCAGTTATAGTTTGGTGCATGCACTGTACGCACACTGATGGAAGAACCACAGATGGGACAAACCCTAATCACGATCACGGACACTAAGCATAAATTAGGATTCAAAGGACACTAGGGATTAACTGAAAATGTATAGTGCTTGACAATCAGGGGCACTACGTTACTCGCACTCTTTTCTTTTGCTTTGTTTTTGCTAGTAGGGCAGTAAACTCTCAGATCGACTGGACGTCTATCGATCTTGCTGCCATCACGAGCAATATACGTTCAAAAATGATAATGCGCGTTTAATTTGTTTTATGCTCTCTTGGAGGGGCCAGCATGAATGATTAAGCCACCACTAATTAAAGATTTGCTTGCTTAAAGGTAGTCTAATGATAGCTACGTCGTACGGATCCATGCATCACCTGATTTATTTTTTTGGGTGCAGTTAAACAAATGAAAGGTATCCTCACGACAGTAATATTAATTTGGAGCAGAGATGTTCAGGGCTGCAAGGGAGACCAACATGTAGGGTCGTCCTGTCAGTTTTATTTCTCTTTTTGGTCCCTTTTGTAGATAGACGGCTGGTTAGTTTTTGCCTACGACTTCCTCACAAGTGCAAATGGACAGTATGTAACCCCTTTGTAAATATTTTGGTGGATTAATTGGTGGATGAAATTCATTTAAGGAAAATACTTGCTGGTTAGTCTCTCACGAGTCGAATTAGTTGATCCATGGAAACTTATTATAGAAACCATCTATTTACATGCAGCTAGACACCGCAATTTACCCCGTTCGCATGCTATATACACTGTGGTAATCGGTGTCTGTTTAATCAGCTGGATTAACTCGTTTAATCGCTATTTAATCTGTTTAAATGGTCGTTTAGTCCGAATAAAGAGCTAAAGGATACAAAACAACATATAGATTTTAGTTATATAGCATGTAGGACCGTACTCTCTCTCTCTGACACACAACACCCACAAAAAGATAGGTAGAAAGATCTAAGGGCACGTCTGTATTGTGCCAACGTCTGCCCTGCCAAAGTGAGGGCTCGCCAATTATTTGGCACAGGATTTCGCCGCCCTGCCAAAGAGTGTCCAACGCTATTACACATCAGCAATGGGGCCTGAATCGTCACCTCCAAAGGTCTTAATTTTTCTCTTCCTCGTTAGTGTAGCTGCTAGCTAGTTCCTAGAAGGGAAGGAGAGATTATAGTTTTTAGTTATGACAAAAATTTTAAACACAATGGAGGCACCAACAAGGCTGATCCTTATCTATGATAAACTTTTTGAAGAAAAATGAAATATCACATAAAAAATTATAGAAAAACCATTCCTACTCTCTGGTAGACTTTTGGAAGAAAATAAATCATATATAAATTTATAGAAAACCCATTTTACTACCCTCATCAATTCATTATTCATTTAACCTCATGAACAAAATTTAGGTTTGATTTACTCCCCCAATGATTTCAATTGGTCCCATCTACCCCCTAATTAGATTTCTCTTTTCCATTTCTCCCTGTATAGATTTAAATTTTGTGAGATAACTCATAACATTATACCATATGTTAGAAACATATTTTAGTAATTTTCACAATTAATTTTCATGTTATTTTGTATTTAATGTTCCCAATTATGAAAATTTGTATTAAATGTTCCCAACTATGAACATTTTGTATTTAATGTTCCCAACTATAAAATAACTATACTTTTTAAAAGTTTCCTAACATAAACATCATGTTTTCTATCACCTAAAAAATTTGAACTTAAATCTCAACCTATACGTGGAGAAACAAAAAGTTGACAAGTTTTATCAGGGGCTAAATTGGACCAACTGAATATTTTGGCGGAGTAAATCAAGCTTAAATTAGTTTTGTTCAAGGGGTTAAACGGACAAAGTGAATTGGTGACGGTAGTAAAATGGACGTTTTCCTACTGACATTGGTTTAAACAAATTAAAGGAGCAGAAAATGGAACATTCTTCAATTACTATCTAAGTTCTGTATGAATTGGGGCCTAATATACATAATCTAATCTATGTGTTCATAGATATTCTTATATCGGCCTTGTTTAGTTCCCTAACTTTCCACCAATTTGTCACACTAATAATCGTGCCCCTCTCACAGAAGACGCTAACATGCCACCAACTTTCACTAACTTGCCACCAACTTTTTCATCTAAACAAGCCTGTCATCATAATTTTTCTTAGGTTTGTGTAGTCATTGTTTTCTTTGGAAACAATATAAGTCATTTGAGAAGCAACTATACAATGTCTTTTTTTTTGTATTAAGCAGCCACTATAAAGTGTATTATAGTGCTAGGGGGTTAGGGGGTATGTGACATTAGATAAGAAATGTAAGCTTCGAATGGCAAAGAAAACACTGTAAGGAGCATAGACATAATATAAGAGATGTTGTTCCATATCGTCAGGTATTTATGGACTACATATTTATATGATATTTCTAAAACATTTAATTTAGAGTAAATTGCACCCACCATACAACAACTCGTCAGGTGGGTGTAGATTGGTCCAACAAGTTGTAAAACGCTCAATTTAGTGCGACAACTTAGCATGTGGGTGCATATTGGTCCAACAACTTGTAAAAAGCTCAAGTTAGTGCAATAACTTGGCAAATTGGTGCATATACAGTCTAAATCTTACAATGACGATGTATTTGGCTATGAATAGAGGGGTATGAGAGTATAAGGAATGTATTGGATCATTTTTGGATTCTGTTTCTTAATAACATCAGCAAAATTAATTATGATTTTCATCATTTCTTTCTAATTTGATGCTCCAATATTTTTCTTTATAATTTTATTATAAATCAAGTGTAAGCTTGATTTATGCCTATTTATATAGTATTTTCTTCTTCATATAAAATTATTTTCTTCTAATTCTGTCAGACAATTTCTATAAAATAGTATAAGCATGATTTATGCCTATTTATGTGCTTAAAGTTCACATAAAGATTTGTCCTTTAATTTGAACCATAATCTTTAATAAATTAACGTCATTAGTTAATTCACTAAGGCTATATTTATATCATGTACATTATAAGTAGGTTTGTATGAAGCATTTGGTGTTTTATTAATCTTTAAAAAAGAATTCAATTCCATTGTGGTAAGATGAAAATATAAAAAAATGGTAGTATGAAAATTATAAGAAAATATTGGAGCATCAAATTAAAAAGACATGATGAAAATCATAATTAATTTTGTTCATGTTGTTAAGAAACAGAATCCAAAAACAACCCAATACATGCTTATACTCTCATATCCCTTTATTCATAGCCAAATACATCGTCATTGTAAGATTTAGACTGTATATGCACCAATTTGCCAAGTTATTGCACTAACTTAAGCTTTTTATGAGTTGTTGGACCAATATGCACCCACATGCTAAGTTGTCGCACTAAATTGAGCGTTTTGCAACTTGTTGGACCAATCTGCACCCACCTGACAAGTTGTTGTATGGTGGGTGCAATTTATTCTTTAATTTATTCCATTAATTTAGTATTATTCTAATTAATATATAATGTTAGGAAAAATTATGAGATAATGAAGATGCATTTGATGAGTCATAAAACCTTTGAAACTCACTATAAATTTTGTTGTAACAAAATTCTCCTTATATGATAAAAGAAGCAACACTACACCATATTTTTGCTATAAAGATAAATTATTAAAGACTCAAACTTCTTTTTTCAGGCAGAAGACTCAAACTTTGTTGGGATTTCCATAAACCAATAATAACAGGAGCTTCTCCTTTTTATTATTTATAAAAAAATACTTTATATTAAACTGCTAAATTTGTGTGGTTTTGATATCTCAAGTGGAGGAAAAATTGGTTCGTCTGTTTTTTATTCGTATTTAAATTGATAGTATTCGTGCATATGCAGTGGCATTATTCCGCTCGGTGCTTCTGGCATGATTGAAAGATATCATCAAATAAGAATCTATATCTTCCACAAAAATGTTGAGAAAACTGAAATGTTATTACAATGGTATAATTTTGTGGCGGTACCAGTAGAGCAATGTAATTGGTCAAAGAGAAAATTCCATGAGTACCATAGAAATTTAGACCTCTTCCATGAGTGCCAAAAAAAATTCCGGATTCTCATCAGTGCCACAAGAATCCAAAAAAAATTATGACATTCATGGAAGAGGTACAAATTTATGTGGCATTCATTGGAATTTTCTCTTGGTCAAACCCTTCTCACTCCAAGTTTACCTGAGTATTTTATTTTCTCTTTTGACCCTTGGCCGCTGTAATTCTTTTGTACAAAGTTGGTTTACTAAAAAAAATATTAGTATAAACGACATTTATCAGTTACAAACAGAATATATATGTTTGTTTTAATCTTGATGTAGTATAACCCTTTCAGATTCCTTTTCACAACTTAGTTCATCTATTAGGCTTTGTTGTTCACTCCTTTCAGAAAGACTAAAATATATTCACATTGGTTTCAGATCCTATATACATATTACATAATGTTAATGTGATTCCAACTGCCTCTCCAAAATTGATTGTGATCAATCCTCCTTTTTTTTTCTTTTCTGAGATGACATGTTTAGTTATTCTTTTGTTTCATATGAACTTTCAAAGGTGTCTAAGTGGCACGTATACCTCTCAAATATTTATTCCACGCAAAGCATATTTCAAAGGGGTCAGTGACCTCAAAAAAGGGCCTGATAAAAAAGATTAAAGGACACCAATTCATCTTTGCTAAATATTTAACGCAACAGTTCGTTCTCATTCTGAAACAATATCCTTGGTTATATTTCTGGAATAAAACTTTCAAGATATGGTTAGTGGTGCATCACAATCCACCCACGGTTAATTAAGCTGCTACCTCGGTATATATAGCGCAGCCTCTAAAGTATAACAGTGACACACTGCCACTCTGAGAAAACATTTTTGACTCCTTTTTACCAAGATCTTTGAATTTCTTTCTGGCTTGATCTTTAATGTGTGACTGTCCCTACCATGCACCAATCGATCGATTCCTTTCAATCATTCAGGGACAGCAAAAGGTACTGATGCAGGTAGAGAAAAGAAAGGAAATTCCCCCCATTATGTTAGGTCAGTTCTTGGGGTGCACCCTCCCTAATTTTTATATTGTCAACTTGGTACTATTTGAAGTGTCAATAGGTCCAGCGCTAGGGGGGAGGGGGGGAGAGGGGGGGGTGGTAAAATTTTTTCATTTTGGCCCTTTTCTCGTAAGATTTTTACATATGGACAAAAGTGAAAAATCTTACGAGGAAAGGGCCAAAATGAAAAAATTTTACGAGGGGAGGGGATATGGAGTTGTTTATGCACAGTGCTAGACGAAGACGTGGCAGCTAATTTACTGAAAAGTAATGCATAATCGCACCATTATGCTGATGTAGCAGATCTAGTTGAGTGATTCACTAACCTAAATAACTTGCCGGCTTCTAGCACGGGAGTTTGAAATCTGACACCCAGTTTCAATTGGAATAATTTGGTGACTCTAGCTTGTCTATTTTTCTGTTATGTGCTTCTAGCTAAAGTGGTGTTGCCATACGAGCATAGCGCACGATGTTGCGACACGTGGATATATATGAAAAATGCTAGGAGAAATGCGTATACATGTGCCTCACCCGCTGTTTAAAAATGCGAGTGGTATAAAATTATAAGCATCAGATTCAAAACATAATTCTATATTAATAATAGTGCAAAAATAAACAGAATAGTAAGCATAACAAGCCAATTAATTATATCATTAATTCAACACAATTGCGAGGTGTCCTAATCAAATTAAGTAGCAAAATCGACCTAAGATAAAGTAAGCATTTCGATTTGATCCCTTTTGCTTCTTTTTGTTCTTCAATGTACTATATCTACTGTTGGTTATTGATACGAAATAACAACAGCGCGTATCACAAAGTAAGCATGTTTAAACCATTAACGGAAACCATATCTCTATTTGTTCACCTCCAACGTATACTATGAAACAAAGCAAGAGAATCTCTTTTAGAGCATCAATGACTTGTTGATTTCCAAACGATTATCATTTATATACTTACAATCCAATCAGATAATACTTCGCTTTCAAACGCAATATTATCATACCATTTAAATGTACGAGATTGGGGCAAACTTTATTTATTATATAGGTAGTGGTTGGAACTACATTCTGGTGCCTTCCACCTATATAGCCTTAAAACTAAAAAGCCTGATGCAACAGCCTACGGCAAAACTGGTTCTGCCGCCCTAGAACAGTACTGGCTTTCTATTAAAAGCCACAGCTTAGTTGAACAAATTTAGAAGTAGGAAGGCTAGCTACATTGAATTTTAAGACATCATATGTACAGTTTATTTATCACTACGATGTATAGCCAATGGACTAATATTCTAATAATTACCACTTGTGTACAAGTGTCAGCCTATATTTTGTTGAAAACTTTTAATTCAAGGAATTTAGTTGCATTCCTGTGATAGTGGAAATGCCGTCGGGCAGTAATTACTCTGATCAGAAAGCTTATGAAGTTGAACTTCTCTAACAGGATATGATGTTGCTGGTTTCCTCAAACTAATTTCCCCAATTTTTGGACAAACATCGAGAACTAGTTTCCAGGAATGAAGATACTGAAATAAAAATACATGCGCAGTAGTGATTACTAATTATACGGCGCCAATGCATTTTGCAACGCGCGCTGTCGTCCCTCCTGTATGTACTAACGACGACGCACAGTAGGCTGTGTTCAGATTCAGGAAAAAGAATTTCTCCAACAAGTTTTTATTCACCTCACTCACAGAACACGCTTCCCAGTGCACTATTCATCTAAAACTACTTTTTACTTCTTGCAATCTGAACACAGCCTAGGCAGCCATCACCTCCTCATGGGGATAAGAGGAGATTAGGCAGTAACCCGGACCCGGACGCAATGCGAACCTGAATAGCGCCACCGATTAGGCCTAAAACAATAGTAGTGCACTTGCGTACCGTCTTGACGTTGCGATGCCCAATCATATATTCTTCCCGGTGACACCACGGTGACGCAACCGCCGGACTGCATCTCATCTGTGCCTCCATGGGAACACAAGAAACGCTCCTGATTCTTAAACATACGTATATATAGTTTCTTTTTCACAACAAAAAGAAAGATTATCTATAGATATTGTACTACTGAATTTTTCTCCGTTCCAAAATCCAAATGATATCGCTATTGCATAAAAGTCTCGTAATTTCTTCTGGATTCGGCCACTAAAAATAAAGCCCTCTTTACTGCCGCGAAGTATCGCTACCGGATCCGACCGGACTTCGATCTCCATCCCGCTAGAGTTCTCCACCGATGTTATTAGCATGTAGTAGTAGATCACACCACAGCATCGTGGAAAATGGGTGGCAGGTGCGACAAGATCACGATTTCCTTTTCGCCCTTTTTCCCTTTGTTTCTTCCCTTGTGGAGACGGTCGCTTTTTGTTCTCTTGTGCTCACGCATACACACCACCAGAGAGACTGCTGCCAGGGGCGGGCAGGAGGGGAAAAAGAAACCGAAATGATACGGAGCAGGAGGATGCTTGCACGCAACAGCACAGCCCAGGCACAATACAAAGCACCTGTGATTGGGTGCTAAACCGAATCGGGGGTGGCTGCGATTGGAGCCCCACCACTAATGAAAGGTGGGTTTAATCGGCTAATCAGCTAGGCCTAGGCAGTAATCACGACGCGACGGCCGAATATGCGCCCTGCCCCTCCTGCTGCATCCAATCCTATGGCTGCTTTGCTTTTCCGCCCCGGCACGGCCATCGTGCTCTCATCCTCATCATGTCTGGCGATTAGCAGGAGCTGCTGGGATGGATTATATCCATCACCTATGCTGCCTCATCTTGCTCCTCAGCCTGTTCATTCCTTGGGGAGAAAAAGATTTTGTGTATATGTACCTTGTCGCTACTTTTATATTGTGCAAAAAGGTATTTTCCATGTGTCGAGAGATTGCTTGATTTGGTTGGTGTGGAATTATTTATGGTATTATTAGTGGGCATCATTAGTAGCCACATTCATTTTCTTTTAATTCATTTCTTTTTGGCCTTACCAGGGGGATAAAATTGGTTTATTTGGTGCATCGATCACGCTTTTTTTTTTGTTGATAGTGCCATCATGACAAACTGCCATGATGACATCGCACCTATCGAACTGTTTGCTGTGAAACTCATGTGTGGTTCTGACTTATGACGAGGAATCCGGAAACACTTCAGCGAGTGTACGTGTATGTTGTTGTGGTGGTGCTTTGGATCATACCACATTCCACCTGCAGCAGTAGCTAGCAGAGGGAATACATGATCCATGGCAATCGATGGGACAGGCACGATTCTTCTTGGTAACCTTGTAAGCTACGCAGCACACCAGCGCACTTCCGCTCTCTTGAGATGCCTTCTGCCATAGAACAAGACTTTTTTGAATCATAGCATTGCATATTTCCAGGTCTGATGCATTGTTTCTTCTACACTTAAAGCAGGTCATGTGCTGCTAGCCAGGGAATAAGATGGGAATGTTGGAACCAAAACCAATTATATTTGCACTTTGTGTTCAGCATAATCCAAATATAAATCAGTCAGCAAACAGGTAAACTGATGATTGAATCGCATAACATGGTGTCCAAAACCAGCAAGGCCAGTCGGCCGCCTCAAAAAACCCGCTGAACTGTAACATCTTTGCCAAGGTAATGCACGTTAAAAAAAAATACGACCCAACATAGGAGGAATGAGAAGAGAAACAACAAGGGGCAAACCCCGATGAGACAGTACGGGTACAAGTAAGAAGACTCGAACCTGTGCCGGCAGCGTCACCTGCCGCGCTTGACATCCGAGCTATGCTCGGTTCTCAAGGTGTCGGCAAATTATGCTGACAAAGTCCTCGAGAGGATATCCCGAGAGGAGGTTTAGGGAGAAGTCGTTGAGATTCAAGAACCGAAGGTGACAAAAAACGATTTGGACAGGTTCAGGCCGCAATATGCGTAATACCCTGCGTCATATTTGGTGTATCTTGTATTGATTGATATGTTTCGAGGGGGGGTCCCTGTCTCCCCTTATATATGCTGGAGAACAGGGTTACATAGGAACCGTATAGGAACAGGAGACCTTTACAAGTTAATCTCTAATTTGCTAATACAACATATCCTAACCGACTACGACTAACCGTCAAGTCTTGTATGTGGGCCGGCCCATATGGCGGCCTGCCAGGGTTGTTTGGTCCATCAGGACTCTACACCGTCAAACCCCCGAGCATAGGAATAAGATGGGAATGTTGGAACCAAAACCAATTATATTAGCACTCTGTGTCCAGCATAATCCAAATATAAACCAGTCAGCAAACAGGTAAACTGATGATTGACTAGTATGATCGCATAACATGGTGCCCAAAACCAGAAAGGCCAGTTGGCTGCATCGAAATCTAGCTGAACTGCAACATGTTTTGCCAAGTTAATACACTTTTAAAAAAATACGACCCAACCTAGGAGGAACTAGGTGGTGTTTCATTGAGAAGAGAAGCAACTTGGGACAAACCCCGATGAGAAGCACGGGTACGAGTAAGAAGACTCAAACCCGCGCCGGCAGCGTGCACACCTGTCGTGCTTGCCATCTGAGCTATGCTAGTTTCTCAAGGTAATGCACCTTCAAGTTCTAATTCTAAGAGTAGTGGCGCCAGCAGCATGAGAAGATGTCAAACAGCCTCTATCATATCCTCTTATATAGACATTATCTGTAACGTCCCCCCTAAAACGCAAACCCCAAAAATGGGCCCATATCGTGTCCATGCAAGGCCAGCGCGTCATGCACACCAAGCCCTCAAATGCCCGTGAAACTACAGGAGTCGGTTCTTCTACCAATTGTAGCGGCCCCTCTTGGGACCAGACCCGGTTACGCCTGGTAGCTAACACAAGTTTTTTTTTTGCACTTTGTCCTCACTCGTACAAACCGGGGTAGACTTCCTAGTTGGTCACTATCCCAAAATTGCTCCGGGCCAAACATGCTTAATCTCCTAGTTCTTTGGGATGACCTTCCAAAAAAGAAGTTGTAATTTGTTGGTATGAGTATTCTATTCATACCAACAAAATGCATCCACGGGCTCTGAAGGCTTGTGATTCTTATGACCCCCAATGTATTAAAATTCATCAGAACCTATTAGCAAAATGCATTAGTGACTTCGACATATTCTAGAAATGCCTTGTCCTTTATGATGGCAATCTGGAAAATTAAAGTTTCACTTAAAATTAAAATATTTAATATAGGTAAAATTAAAACATTAATATGGTATTTGTATAAACTTGTTACAAGACAATCTTGCTAGAAGGAGCTGGAATAGAAGTATGACATGTTGTTTTTGTAATCTAAGTGAGGGAATTGAACATGTGTTCTCTAAATTGACCTCTAGCAAAATTTATTTAGTTCATCATTTATATTTCTTTTAATTTTCTCATCCACTTAATATTTAGCATATGTTCTATGATTGGCCGGGGGAATTGAAATTAATATAAAGAAACTAATTTGGAGTGAAATAGCTGACATTTTTTGGTAATATAATTGTGGCGGAATGGTATCGTGGTTGACAGCAAAACAGGGGTATCATCGTTTGTGCATATATACTTTTCAGGGGACTGGCCCATTTTTAGTCACTTCTACTGGAGGAGGATCTCATGTTGCTGAAGACAGTGTGCAGCACGAATGAATCTGCAGCCATGGAAATCTTTGCTAATAACGGATGGCAATTTACCAATAGGATCACTTTATAATTTACATTAGTGTGTGTTGATCTGAACTTTATTTTCTTATTGCCGACTTGTCTTGGTGTTGAGTTTGTAATAAGGAACAACTAGCTGAAATATTAATAGATGAATAGTGTGTTGGGAAGCGTGTTTTGTGAGGAAGATGAATAGGATGAATAGTGAAAAAAGTAATTTTGGGTGGAACTAAACAGGGCCAATATATTTTCTTTTCTAAAGAAAACTATATGGTCTGAACATAGATTTTAGCTACAAGCTATTACTTAGGCCGGTCTCAGTGGGAGGGTCATCACTATTGGCACTCCTTAGCCTAACATATTCGCAAGCGCACAGAGACCGATGTAGCCTTTCACCAGGGGAGTAAAACCTGGATATCGAATCCAAGGAACGGTAGACGTGACTAGCCTAGAATTATCTAACTGGACCCACTATGAGCTAAAGGATAAAGAGGACAGAGAACTTAACCTTAGTTAGCTACTCAGAACCTCAGATAACTTGACTCTACCTAACCAGATCTGCTTCGACGGCTAAAGCGGGAACCTCAGATAACTTGACTCTACCTAACCAGATCTGCTTCGACGGCTAAAGCGGGAGGAACTCAGAAAGGGATGAGAAAGGGGTTCCCCCAGGCCCAGCACTATTGTTATGAAAACACCCAAACGTGGTGGACTACAAAGGACGGACAAGGCTGTCACCACTTGCCGCCTACCATAACGGTACCATGGGGTGGAACATAACCCTAGGTAGCTAGCCAGCACAGGCACCACGCCTAAGCTATCAGCTACGGACCTCCCCCCAACGCGATGGGTTTATGAGGAATTCCCAAATGGACGTCGTTGTCGTCCACGCAGACTAGGGATCCCACAGATCCAAACTAAGTAAAGTAAATTACTGAAAGTAAAGAGTAAAACCAATGAGATACTAAGGTTAGAGACCGAGGAACTTACTGAAGATAACTCTGAAGCTTTAATTCCTTGGGGGTGGAGAATGTTGAGAGAAGACCGAGAGAACTCCAGGACTCTCCCTACAAAGCTTGGCTGTCACCCAAGCACTCACCCACTCTCTCTCTACTCTAACTCTAAGAAGATGAACAACTCAACTCTAAGCTTCACTTCTCTCCAAAATGGTGTGTCTTGAGATGAGGGCTTGGGGGTCCTTTTATAGCTCCAAAGGTCGGCAAACCGGTGTAACCGTCACAAGCATCCTTGGAGTAACCATCACGTGGAAGCTCAACCGTTTCCAGGTCGGCGGAGGGCCGGTCGGCCATCCCTAGGGCCGATCGGCCTGGGGATGTTGCCACTTGGCACCGCCTTTCGCAGGGACGCTCCAGATGTTGTCCTTGAGTCGGTTTGGTTGGGGTCGGTGCATGTTGAGACGGTTAAGGGGCCGATCGGTTTGACTCTTGGCCGACCGGCCTGAGTCTGGCTCGTCTGGTCCCTCCGTTGCACCGCCTTTGCCTCTGGACGGTGAGATGTTCATCCAGGTGGAGTTCACACGGATTGGGCTCTGGTTTTTTGCATGTGGGCCTTCCAATCCATGGTTAGTGCCAATTCGGCTCTCTTTTGTCCTGTTCACTCCTTTACTCACAAATTCACCAAAACTTGTGGAACTTGTTAGTAATAATCATTTCTACTCTCAAAGGAGGTATGTGAGCCTGAAGCATTAGGAAATGTTGGTGGTAAAACCCTACGATAATGACCACCAACAATCACACAGTTACCAAGACTGTAAACTTAGAGACCCGTGCCAGCCAAGGGTCATGGTGATGACCCCCCTCTCATCTCATGACCCTCTCCCTCCTCACTCCTCATAAATAACCCTGCCATGTAAGTAAATTTGCTGATGTGGCAGAATATTTAATGCTATGACACTCTATGACCCTCCCACTAAGACTGTCCTTATGGACTCGAACAAGTTTAGCCCACCCTGAACGCCAGGAATCTTCTTGCTACTTCAAAACGCAATTGCTGCTTCTTGCTATGGTGATACAGTGCGGTTTATTTTTGAATCATCAAGGAAACAATTGCTATTTAATTTGTAAAATGCTGGAAAAAGTCTAGTTTACATACTCCATTGTTGTAAAATTTTATTTCAACCAATTAGTACAAAACCAGACAGTGAGGGCCATACAACTATCAATATGGGCAAATTTAGCCCTTTTGATGGTTTCAAAGAGGTTTTCTATTTTAAACATTTTTTAAACTTGAACATTCATAACTAATTCTTTAAATAAAAAATATGAACTGAGTTCCAAACAGTTTTTAGAAATGTAACCTGACTTTTGGTACACTATCTAATATTATTTGTGTATTATTTGTTCATGTTTCTTGTGATTTTACTATTACTAAAAGCACTACAAATATAAATAATAATTAAGATGCAAATAAATACTATTTGAATGAGGCACATTACATTTGATTTCATTAGGGTGAGACTTTATCAAGCAATTAATCTACAACATATAAGTACTTTAATAATGAATCTAACAACTCCAATGGCTTATACAACAAGCAAAATACAACTTATGTTCTTAGGCAGAATGGGGAGCATATACTGAATCCATTTCTTTTTGCCAAGTGCATGTAACGTCGAGCCCGCATATGCCTCGCAGTTCTCTAGGACCTCAAGACTTCCCTCACATACCAACACAAGTCTTTTCTATGCATTTTTTCCTCACTCATGAGCACTCCAAAAGAACTTCCCGGTCGCTCATCCGGGAATGGCTTCGGGCCAAGCATGCTTAACCTCGGAGTACTTTTCTGATGAGCTTCCAGAAAAAAAAATGCAGCTTATCAGTATAAGTATTCTATCTATCAATATATATTATTAAGCCTTGGGCTAGGACTCATCTACTCGGTGTAGCTACAGGGCTTGTATAGTTAGATTTATTTTATTAGTATATAATCGGCGTGTTACTGGTCGGCAGCAAGACGCCTATGTATGTTAACTTAGTTGATATGAAAATTTGTCACCTCGGTCAAGTTTGGTCTTATTTAACAGATTTATTTGAAGGATCTTTTTTATAAGAGATATAATGCTGCAGCCCCATTTTAATCTGACCGCTTGGTTAAATGGATTTTTTAATGTGTATTTATAGGTACTAGACAAGACGCACATGCAATTTACACATGATACAAAGAATATAGCCAGCGGGTAGCGGGTAAGGAATCAGAGTGGTTCATCTATTTAGTATTTAGCATAAATATTCTCCAACTTGTAGTTTTAATGGGTCTGCATCCCTCCCACCTCCTTTGGCCCTTATAGGCGTACAATAGGTTTAACATCGATGAGAAATGTTTTCATTTCTGGGACTACACTGCTCATATAGACTGGACAACCCTCTGATTTGTGCCGAAAAAAAATCGACCAGCATTTCTATGAGTCTCTCAAAACATATTAGGATGTCCAATATCACTTTCATAGATTAGTGAGAGACGTGGTTTTGCAGTCTCCCAATAATTCCATCCCACTACCCTAAAAAAATTACTTCGAATTAGCAATTATCATATTGGAAGAGACTAATTTTTTCCTCTATTTTGGGAGAGTTCGGGTTGATTATTGGGTTGTGCCAATATTTTTTTCTGAAAATAAGGAGATATAATAGGACTTAACTGGAGCACTGTTTTCCCATAACTTCCTAATATGCTATGCTTGGATTTTTTTTTTTGAGTTTGGATCCCTAGTATACAAGCTGTAGCATATGCTATGTTGGGATTGGTGAAGGAGACCGCAGGTGATGCTCAGTAGAAAATTACTCGAGTAAACATTAGAATGTTATTTTTTTTATTCCTTGAATTGAGGGAGCGCTGGGCTCCGATGACTGATGGGTTCAACGCGCAAACTTTTAGGCTTTCCTTTGCTCGTGGTGGCCCATCATGCATGATAGGTTCCAGGGCCCGTTTCAGTTGCTTGTCTCCCTCGCTCAATCGGCTGGGCCGTGTGTGCTCGCACGGTACGGCCCATATTTGAAACAAAAGAGATGGGCTAATCTCCGCGTCTGGCAACAGAAAGTGGTATGGAAATTAACCTTGGGAGTTGATGAAGAGAATTACTTCGAAGTTTGATTTTTAGTCATGATCTCGTTTTGTTTGTGAAGGGAATGAGAGAGGGGGGATTCATATCTTCTGTTTGGTGTGCGGATTTTGATGTGGAAAATTATATTAAAATCATGATGAATAGCTGAGATGATTCATTTTCATCCCAACGCACAATTCCTTCCTAATTACACCTCACTCCATAGGAAGAGATCGGTGAGACTTGGGCCTATAAACTCAATTTACCGATACAACAAAAACTCCTACTCCTATGAAACAAATAAGAGAATTTTTGGTCTTGTGGCTCTTAAGATTTTCATTTTAGGAATTATTTATTGAAGGTTAAGGAGTACTTCTGTCGATGGAAGTACTAGCCATCTTATGGTAGATTTTAGACTATATCTCTTTCCATATTGTCACAAATCATGTACCACAATTCAATGGCTATGATTCTGTCCAAAGGAGTAGGGATGGAAACGTATCGGATACGGACAGATATGCCCGAATACGAATATAGATATTTATCTTTTTGTCGGATCGGATTCGGATACGGACAGTACAAAATATGTCAGATATGTATCGGATATTGATATATACATTACATATCTACAATAGACATTCAATTTTTGTTATGCGGATACGGATACAGTCGGGTATTGATTTTCTGGTTCTAGATACAGACTGTACCATTTAAGGCCTGAGGGCCTTCGGTCGGTCGGTCGGACGGAAAATATCCGCACCACTTCATTCTACGAAGGAGGATACAAAGCATGCGTGTGAACACGTGTTGCAGCGTGAGAGAACCGCAATTGCATACTGAGGGACACGTGTTGCGACATGAGAGAAGGAGATAGGTGGGATGATTAAACAAAATTTAAACTTCAAAATATGTTTTCACTTAAACCATATATGTCCAATTTGGAATCCGTTTGTACCATTTCTTTTTTTGGCATCAATATAACACAAGGAGATCTAAGGTGTTATTTAATTTTTTTATTTTAAAATTTCAATTGTCAAACATTCTTAATATGTCATTTTAACATTGCATAATATATTATTTTAATATTTTGAAAAAAAAAGTTGACCTAGTGCTTTCCAGGTTTTGAATTAGTTTATTTACAATATTTATTCAGTTTGACGAAGATGTTTAATTCCGGATGGGTGAGTGAATTCAATTTAATTGTTTAAAGTTTTTTTTATTCTAAATAAAAAATAAACTATAAACGACCCAAGAAATCAAATCATGGCTAAACCTGTGCTTTCCCTCTGTGCTGCTCTGGGAGCAACAGGATATATTTTTATTTTTTCGAGAACAGCAACAGTTTTTTTTTTTTTGAGGGGGAACAACAGGGTAGATGCCTTTTTCCTTTTCTGCTTTGCGCTTGTGCTAGTGGGCTCTTGAATGCTGTGCGATTCCAATATTCTCATACAGAAGGTGTTATGGCTCCTTTCGGTCATTCTGTGGAACCATTACCATTAAGCTCTAAGACAAACATATAGTATTAGGAATGAGCTTGGTACCGGCCGGGGCCAAATGCAACCTGAGACTCCACTTATTGAAGGTTTCATAAGGACCTTTGCTTAATCAAGAATTTAGGATCACGCGTAACAATGTTTTTTTTCTGCAATCGCCAACTAAAAACAATTCTATTCCTGAAGAAGCCCTAACAAATAAGATTTCTGTACAGCAGATCCCAACAGCCATCATCGTCCATGAGACCATGACTCCATGCCAACATCTTCTCCTCAGAGTTAGGAGCGAACATGTCCAAGAAGAGAGTCAGAAATACGCTCCAAATGAAGGCAGTACACCACAAAGATTTGGGGACAGTTAAAGCCTGGTTTAAATTAGCATGCCGAAGGCGGAGGGAGCCAAGCCAGACAACTAGCCACCCAGGCCTATCGCGCGCGCGCGCATGCACGCGAGCTCACGACGCTCCTCCTGGGCTCCTGCTCTCGATCCCATCTTGAAGGCGCCGCCCGAAAGAAGCAGTCGCCGGCGATGTGGTCGCCGTGGGTCCGCCGGAGCAAAGCCTCCGGGCGGCTCACGCAGTCGCCTTCCTTCTCCTCGCCCTCGTCATCTCCCACCGGATAGGACTACCAGGGCATCGGCGCCGTCCTCGACGACGCGGCGCCCGACGGTGGTGGTGGCGTCCCCGGCAAGAGCGTCCTCCACCGCGCGCGTTCGGCGTCGAGGCTACGGACGTGCAAGTCCTTCGCGGCGGCCGCGGAGGCCGCCGCGGCGGCGGTGGCCGGGGAGCGCCGCGTGGTGCTCTACTTCACCTCCCTCCGCGCCGTGCGCGCCACGTTCGAGGACTGCCGCGCCGTGCGCACCATCCTCCGGGGGCTCCGCGTCGCCGTCGACGAGCGGGACGTGTCCATGGACGCCGCCTACCTCGCCGAGCTCCGCGCGCTCATGCGGCGGGACCGCCCTTCCCTGCCGCAGCTCTTCGTCGGCGGGAGGCTCGTCGGCGACGCCGACGAGGTGCGCCTCCTGCACGAGAGCGGCGAGCTCCGGCGCGTCCTCGCCGGCGCCGCGCAGGCTGCGCCCACGCCGTGCGCGTCCTGCGGCGGCTCGCGGTTCGTCCCCTGCGGCGCCTGCTGCGGCAGCCACCGGCGGTTCAGCGAGAAAACTGGCGGATTCCGCGTCTGCGCGTCGTGCAACGAGAATGGGCTCGTCCGGTACGCCGCCTGCAGCTCCGTCAGCTGACGTGCACACGGACGTCGATTCAAGAGAGATGTGTAAGATCGAGCCAATGCTCATCTGCCGCTGACGGATTCCTAGACCAATTGTGCTGCCATGGATTCAAGCCCGCAAGATCGGTGCATCAAATCAGAAAAGTGTGCGAATTCGACATTGTTGGACGGATTAATTGTATGTTTCAAGTGTAGCCAATGTTCATGAATAGAAAGATTGATGAAAGAATAAGTCTATTTCTGGCTCCACTTAGACCTATGTTTGTACAATTGTACCCATAACTCTAGATCTGTAAATTAAAGTTTCTGCCCCCTAACAAAATTGTTTTTTCTAGAAAACATCTCTATAATCACCATGCTAAATTGCAATAATCACTAATGTAAAATGGTGTGATGGCAAAAGGGATAGTCCAATTTCTGAAATTCCAAGTCATCATCCTTCTCTATAATCCCCCCATGGCTATGCAATTTACTAAGGAGCTCTTAATGTTCTTTTGTTGTTCTATTGTGAAAAAGAAAGAAAAATATTATTTGGCACCCTTTAATATTTACATTAGCTCTTTGGCTCCCCTCAAGGAAAATTCCTGGCTTCATCCCTGTGTATAGCAAAAGGGATAGTCTCATAGAGGTGCAAACCAACTTAAATACGAGAACTCTCTCCCTTGATTGAACATATATCAAAGGGAAGACCGGAAGAGTGGGGGCTAGTTTACACAGCGCATATGCATAAGATTGTGTAAGCCTTTTACCATATGTGTGTTAATCTTTTGAAAATGGTTATTAGACGTGATAAGTACATATTCAAAGCAGAGAGATATTGCGACCTCTCCGATAAGAGGTCCTGGAGACGTCCAAGATGAAAATACCAAAAAATCACACGTTCCCCCCTTTTCCATCTAGTGAATTATGTTGTGGTACTGAGCTGCTGGAATTCGCCAACTCTTCTTCTTAGCATGCACCAAGGATTACGGTGAGCAGTATCTCCGATTTGTTGCCGTCATGAAGCCTGCACGAGGGACGACAATAAGGTTTCTGAGCAGCGCAAGTGTGTGACCTCCGCTCGAGGTTGTTCAACTACTTGTGCTACCTTAATTGAGATTTGCATTGTGTCGAATCTACACGAGCAAGGAGCGATGATCTATAATTTATATGGACTTATTATGTACCTCTTACATGAGTATGTTTTGGTTCCTTTTTAGCTGTCTTTTACTAGATCTGAAAAACATAGAAGTAGCATTGGTTTATGTAATTTTCCCCCAAATTAAAATCCGGTAGGTTTCAGCGCATACTTTCAACATACTTTTTCCCGAGATCCACATCTACAAATTGGAGTTTTCATAGGGTTTTCTTTTCAACTAAAAAGGTGCCACCACACCAAATATGGTGACATGGCAAATTATTTGTAAGAAGAGAGACGACGAAACCAGTGCTCACTATTTCGAACACATTGAAACCCCAGTGAAACTCCAATTGAGAGGACTTGACTTTCATCCACATATGTTTCATCAACTCTCATTGGTCATTTAGATAAACAATTAAATTATTTATGTAGCATATGAAATCTTGAATATGAAACTTTATGTTGAGAGGCCTTGTTTCACATATCAACTTGTCCTTCGATAACATGGCAATGTTGGAAACAATAAAATGAAATTTTATACTGCTAAGATCATAAGCAAACTAGTAGAGAGAGAGAGAGGTCCATAGTGCATGGCACATAAGAATGGGTAATTAGATGTGGCTAGGTAGGATAAATGGGTAGAGCAATAGGGGTAGCATAGCACCTAGGTTATCCTAGAAGTCAGCACCATGGCTTGCACCGGGTCTTAAATTCCTCCGCACCTCAACTATCAATATTGGGTGTGTTTGGTTGCCCACATGAGGGCTGCTCGCACTGGTGCAACTGTATGAACTCAAATGTCGCCGCCATGGAATAAAATTCTCCAGGCCCTTCCCCCTTTCGTCGTGATTAGATCCAATCACGATGGAGATACAGGGAGATCTTTTGATCAAGTTTCTCTTCTTCTTCGGTGGCAGAAGAAAGATGGGGAGAAACACGAGAAAGAAGATGATGCTCAATTCTGCCTACAGGAATGTTGGCCGCCGTTCATGGGCTGTGGCACTACTTCTGGTTGAGTCGTCTATGGCACACGAAGGCCACTTGCCTGTGCAGTCATCCGTATGAACCATCACATAGGTTTGGAATTGAGTTTTGGAGCTATATGTTGAGTGCTCTTAGTTGTAATCTCTTTGGTTTACAGAGTGCTTGTAACTTGAGTATGTACTCAACTGCATATTAATATAAGCCTTCTTTCTGCTCAAAAAAAAAGATATGAATGTTTGGTTACCTGCATGGGTGGATGCATGTTGCATGAGGAAATGCAAAAATACGCCCTCATCCTGGCCTAGTGGATATGTCCAAATTGTTTGTCTTTGCTCATGCTGGCTAGATAGATGTATTGCATCCGGTGAGTTCCCACGTGTCAGCCTCACTTATAGTATTGAAAGAGCATCTAGGCTCCAAAGTGGATTTTGGTGAATTGAGTGACAAAATGATTAAAGAACTAACTTGTTTGTCTAAGAAATGTGAGCAGGTTTTTACACTCATAAGTGCAGTATTATTCCATATGTTGAATATATGTTAAATGATTCACAAGGAGGAACAAGCAAGTATGTGATCTTGTGATACAAATGGTTTGTTCAATGGCAAGAAAATATTGAACCACATTATAGAGATGGTTTTCATGATCAAGATACATTTATGCAAGTCTCTAAATAATATAAAGCTTGTTTGACAAATGAATGGATCATAGAAAAAAGAACATGATTATGGTAAATTAAACATTTGAAGGATTCATGGTTTCATTTCATAATGTATGTGGTTATCTACTACTTATTAGTCTCATTGTTGAAAGCTTGCAATATATGGGATATTTATTATGATTCAAGAACAATCAAGTGAAGAAGTCTCTAAAGAGAATATATTGCTTTACAATCCTTTGTGAAGCTCAAATGGCCCTATGGTGAAGATGTATTGATCAAGTGGATTGTTTTGATGTACTAAGCAAAGGTGAAGGACAAGTGATGACTTAGTCGTGAAGAACTCAGCTAGGGTGAGGATCAAGCCAAGTGGACAACACTAATAAATCAAAGGTCAAATGAGTCTTATATTGGAAAGAAAAATTCATTCTATAATGAAAGTGACTAGTGGACTAGATTATGTTTTCATTCATATGCAAAGAGTTTGGTTCAATTCATGCTAGCTCAAGAAGGATATGCTCAATTTTAGTTCAAGTGTTGGAAGCTCCCAAAAGATGAAAATGATCAAGTACGGCAAAATTGATGACATTCAAGCTCAAGTAGATGAAATTATAATATTATTTATTCTTGAGTTTAGGCATGTCATACTATCAAGAGGAATGCGAAATTGCTCTCATGGAAACATCAAAAGTGCTTTTAGAAAAAAAACATGAGAGGATAGTCTTGAGAGAAACTTAGTATGTTTCCTGGGAAAAATAGGTTAGGCTGGTTTTGCCAGGTACATGAGCCAACGGCTAGTTCATTTGAAAAAGAGGTCTAGCTAGTTTTGGAATGTTAGCCCGGCTGGATTCCAATGGCTAGTTCGGGTTGGTATGAATATTTATACTTCCCATACCTCTCCTGAGGGGCTGCTAGTTTAATTCTATTCTTACACGCCCAAGAGACCCCGAACCACCAGCAAGGCTCTCCCCAACCTCTCTTTGTGAGATTTGAGTGATTCATGCCATATCTTTGAGTTGAGTTGAGAGAGTGAATGAGTTTGAGCATAAGAGAGTTGGGAAGAGCAATTGATAGGCTTTAGCACTTATGGTGAATCCGTTAAAAGGTTTGAATAATTTGTTACTCTTGGAGGTTCATCCTCATATCTGGTTAGAGGTTGCCCGTGAGCTCCCAAGGTGTGTGGTGAGATATGGGAAGTTTGTGAAGGTTGCGCTTCACCTCCGCAAGGGAAGAAGCAAGCTAGTGGAAGTGGAGAAGTGATTAAAAGAGTGGAGTTCCTCAATAGAGTGTATGATCCTTTGTGCTAGGAGTAGCACGTGGTGGATGCGAATTTCAGTCAAATAAATCCACTTATCTCCTTTGTGGTTTGCCTCACTTATTTCATCTAGTAATTAATTTGTCTTTCACTTTGATATACTCTTGGTGTGTAGAAACTGATGCTTGTTGGACTTGTTGAAATACTCGTACAAGCCTTGCAAACACTTTGATTGTGCTAGAACTTGTGAAAAGGGGGGAAATTGGCTTTGATGTTTGGGCAAAATAGGTCAGGCTGGTTTGGGAAACAAACTTGGCTACTTTTGTACTAACAGTGGGAATTAGTTTTTGCAATTTGCAGATAACGCCTCTTCACCCCCCCTCTCGGAGACATCACGGTCCTTTCAAGTATCCTCTCATAGGATCCAATGTATCCACTCATGCAACAAACCAAATACTTTGTTTTTCACCCGCATTGCATCTACTCAGCCTAGTTTCCCTCATCTAGGATATAAGATATATAAGTCTATGAAAGCTAATGGGAGCAACCAAACAGACACCTATAGACTAACTTTACTAGTGTGTCAACATCTTCACAGAGGTCCATGGGAACTTCTTTTGAAGATGCAGCCAGAGGATGTGTCCGAGTTCCACAACCAGAGGAGGATGGATGGTGGCTGGTGCTATGGGCTGTTGACAATAGTGTTTTAGACACATTTAGGTCACAATGGAGAATAACACTCTACATCCTATGTGGAGTGGTATTGATCTTGTCCCTCTTTTTTAGGGGTTCTATTCCTTTGCCGGAATGATATCGTTGTTACATATTTATAGAACAGGGCGATATAGTTATGGGCTTGAATTAGAAAGGAATATTCCTTCCACGTGGTAGATTATTCTCTCATCTGAACATACTCGGCCATCCTACGCCACAGTTGATGTCATCCCGAGGCACTCATAATGCGTCCTGGGGTGGGGGCTTTGGGAGAACCTCAAGAAACATCCTCCCTTGGGTTTTCTTTACTATTTTTTCTGACCCATTTCTTAGCACATTATCTACAAATCAACTGAGCTATGGAGGGTTGGAGGGTTGGGACTCCATTCTGCCACATCAGATTTTTGTTTATATGGCAATGCATTTAATGCTATGGAAACCAACTGAGCTGGAGGATTGAGACTACGCTAAGTTTGTATGGGTGGTATCTACAAGCCACCCTTGGGTCAGTGAAGACTATTGAGACAGTGCCTGACAGTGTCCTACCCATGGTTCCCATGTTATCTTTCCTTGGTCCCTATGTTATTAGGCTAATTCCAATGAAGGGTTTTATTTCCATGTTTCCAAGATATACAAAAGCAACATGAAAATAAAATGGTGTTTGAAACTACCTCTACAATGCAAAGTTTCATGGTGCGGTTTCATAGGCACTACACGCAAGACACAAACCATGTTTGTATGCATACATGGTTTCATCTAGATGAAACCCCTCCCACCTGTCTCTTTATTAACTCACTGCCATATCACCAAAACAGCTGACATGACACTCTAATTAATATGCATGAAACCCCCACAGGAAATGGGGCCTTAAGTTGGTATGTCATGGTAACCAATGGTGGTCGTTGTCATGCGCTAGCTCGTGATGATGGTGTTTTTACTAGGCCTTGGTGAATAACAGTAGGGTGGATTTAATGGTAGTTGTCCTCCCCTTAACTAATAAAAAGGAGCTTCCCAGCCCCTTCGTAAAGCCTCCAGGGAGGTCTCGAGTCCCGTTGATGACCATGAGGTGGGCGTATAGTGTTGTAGGTTGCCCAGCTATGTTGGGCTAAGCTCCCCTGGTGCCATCGTGGGCATTGTGAGGTGGATCTTGTTCAACTCATCCCATTAGCAACAGCCACTAATATCTGAGGAACAGCTTAAAAGATACACTTTTGGAGAAACAACCACTAATATTCTTCAGCCATTAATATCTGAAGAAACCAGGGCTTCATTAAATTTTTCTAGTATACAAAATATAAGTACAAGCCTTGGAGTTTTTTTTACAAAGTTTCTAAGGTACCTAACAAAATTTTTGGCAAAAAAAAATTGTTGTGCCTATGTTTTTGGCAACAACCCAAGTGATAGCTTATTTTTTTTTGGCATGCTTTGAATTTGGCATGTAAAGAATTGGTACTCAACCAATCAGGCTCACAGAGACGGAGACTAAAATAGTGATAGACGGAGATAGAGATGGAGGCTTCTTCCCTGTTTTCTCATATGGAATCATGTTTTTCTTGATGCATAATGTTATGATGTACGAGATGCATGTAAGTGATGTGCATTCCTAATTGGAAAGTAGAAAAAAAATTGTTCAAAAATTGACATGTGCCATCAATTTGGTATCCTTTTGGTCCCCCAACAAATGAGTGTTGCCAAACAATCAATACTTTCACGTCAATGCTCCATTCACAAATCAGAGAGGGAAGCTTCAAATTTGACTTGTGAGTTTAAGGGACACATTCAAATAAAACCCAACAGTTCCGGTGAAAACAGAGCACTGAATAACTTGTTTGAGTACAAATCTTTTTTTAGTACACATCTATAAGTCCAGAGATGAAAATAAGAGCTTATATTTGCATGAGGATGAGAAACGAAAAAAAATCATCTCTACAGTTTTAAATCTAAACTGCTTGAACTTTTAAGACGGGAGAAAAAATACTCACAAGCTCTCTTGATTTTTCATTGAAAAGCATGTTATACGAATATATGGTAATATAACGAAATTTACTAGTTATTATTTTCATTCATTGCACCAAAAAAGAGATATATTTCACAAGATATATCCATTATTGGAGGTATGGTAGACATCATATCCTTTTATTATCAACAGGAAGGACACAGATGTATCCCTCGCCCGAAAGAAAAAAAAGTAGACACAAGTATATCATTGCCTTCCATCCTCTTGAGACTAATACCTGCTTCTACAAATGGTTAGGCAAGAGGTACACTATCGTTGCATCATCCACTTGGTTATTACTTCTTATATGTCTTGCGTAACCATAACAAGACATGTTGCAGCCAACCAAAGTACCAAACCATCCATATGCCTGTATGACAAAATAAGCTTGCATGGGTTCTGCTAGTCGAGATGGATATGATTGCTGCTGCATCTGCATATATGATCCTCCACTTTACTCTTGATTAGCTAGCACGTCAAGTGTTTTATAAATGAAAATGTCTACTTTTACTTCATAAGAAAAACTAGCTCCTCCCTTGTCCAGTTAACTTACCGATTGGTTTTAAGGAGCTCTTTTAGAATGATTGTTAAGTACCTGCAAGTATCAAGATGTAAGAATCGTAGGTGGAAATATTTTGAAAAAATATGTTAAGTACCTAAAAGTACCAAGGCAAAAGTATCAAGAAGTATCAAAATTGTGGTACGAGGTACCAAATTAGTGGATCTGGTATGTAATTTCTAAAATTTTCATTCAAAAATACCCACGGGTACCAACAAAAGTACCACAAGTACCCACAACTACTTGCAAGTCATTCAAAAAATGTTTTAATTTTCACTTAAGACCCATTGAAGTGTAAAACCAGGGGCTTCAATCTAACGAAATTTGTCTCTTTTTTAAGCTCTCCAGACACTAGTCATCTTTAAAGCTACTAAATTTGTTGTATGAGATATGAAATTAATGTATCATATGCTCAAAGACAATTTACGAATTGCTTAGGATTAAAACAATCCCTGTTGGGGTAATGTTGATGACCAAAAATGGCTTAAAGCCGATCAGGCTGGGACAGTCGGTCTAGACCGCCTGTACATGCGGTTAGACCGGCTGGGTCCTGTAGCCGATCTGGCAATGTGCCAGGCGGTCTAACCGCCTAACACAGGCGGTCTGACCGCCTGTCCCCGGGTCTGAGTAGAATCAGGTTTTTACATGTTTTTAGATTTGTACAAGGACTTTCTTGCGGGGCAAGACCTCCCCACCCTATAAATATAAAGGCACGTGGCCGATTGAGGACCTCTACCCAATCGTACAAATCATTGTTCTACTTTTTATCTCCAAACCCTAGCTTTTCCAACCCCTTTGCTTTCCTTCTTCGTCTCTACGGCATTTTAGGACGTTCTAAGTGGCCTTGCCGACCTTATAACAACCCTAGGTTCGCAGCCTCCGACGGAGTCCCTCCCGAGGTTGTGATCGTAGGCTTTCGCGGCGCCTCTGCTGCAGGCGGTCTAACCAGCCCCTACAGGCAGTCTGACCGGCTACATCCAGGAGTTCCAACGAGGAGAATTTCAACAACCACGCGTTCTAGCGCTTTCGTGTGTTGACCAGAAGTGCGTCAACATATTTTGGCGACTCCGCTGCGGAAAGAAATCTGGTTTTTGAAGACCGATCTATTATTCCTAGCACTATGGGTTTCGACGTTGGGGAAGACAACATCGTGACAGCTTCGCTTGAAGATCTTAGTGTTGAAAATCATGAGAGGTTTATGGCACTCCAGAAGCATCTCGAGGCGGAATTCTTGGAAAGACGTTTCGGAAAGGTCGTGAAGATCGTTCGGCGAAAAGTGTTCGAGACTTCGTCATGCCTTCCTTTAAGATGAGTAAGGGGCAAATTGAGGTAATTGACAATGTAAGCACTTCTGCACCTTTGCCCCCTACATCTACTCCTGTGGGTACAAGTTTTTCGGATCGTGATTCATTAGTTGAACAATTGCTAGAACGACTCGAAAA
Source organism: Digitaria exilis (assembly GCA_015342445.1). Lineage (NCBI taxonomy): Eukaryota > Viridiplantae > Streptophyta > Magnoliopsida > Poales > Poaceae > Digitaria > Digitaria exilis. The sequence continues at coordinate 1,116,146 of JACEFO010002656.1, forward strand.
ACTAGAAGGAAAATCCTTAGATACTCGTGAATTACCTGAGCATAATATATTTTATGGCATGCCACCGAATTACTTTGCTGGACAGACCCCACCACCACCTAACATGCCCAGACCGAAAACGGTCAATGCAGATGGGTCGATGGCGGCTGGTTTTATAGCCGGACAGACCGCCAGAACGGCCGGTCCAACCGCGACAGGCGGTCAGACCACGTGTACAGGCGGTCAGACCGCCGGCTCTAGTGGACAGATTAATCCTACTAATGCTATGGTATTTACGCCGGAGCAACCTTTGCCGTTGTCTACTGTTACAAACTCGGTCTCTCCTGGCCGTGCTGGTTCAGTAGCTATAGCAGGCGCTACTTATTCTACAACTATGCATACTGCGAATTCGGGTGGTGTTCCCGATGATGTTTTTAATGCACATAGGGATATGCAGAACAGACAAGCACCTCACTTGAATTATATGAATGCTATGCAATCTTCGGCCCAACAAAACCCCCAATGGGCCGAATTTACTAGATTCAGGGATGAATTGTCTGATGTGATGAGAAATAAGCTAGGCATTGATTTTGGTAATACTAGAGTATATCAGAAACCTTATCATGCTAGCTTTGATACTGTTCCTTTTCCCAATGGGTGGCGCTTGCCTGATTTTGTGAAATTTAGTGGAGATAATGAGCACACCACTTGGAAACATATTAGTCAGTACGTAGCTCAACTAGGGGAGGCTGGAAATTATGAAGCAATTAGAGTACGTATGTTCTCATTGTCACTTACTGGTACTGCTTTTGTTTGGTTTTCTTCATTAGCCCCTAGTTCTATTATGAGTTGGGATCAATTAGAGCATAGATTTCATGATCATTTTTATAGTGGCAATCATGAGATGAAATTAGCAGATTTGGCATCGGTTAGACAGGGTCGGGATGAAACTGTCTCTCAATTTATGAGAAGGTTTAAAGACATTAAAAACCATTGCTTTAATTTATCTATTTCTGAGGTTGATCTCGCTGGCTTATGCTTTAGGAGTTTAAAATCCTCTATTAGAGAAAAAATAGACAATTGTGATTATTATTCGGTCGCACAAGTACATATTAGAGCTGAGGTAGCTAAAGGCCGAATGAATAAAGAGAAGGAGAGTTTTAAGACACGTCGGTCTAATGTTCACATAGTTGATTATGAATCCGATGATTCGACCGACGATGATAATGATGTTTATTTAGCAGAATTTGTATGGCCTGCTAATAAGAAAACTGTGTCCTGCTCATCTCTTAAGCCGATTCATAAGAATCGGCAAGAAGACATAAAGTTTACTTTTGATGTGTCCAAATGTGATCGTATATGTGACGAGTTGCACAAATTTGGTTACATCAAGATTTCTCATGTTATACCACCTATGGAAGAATTGAGGAAGCGTGCTTATTGTAAATTTCATAATTCTTTTTCGCATGCTACTAATAATTGCAATGTGTTCCGTCGTCAGGTTCAATCGGCTATTAATGAGAGCCGTTTGAAGCTTCATGAGATGCAAATTGATGAGACTCCTTTTCCGGTCAACACCATGGAGTTACAGCAGCCCAAGGTCTTGGTTCGGCCACATCAAGCCGAATCTACCAAAGGAAAGAACGTGGTGATTGGAGAGGAAAGACCATCTTCAAATGAGTCGGTTAGAGAAGTGACTTATGAGAAGATGGCTGATGGCAAAGAGTCGTTTAAGGTCATTGTGAAGTCCTCTGGACAAGGGGGGCAAGGATCGGTCGCTGTTCCTGGACCACGGGTGCCCGAGTCTGGTCTGTTACAGGCGGCCCGACCGGCTGCGCCAGGCGGTCAGACCGCCTGTCCCCATGGACGCCCAAAGATGCTGATTCCGAAGCGTCCAGAAGTTGGTACTTGGATGATGAACGTGACAAAGGAGCAGGGTGTTCAGAAGCCCAAAGTCACGTTTGATATGCTTTATGACAAGTACACCAAACAAAAGGCCGTTCCGAGCGATCGGCCGTTAAAAAAAAGAATGAGATCACCGATGCGGAACGAGAGGGTTCCTTCATCTCCTCGTATGAGGTTGGATCCGGTGTGGGATGACAATGGAGTGATGTGGGTGCCATATCATTCAACCGTGCAGCCTTCATTTCATCCTGGTTGGGAAGGTCAAAGAAGGCGTGTGCAGGATAGGATCGTTTATCCCAGAAGAGACCGATCGACTTTCTGCCAATCTGGTCAAGGGCGCTGGGCATAGGTGTGACATCCCTGGTGATAATACAATGAAAGCACCTTTAAAATAGGTTAAAAGGGGAACAATGGTGTTAGAAATGTCTTCGCGTTCTGACCGAGGTTGTTGAGCAAGGAGAACTCTCGGTTGAACCGGATCTCTCCTATGATGAGCATCCCATCAAGATCCTCGATGAGAAGGAGAGACAAACCTGAAGAAGAGGAGTTAAAATGTACAAAATTCAGTGGAGTCATCACTCCGAAGATGAAGCCACGTGGGAAACCGAGGACTATCTTAAGAAGAACTTCCCCGACATCCTTTCTTAGACCAAGGTACCCTTTTTCCCACCTTGTTCTTAAACGCAATCGAATCTCGGGGCGAGATTCTTTTTAAGGGGGGTAGGCTGTGACATCCCTGGTGATAATACAATGGAAGCACCTTTAAAATAGGTTAAAAGGGGAACAATGGTGTTAGAACTCAAAAATTGACCCAAAATTCAATTTGAAATTCAAAACAAAGGTCTTTTTGACACCCAACTGAAATCTCACGAAATTTGTACTAAACTTGAAAATCTCCAAAAAAAAAAGTTGTTTGTCATCACAAATAAGGCCTAGTCACTGTTGGCAAAATTTTTCAAAATTTGCAGTTTAGCCCCTCAAAAACTCGAAAAACAGTTCTGAACACCTGTTTGAAATTGGTTTGTTTGAGCTTGAAAAATTTGAAATTTCAGGTTCACACCGAAAAGAAAGTTGTGTCCCACATCTCAAACTCCAACTTTTATTTTTACACTTTTCAAACTTCAGTTCAAATTTTTGGAGAAAATTTGAAAAGGGCAAAGGAGCTCCACGGGTGCTGCCAGCTCACCCCTGGCGCGCTCTGCTCCTGGCCGGAGTCCGGCCGCCACGTGGCCGGCGTGCGGCGGAGGCCGCGCCAGGCCGGCCGAGCCGTGGCGGCGTGTAGTGCTTGTCCTCGCGCGGGCGTCGGGGCTTGCTGCACCATCACGTCGCGCGCGACAGCGCGCTGCTGCCTCGCGCCGCGGAGCGCCATGATGGCGAGCTCGCTCGGCCACTGGCCGCAGCCGCGCGCACGCCGCGCAGCGCCGTCCCGCGGCCGTGATGCTCGCTCACTACACGCCAAGGAGCACTGTGGAGGATCTCACTCGATCACGCCACGATCCCCCTCGCCCAACCCCGTCGCGCGCTCTGTCCGAGCTCGGGGGCGCATCAATGGCGCGTCGCGTCACCATCTCCCCTCGTGCTCGCTCCCGAGGCCGCTCATTACTCTCTAGCCCGCCCAAGCACTCCACTGAGCACCCTCACCACTTCTCTCAGCTCGCACTCAGCCATTTCCCTTCTCCCCGCGCTCGAGCACATCGTCTTCAACCTCCAGCCACGCGGACCAAGCGGGAGTGTCGAGCAAAATTCGTACTCGTCTCTTCACCATCTCCAAATTCCTCGCGCACAGAGCTAGACCACTTCCCTAGATTCCATTCCCCTCACTTCTCTCGAGCTTTCCCCAACTCTCTGGCGAGAAATTGGATTTTCCCCCAAATCCTCATTTCCGGCCGCCGGAGCACCCGCACGTCGAGCACCCACTTCCAGCCATCCCCGAGGACAACCGAGCATCCCACCAGCTCCACCAAGTCCCACTGGTGCTCACGAGCCCCTCCAACCCCGGTGACAGCCACCAACCTCGCCGGAATCGAAGCCGCGGCGGCCGGACCGCCACAGCACGTTGCCGGCGACCTCCGAGCCTCCTCCGGTCTCCCAACCGCCACCATTCGACTCGTGGTGAGCCACTGGTTCTTTTCCCCCACTTCTCCAACCTCCTCCCGCCGTCGTTTGGCCGGCGCAACACCGTCGACAAGCCGAGGGCTTAAGTTCATCGTCTTTCTTTTCACAGGGCTCCCAGTGAAAGAAGTCAGGGACCTGTTCGCGAAGTTTCAAAAGATTCAAGGGTCGCGGCGTAAAAATATTCTTAAGGTTTAACCCATTTTCCCGAAATCTTGTAAAATCCACCAAAAATCTACAAAAATCAGAAAAATGAAAAAAAATACTCCCTGGACTCGTGAGATTATAAACTCCAATATCATGTTAGCATGTATATACTTTTGGTGAACCGTTTTTGAATTAAAATTCAAACTATGAATTTAGAAACTTGTGCACCATTTCAAATCCTGAGCTCCGCTAGGGCTGAGCTTTGGATATGTTGTTTGTAGTGACATTAGACACCCTGTGTCCAATGGGGACCTAAAAATATGGACTGTAGCTTCAGTTATGATTTATTTTGGGATTTCTGTCTTAGTTTAATCCTACAATTATTAAAAATAATCCATGCAGCCACAAATCACCATTTTTGTTCAGAGGCCTAAGAACTTGTTTACACATGTGGTAAAAATGCTAAACTTAATTTTTTCCCTGTCTAGACTAGCAAATAATTAGATGTGTGTTTTCGGATAGAAAGTTATATAGGATTGTCCAAGGGTTATTTTGAGCCACCACTTGGCCATAGCCCTCCTTACACTCATGACTATTTCTGGTAGAAAAATTATCTGATTTGGAAGTAATTTCAATTTAATATGAAGTAATTCAGTTTTCTGGGGCAGCAAATGGATCCATTTTTAATAAATTCTGTGTAGCTCAGTTTTAGCTAAATTTTGGAGTGATCCTAACTCTTATACTCCATTAGTTGTCATAAAGTTTGTAGATAAAAAGGATGAACAGAAACAGAGAAACAAAAATGAGAAGAAACTAGGTTAGAATTGAGTTATAAAAAGGAAATAGATCACTTTGGTTAAATAATTAAATATGGAGCATGTGAAATCTAAATTTTAGAATAGCACCCTAACATCAAAATAATAAATGGGATTATTTTATATGTGTACACAATCACCATCATAGATACGTAAAATTTTCACACCCCTCCTCTAATTTGTGAAGGAGAAAGTGGTACACTAGCATGTCTAGGTGAATATGGCCTTCAAGGCCTTGGTATTAGATCACTTAGGCAGCCACTATAAAGTTATGCATCTCATGTAGAAGGCGCTCTTGCGGACGGCATCTATCACCTCGTCCCCGCCTACGAAGAAGGAATCCCCGAGAGCGGTGCCAACGAAGTCGCGGTCGACCCGGAGTCTAACAGTCAGTCAGCCCAAGAAAGCCCCGGAGCATGACCTAACTTTTACTTCGTGCAACTATGTATTTATTTATGCTTGTGCATTTACGTTCTAGGTGTTGTTTGAATACCTTAGTTGCATGATGCTAGTACCTATGACTTGAAATACTAGTATGATAAGATCGATAGAGCAATGTCTTTAGGTCCGTTACAAGTCGAGTGATTTCCTGTCACTCGCGAGACATAGGAGTTGCTTATCTTTATTTATGTTGGAATCATAAGGATGGACGGGCGGGATGGTATGTGTAGATCTCCCGTCCGTGTATGATAATTGGATTAAGGTCGAAACGTGTGGTTCTGTGTGTCAAGTTTTTGAACGTACCACATGCATGCCGACCTATGGGAATCGGTAAGCCCGGTACCAGATTGAAGCAGCTAGGACCGATAGCCATCTCTCCTTGGAAACTTTTGTTTCCCTTGCCGTACACATGTGGATATATGCGTGATGCCGTGAGTGAAGCGGTAAACCTTTATCCTAAGGGAATGGACCCGGCGCCGAATTGTGGATTGATGGGAAAGGTTCCTGTGGCAGAACCGTCCAATTTAAACTGGCTCAAGTGTGTCTAGTCACCCTAACTCAGGATAATACCAGCACGCACTTCAAACAGTTTAAACCCGGTAGTCCGTCGAGTGTCCCCGGGACATCCCGAATCATCCACTGATAACTTTCTCTCAACCATAGCTCAGGATCAACACCAAGTTGGGGAACACAACAGGCATTACCTTTTACATAAATACGGAAAGATACAATTTATTACAAACCGAGTTTTGAAGCAACCTTGACTCAGGTCATAGTACTAAGATCTTAATACAAACTAGTTTGATACAACTGAAGGAATATTACAACCCGAGAGTACTTTATTCATCTAGAGACATCTGGGACCACCCATGCTCTAGGGCTTCTGGTTCTCCTCTTCGTCTTCCTGTTGTGGAGCCTCCTCTGGAAAACAGAAAGGGGAGAACCCTGAGTACGAAAGTACTCAGCAAGACTTAACCGTCTTACCAAAGAAAAGACTCTCAAGGAATATGATTGGACTTTATGTGGGTTTGGCTGACTCGACTCTTTTGCCAAAAAGCATTACTAAGACTTGATCCTTATATTTTCTTTATTTTAGATCCGTTGAGTTGTTACTTATCCATCTAGGTTATAAAATATTTTGCATACAGGTGGTACTAAGCTCAACCAGCATTTATGAATCAAATTGATCTTGTTCAACTTGTTTCCTCTACGATGTTTAACACCTGATCAAGTGCACTCATAACCAAGAGTTGTGTCGATCCGGATCAATGTACATCCTGCAGGAGATACCTTGCCCCCAGTCACGCACAGTCGATCATACTGTATGCAACAACCTTTCAATCAGCTGGGCCAACGACCGGAAATATCCTTACTCGAACCCGGGAACGCACCCCCACGTGGGCCCCACGTCTGGCGACCACCCCGTGAGTTACAGGCTACGGTCCCGCCTTTCACCGACCCAGCAAGCACGGGTAAGCGATATTTCCAATCAACGAGCCAACTAATCTAATTGGCTTTACTGGTCCCATAACCCAGTAAGAAACCAGGTAGAATCACTTGATCAATCAATTAAACAACGGATCGGTCCTTAGTCACTTAAGCAAGTAGGCAGATCTAAGGATCGAGTACACTCAATCCATTCTATCAACCTCTGCCCACTCTCTTTTCATAGTAAGTCTTATATGATTCATCTATGATTAGTGAGAATCTAGATCATCATCTTTTATGTACCCTTGCTAAGCATAGCTAAGTGGATATTTCTAATCAATTTATTTCCTGGCAAGCAAAGGTAGTTCTACCAAGGAGTATTTCCTGCATCAAAGGTTTTCATGCAACTCCTAACCTAATGCACACAAAGGAATAATATTTGGACTTGTGAAATTATGAAATGAAATGGGTAGAGATGCATCCGGGGCTTGCCTTGAGTCTCAAAAAGGTTAGCGGTTTCAGTGATTTCCTGACTCCGGAGCGATCACCAGAACTTCCTCGTAGTGAACTTGTTCGTCGGGAAGTTCCACGTACTCCACCTCCGAGGCTTCAGGTTCTAACATGCAATGCAAGTCAGGGATTAGAGATGCAATAGTTTTAAATATAGCTCACCAAACTTCATCTCTCGATACAGTTGCAAGCCAACATAACTACCCATCCTTTTCTAAAGAAAAGGTTGTTATTTTTGTCTAGATGAAATAGTCCTTATTTCATTTATATTTATTAAAGAAGAATTAATAAGTGTACTAAAATAATTTTCTAAAAATCCATAACCCTTCATCTCTTTTTAAGTGTGCTTGTAAAACATGGATCCTATTTTTAAATGCTTTTTAAAATTATACTAAATATTTTTAGCAATTAAATTACCAAGAATGGTATTATTATTAAATCCTAAACAACACAAATTTAAAGGTTTAGCATTTTTATAACATAAAGGAAAATCTAAGAAAATTATAAAAATTTATTTCACATTTTTCTGATTTTTCTATGATTTTCTATAATTAAAACAGTGGAAAAACATAAATTAAATCTAATTCTAAAACCTATTTGGCTTTCTTAGAAAAACCCCCTCGGCTTTCTATCTCTTCTTCCCCCAGGTCCCTGCCCACGCGGAGCAGAGCTCCCGCGCAGACCGAGCTCTCGCCGGAGTTGACCCGCGCACGCTCGCCGGCGGCGGGGTCCCCCGACAACAACGGCTAGCCTAATGTCCACCTCACACGTCGGCGCACCCATTCTAACCCTAAGTTCCCGCGGCAAGCGCTAACCCTAGCTTCAAGGCGGCACGGCGGCGATGCTCGACGGCGCTCCGCGCTCCGGCGAACTCACCGGCCCCAAAGGTCCCACAACGGGCTCGCGAGCAACACCAAGCCCTACGACACCTTGTGCGCACGCCAAGCCACCCCACGTGGCGCTACGCGCGCTAGCACCTCACACCAGCCATGGCGGGAGTGCGCGCGGCGAGAACCATGGCGAGAGCCTAGCAGCGCAGCCAAAGCGAGACGACGGACGACATCTACCCCGTGAGCACTAGTAGACCTAGACACACCTAGCGCGCACAACAGCTCGGCCGGAGGGAGCCCGAGCGAGGCTGCTCACGCGCGACGGCCATGGCGGAAGAGCGCCACGGGGCGAATGGCGTTCCCGGCCCGGGGAACATCGTGCCCGGCCAACTGAGCCCTCAAGCATCTTCCTAAACCTCGAAGCAACACTGCTGCACGCTCATCTCGTACCAACCCAACTGTAGCAGCACCAACACGAGGAATGGTTCTTACCCCGGCGAGACGGCGACGGTGAGCTGGAAACCGAGCTGCGCCGGGCTGTGGAGCAGCGGAGGAGAAACAAAAGCGGGTGGAAACGAACGAGGAGATAACGGTGGAGCTTTTGGTGGAGAGGAGCAGGACAGAGAGGGTCGGACGGCGGCGAGCGTGCGACGGCTAGCCGACGGCCATGAGAAGAAGAACGGCGAAGCAAGAGAGAGAGAGAGACCGACGACGACGGCTATAACGACGGATCGACGCGGCCGGCGCGTGACACCTCCTGCTGCGCCACTTCCCGAGCTGGCTCCCAACAGAAACGATGCGTGGCCGGCGAACCGCCTCGCACCGCCGGCGGCAAGCTGCCTAGCAGCTGGCCGACGTCAGCGTTTTTCCCCCTTTGAGCATCCAAAACCCGAGATTGAGCTTCACTTTTCGCCAAAAACTGCATGGTAACATCCAAATCTCCCAAAAGAAAACTTGTAGCTGGATCATCGAATTACATTTCTTATATTGGTACTTACCCCATTTGAGCATGAATTGAGGTCGAATTTGAGCCTCAAAGTTGCTGCTGCAACACATTTCTAATTCAGAGCCTTTAACTGAATTTCTCAAATTACTCCCGAAATTTGAATAGAACATGCATCTGGTGTCAAAAAACAAATTTGAAATTCACATTCAGGAGCACAACTTCCTAGTTGGAAGTTTTTGCAGAAAACTTCAAATTCGAACTCATTTGGCCTAATTTCAGTTCAACTGTCAGTTTACTGAACTTTCTGAAAACAGTTTCTGAACGATTTTCTCTCGTGTTTTTCTCCTTAATCCAGCCATCTTCTGAGTCTGACCCAAAAACAAAAGTTGTTCCCAATCCTTCCCTTTACAACTTTGTTTAAGACACCTAAGTCATACAACCCACAGATCGATCACAATCTCACCCCAAAGATAGCTGCTCATTATGTTTTTCCAGAGAAAACCGAAAACAGCTAAGTGCTGTTGTCGGACGGTGAACAGTGCCTTTTCTCTATTTCCTTCTTCCATTTAATTGAAGCATCATTTCCACAAATTTTCTCACCACTTATGGACAACTAAGTTGCTTGTCTTATGAACTATATTTAGAAATTCTTGGCTCTCGAAAATTCCAAATGTCTATTACCTTTTTGATTTTGGTCAAATGGTTCCTTTTAATTAGCCCTTTTCCTTTTTCTCTTAACTTCTCACTTTACCAACCAACCATAGCACTTAACCTTTGCTAAAGGTGGGATGTCACAGCTGGGAAATGCTTGTGCCATGTGTGTTGGGTTTCCCCTGGCCAGGTAGCAAAATTCGGTTCGAACTGTCCGCTTCTCGCGGTTAATGAGACTGTTTGACCGCTGTGCTGCATTGAGTAACAAGTGGAACTATGAGGATGATGAACTTGTTTTATGAATTAAATTGTATTGCACCACTTGTATGCTTAGAGAGGATGTTAATCTAGAATGGTTAATTCTACTAGAATATGATGCTAAAACCATGAAAGTAAGGATCCACTCTTAGTTGCTTTTTGGCAAACAAACCCACCAGCCAAAAGCTCTCATGTCTAGAAATCGGTGATGTAGTTTCATCCGACGGGTAAGCCTTGCTGAGTATTAGTATATTCAGCCTTGCTTGCGGCTATTATTTCAGGTACTGTGATGGATGTGGCAGTCGATGCCATCACTTGGCCTACCCAGGTTCCCCCTGGATGGCACGTCGAGTGGGTTCCCTCCTCTGCCGAGGATCGGGAGGAGTAGCACCATGCTCGGCTTCATCATGGTGTTACTATGCATCGTCGCTAGTTTAATATTCCGCTGCAATGAACTTTTATACTCTGATTTGAAATTCAAACTTGGTTTGTAATAACTCTATGATACTGTTTATGTATGATGAATTTGTGGAATGTTGTAATTTCTGGAACTCACCTTCGTGTGGGCACGCTTATTGTTTCGATCGTGAAAGTACGTGGTTAATCGGGTATAATCCGACGGCGCTCCAGCTTATTCCGGATTAAGTGCCTGACTGCGTGATTAGCGGTCCAGGGGTGCTTAACTTGGAATAATTTCGGAGTGGTCCGCCACAACAGGCGGTCAAACCGCCCATCAAGGTCAACTGCCAAGAGCTCCTCTGAAGCAGGTTTATCGACCCAAGAAGAAGGAGGAGGTGCAGAGCATGGATGTGGACTCAGAGAGGACTACTGAGTTCGATATTATTCAAGTTGGAACTATGGATGTTCCTATTGAGAAAAGTCTGGCTATGAAGCTGACTTCCAGTGGAAAGATGGTGGAAGACCAGGGATCTAGTGCTAGCCAAACTCAGCAGCGCTTTCTTCCGAAGTGGTCTCCCGAAGGATTGACTCGCATGCAAAAGAGGAAGCTTCAGAGACTTCGTTTTCGAGAGAGGCAAGAGCAAGAGTTGGAGAAACGGAGGGATGAATTCTTCAACCAGGCCAGGCCTATGATTCCTTAGAAGAAAGAGTGGAAGCCGAAGGAAGACCAACAGGCGGCCCAACCGGCTGCACAGGCGGTCTGGACCGCCTGTCATTCTGAGTCAGCGACCCAGGTGATCAGACCGCCTGTAGAGGCGGTCAGACAGGGTGTTTCTTCTTCTAGTTCTTCGGCTCGTGATGGCAAGTTAACATCGGTTCCTACTGCTGAGGACGATGAAGAGCTTGTGGATTACAGTTCTTCTCCGGAGCGCATGAATCTTGATGTGAATGTACTTCATATGTCCATGGATGGGGACATGCTTTCGGAGAAGGAAGTTGCTCATCTCGATTTTGGTCCTAAGGAAGCTATATTCCAGAAGCCTAAAGCTGAAGATAATCACTTGAAGGCTTTATATCTGATGGGACATATCAATGGGAAGCCAATCTCGCGGATGTTGGTCGATGGAGGGGCTATTGTGAATTTAATGCCTTATTCTTTATACAAGAAGCTTGGTGGTTCAGATTCGGAGCTGATCAAGACCAGCATGACCATCAGCGGCATTGGAGGAGGAGAGCCTATCGGTGCCAAGGGGTGATTTCTATGGAGCTTACTATTGGGAGCAAGACTTTGGCCACCGCTTTCTTCGTCGCTGAGACTCAAGGTAACTTCAGTTTAATCTTGAGTCGTGATTGGATTCATGCAAACCAATGCATTCCTTCTACTTTGCATCAATGTTTAATTCAATGGGTGGATGATGATGTAAAAGTTGTGCATGGTGACACTTCTGCTTGTGTTGCTTTAGCTGATAGCTCTTTGATTGGCATTCATGATGATGTTAGATGCTTGTCAGGCTTAGATCTTTCTGAATTTGAGTTTATCAGCTGTACTAAGAATGGCTTCATCCCTGCTGTCATAAAGCCGATGAATAATCGGCTGAACCATCTCATGTGATTTAATGGATAATCGAGAGTGGTTGCAGCAGAGACTTGAACACTATAGGTCGCATCAGAACGATATGTGTGAAGCCATTAAGGAATTAAATGATATAAGCAAGCTAGGATGTGGTTTTACGTCGGCCAATCCTCTTGAGGAGGTAGACATTGGTGATGGTTCTTTGCCCAGGCCAAAGTTTGTAAACAAGTATTGAGATCCTGCTTTTAAATCTGAATTAGTAAAGTTGTTAAAGGAGTATGTCGATTGCTTTGCTTGGAATTATCATGAAATGCCTGGTTTAAGCCGAGAGCTTGTTGAGCATCGGTTGCCTATTAAATCTAGTTTTAGGCCTTATAAACAACCAATTAGGCGTTTTAATCCTGAAATTTATGATCGGGTTAAAGAGGAAATAAATCAGTTATTAGAAGCAAAGTTTATTAGACCTTGTCGATATGCTGAATGGATTTCTAATATTGTGCCCGTGGAAAAGAAAGGAATGGGTAAGATTAGAGTGTGTATTGATTTTAGAAATCTTAATCGTGCTACCCCTAAAGATGAATATCCTATGCCAATAGCTGATATGCTTATCGATGCTGCGTCTGGACATAGAATGATTAGCTTTCTTGATGGTAATGCTGGTTACAATCAAATATTTATGGCCGAAGAGGATATATCCAAAACGGCTTTTGTATGTCCAGGCTTTGTTGGCTTGCTTGAGTGGATTGTTATGACTTTTGATTTAAAGAATGCCGGTGCTACTTATCAAAGGGCGATGAATTTGATCTTCCATAATTTGCTTGGTATTATCTTGGAAGTTTATATCGATGATATTTTTGTTAAATCAGCTGGAAGTAGTTCTCATTTGGCCGATTTGAGACTTGCATTTGAAAGAATGCGTCGGTATGGTTTGAGGATGAATCCGCTCAAATGTGCTTTTGGTGTGTCGGCCGGGAAGTTTTTGAGTTTCATAGTTCATGAGAATGGCATAGAGATTGATCCCAAGAAGGCCGACACTATTGGCAAGTTGCAGGCACCTAGTTCTAAGAAAGAGTTGCAAAAGTTCTTGGGCAAGGTGAATTATTTGAGAAGGTTCATTTGCAATTTGTCGGGAAAGGTGAATGCTTTTACTCCTTTGCTTCGGTTGAAAGATGATGCTGAATTTACTTGGGGGGCAAAACAGCAAGAGGCGTTTGATGAGATCAAGCATTATTTGTCGTCGCCTCTGGTTCTTCGGGCACCTAAGAGAGGGATTCCTTTCAAGTTATATATCGCGGTCGAAGAAAATGTTATTGGGGCTGTTTTGATCCAAAAGACCGAAGGGAAGGAATATATTATTGCATATGCAAGTAGAAGATTATTGGACGCCGAAACAAGGTATACTTTCATTGAAAAGTTATGCTTATCATTATATAATGCTTGTACAAAGTTGAGGCATTATTCGTTGCTAAATACTTGCATAGTTGCTAGTCAAGCCGACATAATTAAATACATGTCGTATAGACCTATATTAAGTGGTAGAATCGGCAAATGGGCTTATGCTTTGATTGAATATGATTTAATCTTTAAGCCATTGAAATCTATGAAAGGACAAATCGTTGCCGATTTTTATTGTTGAACATAGGATTAATGATTGTTTTGATTTAAATGTCGGTTATATTACTTTTACTCCATGGAAATTGTATTTTGATGGATCGGTTTGCTAAAGTGGTTGCGGGGTTGGTGTTATTTTTATATCACCAAATGGTGTTGTTTTTAACCTCTTAACCGATTGGATCATAGATGCACTAACAACCAAACCGAATATGAAGCTTTATTATTCGGATTGGAGATTTTACATGATATGGGAGTAAAACATGTGGAAGCATATGGTGATTCTCTTTTGGTAGGACAACAAGTATCTAAGGTTTGTCAATGTTTAGATGGATTTTTGAATGCTTATCTTGATAAGTATTTAGATATTATATCTTGCTTTGATGAGTTTGTCATTTATCATGTACCAAGAGAAGATAATACTAGAGCTAATGCGTTAGCACAGCAAGCATCAGGCTATAATGTTCATAAAAGAAATTTTCATGAAAAGAGGCCGATATTTCGTGAAGCCGACGTTTCTGCTCTGGAACAGGCGGTTCGACCGCTTGTCATAGCCGATCTGACCGGTACGGCCGGTCTAACCGCCGGTACAGACGGTCTGACCGCCTGCACCTCTGAAAACTCCGATTCGGCTGTTAATGATTTTCAATCTGTTGTGGCCGATGTTGGTGATTGGAGGAAGCCTCTGGTGGATTATTTACAGGATACTAGCAGGTCAGTTGATCGAAAAGTCCGACGATGGGCTTTCAAGTTTACTTTGATGATGGTGAACTATATCATCGGACCATGGATGGATTGCTTTTAAAATGTTTAGTTCCTGATCAAGCTAGATTGGCTATGGCAGAGGTTCATGAAGGAATTTGTGGTATGTATCAATCGGCTCGGATGATGAAGTGGCTCCTTAGGCGGGCTTGCTTTTATTGGCCTACTATGATAGCCGATTGTTTTCGTTACTACAAAGGATGTGAAGAGTGTCAAAAGTTCGGGGATATTCAGATTGCACCTGCTGCGTTGATGCATCCGATCATTAAACCATGGCCTTTTAAAGGATGGGGTTTAGATTTTGTTGGTAAGATTCATCCTCCTTCATCCAAGGATCATTGTTTTGTGATTGTGGCTACTGATTATTTTACCAAGTGGACTGAAGCGATTCCCCTCAAGAACATGACACACAGAGAGGTGATTGAGTTTATTACTGAGCATATTATTCATAGTGGGATTCCTCAAACCTTGACGACAGATCAAGGAACGTCGTTATTTCTAAGGAGGTACGTGAGTTTGTTGAATCCTATGGTATTAAATTGCTCAATTCATCTCCAAATTATGCTCAAGCCAGTGGTCAAGCCGAGTCTAGCAATAAGATTTTGATCAAACTCATAAAGAAGAAGATTGAAGATCATCTTAAGCGGTGGCACGAGGTTTTATCTGAGGCATTATGGGCGCATCGTATTTCTAGACATGGGGCTACTAAGGTTGCTCCGTTTGAGCTTGTCTATGGTCAAGAGGCCGTTTTGCCCGTTGAGGTGAATCTGACTGCTTATAGATTGGCTAAGCAAAATGATCTTGATGTGAGCACATATTATGCTTTGATGATGGATAATATTGATGATGTGACCGACAAGCGTTTGGAGGCTTTAGAGGAAATTGAAAAAGATAAAAGGAGAGTGGCTCGCGCATAAACAAAAAGGTAAAACTTAAATCCTTTCGAGTTGGTGATTTAGTTTGGAATACTATTTTACCTATAGGAACAAAGAGCAACAAATTTGGTAAATGGTCACCGAATTGGGAAGGACCGTATCGTATTGTGAAGGTTTGTTCTGGGAATTCCTATATGATGGAGACTTTGCAAGGATTTCAGATGCCAAGGGCGTTTAATGGGAAGTACTTGAAGAAATATTATCCAAGTGTTTGGCAACATGCTTGAAAGGATATGGCCGATATATGATATCGCCCTTAGAGAAAAATGGCCGACAATATAGGGTCGCTCTTAGTCTGATTAAATGTTTTGTGGTAAACAAAGTTTTACCAAAAAACAGGGGGACATATGTTGATGACCAAAAATGGCTTAAAGCCGATCAGGCTGGGACAGCCGGTCTAGACCGCCTGTACATGCGGTTAGACCGGCTGGGTCCTGTAGCCGATCTGGCAATGTGCCAGGCAGTCTAACAGCCTGTCACAAGCGGTCCGACCGCCTGTCCCCGAGTCCGAGTAGAATCAGGTTTTTACACATTTTTAGATTTGTAGAAGGACTTTCTTGCGGGGCAAGACCTCCCCACCCTATAAATATAAAGGGTCGTGGCCAATTGAGGACCTCTACCCAATCATACAAATCATTGTTTGCCGACCTTAGAACAACCCTAGGTTCGTAGCCTCTGTCGGGGTCCCTCCCGAGGCTGTGATCGTAGGCTTTCGCGGCGCCTTTGCTGTAGGCGGTCTAACCGGCCCCTACAGGCGGTCTGACCGGCTACATCCAGGAGTTCCGACGAGGAGAATTTCGACAACCGCGCGATCTAGCGTTTTCGTGTGTTGACCAGAAGTGCGTCAACAGGTAACCACTTGGATTAAAACACCGCAAAAATGAGATTAGATCACGGCAACTAATTAGGTAGGCCGGCCCTGTCCTCCATCAATGTGCTTTTCCAGTTGCTGGTAGGGGAGGGCCGCAGCCCACAGTGCCGCTGTCTTTTGCAAGGTAGTGTCTGCACTGAAGAATCTGGTAGACTGACAGATCAAAGATTGATGTCTGATGATCAATTGGTCATTGTCAGAGTTTCAGGAAGTTGGCAAGGCGAGGCCTGTCCACCAACTCTTCCTCGGAAACACTACTTGCTCACTTGCAGTACTTAACAGAAGCAACGGTTAACTGACAACAAAAGCGTGTTGGTCACAGAAAACATTCTGATATTGCTTCTCAGGAATGATGATGCATGAATGCAAGGTTAAGTGCATAATGTCGTGGGGGTAGCTTACGGTGCAACTGCAAGCGCACGACAATATGGCGCAATGGTTAGGTGTACCCAACCGTACGTAAAGCAAAGAGAAATTCCATTTAGGCTGGCAGAAATCGACAACCCGGACACAGGAGCATAGGCAAAGAGGTTAATGAAATAGCATTGTTTTCTTTAAAAGAAAAAGGGAAAAGAATGCAGTTTCCTTCCCGCCTCCTTTGAACTAATGGTGGCCGCCTCGTGCTACATAGATGGTTAGGCAATAGATTCATTGTCTTTACATCATTCTCTTGTTTTAATTTGCCTCCAATCTATGTCACGCGTGGTACACTATGAAGTTGGCAGCCAACCAAACCATGCATGGATCAACATGCACGCATGGGTCCGCCTACTAATAAAGGTTCATTGACATAAGTTGGTTGCTGATCGATTGGTAACCTTACACCTGCTTACTAAAGGGAAAGCTTCGATTGAAGCAAAATCCATTTGTAACACTGTTAATATTAGATGTTTTTACCCATCAATAAATAAAGGGAAATGTTGTATACATATTATAGTTTCGGTGGAACCATCAGACCTGCATGCTCGTGGCCCTTGTCCCTAAGGGCTTCTCTACTGGCCGGTGCATCACCAGCGCATCATCCAACGTGTCCCTAGTGAATCGATTCACCACCAGTAGAATGAGCCGATTCATATAGGAGAGAGAAATAACCGACTCATTTTATTGATCCGATTCATACTCTGGTTGTGAGAGAAAAGTGCACAGTAAAGAAGTAAAGGGAGGAGAGAATTAATTTTTTTATGTTGCAAGTGGGCCCATTGATGTTGATATGTCTGGAGAGAGGAAATTGTGTCAGAATGATCCGATTCACTACTAGAGATGCCCTAAGGATCTATTGTATTTCAGGACAGAGGGAGTGAGCGGTAACCTTTGTTTTCAGCACAACTTCTTGGCTATTAGGTTTGTTTGCCTCCCCATTTATTTCCTAGTTTACCTAATAATTTTCCAGTACCCCATTTTTGAAAAATGCCGAATCATCCTCGTATTATGTTAAGCATATGCTTGGGGTAACCAGATACTTGTCTGTGCAAACACAACCAGGAAAATTACAATAGTGCATGCCAAGCCTCATATACCCAAAACATGTTGTGGCAGCAGAACAAATCCATGAGATGATAGACATTGCAGTATTTTGATCAAAGACCAATTGACTAAAGGCCTTAAACACCATCGTATATGATGTGTCGATCCAATCCATAAAAGGAGAGTGAAAACAACGATGTATTAGGTATGCTGGTCTTGTCCGCCCATCAATGTTTCTCTCCAAGAACTCTACTGGTAGGGGAGGGCCACCGTCTTTTAGTCCTTTATGTTTTGGTAATGTCCGTACGCTGAAGATAGTACCATCGTGGACGTGAATCTCAATCTCTGAAGGTCTCAAGGTCAATTTGACAGTTTCACTGTAGAGACAATGCAAGAGAGGAGGCCGCCCTCCTACTCTTCTCCTACTCCCGAAAAGGGTTGCAATTTTCAACTGTAAAAAAGAACTCTGAAAAAAGATGCCCAGTCATGATTAATTAGCGAGAGACCCCAGGCCATAAAGGTTGCAGCTATGGTTGCATTATATTGCAACATGCATGTGCATGCTTTAGTGATGACGTATAACATTTTGGTCAGAGAAGAACATTCCGATAAGATGGAAAACAGTCGCACAAAAGGATGGAAGGACACGATCAAGTTGGTTGGGCTTCAGTTTTCCGTTTGGTGAGCAAAAACACTCGCCCCAGAGTCAACCATGCATGGACCCGCAACGCTATATGCAGCCTCCATCCATCCTCAATCCTAAGCAACACTATTAAGAAATTAAAGTATACGAAGTATCTAATAATCGTACCAGTTAACAACAAATGGCCATGCAAGAAACTAGTCAGACAGTCAGTAGGGGGTCGTCGTCGTTTCCAAATTCCAAGTACTCAGAGAAGTACTGGCAGGTCAGGTGCCTAGCTACTTCCCCGAGCGATGCTGGTTGCTTGCGATCCAATCAAACTTGGCAAATGGCAAGCTAATACGTCGATCCATGGCTGCTGCTACTACGCATCACGAAGAAGACGACGGATCAGAGTTGAGAATTTTTACATGCGGCGGAGCAGGAGGGGGGTAGGCGAGGGATGGCCATCTAAATCGGGGGCACCAGAAAGAGGCGCGCGCGGCTCGCAACTCGCCGCCCTACACTACCGTCCCTTCCGTCCGTCGATGGATATCTGCTCTCCGCCAGCGAGGGAGACCAATCACCCGTCGGCCCATGCATTGCCTCCATTGGCTCCTCGATCTCTCCCAGCGAGTCGTCAGGCACAAATGATCCGCCTCAACTGTCGGCAAGGGAATTAAAATCGTTGTTCCATTGACAAGGAGGCACACACACATGTCAGGAATCCATGGCGCCCGACATGTGGCGGTGGACCCACATGTCATAGATCTCGATCTCTTCTTTCAAGATGGTTATTTGTAAGACTTTATGTAGAAGAAAGTAGGGTCTTAATTTTGTCTTCTTCACGGGCCGAACCACAAGACACCGTATAACAAAGCTGTGGCGGCTCGACTCCTCGGCGGTGGCGCTTGATGAATAGTTACTGCAATCGGACCGGAAATCGAACCGGTAAAGGTCTCAGTTAACAGTTTGGCTGGTTCAACCAATAGTCTATTCATCATAGTTCATATAGAATAAGTTTAATATTAAACTAAGAACATTTGTGTCGATCTTCTAAGAAAAGCAAAACCGACATTGGCTTCGGCTATTTGTCGAATCGCGTGGTCCGGCCTGGTCCTAATAACCATGGTTTCACCGTTGGTTGGCAACGGCTTGGTATATGGGACCCGCATACCACATTAGCGAAACCACCTTAGGAACAACTTTGACCCAACCAAAGAGAACAATATATCAGTTTCAAAGAGATGAGCACGTATGATATTCAGTATTTGAATTCTAAGTTTTATTTTAAATTCCTCATGACAAGTTATGGACTTCAATGTTTTTTTAAAAAAGAGAGAGAGAGAGAGAGTTTAAATGTTTAGAGGCATGCCTAAAAATAATAAAAAATCATACAGTAAGAAGATGCAAAATTTTCAGTATATAGGAAATGGCAAATTGGCAATGTACTTCGGTCATCGATATTCATATTCTTTTGCATTTCGATATTTTGATTTGAGGTAGTTTGGTAATGCTACATTTTCCCATGTTTTAGTACTCGGTAACCGACGAGGGAGTAACTGGTTTTGAGCAGCTTCTTTTTAATCCCGAGTCCGAGCACACACCTACCGCAAAAACTACCTGGTCCGAAGCCAAATTTTACCCCGGTGCCTATCGTCTCCTTTTGACCTCGCGACCCTCGACGAGGCCGTTGCTTTTGGGCGTGTCGTTCACAAATCGACACATCGGGGCAAGCGGGAATTAATTGCGGTGCCGTGGCTCGTGTTTGGGCGGCTCCCTCTGCTCCTGTGCTCTCCCTCGCACTGCATTGCCGCGGCACACTGCTCAGTGGCCACAGGTCTGCTCCCCCACCATACCTGCTCTCTCGTGCCATATTCTTGCCCGGTCTCCACTCTCCACTGCCACAACTCTAGCCGAGGTGGAGACGACCAGCTAGCTGGTCTCCTCCCACGCCATTGCTGCTTCCTCCTCCGCCAGCACGACCGCAACGCTACACAAGTCATCATCCTTCTCTGTCTTTGCATAGAGTGTGTGGCCTTCCACGATCAGTGCGTTGGCGTCCCCGTGCTGGTTGGTTCGTTCGTGGTGTCTCGTCGGCGTCCATGGAGACGACACGTCGCCGGCGGCGCCGGGTGGCGGTTGCGCTGCTGCTAGCGCTGCTCCCCGTGATCTTCCCTGATCTCGGCGCCTGTAACGACGCCGAACGAGGAGGTAAGCGAGAGCGTGTCTCTGCTTCTCCTATTTCCCTTTTCGTGTAGTATGAGTGTGTGGCTTCTATGTTTGTGAGCGAAACATCGTTTGCCACTTGCTATTGGTTGTTGATTAGTGCACCGGTGTGACACTGATTGGCTGCAGGAGGAACTATGAAACGAGAGGAACATGCTCGCACCTCTGCAGCTCGGTGAGATCTCTGCGCTCATCCTGAGCCTTATTACCTTAGTCAGAAAGAATCATCAGTGTTTTCTTGGGGCCATTCAACTTTGTCGACTCTCTAGTTCCTTCAAAAAAAAAAAACCCAGCTCTCATGCCTAGTCTGGAAACATTTTGTACCATTATATATGCAGCTTATCATATGCCCTGGTGGTTT
The DNA here is from genome assembly GCA_015342445.1 of Digitaria exilis. Taxonomy (NCBI): domain Eukaryota; kingdom Viridiplantae; phylum Streptophyta; class Magnoliopsida; order Poales; family Poaceae; genus Digitaria; species Digitaria exilis. The sequence goes on from JACEFO010002656.1 coordinate 1,136,995, forward strand.
TCTGCCAATAGAATTCGAAAAGGAGGCATTATATTAGCTTAACTTTTTTCATGTAGTAGATGACACATCTTCAGCACCAAGCGGCCTCTACTTTCCACCTGAAAACGTCAGGCAAAAATCCATGCAGATCACCTAACGTTGTCCACAAATATTTGGCGCACCTATCTACCTTCCTGCATCGCGTTGCACGAATCGTACGTAGAGTAGTGGGTAGAACAAGTTGAGCTTGGAATCATGCATTGGCTGTCAGAAAGACAGAAACTGACAGCTGAACCACCAGCAAAGCAGCAGCCCCAGATATGATGATGGTACATCTTCTCTTGTCCGATTGCACTTCACCACTTCTGCTCACTCTTTTTATCTCCATCCAAATTATTGGCAGGATAATCCATGGTGACCGTACAAGGAAAATCCTGCAAGAGGAGCAGAACAAGAACAAGTACTGGTCCGGGTATTTCGGCAACAAGGCGGCATGGCCGGATTTCACCAACTCTCCTCCGGCCGGCGAAGGCGGTTTTCAGGGCCCACCGTCGACGTGGACACCATGGACGTGGACACCAAACGCTGCGCCACCGTTGAGCGTTCCTCCGTCACCTGCTCCGGCGCCTTCACCGGCGGCGATCGCCAAGCCTTTGCCGGCCGCGCATGATCAGAGTCCAGCATACAGCATCTCTTTGCCACCACAGTCCGCGGCGGTGCCAGCCGACACCAGTAGTAAGCCGGTGATCGCCGGCGTTGTGCCTGGAGCAAGGCACTCTGGTCATGTTAGTAGGCATGTCTATGTCATCGCAGCAGCGGGGGCCTCCCTTGTCGCGGCCGTGTCGGTGTTGCTCTTCCTCCTGTGCTACCGATCCAGCAAGGTGGTCACCGTCAGGCCGTGGGCGACCGGCCTCAGTGGGCAGCTGCAGAAAGCATTCGTGACAGGTGGGTCCAGTGTTCATCCCTGACACAATGTTGTGTTAACTGTTAACCACAAATCTTCACTTTAATTTGCGGTTTACGTATAGGTTCTTTTGGAGATGCTTGATAGTCAGATGTGTTAATCTGCAGGTGTGCCATCGCTGAAGAGATCGGAGCTTGAGCTGGCCTGCGAGGACTTCAGCAACGTAATCGGCTGCTTGTCGGATTACATGGTGTATAAGGGGACGCTGTCTAGCGGCGTCGAGATCGCGGTGGTGTCCACGACCAAGAGCTCTGCCAAAGAATGGTCCAAGCACTGCGAAACACAGTTCAGGAAGAAGGTAAGAATAGTAAATGCTGCTCTGAAACTGTCCAATTTGCTCCGAAGATACATTAAACTGAGAACATTATTTTAATTTGCTTCAGATAACAAGCTTGTCCAGAGTCAACCACAAGAACTTCGTGAACCTGCTGGGCTACTGTCAGGAGGAACAGCCCTTCACCAGGATGATGGTGTTCGAGTACGCTCCAAACGGCACACTCTTCGAGCATCTGCACGGTAACGACGCAGAATCCTTGCACGACAACAGTAAAACTTCACAATCATCATACAAGCGAGCCATTTGTGCATGAAACTCACAGTAAAAACACTATCTGACGCTGGTCGGTGTACATGTGAATTAATTTCAGTGAGAGAAGATGGCCACCTGGACTGGCCGACGCGGCTGCGTGTGGCCGTGGGCGTGGCCTACTGTCTGGAGCACATGCACCAGCTGAGCCCGCCGGAGATCCTTCGCACGCTGGACACGTCCACCATCTGCCTCACCGACGACTTCGCCGCCAAGATCTCCGACGTCTTCTTCCTCGACGAGCCCAGGGAGGAGGAGGAGACGAGCCTGTCGACCCTGGCGGACAGGGAGAGCGTGGTGTACAGCTACGGTATGGTGCTGCTGGAGACGATGGCCGGCCGGCTCACGGCGTCGAGGGGAGGCTTGCTGGAGAGCTGGGCGGCGGGATACCTGAGAGGGGAGCGGCTGCTGAGGGACGTGGTGGATCCCACGCTGCGTGGGTCCTTCCACGCGGCCACCGTGGACAGGCTGGATGGCGTCATCCGGGGGTGCACCGACCGCGAGCCCAGGCGGCGGATGACGATGGCGGAGGTCGCCAGGCGGCTGAGGGAGATCACCGCCATGCCGCCCGACGCGGCCACCCCCAAGGTGTCGCCGCTGTGGTGGGCGGAGCTGGAGATCATCTCCACGGAGGTCAACTGAAGAAAATCTGGAACTGAAGATTTGGAATTCCCAGATCAATCTGTCGTTCAATTGGACCCCCCAAAAAAGAGCTGTTCAGTAGATAATATATATACACTGTATTTGTATTTTCTTTTGCCTTTCTGGGTTTCAGTTTGTATATTCAAGGAAGTCCGTGTCCATCTGTACATATGAACAAGAGAAACTGCAGCCTGCAGTGTGTGGCCACAGGCCCAGACCCCAGAGTAGAGGTTGGATGAAGTCCGGAACACGAGATGTTGCAGACTTGCAGGTGAGGTGCTAGATTGGTGAGTTTGCTGAGATGTCCTAAACCTCTGCACTAGTGAATAAATAGGACGAAATACAACACATCGTAGTGATCAGTGAGTGCATCAAGCTGCACTTTGAAAGGGACAGTCAATTTTGTCGCGGAGGATACATGAAAGAAAAGAGGCGCAACTGCACAAGATACCATGAGCTGCTCTTATTGAAGTATCGAACTTCACCTTTCGTGTACCACTCTAGTGCATTTTTTCACTAGATTATAACTACGAAAATGAAAGATTGCAGGAAGTTTTATGCCCCATTACCCATAAATAGTCAGTTTAGCGTCATTCTTTTTAAAAAAAAAAAACTGTTTTTTTTTCCTTAAAATGCTGCAGCAATGTATAGAAGTTGTATACAGTGACTTTGTTAATTTCGATTTTCATTTAGATAGTGTTTTATTCGACAACACATTATTAACTGCATCTAAAAGCACTGCAGTCGCAAACAATTTAACTAGTTACTAGCTTTGTTTGGCTCGACTCCAAAAAGAAGACGACGACCAGGCTGCTGCTTGGAGTGGAGGATAAGATCAGAGAGATGCGAGAAGCGAAATCCGATTACAGCGACATATGACCAATATCAATTTTTTACATGGCGGTATCGCAGGACGGAGCTACCCGATTACAGCGACATATGAGCAATATCATTTTTTTTACATGGCGGTATCGCAGGACCGAGCTACCCGATTACAGTGAAGCTGAAACAAATGGGATCAAATGGAGTCGAATGCCCCCCTTAATCAGATTACTTCACAACCTAACCAAATACTACCTTAGTTACACTAGTATTACTTGCATATACTAACATTTGAGGAGATGTGTCCCTCTGAAAGCGGCTTGTATTATGACAGTAGTTGATAGGTTTAACTTCACCTTCTCTAAGATTAATATTTGTTAGTTGATCTTTTGAGACCTGAGTTTTCGATTCGCTGCTTTGGAGTTTTGGATGTCTGAGCACTTTCCTTTCCACTCCTGCCATACGTGTTCGTTCATCAAACCACGTTGTTTCTAGCACCACACATCTCCTCGCATAAGTTGATGAAAATCCGTCACTTTTGCCCAAGCACAGAGGCAGCTGCGAAGCTTCACTATGAAAGGATCATATGCAGAGGCCGGAGGACCCCATACACATCCATGGCATGTCAAATGTCAAGGATAAAGGCCATGGATAGTTGCAGATAGCTCTGCATTTGGTTTTCATTGTTATTGCACGAGGCGAACCCAAATCCATTCACGAGAAAAATTCAGAACAAATTTGACAAAACAAAACTATGACATTGAACAAGCTATGCTTTAAAGCATGTCCAGCAAATCAAATTTTGGGAGAATGCAACTAGCAGGGTGTCCGGGCAATGTTGGCATAGTATATACATTCTCTTAAAATTAGATATGATGGATATAAAATAGGGGGAGCATCATTGGCCGCATTGGATAATACCAGCAAAAATAATGAACCAAGTTTTGTTGTTCAAGACATCGACAGACAGAATCCACCCGGTCTAAATGTAACGCTCAATGGCTTGATAGACCAACAACAATGCACAAATGCCTATGACAAGGATCCTAAGACTGATGCTACATATATATTGGTATCCTTTCGTTCACCTGTGGCAAGTGGACTCCCCTATTTGGCTTTTAGGGGCTAAAGTTTAGCCCTATCCTATCGGATACCCAACAAAAGAATCCTCGCATACCCAACAAAATAAAACCATCTCACACTAAGACCACGTCTTGGTTTATCATCTGTGTATCACCGATACGGAAGAATGGCTGCCGTATCGGTATCGGATACGACCCGATACACCAATACAAGTATCAGATTAATTCAAATTTAAAATAAATAATTTAATTCCTGATACTCCGCGATACTTCTCGGACACTTCTCGGATGCTCTTGATAATTCCCTATACTGCATTACTGCCCTTAGTGCTCAGCGTCCTCCCCCTAGTGCAAGCTGATGTCCCAGATCTGATTATTGATGTTGAAAGATTGTGTGAGGCTCCTCTTATGGATGGCTGAAGCTATTTCATTTTCCTTTTTTCTAGACAAAAACCTATTTTATTTTCTATGGAATCTCTATTCTGCATATTTTTTTATACTTTTTTTTATACATATATTACATGTATCGGCATAAGGCTTTTTGAGATTTTACTGTATCGGCGTACCCATATCGCGTATTGGTGATACATAGGTTTATCATCCCCTGGCCCTATGATGCAGTCTCCCGAACTTCATCATCCAAGTCGTGGCACTCCCTCAAGAACTCAGCATGGAAGAAGTGGGTCTGGAACAGATCCTTTGAGCTCGAACCAAGTGTGTCCGCAAGATGCCCAAGGACGGCAACTAAGCCTAATTAGTCATTGATGAATTAGTAACTATTTAGTAATGATGAATTTAGTTAGGATCGATAGATTCGTCTCATGAATTCTAAGACTTCGTTTTATAATTAGCTCATCTAAAGACAGAACTTCAGCCCAGGATCCAAAAGTCCCCAAAGAGATACACTCATGCTCTAAACCCAGGCTTTTAGGCTTAGCTATTTCTTTTCAGCATTTCTCGTTCCAAAGGCAGCCACAGCCCGCTGAGGAGAGAGATGTGATGTACTGATGCATATTAGTAAAACTTTACAAGTTCTGTTTGCGAATAGAAATGTACATTTAGATCCCCTACAGCTAAAAGCTGCAGCGGCCCCCATCTTTTTATGGTAACAGTAATACAGAAAATTTACATGTACCATATGGTGACAGTAACACAGAAAATTTTACATGTACCATATGTACTCTGTTCAGCAGTACAACAGTAGCCCTCCTTACATACAGCTAATCGATAGCTTCGTTTCCGTCAAAAAATATACAGGGAACCATAATATGTACCGATTGGTTCACCATAGCCGGAGCTTCTGTACTTGTTCGTCATGGACTTGGAAGCATTGGATCCCACATATTTTGTACCTACAACATGCCGGTATATGATGGAAAGGCTTCATCAGAGCCCTAAAGCATGTGCATCATCCACAATTTGAGTTTGCGTACATAAAGATACACGATGCAAGGTCCAATCAGATCTGTTTCGGAAAGTCGCTTGCAGAGTTTCATGTACGATTCTAGGCTGCCAGATTCCTGTATGTTTCTCTGCAGTGCAGTCAATACAGCAGCTCTGTCCAGGTAATCGGGAAATAAGCCCATGTCTAGCATCTGCATGAGTGTTTCGGAGGCATCGAGAATGAAGCCACCCTTCACATAGCCTCGCAGGAGCCATGACATGGACTTCTTCCTTCTACCAGCACTGGTTGACTCGACTCCTGCGAGCAATCGGCGCACAGCAGCAGCTTCCCCTTGAGATGCACAAATTGCCAATACAACGTCATAGAGCTGTGTATCAGGTTCTCTACCAAGAAGCTTCATTTCCCAAAGTTCATGCTCAGCTTGCAAGCCACAACCAGCACAAGTATACAATGAGAGGAGCCTCTCATGCACAAGTCCTAGAACTTCACTGCTCCCTTCCTCCACCGCCCAGTTTGACAAAAGAACACCATCACTTAACAATTCTGATTGATACTTTTCTATACTGTGCATGGTCTCAGCATCTAGTTCAGCAATTGAACCATCCTTCACTGATGAATTTAATTTACGCAGAGCCTTTGAGAATTCCTTTTGCTCTTTAACCAAGGCGGTCAACCCAATTAGGTAACTATACAGCTCAGGTTTCAAGCCACTCTCCTTAAATTCAATTACCAATTTGACAGCATCCCTATAGTCCCCATCCATCTGTCAACAAAGAGTAACACAAGGTTAGAGCAACTGGAATTAGAAGATGTCATATTGAGAGGGAGCATGTGATAGTTTTGATAAGCAGCTAAAATATGCCGGAACAAATGATTGTAGTAATCACACTATCAAATTTAAGCAGCATCAAATATCTGAAGTTTGATCAGTATGATATGAATGCCATCACTCCATAAGATCTGAATTGTTTTAGCAGCCTCAATAATTCAAAGCTTCATACTTACATTATCCACAGTCCAAATGAAAAAAAAAAAATCTTACAGAAAGACTGGTGATCCATTATACTCGCAAAATAGCTGATACATAACAGAATATGCTCTAAGCTAGTGATCGTAAAGTATTCTATTATGAAGATGTTTCTGCCATTGCAATTCAATTTCTGTCTTCCAGCTAGTTTCAAATTTCGAGCAAAATCAAGAAATGTGCGAAGACATATAAAATGATATTGGCCACTTCATAATACACATAAAACATCCCTTGGAGAGCCTGCTGCGCAAGTTCCCACCTGGTTTCTTTGTATGGATAACTACAGTTAACTTATTTGTTGGTGACTTCTAGAGAAAAGATGATAGATATTGACTACAAGTTGCAGCTAACATAACAGAGGATTTGAGCTTACTCTTTGATACCTATTAATATGCTAATAGTATTCAACAATAGGAAAAAACACACAAGAAACCATCAGCAAGAACAAAAAGCAAATGGATTGGTACACCTAATCCATAAATAGCTCCAATGAAAATCTTCTAAAAAGAAAAAAAAAATAAGGGCCAAAGTTTTCTAATATCCTAACATAGGGTCTTTGGTTTTACCTAAAACTTACACTCACAAAATTTTGATCATGCCCTCAAAGTATTTGGCTATAGCTTGGCTTGATTCTTTCCCTTGCAATATGGAACACATTGAAAACCAAACAACCACAGAAAATTGAACTTAGCCTTTTTCCTTTTTTTCCCCTAAACACTCCTGATATGGGAATCCTAGGGCTCAGCCAAATTACATGAGGTAAATCAAAGGAAGCTAAATGATTGAAGCATGAGCATATGATTACAATTTGGCACAGGCACCTGGGGGCCACAAATGAAATACCAAACCCCAAATTTCTGAGACTTAAATGGAAAGCATGCTCTATATCATTAGTAATTTGTCTAAAAAGGATGATACATGCGTTGATTGATAAAACTAAAACAACCGACAGAGAAGACTAAACTAAGTGTCAACAAATCGCCAACGTGATCCATGGTGACTAGTATTTTATAGCAGCACCATGTGCTTGCTACTAAAGTGACAGAATTGATTTAGTGCCATATGAATATCCTAACAAGATTTAATCAGCCCACACTACGATATGATTTGAGTCTGCTCTAAACAAAGATCACCTTAAACTTTGAAGTGCCATCCACGCGCACATTAATATACAGAGTTAAAGAAAAAGGAGGTCTTTCACCAAGAAGCCATTACAACTCTTATTTCAATAACCCATCAAAAGTTATCGTCACAAACAGAACGGGCAGACTGTTTAGAAATCAAAACTAGAGGCTGCAATAAGCAGAAATCATGTTGAACTTCAGAACAGCATAAATCTATGTTGGTTTCAGCACACAATTACAGAAGGAAAAAGATGAAAGATCTGATTATTTTGTACTACTATTAAGCGGTAACCCAGGGGGCCAGGATCAACAGTTTTTTTTTTGGGGGGGGGGGGTACAAAAATGTTGAATGTTTCAGACAAAATCAAGCACAAATTATAAGACAGGTATAAAAAAACTGCAAGTTTGCTTACCATCATCTTCCAGGCGAGGTAGCCAGCGGGCCCTCCCCGCTCGCCATTCCCGTCGGCGGAGCTGTGCTCCCCTCCCACACCAAGTCTCCCTCTCCTGAGCACGTCCCTGACGAACTCGACCGCGTGCTCCCTCTCGCCGCGGTCCCAGTACAGCGCGACGGCCTTCTCGACGAGGCTGAACCCGGGCCTCAACCCGACGCAGTCCATCTCCCCGAGCAGCGCGGCGACGTCGGCCACGTCCCCGCCGGCCCCAACGAGGCGCTCGATCCAGCCGCACGCGATGGCGGCCATGAGCTCCATGGTCTCGCCGTCGACGCGGTTGGCGCGGCGGAGCCAGTCGAAGACCTCGAGCGCGCAGTAGGCATCGCGGCCCTCCTGCGCGAAGTAGACGAGCACGAGCTGCAGCTCCCGCGGGGACAGCGCGGCGAGCGGGGCCTCGTCGGCGGCTGCGGATGCCGGCTCGCGCTCCAGGTGCTCGATGGCGGCAGCGAGGAGCCCGTCGGGGGCCGCGGCGGAGAGGGGCGGCGCCGCGTGGTCGAGGCGCAGGGAGCGCGGGGGCGGCGGGAGGCGCGGGGAGGCGGATGACGCGGGGACGCGGCGCGTGGACGAGGAGGAGGAGCGGGTGGATTGCGGGAAGGCGCTGACGGCCGCGGCCGCCGCCGCGGCGGTGGAGTGGGAAGAGAGCGCCATTGGATTGGGGCCGGGGAGCGCGGGTGGGCTAGGGTTGGGAGGAGGGCATGGGAGTGCGGCGGAGGATTGGGGGTTGTTGATGTGTGCCTGTGTGGGGAGGAGAAGGGGAGACGTGGCCCGAGCCTCAAGGAAGGGATGGTGGATCGGCGATGGCGACCGGGAGCGGAGGAGAATGATGACTGTTTGGGGCGAAGCTGGGGGAAATGGATGACGGACCGCCCAACGGTTGTCACTTCTCGCCGCAGACGCCCAGCCTGCTTCCGCGGCGACGACGACGCCCCTCGCTGCCTGTGTCTGTAGCGTGGTATCTTGCGGTTGCGGCCCATTTGGCCCACGATGCGACGCCGTTTCTCTCCACCTCGCTCAAAAATAAAGGGGAAAAAAAACCAAGAAGCCCAGCCCTCCTCCAGTCCTCCGGCTCATCCTCCCTGCCGTGTCAACCCGATCGGAGCGTTATTCCACCGGAGCTGCTCCTCTCTTTCTTCCTCGTCGGCGCCGCCGTCGTCTTCAACGCCCGCCTGGTGTGGAACAGGGGATCCTTCTACGCGAGAGTCGATTACGTCTCGTGCGGGTAAGGAAACCCTACCCTGACCCCCCTCCCCCCCCCCCCAATCCGCTTCCGTCCTCTTCAATTTGCTAATTTTCTTGCGGATTTGTTGTCTGGGTGCTGCCTACTGCTCGAAGTGCCTTCATTTGAATCTAATTTCCTCCGCGTCCATATCTCCTCCGCTTAACAGATTGTGGAGAGTAGATAGATTAAGAATGGTTGGACGGAGCACTTCTATGGCCGCGGAGGATGACTATGAGGTATCTAAGAAATGAGTTTCCAGTTCTTTGCTCTCTTCCTGGCTGTAGTTTAGACACTTGTGTGGAGTTACGCTCTACTAACCAATTGCTGGACTGTGGATGAACAAATGGCATATTTAACTACTACATAGGGCAAATTACTTGGGTAGTCCAGCAGAATTTGGGCAACTTATGTTGTTGCCTGTTGGAAGAGTTCACCTATGTTTTTGCTTCTAGCTAGGTAGGTATGAGATTGATGAATTCATGTATTCTAATTCCTAGAGTACAATTGTGCTAGGAAAAAAAATTTCGCAGCTTTATACCATTTTTTAATGTCATTAGGTTGAATGGTAACATCAATTGTTAACTTATTTTTGGGTGGTAGCCTGGTAATGCAAACTCCAATGCTTCGTAAGGGATTTAGAGATGCATGGTGCAAACTTCAATGCCTCCAAAGGGGATCAGAGTTTGATTGGAAAGAATTACACTCTGCAGAAGTAAGAATGTAAAATTTCAAGTTATAAACACATAATGCTTGATTTACAGAAGAGTGTGAAATGAATTGCGTTGTATGTGCTCTTATAGTGGGTGATGTCATGCAGACTGAACAAAAGAAGCAAGCTGCTGCAGATGTTCTTTTTCACTATTCACAGTTTGTTATGGTCTGTATTGGCGAGGATGTTCGTCCTACTGATCTCAGGTTGCATCTTATGAAGGTACTTCATTTTTTTTTTTTGTGCAAAACCCATCTTTCTGCATTGATCATATAATTTCTTTCTTTATTTTGTTTTTTTAAGTGCTCCCTGAGCACATAAATGCTTTGTTTGAGTTTCCTTCTTATTTTTCTGCTTAACTATTTGCGGGTGACAATGTACTTTTTTTTTAGATACTCAAGTTGAGAGCTTTTTACTAGAGTAAGCAGCAATAATGCTCCACTGTTTCAAATGAAGGTCGAAATCACAAATTTAGGCTTCTCCAACAATCAGATGACAGTGCAAAAAAAAAGTTATCCTTGAAAGATGCTTGTGGCACCCTGTCTAGTAACTTAAGCGTCTTGTGAAATTAAACTTAAACGAGAGGAGCGAATAGAAAAGGATGGTACTAGTTGTCTTACAGGCTATTTGAAAGTTGCTCACCTTGTTGGGCATAAGGTGAGGTGCATGTCTTCTGTTTACTGAAACAGCAGGGGAGGCCCGTAATGATTCTTTTTTCTATTAATACAAGTAGGAAAAAAGTTATGTACATGTGAAATTACTAAATCCACTAATCCAACATTTTTTTCAAGAATGCACGTCACTATCATTGACTGGATCTCAGTTTGGACACTACTCACTGCATGATGGTTTCAGTGTTCCAACCTGCCTGGGTTTTAGCATAATGGTTTGGGTATGCAATATACAGCTTGTGATAATCTGTTTGGATACACAATAAAATTCGATTCCATGCTGTTATCCATTTATCTATAATGCAATTCTGTTCATGAAGCTTTGTATCCAGAAGGCTCATGTATGGTGCTAATTTAAATCCTTTGCTCTCTTTTCTTCAGGAAGTTTCAGGAATGCCCACTTCTCTAAAGGAGCCTCGACAAGCTGCTGCATCACCAGATTCTTGCGGTGAACCATCATCATCTGGAACAATGAAGACTGAAATCTCCTAAGCTTCATAAATTATCCAGCTCTGATCTCCTGCTGTTTCTTGCACGGAGAAGAAATGTTCAGATGATGAAGCCTACTTGTATCATAGGAGTGTAAATATGTTAGCACCGCATCGTACCTAAGAATTGTTTTTGTGACACCGTAGAAGGAACACTGGTCCTCGCCATGCCCTGCTGTTCTACTGCTTTATTTTCTTTCATGACAATCTGGTAGATGATGTTTGTGATGAGTTTATGCATGGTTCATATGGTGGTGAGGTGTCGCGGACAATCTGTCGCGCCTAGGCGACAAATCATGTTTGAATTCATTTTATTCAGGCAACAATTACGTAAATCCTTCAGTATTTTTTTTGTTAAAAAAACAATAATGTTGTGAAATAAATATGTGTGTTTCGAATTATCATGTTTGCTTAAACTGTCTCTATATAGGAAGAAGAACATGGTGACTGATTTGGAAACTCAGGACTCAAAGCCCGCATGTGGTCGACATACAGCCCTGGTGGTTAACAGGCCAACTAAAGACTAGTGAATAGTGATTGACCAAAATATTGTACGAAACAGGCGTCCTGGTGGCAGATAAGGGCGTCCAGGTCCACAGCAATGAGCGATGTAGCTAGCTGACTAGGTAATGATCTGACATGGAGGATGAAAAGCGAAGAGAGAAGGCACATCAGCCTATTTCTCACCGATCGGAGACATCTATTCTTCGCGGATCGAGATGTGAGAGACGAGGTGAGGGAAGGAGAAAGAGGCCACTTTGGGAGTCTGCTTGATAGCTTCAGAAAAGCAACTAACCCAATATGCTTTTTAGCCAATTTTTTCCTTCCCTGCTGTAAGAAAGCAAAGTTAATGGAAATATCATTTTACACAATTAAGTTCAAGTCAAAGCTATCCAGGTACCAAAAATCTATTGCAGAAAAAACGAACAATGCCAGTTTACCAGAAGTCCTAACAATAAACACGACCTAGTCAATTTTTTTTCTGAAAAGACTAGCATTACAGAGTAAGATATGCAACAGCGTGCAGGAAGTCCACACATCAAATATGGCCAGAATCCCTTGCTCTTCATTGAGTTCCTGTCGCTTTTGTAACAAAAGCAGCTTAAGTGGACCAATAACGTGGGCTTCCTAAGGTTAAATCAATTGAAATTTCAGATTTTAGTAGGGTGAGTAGCTACAGTCAGTGCAAAACTTGCTTTTAAAAAGAGTAGCTTCTACTACAACATGCTACTAAACGAAATAGCTAGCACACACTGCAGCATTGCCATGGAGTGTCATGAAGATCATTCAACATTAAAAATGCAGATCCATGCCCTTGGACCTTTAAATGCAAATTGACTAGTGTACTTTACTCTTAAAATCAAGATTTAAAAAATTCACGGTGAATTGAAATAAGATATAATAGCCACAAGTGAGGTCACACTTTTCAATTAATGAGCTAAAACTGACCACTTCACATAATTTGTTGGCATTTTCATAAATGCATTACAAAGATATGACTACAAATGAAGGGAATTCATCGATATTTGAGTACTTAACAAACTCATCCATCATTCAAGGAAGTCAAGACAGGTAAAGAGAAAAAATTACAAAATTACCTTGAGAACTAGAATCTATTCAAATTCTGCAACAGGTGAAAACTGAAAACCAAATACACTATTGAAGCTCAAAGGTACTTTCCCTTGCGTGTTTTAGGATTTCAGAATACTATGCTACCGAAACTGAAAAAAATGGTTCGGTTCGTGAATATCACTAGGCTGAGCAACCAAAGAAAACGATATACAAGAACAAGATAACACTGACGTCTAGGTAGTGTCCACGTGTAAGTGAAGAAAGTCCCTGCAGAAGTGGGTTGCGTAAGAAATTATAATAATAGTGAGATGAGTATGTGAGATATTATACAGTAGGATCAAAGTTGCTTCAATGGAAAAAAATAAATCATTGGAATAACCAAATTCCAATACAACAGTCTCTTAAAATTTGAGCACTAGTTTTGTTCCCAGACGAATAAATTGTATCCATCCAACCAATACACCTTTATCACATAGAAACAAAACATCTGAGTTTCATCAGGCATTAGCAACAACCCAACTAGAATGCTCTTAAGAAAAAAAATCCAAACCTAGAATGCCTTGGGTACAGATAGGGGACAAACATTTAATCAGGATAAGCAGTTCACTACTGCAAGTCAATCTCAGTTGCGCAATAGCAAACAGTTGGTACTAAATTACCCACTTACCAATCAATTACAATGTTTAATCTAGAGGGAACTTCTCCTCTGCAAGCAGCTGAGTAATCTTCGGCAAGGTGGGGTGCCACCTCCTTGAAAGGCTGTATGAACTTCTCCATGAACACCTTCTCACTCACCTGGACCGCAGTATAGTAGCTCGGGGCACGCTTAAGTAATCCATTTGCCTTAAGAAACTCCATAACATAGTGCCTCGGCATTTGCCGGCTCTCAAGGGCATACCTGAGCAATGCCGGTGTGCGAGCAATATACTCTGGATCCAACCCGATGACAGATAGCAGGAACTTCGACGTGCGGAGGGCCCTGTATTCAGATATTGTCAGCACCCATGGGTCCCTGGACACTGCAAAACGCAACTGAGCTTCTGACCACCGGAATGCCTTCTTCAGGAACTCCATTTTTTCAGCAATAAGCTCCTTTTTATGCGTGGAGACGCACCGCAGCGCATAAATGAACATAGGGGTCCCACGTTGTACGCCCATGTCCTCAGCGCGTGCCACTAAATCCTTGAAGTGCTCTGGTCTGATGAGGAACAGACTTGGTGCGAGGCGGCAAATCCTGGATATGTCGTACTCACCCAGGCGCTTGACGTTGGGCTTGACCACGCGCTCCAGATCAGCGCCGATGAGGTTCCTATTATGCTTGAACGCTTTGCGAACGGCATCAACGGAGCCGAAGAGGGGGACGTAGTACTCGAGCTTCGAGATGACGGAGGGTAGAAGGAAGCGCGGGTCCAGCACGAGGAAGCTGGCGATCTGGGAAGCGGAGAGGCCGTAGGCCTTGAGCGCAGCGAGGCGCGGGGCCAGGGTCTTGTCGACTTTGCAGCAGAGAAGCTTCGGGTGGCGGACGACGGCGACGGCGATGTCCTCGGGAGTAAGGCCGAAGCCGGAGAGGAATGCGAGCACCGCGTCAGGATTGGAAGGGGACTTGAGGTGGGAGAGCTTCTGGGATACCCTGAGGGCCTGGTCTCGGTCGAGATGGCAGGATGCGACGAGGTAGTCCGCGACGGCGAACGGCTCGGGGCCAGACGAGGCCGCGGTGGTGGCGAATCGGCTGAGGGGGAAGAGCCATTGGTGGCGCGAGAAGAGTACGAGGTGCTTCTGGAGGTGGATCATGTCCCCAATGAGGATTGCGGAAGGCCGCCGGCGGCGGCGGCGGCGGCGGCGGCGAGGGTTATGGCTAGATTGCTAACACTCGGAGCTGTAAGTTTCTCTTTACCCCCAAGAGTATCTTTGGGCGTGTTTAGTTTGAGGGGGAGAAAAAGATTTTTCAACTTTCCTATTCATTCCTCTCACAAAACACTTTTTCTAAGAAAAGTTCTCCTTCAATTCCCTTTAACTTTCATATTCATCCCTCTCATACTTTTCCTCCACTCCCAACTAAACACAGCCTTTATCTGCACCCTGGTTTGTTTGTCTCAAGTTGGAGACTTTAGAGTGAGACGCATGTGGTTGCTAGCGAGAAATTTTAATATTTAACCTGGTATTTGTAAGCCTTTAAAAATATAACCACAATTCGTAAGTCTTCAAAATTCTTTTGAAATTAGAGATTCTGACTTTTTTCTCCGCTTTCCTTATTTTCTTACTGGTAGATAGACAATTATGCCCTTTGTCCCGTGGGACCCAACTAACAGATCTTTCTTCTTCCTTTCCTTCTTTGGCCGGAGAGCCAGCCCTGTAGCGGCGTGGATTCCACCATGGCCACCGCCCACCTTTCTTCGGGAGTGTTCGCTGGCAGCTGCTGCTTTATACACTGCTATAGTAAATATAGTTAGAGCGGCTGCAGCCGCAGCCGCAGCCGCAGCCGCAGCCGGCTTGTAGACCAGCCGAACACTCCCTTCTTCTGGAACGAGCATGGCAGCATCAATGAGGCAACGAACGAGCGTGCAACTGCAGCATAAAATCCATAGGAAAAAGAACAAAGCCCGCACCCGTGCACGGGCTGAACACCGAGCTAGTAGTTTCCTGCGACCGCTTACGATTTGCAGCAGGAATAGTGTCGTCCCCAACCATACGCGCACGCCGGTGTTCAAACGAAACTCCTCACAGCTCCGAGCAACTGCCCCCTCCAACGCCCAATCCGCGGCTGAGCACGGAGCAAAGCCGCGCGTCGAGTTCCAGCGGCGGGTGGATGGGGGCCAGCGCGTGCACGAGCATCATGGGCGTGCCTACGGTGAGGACGGCGAGAAGGCATGCGGCGGCGGAGCCGAAGAGCGCCACCGAAGAGCTGAAGAGGGCAAGGTGGGCGGCGCCGCTGTAGGGGCTGGCTCTCCAGTGAAGAGAAGGAAGGGGAAGAGAAAGACCTGACAGGTGGGCCGGCGGGGCAAGGGCATAATTGTCCATTCACTAGTTTTGGAAAAAGAAAATGAGTAAGGAAATAAGAAAAACGGAGAAAAAAGCCAGAATCCCTAATTTCAAAAGAATTCGTAAGCTCAGGATTAAATATCTGAAGGTTGTGAATTGAGAGTTATATTTTCAGAGACTTGCGAATATCGGGTTAAATATCAAAATTTCTCGTTGCTAGATCAATGGACTTCCACGCTTTGTTTCTTACCACGGAATTTTTTACCCAACTTGGTTGATTGATACGTACTCAGGTGGAAATACCTTGTTTGAGAGCATCACGGGGATGAGGGGAGTAATTTTTTTTTATAGCAAATGTTTTTAAAAAGAATTTGTTCCTAGTAGTAAGTAGTGGATATAGATGTGTGTATTAAAAAAAAAGAAGAAAATATCCTCAACTCACAATTTCCACCTCCCTTATCGAATATGGGCCGAACAGCCCAAAAATCCGGCCTATCCCTCATTGGCCGGCTCTCTACTTTTTTTTTTTTTTGAACGTGTGTCGGCTCTCTACTTGCTGAAGTCGACTCGAACCCTACCCTTTGCCCAGGCGGCGGCAGCGGCGGGCGGGTGGTGACCGCGGACGGCGGCGGGCCAGAGCAGAGCCAAGGCGATCTGCGACTCCACGTGGATACGTGGACGGCCCAGCGGTCCAGTGGGGCGGAGTGCAGCGGCTCCGCGCGCACGGCCAGCGCCCAGTTGGCCACGGCGCGGTGGCGTGGAGGCCAAACCGGGGAGCAGGCGTCAGGCGGGCAGCTGGCGCGCCGTTGGGGAAGGGCGCAACCGCGTAAGCAAGCAAGCCCAGCCGACAGCAAGCAGACCCTCTGAATTGGTAAGGTATTTTTTCTTAATTGCCCCTCTCCAACCCCCCCCCCCCCCCTGATCCAATTGCGATACATTAGTGACTGCAATTCACGAAATTGTATGAACTTGTGACAATTGGACAGACATTGAACATTTAGGCTGTCGTTTTTTTCTTTTGAATCTGTACTTAAGAAAATTTCACCCTGGGCCCGCCAGCTTCTCTGGATGGTTTGGTCCCCCTGTCTTCTCTTTGCTGGGAGTCCTCAAATCCGCTCCCGTCCTCTTCAATTTGCTAATTTTATTGCGGATTTGTTCTCTGGGTGCTGCCTACTGCTAGAAGTGACTTGATTTGCATTGTATTTACTCCACCTCCATCTCCACCCCATGACAGATTGAGAAGATACTTGATAGAATAAGAATGGCTGCGCGGAGCACTTCTATGGCCATGGAGGATGACTATGAGGTATCTAAGAAATGAGTTCCAGTTCTTTCCTCTCTTATTGGATGTACTTCTGTTGGGATCAACTGTACTAGTAACCAATTTCTGGACAGTGGATGAACAGATGACATAATTAATTATTATAGGGGCATAGGGCAAATCACTTGGGTAGTCAACCAGAATTTGGGTAGCTTTTGTTGTTGAAAGAGTTCAATGTTTTTCATTTTAGCTAGTAGGTCTTGTGATTTTTGACTTCATGTATTACTACTAATTTCTAGAGTACAATTGTGCTAGAAAAAAATTTAGTAGCTTATATACAGGTTTTGAATGTCATTATTAGATTGAATGGAAACATCAATTGTCAACATATTTTTGGGTGGTAGTTCAAACTTCAATGCCACATAAGACTATAAGAGGATTGGAGCTGCATAGTGTAAACTTCAATGTTTCATTAGGGGATTAAGAGATGCATAGTGCAAACTTCAATGCCTCCAAAGGGGAACAGAGTTTGATTGAAAAGAATTACACTCTGCAAAAGTAAGAAGATAAAATTTTAAGTTATAAACACCTAATGCTTGAGTCACAGAGGAGTATGAGATAGATCTTCATGTAAAATCATGTGACACCAGATATAAGGGTTAAATAGAGGATGCAATCCCATCCACAAAGTAACATAGCATTGTTTGGTCACATGATTGTATGTGCTCTTATAGTGAGTGATGTGATGCAGACTGAACAAAAGAAGCAAGCTGCTGCAGATGTTCTTTTTCACTATTCACAGTTTGTTATGGTCTGTATTGGGGAGGACGTTCGCCCTACTGATCTCAGGTTGCATCTTATGAAGGTATATTTGGGATTCATTCATCTTTCTGTGTTTTTTTTTAATTTTTGCAAAACCCATCTTTCTGTATTGATCATACAATTTTTTTTTTAAGTGCTCCTTGAGCACATAAATGCTTTCAGTTTCCTTCTTATTTTCTTCTTAACAATTTGCTGGTGCATATATGCTTTTTTTAGATACCAAAGTTGATAGCTTTTCACTAGTACAACCACGGTTTGAAGGTTGAAATGTCACAAAATTAGGCTTCTCCAATAATGCTTTGTATTCTCTAATCTTCTTTTTGGTTTCACAGTGATGGGTCACGATTTGTTCTATCTGTACAAAAACCATAAGAACAAATGGAAAGTTTCTGCTATGGCTTGGAACTATTGTCATTTTCACCATTTTCCTTGATCCTAAGCAAGTAAACAATTGCAACTCTTGAATATTACCGTGCTAAAAAACACTTGAATATAACCTACTTGTTGCAACCATTAGCAATTTTACAAAATCATCTGGCTGTTCTAAGTTGGGAGGTCAAAATGTCTTCAGATAACATCCTCATCAGATGGCATTTGAGGAGTTTGATCACTGACAAGTTCAGTGACCCTTAGTCTAGTTTATTCTGTTTTACTATCAAACATTTCTGCCTGATTCATCTGTCTATAAGGAACGTGCCTCTACCTGCTTTGAGTTATGGGGACCAAATCTTATGAGTTCCATTACGAGCAAATGGCTTGCCTTCTGTAAGATCCCCTGCACTCTTGTCAGTAGGTAATGTTGGTTCCTGTCTGTGGACCATTTTCTTCCTTTTCACTTTAGCCAGAACTTTTAAGAATTGTAATATAAGGATTAGGGATTGGTTGACTTTGGAGTTTGGAGTAAAAAACAGGCAAAGTCCTTACTCTGCTTTCCAATTAGCTATTTTCCCATTAATTGCGACTTCCTCAATCGTAGTAATTGGTGTACCCCATGTATTTGCTTCTCCTGATGGCTGGTCAAATAATAAAACGCTACTCGGTCAAAGGTAAAAACAAGTAATGAGTTTCAGTTGTAGGGGAACGTTTGGCCTTGAGACAGAATTAAGTAACTGATTTTTCTGTTGATCTAGCAGCTTTCTCAAGCTCAAGCTTAGATTTATACTTATGTTTTTTGCGTTATAGTAGATAGCGGTACCTGAAAATTTATATTAGATCCTGAAAATTTAGATTAGATCGAGTCAAAAAAATAATTAAAAAGAGAGACTAGATTGTGATATTTATGTTTTTACTGTTACTTTCCTAGAAAAAATAGTTAAGTGATGACCTTGATCACACGACAGTGCAAAAAGAGGTTATCTTTGAAAGCGTCTTGTGCATTTAAACTTAAGTGAGAGGAATCAAATATAAAAGGATGGTACTCGTATTGTATTTGTGTCTTGGTTTATAGGGTATTTGATATGAAAGTTGCTGAGCCTGATGGCATTAGGTGATGTGCATGCCTTTTTTTTTTTTTTTTTTGCTGAAACAGCAGGGGAGGTCCCGAGTGATTATTAATACAAGGACAAAAAGTTATGTACATGTGAATGAATTTACTAAATCCACTGATCCAACAATATTTTCAAGAATGGTTTGGCCCATTATGCATAAGGTGAGGTGTGTGTCTTTAGGGTATGCACATCACTACATCACTGACTGAATCAGTTTGTACACTGCAATGATGGTTCGGGTGTTCCAAACTGAGTGGGTTTTAGCATAATGGCTGGGGTATACAATATACATTTTGTGATTGCATGGGTTTTAGCATTATGGCTGGGGTATATGATATACAGTTTGTGATTGCTATGTTTGGGTAAAGTTATTCGTTTATCTATAATACAGTTCAGCTTGTGAAGCTTTATATCCTCATATACGATGCTTATTTACATCATTTGCTCTCTCTTTTCTTCAGGAAGTTTCAGGAATGCCCACTTCTCTAAAGGAGCCCCAACAGGCTGCTGCCTCACCAGAGTCTAGCGGTGAACCATCATCATCTGGAACAATGAAGACTGAAATCTCCTAAGCTCCATAAATTATCCAGCTCTGATCTCCGGTTGTTTCTTGCTTCTAAGCTCCATAAATTATCCAGCTTTGATCACCTGTTGTTTCTTGCTTGGAGAAGAAAATAATGTTCAAATGATGAAGCCTACTTGTATCGTAGGAGTGTAAATATGTTAGCATTGCATTGTACCTAAGACTTGTTTGTGACAACGTAGAAGGAACATTGGTCATCGCCATGTCCTGCTGTTCTACTGCTTTATTTTTTTTTTCCATGACAATCTGGTAGACGATGTTTGTGATGAGTATTCGTGCCCATCTTCATGTTTGAATTCATTTTATTCAGGCGGCAGTTATGTAAATCCTGCTGTACTTTTTCTGTTAAAAAGGCAAATGATGTGATGTAAAGATCTGTGTTTCGAATAATCATGTTTGCTTAAACTGCCTCTATATGGGAGGAGAGGGGAGGACCTGGTGACTGATTAGGAAACTCATGGCTCAAAGCCCTCGTGCCCTTCTACTACTACTTTAGTCGATCAACATACAGTCCAGGTGGTTAACAGGCCAACTAAATAAAGTCTAGTGACCAAAGTACGAAACAGGCATCTTGGTGGAGGCTGACAGACAGATAAGAGCAATTCTAACCCACCTTCTATTTGACGTACTCTACATTTAGGGGAGAGAGAGAAAAAAAAACATCTTCAATCAAACTCCTATCATGTTTCTAACTTTGGGAGCTTTCAAATCCATTGGCCTCCTCTTTCACTTGTAAGAATAGAATCGGAGACTCTCAAGTAGGAGAGAAATGGAATGAGACACTCATTTAGATGGAACACGGGGCCTATTAGATGTATATGTATTTATGTATTTCTCCATTGTATAAGGGGTCTTTGTGCATATTTCTCCATACCTGTACCTGTATATATTTGGGCGCCTAGTGCCCGTATAATGAATACAAGTGCTATTCATAACATGGTATTAGAGCTAAAATCAGGGTTAGGTTTTTCTCTTATTCCTAATACAAATCCTGGTGTTGCGCTTGCACCTTTTCTTTTTCGGATCTCCATCGAGTCTCTTCTCTGTTCTTCGTTCTTGAACATTGGAGCCTCTCCTTTGATCCGTTGGTAGTCTGCTTCTCGTCGCCATCCCGCTGCCACCATCGCCGTACGTTCTGCGTGCCTGCTGTCGCCGTCGTCGTCGTTGGCCGCCGTCGCCGCGGATTTCCTCTGTTGCCGCCGCTGTCGTCGTCGCGTGGGTCCCCATCGCCGTTGCTGCCGCCCGGAGCTTTTGCCGCCGTCGACGCCGTGAACTCGTGTCGCCGCGAAATCGCGGCCGCCGTCGAGCTCTGTCCAGCTCGATTTCAATTTGAGCTGATTTGTTTTCTTGAGTCGGCTCGTTAGGTCGGCTTGTTTACTTCGGCTCGGCTCGTTGCGTCGGCTTGGCTCGTCGCGTCGGCTCGGCTTGATCTGGTAAAAAAAGGACTACTGCTCTGGTCCAACCGCTCATTGCAACTTATTTGTTGCTTTCACTCGGCCCAAAAAAACGTTGCTGCTTGCACCGCTTTCTTTTTGCGCTCTCGCCGTCGCCTGCCGCTTTTCTCTTGCGCTCTCGCCGTTGACATGGCTCTCTCGACAACATCCGGAGGTGTTCCCCTTCTTCGTTGCCCGGTGCTTTTCAATGGCACCAACTATCGTGACTGGGTTCCTCGTCTTCGGATTCATATGCGTGGTCTGCGTCTTTGGGCTTTTCTTACTGGCGAGTTGCCTTGTCCGCCTTGTCCTATTGCTCCTTCACAGCCTGTTCTTCCATTGCCGCCTATTCTTTCGGCTACAGCTACTGATGCAGAGAAGAAGAATATGACGATTTGCTTGCAGCTCATGATGCTACTGTTGAGCGGTTACAGATTGATTATAATGACAACATGTCCTCCTATGAGTCACAATATGCTGTATACATGGCGTGGATTGATGAGGATGCCCGGGCTGCTTCTATTCTTGTTGCTAGCATGGATGATCGTTTCTCTGCAGATATTGTTGAGTTTGAGTATGCACATCAGATGTGGGCTTTTCTTCGTGAGCGTTATGAGCCTACTGGCCATGAGGAGTTGCATGAGGAGTTCACATGCAACTCACTTGCTTCGTGTTCTCCGCTATCTTCATGGGACTATGGCTCGTCGCTTATTTTTTCCTCGCTCTAGCTCTGTACAGCTTCAGGCATATTGTGATGCTACCTGGGCCAGTGATTCCTCTAATCGTCGATCTCTTTCTGCTTTTTGTGTGTTTCTTGGTGGTTCTCTTATTTCATGGAAAACTAAGAAGCAGACAACAGTTTTCCGTTCGAGTGCAGAGGTTGAGTTGCGTGCTATGGCTCTTTTGACAGCGGAGGTTACTTGGTTACGGTGGTTGCTTGAGGATTTTGGTATTTCTGTTTCTATGCCGACTCCTCTGTTTTCTGACAGTACAGGTGCTATCAGTATGGCTCGTGATCCGGTGAAACATGAGCTTAGTAAGCATGTTGGTGTTGATGCTTTTTCCACAAGAGCACAGGTACAGGATGGTATTGTTGCTCCTCGGTATGTGCCTTCAAAGATCAGTTGGCTGATTTATTTACTAAGGCACAGACTGGAGTTTGCCACTGGTTTTATCTCTCCAAACTCAGTGTTCTTGATCCACCCTGAGTTTGAGGGGGTGTTAGATGTATATGTATGTATGTATTTTACCATTGTATATGGGGTCTTTATGCATATTTCTCCATACCTGTACATGTATATATTTGGGCCTAGTGCCCCTATAATGAATACAAGTGCTATTCATAACAGGGCCAAACATAGGAGGTGAATTAGAATTGTTCTAAGAGCAAATACAACAATTTAGACATCGGTTGTCTTTTGCCAGACACAGACAACTAAATAGATAGCTTATATAACAGTTTAGACAACTGCTATCTTTTTAGCTATCTGCAAGCTATTTAATTTATCCTTCAACTCATAAATCATGGTGATCTAGTACACAATTTAATTTTTGTAGCTATTTTGTTACTTGTATGATAGAAAACATGGTATATTCAAATAATCCAAAGAAAACATGAAATCCTAATAAACTCTTTCTCATTTTAGACTATTATATTATGGAGGATAGCCAAAGCTTGTATTATATTAACAATGTCACCCCTTTTTCATAACCGTACGAACGACTAATAATATCAAAACGGAATTAACAATCATGCAAAAAGAAAAGTAGCAGCTTAAGAACATCGAATGATGTCAAATAGAGTAGAGCCAATAAAGACAGACCTGCGGTACTGTCCTTGTGTTTGCTGCAGACCTGTAGACCGCCACGTTCGTCACTGCAGCAAGCTCCTCCTGCATGTGCCACGGGCGGAGCATGGATGTGGGAGGGGAAGACATGGTGAACGCGCGCCACAACTGATCAGCAGGAACCGTCATTGGCTCACAAACAACAAGCAAGCATGCATGAGGGCACCATAAACACCCGTTAGGGCCTGTTCAGTTCACAAAATTTACGAAAAAATTCAGTTTTTCACCACTTTTTGCGAAATGAATCTAAAACACACATTTGCAAAAAGAACTCCGGAATAAAAAAAACTCTCACGTGGGTACAAAATCAATGCAACAAATTTTTACGAAGTTTGAGAAGCAATTTCAATGTAAAAATATTTTGTAAAGTTTATCAACTAAACACTATAATTTATTATAGTGGAGCTATACTAGCCTGCAAAATGAAATAACCCATCTATCACGAGGTTCCCTTACACCTCTACAACGGACAAGAATGTTTGTGTTTGGACATTGGCACCGACTCTTCCCCTTGCCATTGCTCCGACCCCAAGCCTCACCGCACCGCGGCACCGGCACCGTTCGGGCCTCCGGCGTTCCCATCGGACATTCGGACTGGCGCGCGCCACCCATCGTGGACCACCCAGGCACCCACGTTCTCCGAAAGGCCGTGTGCATGTAGGCTGAGCATCCTGCCTTTCGGTACCCTAAAGATGAGCACAGGTGGAGCAGAGCGAGGAAGCACTAGTATAGGAAGTTCGCGGGTGAAAGCTGTCTCGCATTACTGTGAGTTTGAGTTTGAGCAAGCATAGCAAAAAAGAAACTAATTTTAAGGATATGTTAATGATGAACTATAAAATTGTTACTTTTTATTAGGTAATTTTTTAGTTTAATGGTCATCTAAGCACTATATAACTTTTTTTTAAGTTCTTTTAGGTGTTGTGGAAAAAATAGCTAACAGATTGGCATGTTATGTTACACTTATTCTTGATTTTGATAGAGATAAATATAAAATTAGTAATGAATGATTAATAATTGGATATTATTTTCCGAGTTATGAAATGAAAACAAAGTAAAAAACACTCTTAGAGCTATCATAGATGAACATAGTATACACACTCTTAGAGCTATCATAGAAGAACATAGTAGACACAGTTAGTTAATTGATTGATTGTTTCTTTAAATGATGGAGACTCTTAATACTATCATGATGATACATTCCAAAAGAAAGTATCGTGGGTCTCACTAAGTGGTCCCACAATGAACGCGTGTGGGTCCCATATAAATACTGTGCATGCCCCCACGTGGGCCCCACCTAAAACGTTCGTGGACCCCCACCTAAGGGACCCAAGTGAGGTCAAAGTTCATGACGAAGTTTTAATATGTAAGTACAGAAAGTATCGTGGGTCTCACTAAGTGGTCCCACAATGAACGCGTGTGGGTCCCATATAAATACTGTGCATGCCCCCACGTGGGCCCCACCTAAAACGTTCGTGGACCCCCACCAAAGGACCCAAGTGAGGTCAAAGTTCATGACGAAGTTTTAATATGTAAGTACATTAGGGCAGTCCCAACCCAGACTCTATCTATAGAGCCAATATATCGAAGACTCTATCACAAGAAACCATAGGCTCCAATGTAGATTTTGTATCTTGGAGTCTATCCAATCATTAAATCATAGTCCTCTCCAATCATTCAACCAGATTTCTCCCGTTTTGCGCGTAGACTTGACCTGATTTTTACGTTTTTGCCTCTCTCTTCTCATTAAATTGCTTGTCACATCAGCAAAATACTTACATGGCAATATAATTAATAGAGATAGAGTCTATCATGGAGTCTAGTGGAGTCCCACTAGAAGACTCCACTAGACTCCTTATAGGTGCAGAGCTAGGAGCCTGTATGGGCGTGGGCATACAGGTCACAGCAGGCTTTGCTACAGTGTCTTTGATTTCCACGACCATGACATGGCGACGATCAGTAGCATAGCATGTGTGAGTATTTGTTGGACCCGCCAGGCCGACACTCAACTAATATGCAAAGCAAATAAAGACATGTTTCCGATGGTCGCGAGAAACAAACAGAGAAACCAACGCCGAGAGGAAAAGACCCTGCTACCCTAGAGAGCGTGAGGGAATACGTGGTTGCCTGGTTAGAGTTTTTTTTTTTGAAATACGGAGTATGCCAGGAGCACTGGCCCGTCACGTAAGAACCCAGGTGGACACCCGCGGACAGCACGTAAGAACCCAGGTGGACACCCGCGGACAGCACGCTCACACGCGAATGAGGCTGCCCAATGAGTCTCGGGACGCGTAGGCACACACGCACACACACTACACACCCAGTTCCCTCAGAGGAATAAATCCCCGGTGACGCGGCCCAGACGAGGCTCGAACCTGCGAGCGGCCGCTCCCACACCTGGGCAGCGGACCACCCGAGCTATGCTCGGTCCTCGCCTGGTTAGAGTTTGAGAGGGCATAAATGCAGGCATGCAGCGGTACAGCTATGTGCTATAGGCAACGGCAGCGTGGGAGGCAGATGCGTCAGAGGCTCACAGCGACGATCTTTGCTCAAACTATGGTGTCCATGGCATTAAATATTATACTTAATTTGGTAATGTGGTAAGAAAATTAAAGAAGAGAGAGAATGACATGGTGTCTTGCATGAGAAACCATGTCTATACAAGAACTAAGAAATGAAACTTGATGATTGTGAGAGAAAAGGAGGGAGAACATATGTGATTGGATGATGGTTTAATTTTCAGAAACTATACATTGGGAGGTAGTTTCTATAGGTATTGTCTATGTGACATAGACGTATAGAAACTGGTTAATAATGTCTTGGGTTGGAGATTGCCTAAAACGACTATTTTACGGGACGAAGGGAGTATAGACTAATTACCAAATTAATTATACAGATATAATATAAATTGTAAGATAATCTATTATGCCTAATTCGTCTTCTATCAAACCCCAGTTAGCTATTGTTATGGCCTGTGGGAGGTGAGCAATACATGAATGCACGATACGGTCCGGGCGCTTCGCTGCGCGCGCGCAACAGTAACATACAAAAGGATAGCAGTAGTTAAATGTGTCAAAAAATATATTTTTTAACTTTAGCATATTGAAGTTGTTGTCTATCACATTACTAATTGAATGGCACGGCCGCAGAGATATAATATAAAACTAATTTAGTTTTTAAGCGTCCAACATCATTGCACATAGGGAATACAGAACTTTCTGACATGTTGTCAACCCAACTCTGACTCTAATGGAGCAAAGATGGAAGATACAGATTAATCAGACTTGTATGACTGAAAATTCAAAAGGAATGAAAGAGGAGGAACTTTGCAAGTGGACCTGTATGCAGCATCACTAATTGCAATGCACTCCCTTATTTGTTATGTTGAGCTGAGATAACCTGCGAACTTGGTCATGAAGGATGGTAAAATTAGAATACATAAAAGCAGTACATGTAGAAACATATCGGCCACGCTATGAAAAACGGAATTCTTTCTTAGGAAAGAATACGGAAAATTTAGGCCTTCGCCAACTTTCCAGTCACATCGAGTCACATCTTCTCTCACAGACACGTTTACCAATGCACTATTCACACATCTAACTTTCTCCAACTTCACCAACTAAGGCCCCGTTTAGATTCAAAAGGATTCCCCAAAAATCCACTATTCATCCAACTTTTCCCTATTCATCCCACCTCTTCTACTCACATATCACTATTCATCTACAGTGTTTTTTTGGTGAACAGTGTATTTTCGGGGAATCTTTCCCCAATCTAAACACACCCTAAACAAGGCCTTGTATCTGGCTAGCATGACTGAAATCTTTGTGTCAATGTCTTGGACTGAGGAGAGAAAGCATAGGTGTTTACCAAAGTTTTCCTCTGTTTTTCACAGCTATGGGTTATGAATAAAATGGTATTCTTCAGTGGGTCATCACTTCTAAGGTGGACTCACTGCTCGGACATACAACAACGCTTAAATAGAATATATTGAACCCTGATTGCATAGAATAGGAAAAAGATTAATTATGTACTATTGCTATGAAGAGGCGGATGATAATTAGAGGAGACAAGAGGAATAAATTTCCGGTCATGTTATGGAAGATTCATTCGTGGCAATATACCCATATCCAACCATCAAATGTGTAACTTATCAAATCTCATTAAGTCAGGCAATCACGCATAATAGACACTGAGGTGGTAGGCATATATCTTGACTTCTGTAAGCTGAAGAACAAACCACATTTTTCTTTTGTAATAAAGTTAACCATAAATTGTAATGTGTCTCTCAATTAGACATTTCAAATTGCATAACTTGTCTGCAGTTTATAATAGCTTCATACACTCAAGTTTGGTAGTCGTTTTGTGCTGGTAGTCGGTAGACCAATCATGTTGCTCTTCAAGTTGTGTGGTGGTAGAAGAAAAAAAAACATTAACTATTTGCATCACATTGTAAGCTTGCTTTCGTTTTATGAATGATATGCACTAAATCTTCAAAGGACATATCTAAGCTGAAATCATTATTAATTACTCAAAAATAATACGATAGCTTTGTTGCAAAGATAAAAAAAAACCGAGTGCAGACCAAATGAGCAACATCATTTGAAGAGACATTTCGTCGACCACGTAGGATGCAAAAGCAAATATACCTGTAGAAGTGCAGGATATAGGCGGTGATCTCCTCACTAGGTGAGGGTGGGAAAAAGTACTTTTTTTTTTTCTTTAAGATACGTGTTATATGAGGGAGATGAATATGAAAGGTGAAAAAGAATTTTTGAGGATACGTGTTCTACGAGAAGAATGAATATGAAATAAGGGTATGGAGTTTGCGAGTCCGAGGAAGATGAAGCCCGTGAGGTGTGTGGACGTGAAAAGTGTTATCACAGAGCCATGTGCTGATGGGCCTAGCCACCGGGAATCACAGGGAGGCAAGGAGAGAAATGGCTGACCACGCCAGCGACAACGCTTGAGGTAGAGAAGGAAGTACATGCGCCAATACTAAGATGGAGAAATCGGTGGGGGTGAGCACGGAGGAGCCTCGTGAAATCAGTATGGGGAAATTAGAGAAACAGGGGAGGCAAGAGAGGGAGACGGCTGACCTGACCATCAACGACAGTCGTGCAGAGGAACTGCAGGCGCTACGACGAAGGGAAAATCGGTGGGTGGCGGAGCAGTGATCTGTATTCCGCAGCGGACGAAGGGGAGACACCGGGAATTCCTTTGACATGCCCAAAATTAACCGCAAGGCCTCAACCCTCCTCCAGCAGCCGTACCTGCGCCGGTCCCGGATACTCCTCCGGCTGAACCGCCGTCTGCTGCGCAGACTACCTCATCGAGGTCGTTGCCGGTCTTTGCCTTCGCCGGAGGCAGTGTACAGACAGGCGCGAGCAGGGAATGGGATCGAACCCATCATTCGAAGACTGTTTTGTTCATCTTGTCTTGATTAATCCTCTCGCCCCCACGATCACGTGGCCGCCAGGCCTCGCCGGAGCTCTCGGCAAGTCTCGCTGCTCGCACTGGCCGTGCTCGATTTGTGGCCATCGGTGGTGCTTAGAGCCAATGGTGCCTAAAGAAAAACCAGGGCTTCAGCAGTACCCTAAACTGCTATTTTTTTCTAAACTCCCAAAAACAGCTGGC
Organism: Digitaria exilis; assembly: GCA_015342445.1. NCBI lineage: Eukaryota > Viridiplantae > Streptophyta > Magnoliopsida > Poales > Poaceae > Digitaria > Digitaria exilis. Next base: position 1,165,783 of record JACEFO010002656.1, read on the forward strand.
TCTGGAGCCATTTTTACTCTCTTGAGTTGCACTCCCAATCCTGAAAATTAACTATTTTAGGACCGATTATTAGGAACCGTTGGAGAAGTTCACTTTTTTTGCCCCCAATAATTTTTAGCAATTTTCTAAAACTAGTGTTTTGGGACTAATTTTTTGGCACTGTTGGAGATGCTCTTAGCGCTTCAACCATGCCAGTGGCGCAGCCATACGTCCTGGGGAGGGAGGAAACCTGATTGACGACGGCGTCGAGATTTGAGAAGGCGGCGGCCGACGAAGGATGGCGCTAGCAAATGAACGACACGCCGCCCATGCTGAAATGGGTCAACACAGGGATTCGGCCCACACACACCGACGATGCGCACGCGTTCGGCCCAAATGCAACAGGCCGTGCTGGACACCTACGATGCACCTATGTCGACCCATATGTGGCCATCTGATCGAGTTGGAAGCCCACGGTCGCACGCAAGTTACCGACGGTAATATATTTTGTTCGACGAACGGATCCCTGCCAACTCAGTGTGGAAGGCCGCGTGGCGGACGAAGACCCAGCAAGCGCTGGATGGGCGGGCATTCTTCTAGCGATGAAAGATTACTCATTTGAGAGGTCAACCTGATAACCAGCGTACTAATTATTTTGTTCAATCCTGTATATTTGTAGTTGTGCACTATTTTCACATAATATTTCCTTGTTGTTTTTAAATTTTTGAACATAAGTCGTTTCATCTAAAATATATGTATTCGCCAGTAACATTGGTTTGCCAATTTGATTTAGAGTTAAATACACCCACAACCTTTGAAGTTGTCTCGGTGTGCCACTTAGGTCCACGAACTTGTAAAATCTAGATCTGGCACCTTGAACTTGTTAAGTTGTGTCATTTAGGTCCATAACCTTCAAGTGACGCCATGTGGCATTAATATATACAAAAAATACCTTTGAATTTTGTCATCCTCTACACTGTTTAATGTGCTCAGGATTATGCCGGCTCAACCCTGATCATTACTGCCCTTTCCATTAGCATGTGCTTACAACTGGCTGTTGACAGAGTTATTAATCTTGCTCTTAGACTCTTAGGTCACGCTCTTAGACTCTTAGGTCACGTACAACCCACAGATAGCAGCTGTTTATACTGCCACATAAGCATGTTAATCTGATGTGTACCATAATTAATGTGTACCATAATTAATGAATTGAAATATGTCACGAGGGTTCGAAGACCTAGATGACACACCTACACATTTAGGGACCTAAAAACGCGTTTTGAGAATTCGGGGACCTAGATGACACATCCACACAAGTTTAAAGACCGCCCGTGCACTTTAGTCTAAAAATTTCTTAAACATTCTAAGATTTAAACCTACTAGTAAAAATGCATGTACATGCTTTGCTACGAAGTCCGTGCAAATGAATTGATTGTTTTTTCTACTACAAATGTATAGCGAATGCTATACATGTTTTAAAATTTTTATACGTAGCTAGATTGAAACACATAGTGATTCTAAGTATTTGGGAAATTAACATTATTGGTACATAATAGTTCTTTATCTTCGACGTACTATCTTCTATTTTGTGACCGCTTGGCTTATCTCAAATTTTTATTTATATCACATAATATTCATTGAACGATCATAATTTATCCTATTATTAATTCCAAGCTAAAGTAGTACAGATATATGCTATCGAGCCCATCTACACACCAGCGTAAATGAAAAGATCTAGCGTATCTTGCGAGGTAAAGAAAAAAACTTCTGCCTTATCTCTTCCCACCTCTTGCTGAAGGCGTAAACGGTAAAACCACTGAGAAAATTCTTTCCATACCCAAAAAATTTACACCTATCCCTCTATACCAAAAAAAATTACAAAATCCCTTTTATAACCAAATCATAATTTCTCATCTCCCTATACCCAAAACCGTTAGGTTGGGGTTAAGTGTGGGCTGAAAAGACCATTTTGCCCCTGCATGTGACTAACCATTTTTATGATACTGTTTTAATAGAAAATTCACTAGTACTTAGTTAATGGTTCATATATATTTTTGTCGCAACTTTATTTTGACAAGTATACCATTAACAAAGTACTAGTGTTTTTTCTGTTAAAACAGTATCATAAAAATTAATAGTCACATGCAGGGGCAAAATGGTCTTTTCAGCCCACACTTAACCCCAAACTAACGGTTTTGGGTATAGAGGAGATGAGAAATTAGAATTTAGGTATAGAAGGGATTTTGTAATTTTTTTTGGTATAGAAGGGATAGGTGTAAATTCTTTGGGTATGGAAGGAATTTTCTCAAAACCACTAGCATACCTTCGCCTCAGTACGCTGCATTTACTTGGGTTGGTTGGAGCGCTGAAAGCACTCAACTTTGCGAGTGCCCAGTCGGCCAGTCCCCTGCACTAGACATCGGCTTCACTCCCATTGAGGCAGGGAGACCGAGGAGATCATCACCCCGAGCAAGCATATGGAGGAAGAATCGCGTCCTTCTTGCTCTGGTTCAGGCGCCCAGCCGGGGCAGGGGGAGCGCGTAGGCGGTGCGACGGCTGCCGCGGCGCCAGGGACCGAGCAAGGGCGTCCGATTCTCGGCGGGCAAGCACCTGCGACGGAGAGGATGAACCGTGTTGGCGTGGCAGAGGAGGGGTGTTCCGCAGCAATGGCCACAGGTGAGTGTTTAGGAACCAAAACCCAAAGACATTTTGATTATTTTGCTTTTTCCGTTTTTCCTTTTTCTAGGCTCCAGAGGTTGCTGGCCACTCCTTGCCTTGTAATTACTAGGACGGTGGGCACGCTAACGCCGCGCCACTAAAACATATGAACTGTTGCCAGCTCTTGTCTCATGCAAAGATACATTATCAATCTTACGTTGAACAAAAAATCCTATTGAAAATTATATATTACACGCAGAAAGGTAAGATGGACTAAGAAAAAAAAAACTACGGCAACAATTGCTCCTGAGAACAGATACACGACCAAACTCTGTGAAGTAAATCTAAGAAACTCAGTCACACCTTCATACTACGCATCTTGTTGGAGCTATAGTGCTGCTACCTGTATCTGAAAAGAATAGAAAAATGGTAGTTACATGAATATTTAACATTCAGATACATTTCTTGAAACAACAGTAGAAGTAAATTGTTTGATTTCCTTGATGGTCCAAAAAGAAAAATAACTGTTGGAAGCTATTGAGCAAATGGGATGTAGGTCCAAACTAATCAAGAGATCATAAAAAAGGGTAGAATCTCCTTATATAACACTGAGAAAACTTATAACCCCTCGCAAGGTTAAGAGAACAAAGTAGCAGTACATGGATGTTTTGCTACATACACATGAAGGAAAATGCCAGTTTCATTTTATATCATAGTAGTGATTTGAAGGATCTGCATCATAAAAATCATGCAATACTGCAGTACTAGTGTTTTTAGAGGCACATAGAATATATTCAAGCTGCATCTATAGATATTTGAAGAACCTAGCGTTTTTTAACCATGAATGTCATGAAGCAGAGCAGATTGTGTTTGAACCTGAAGCCTTTTTTGGGAATCTGTCTGGACCTGAGCCATAGAACAATTGTTTTTTTTTTTATCATGCTGTCTCCTAAATTAGGTACACATGGTTCGACTGTTCGACCAATATTGAAGATCAATTTCGCTTAAAAAAACAATTTAAGATCAACTAAACATAGAGCCAAGTGAAAGCACACATGGCTGAATCCAATTTTAATTCTGCCGGATGTACGGAAGTAAAAAATACTGAAGGCGATGCATCTGCATCTTCGGATTGCAGATAAATTAGCAAATCTAATCATGTATTTATACTATTTCAGTTGGCAACCGACTTATCCATATTGCTTATTGCTATCACCATAGAAGTAAAGTCAGGAGGGAAACCAAATGCTTTCATATACCCAATTCTAATGATAAAACATAATGTGCCTCATTAATTCTCTTCCAATAACGATTTCTATATCATACATGTTTGCGGGAACGAATATGACCAACACAGGCTACAGATAAGAAAGCAGATAACTGTACTTCACAAATTCCAGCAGCACAGTATGTATTGGTAGGATAGCGATAGGTGTTCTTAAAGAGCTTAAGCGATCTAAATTCAATAGAAGGCAATACAACCATATACTAAGGATCAGAAGCCTTCTTGTTTGCATACCCCTCTAACTGCAACTTCCGAACAGAGCATGGCAAAGAAAACACAAAAAAGTAGATTTTTTTTTTTTGAGACTGACACAAAAAAGTAGATGCATAGTTGTTCTTATACTAAAATCTATCCTCGCAAAACATGTCCGTCTTACTATAGAAAATTATCCAGCAGCTTAGTGATGCAGAACAAACAAAATCAGAGTAGCAGTGCGTCTATTAGAGAATAAGAACAACAAAGTGGCGATAGACGTCTATTTTGTTCCTGTTTAGTCATGCCTCAAAATCTGCTATTTAACCACACCATCTCGTATTAATTAATCAAGCATGCAGTTGAGAAATTGCAGATGATAGAATGGGCACGCATGCGCGAGGCTCCAGATGGCTAGAGAAATCCTGAGCACTATAACTAGGATTATTTTGCCGTAAATCTGTTTACCTATTTTCAATAAAATTCAGGCAAGCCGTAGTTTCCATAAAAAAATATCCAAAGGCATGGTCCTGCTTTCTGTAGAAAGCAAAATTAATAATATGAGTGTATGATTGTTGTTAGGGATTGAATTTGAATATGGTTTGTGTTTGAGGAACTTGACTATCCTTCCAATATACTCTATGTTTTTCTAGTGAATCTAGACGTGAATCTGGAAATGTAACTGACTATATTGGTATATATAGGTCTTCCAAAGACTCTGGTGCCCAATCAATTTATGGCTTCCGTGCTTGACTGTGACCTGACTATGACAGAAGCTATGCATAAGCAATGTCGCAAAACAAACGAACTGTTCCGACATTACCTTGGAGATGTGAGAATCAGTCAAGACAAACAAGGTAAAGTGGTAAACTGCAGCATTCAAAGTTCACCATATAGGATTTTGTAAATGTATCTCTTTTCTTTGGACATTCATGAACCTGCAGGCCTTAATTTTCCTTTCAGCAAAGGTAGAAAGACTGCTGGAGGAGCTTTCTTTGAAGAACAAGGAGATGACAAATCAGATGGAAAAGCTAAGGCGTGTGAATGAGGAGGTGTCTGTTAAGAACAATGAACTGAGTTTGGAGCTAGAGAATTTAAAGAGGATCAGTCAAGACAAACAAGGTGAGTTCACCATAAAGGGTTTTGTAAATGTTACTCTTTTCTTTGGACATTCATTAATCTCCAGGCCTTAATTTTCCTTTCAGCAGAGGTCGAAAGACAGCTAGAGGAGCTTTCTTTGAAGAACAAGGAGATGAAGAATGAGATGGAAAAGCTGAGGTGTGTGAATGAGGTGGTGTCTCTTAAAAACAATGATTTGAGTTTGGAGCTAGAGAATTTAAAGAAACATCAAGCGGAAAGGGAACTGGTAAGAAGAAATACTGACCTTGGTCATTCTCAAGGTGTAACAAAATTAAATCCTACCGTTGTAAGGAGCTTTCGGACAGTTTTATTTATTTGTATATTTTCTTTTTGTCACTTTTTGGTCCAGACAAGGTGCACGTGCAATGGGCAAGTGCATGAAGGAACTACTACGGCCAATGCAGCAGAAGAAGGGTGGTTTGATCCAGCTCAGTTGAATCGATTTATCAATGAAAGTCATGAGAGGCAGATCAAGCTCACTGAAATCAGGGGAAAACTGATAGAGGTGTGTCTAGTTCTTGTTAGCTATATAGAACTGTAGTGTTGTAAATAATGTCTAATCTTGGTTGCGGATCGTCAACTTTTTATGAAATCTCAACTGACAGGATTTCACTAACATCGGTCACTGTGGCCCTATCATTGGGATAAAGAGGCTGGGGGAGATAAATGAAAAGCTTTTTCTCGATGCTGCTCGTAGTATGGCATGTATGAAGTCCAAGCAGCTGAAAAGTGCAAAGCATGGCAGGAGAAAATCCATGGTCCTAATTGGCATCCATACAAGAGAATTACAGAAGATGGTCCTTCCGAGGTGATTCACATTAACTGTATTACAACACCTCGTGTTTTTTTTGCTCATAACCTTTATGCACAATATTTCACCTTTTTAACAATAGGAGGTTCTGGATGAGGAGGATGAGGCACTGAAGGAGCTCAAGGCATGTGGACAAGGAATATATGATGTTGTGGTTGAAGCATTGAAGGAGATGGATAAATACAACTCAAGTGGGAGAACAATTGTTCCTGAACTTTGGAACTACAGAGAGGGAAGGAAGGCTACCGTGGTGGAGGGCATTGATTGTTTAAAGAAGAAAATGATGGAGCATGAGAATGAGAAGAATTGTAACAAGCGGAGGAGAAGTTTACGACCTAGGTGACTACAGAAATAACCATGTTCTTTACTTAAAACTATTTCATAATGTTTCGTGGCTTGGTACATTCAACCAAAAGTGTACATAGATACAAATACTAGTGTTTCAAGATAGGATTTTGATTATGGAAAATGATAGGTATTTCAGGATTTTTGAATTAAATTTTGGTTGAGCATAGAAATATTTATGTCGGCTTTAAAGAAGAAAAGAAACAAATGCATGCATTTTTTTTATTAAAAAACCAATTGATTTGAGAATGATCTTATGGAGATAAGCAAAAACCAAGTTCAATCATGAGCAAGCTAGTGTAATCTAGAAGATGTTGTACCTGTGCAGGTAAAGCTACCAGCAGTAGGAGAGTCAGGCCGGGGCAGGTAAACTGAATTCTCCACAATTGTCAGTTCATTAATCTGATTGCCGGATTGGTTTTATTTGGAAGCATGCTGATCACTATGAATTTAGACTATTTAAATTTATATGTTCAAAACAGAAACCTGGCACTTCGTCTTTGTTATGTGACTTATGATATTACCAAAAAGAATGTTCCTGTTTTCTCCCTCATCTTCGATTCGCTATATTCGTAGTGGGAGGTACTTCATGGACAACCATTTGTGTACAACTAGATCATAAGCGTGCACCTGAACTACTGGATTCATACGAGGAAGAGTCAAAGTGATTTTAACCGGTCACTTCATTTGAATTGTATTTCCTTGCGGTCAAGCCGATACTTTGCCAACGATAGTAGAGCATCATGTAATAATGCAATTTAGTCATGAGTCATGACTGAGTTTGGAAAATCGATCCATTGTCCTGAGGAGCAGTCAGCAACCACGTTGATATTCTAGTGTCAGGGAAAGTGGTAAATCTATGTAAGATATCTTTCGGTAAAGGATCAATGCTGCTGGACTGGACAACCAAAAATTTGAACGGAAATCTAGGGTGTTTGTAATTATGCCAAATCTATTAGGAGGAAGGATCTAGGGAAAGTGGTAAATCTAGGTAACACCCTTGGGACGGTTGCATTTGAACGGGAAATTTGATTTGGCGTAGTTAATTTGGAGGTGATTTTTGCTTTTTTACGATTCACCATATATATGTACAAGTACTTTGGCCTGGTCAGTGCACCATGGCATGATAAGGTAACATGGCATTAACATCTAGTTTAACGATAATCTGTTGCTTTGTTCCATTATTTTGAGGTTTCCATAAACATTTGTGGCATTTATTTGCTTGTGATATACGTAGTTCCTTTCTCTTATGACACGTACTTTGCATTGGTGATGCAGATGGCAGTGGTGATGTTTGCGCTGGAGAACACATTGTGGCTTTAGACCTGGAGATTTAACCTAGCTAGGACATTGTGGCTTTACTGCCTACTTCTAGATCTAATCGTGACATTAGACTATGAACTACAGCCCATGTTTCTTTTGTGATGTTCATGACCATGTATGGTCTGATATGATGATCAATGTCCATGACCCTCTTGATTGCAATTTGCCCTTGGCTCTGGATGCTAATGTGGAACGGCTCACTTGATCATGAGATTCCCCTTGTGCTCTTGCCCGCTGGGGCGCCATTAGTCAGTCACATTATTGTGGTATTTTGTCATCTCTTGCTCTGTGCTGATCTTATTCTGCTTAGAATTAATATGTTCAGTATTTTCCAGGTAATTCTATTTTTTATTATGGAGGAGCTAAGTGCTACAGTATTGAGACTGTGCTACAGTTTTGAGTTTTTTTTTAAGAGCTCTTTTACAATGATTGGCAAGTACCAGTAGGTACTCTAAGTACTTTTCCTGGTACTTACCGGTACTTTTGACTAGAATTTTTTTTAAAAATAAATAAATAATTAGCTGGGCTCATTTTCTGGTATTTGGCCCCATAATTTTAGTACTTTTTGATGGGTACTTTTACATACTAGACATATTTTCCATCGTTGGATTATATATTCTGGTAGTACCATGGTACTTACCAATCATTGTAAAATAACTCTTTTTTTAGTTATTATTAAGCATTTAGACCGTAGGGTTTATAACGAGAAATTGCCACCGCAAAAAAAAAACACTGTGAATAGAACTCCCACGGTGGGATCAATAAAAGCAGCGAGTAAGGTGGGCCTGCACGCAACAGCGTCGATCTAAGAGAAGGGTTTCCGTTGGAATATACGGAGTACACAAGCGCCGTAGGATTTGTTTTCGATAGGAAATTTAGGTCAACTACCGTACGTGGCTACGTGCGCCGGCTTGTTTGCTTAGTGATCTAGTACTCTAGAACCCAAAGACAGAGGGTGCCATGGAGGAGGAGGCAACGAGGTCAAGCAAGAAGGCGCGCGGGGCTGCCGGTTCCGGCCTGACGGCGTTTGCGCTCCGCCTGGCGAAGCATCTCGCCGAGGAGGACGGTGGCGTCCACAAGAACCTCGTCTTATCGCCGGTGTCCATCCACGCCGCGCTGTCCCTGGTGGCGGCCGGCACACGCGGCACCACCCTGGACGAGCTCCTCGCCCTGCTCGGCGCGGCGTCGCGCGACGAGCTCGCCGAGTTCGCCCGCGCCGTGGCGGAGGGCGCTCTCGCTGACCGCTCCGTGTCAGATTCCGACGAGCCGCTCGTCGCCTTCGCGTGCGCGCTCTGGCACGAGAAGGCGTTTGCGCTGAAGCCGGCATACCGTGCGGCCGCCGAAGAATCATACAGGGCCAAAACACGTGCCGTCGATTTCCATAACACGGTCAGTGTTCATTCGTTCGTTGTCATATGCACACATTGCAAAATCAAATGCATTCGGTTCTACATAGTCACCATAAATACTGTATAGAGTAGTACAGAATTAGACCTGAAATTTTCTTCACCTATTGCGTCGGCGTCGTCGGTGCTAATCGATCCTCCTCTGTAAATTCATGTATGCAGCCAGAGAAGGCAGTAGAGACAATCAACAGCTGGGTCTCGAAAGTCACGAAGGATCTCATCACCTCGATCCTTCCCCCTGGCTCGGTGAACTCTGATACTAGCCTCGTGATCACCAACGCCATCTACTTCAAGGGCAGGTGGTCGATGCCCTTTGACACGAAGGACACAGAGACCAGGCAGTTCCACCTCCTCGACGGCAGCACGGTGCGTGTGCCCTTTATGCTCGGCCCTGAGGATCTGCCCATCGCGGTGCACCAAGGGTTCAAGGTGCTCAAGCTAGCGTACCTGCCGGACAACAATGGGCCACGATTTTTCTCGATGTGCGTCTTTCTCCCGGGCGCCCGCGACGGCCTGTCGGGGCTCCTGGACAGGATGGCCTCCAGCCCCAACTTCCTCTGGGACCACCTGCCGGCGAGGTGCAGGGAGACTTACGAGGTGTGGCTGCCTAAGTTCAAGCTCTCTTTCTCGAGCCAAATCAATGGCGTTCTCCAGGCCATGGGGATGAAGGCTGCCTTTGGCATAGGCAAGAAGGCTGACCTCGAAGACATGCTGGAGGGCAGCTTGCCACTGGTAGTGAAGCATGTTTTCCACAAGGCGGTCATCGAGGTGGACGAGGAGGGGACAGAAGCAGCAGCTTCTACCGCTTGTGTGATGACACTGAAATCTACATCGTGGCCTGTGAGCTTTGTTGCCGACCATCCATTTGTGTTCAGTGTTGTGGAGGAGGTGTCTGGTACCGTCGTCTTCATGGGACACGTCCTTGACCCGACGAGATCGGAGTAAATGTGTCGTGTCGTTGGGGACGTTTTATCGTCGCCTTTGTTAATTAGCTGTTTCGCTAATAATGAAAGCACGATATGATATGGTTAATCCTAATGAACCTTATATGTTCTACTCCTATGATAATAGGCAGGCCCAGAGATGCATAAATATTCTTTTTGCTGGAGGAGGTTTTAACAAGCTGTAGCCGTAGGTCATACCATGATGTTTCAGTAAACAAAGGATGGGCCACGGCTTTATCGGCGCTGAACAGATGAAGGGAGGGAATAGCATGCAAACGCCGTCCTGATGTGAGTGTGGTGTGATGCGAATCTAAAAAAAGAAAAAAAGAGTGTGGTGTGATGCGTGTGCTGGACATTGTCGATGAAGAGAGTTTCAATCGGCATGTTACATCAGCCGATTGCTGGGCTTGTTAAAGGCCGTGAGGACACGAGAAGAAAGAGAGCCGGATCGAAAGGAAGATAAGAGACAGAGAGCAAAAATAGAATTGGACACGATGCATCCTAATAAAATATTATGGGGCTCATGATACAAATTGGAACATTCCATATTTCCATTCAACATTGGACAAATGAGAATAAATCTCAGAAAATTAGGAAACTCTCACGAAAGATTTCTCGACCGTACCTCCAAACACATTTTAAAACCTTTTACACCCATAAAGACATGATGCCTTTCAGCATGAATGCAACACTTCATTCAACACACCTTAAAGCATATTTATTTGATTTTGAAAATTGATTGTTTTTCAACATTAAATACCCTGATAATAAAATAAGTGATGGCAACATTTTAGAAAAGCATGGAAATTGTTGATAACGGTCTATCTAATCACATCCTGAAATTCATAAATTTCAGGGTGTGACACATCTGGAGCACAATATCCTATCTATTCAGATTAAAAACTCTCATCATATGCATGTTGGTCCACCTAAAGGCAAGTATCACGGTTTAAATATTTGAAACGAACAGTTTATTAACAAATTTAGGAATTTTGCTTTGACTTATCTATGCATGATGCACAAGTTATCAGTATCCAAGTTAGGGTGTGGATGGGACTGTGGATCAGTCCAAAGTAACACTCACAAAAAGAAATTGAAACAAGCTTCACAAGGATAGTTTTAGCACTAGAAAGACTATAATTGAAACCAGGTTTAACAAGGTAAGCAAGAAAAATGTGAATCTTCATAGAGAAATATACGTGGGCAACCTCCATCATTTATGCCTGTAATTGATATTTATAGCTATGCAGCACTGGAAATTAAAGTCAGATTCTTTGAACTAATAGTACATGATAAGAATCTGACCATTACAGTTAGTAAGAAATAATACCAAAATATGTGTTCCAAATATCTGTAGACAATAATTTTGTCTTCTACTTTCCAATCCTTGCACTAAACTATCGATTGTCACATGATGAGTGTATTGATCTATTACATCACATATTTCATGTATCCATAATTCTAAATTCATTGTAATTTCAGGATGCTTCAGGAACGGTAAGGAAACAATCAGACCAGTAAACAGATACTGAAAATTAAAATGTTGAACTAAGCATCGACCCATAATATATTGAACTAAGCATTGATCCATAATATTATATCCATACATGGAAACTGGCACCAAAGATAAGTAGCAAGCAACCAACTAACCCTTGGTAACTAACTTGATAATAGGCAGGAGTTTCGACACCACAAAAGAGAGCTTCCTTGTACCACATAAACCCAGCAATTAGACTACTGACCTCACTAGAAACCTCACTAGAAACTAGGTACCAGAGAGACTTACCACACCGGAGAATGGCAAACCAGTCAATTTATCTGACTTGACACTGCAGAAAGCAGTGCCTTGGTTAAGTTTGCCTGGCTCAGCTCCACTTTAAATGCGTCAAGTCTCTGCTTCTTGCACATAGCATCAAGCTGGCGGGCCATACGATCACCTATGGTAGGGAATGCTGCCAAGATCAAGTTCCCAGAGCTGTGCTTTTCAGCATAGACTTTTACTTCCTCAGCCAGGTAAGGGTACAAACTTGATAGCCGAGTGAAGTCCCTGTCCCCAGTAACAAATGTTGTGTCAACCTGCACATCATTGCCAACTTGGCCCCAAAGAACAACAGACAGGTCAAACAGTCGACGGCCAATGTCATCTTTTGGGCGGCCCTTTGAGCTCAATCTGTGATACCGTGCCCTGAGCTTGCGGATCTTGTCATTAAGCTTGTCTTCATTGGCGTCAGTTTCGTCAAATGTGAGGGTGGCCACGAGGTCTGATGAGTCTGGTAGAGCACCACCGTGGGACTGGGCATGCTCAACCAGGGCGGTGAGAATCTTGAGCTCATCATCCTGGGACCATGATTGCTCTAGCGCCGGTTTCTTCTCTCCATCAAAAGTGCTAATATTCGACGATGAAGCATTCCTCTCCAGCAATGACTCATCAGATACCTCAACCCCCATATCCCCATCCTCATGGGCACCATCCTTCTGCTGAGGCAATGAGGTGTCCTCAGCATGCTCTGCAACCTCCCCTACCTCATGTTCCCCTTCTTCAGCACCATCCACCATCTGTGGTGGTGAGGTGTTGCCAGCATGGCCTTGCTCCACCATCTCCCCCTGCTGCTCCTCTTCCTGTTCCTGAGCATTGGCCTTCTCCTGTGGACACGAGGTGTTGCTGGCGTCTGGCACTTCCTCTCTGTTCCCGGTGAGCTCCAACCCTGTGGAATCAGGCTGAGACACTACTGCCAACACCTTCTGAAGCTGCTTCTTTTTCTCCGTCTTGTGATTGACCTTGTCACCATCAGCTCCTGCTGCGTGCTCCTCTACCTGCTCTTCCTCCTCCTGCGTCGGCGGCGTAGCACCCATCTTGGCCAGCTTCTGCGCAGGAGCAGCACCACTCTTGAGGCGAGGGGACGCCACGATGTCGCGCCGTGGAGACATGGCAGTGGTCTCGTCCGCCGGCGCTTTGCTCATCAGCGACGAGTCGCCGGACTCATCCACCTCATCTTCCTCCTTGGACGGAGGTGGGTATTTCTTGGCCCGCTTCTTCGTCTTGGACTTCTTGCGAGGTGGAGGCGCGGCGGCATCGAGCTCATCGCTCGGTGCGCCCCTCGCCGGAGAGGCCTCGCCGGAGCCCCGGGCCCCAGCATCCTCCGTCGGAAGCGGCGACGGTTTCTTGGCGAGCTCCGGCGTCCCCTTCGGTTTGGCGGCCACATTGGCCGGCGCATGCCTCACGGGACGGGCATCACCGGGCTCGTCGCTTTCCTCCTCGTCGTCGGAAACCTCGTCCTCCGGTGGCGCCGGAGCGGTCTTGGCCGACTTCTTCGCCCCCTCGAGGCCGAGATCCTCTGAGTGCTCGGAGCTCCGCTGGCCGGAGCGGCGCTTGGCGGTCATCGGAGCCGCAATGGAGGGAGAGAGAGATCTGAGTGGGGATTGAAGAGCGGAGACGATGAGGTGGGTGCCGGCCTGGGGAAAACAGAAGGAATGGGCTTTTCGCATTCCTCAGGTTTATTAAAAAACATTTCTCAAAGAGGGAAGATGGACGGACGGGGACTGCGGTTTTGGCATTTTGCGGAGATTGAGGCGCCCCGAATCTCCTCGTCTTTCGCTCTCGGCGAGGCATTAAGATATTTTTTGTCCACTCTTTCACCCTTCACATTAATCACGTAGTGGGAAATTCCATTCTATTAGCCTCGTAAGATGGAAAAAATAGATTGTCCCCCATTTGCGGTTGTCTTATTTATTTTCCCTTCCTTCCTTTTTTATGACTTTTCTATTCCAGGCAATCGCAGCTCTTTTATATAATTATTTATTTAATTAAAATCCCATGCTTAATTTTTTGAGTTTTTCTATTTATTCGATACATTTCTAGAAGAAGATATGCCAAAGATTTTTATGTTGCAAATATTATTCTTTGATGTTTCAAGTTTGTGACAGAAAACATGGCACGTTATCTCTAATGTTGCATGCAGTATTTTTTATGTTTCAGTGCTTCAAGTGCTATCATTCTAGAATATTGCGTCCATATATAATATGACAGTTTAATAAGAGAATATCATGTGCAACATCATAAAATCTGATGGATTTTACCCTTAAAAATATGTCGACAAATAAATAGACATCTCCTCATTCGTCTTAGCAAAAACGTACAAACTTTAACTTTATAAAACTTGAGTAAATTGCGTCTATCATACGACAACTTGTATGGTTGTAGCACTTTCCATTGGTCCATTAAGTAGCAAAATGTACAAATTATGGAGAGTGAGGACCCCTGACCGTAGCCAAAAAGTCATGCAAGTGGGTGACGGCATAGGAGTGGCCGAGAGGTCAAGCCAACTCTCTCAACCCACGTCCGTCCTGACCGACCCTCGGGGCACGGGTCTCCATCCCGCCCGACCCTTAGGGTAGGACATGAATTTGCTGACCCAGCCCCCCCCGGGTCGGATGGGACAGGTGCCGCATATTCACAAGCAGAGCCTAGCAAGACCGTTCCGACATACCAGCCACCACGAGCAGGAAGGACGAACGCGAGGGGGGCACCAACCTCAGGGCCCATGTGGAGGGATTATTTCCCGGGAAGGACACCCTCGAAGGCACGACCCATATCCCACATTGTGACGCTGTGCATACCAACTCCTGTCACCAGGAATAGGGAGATACTATTGTCACACCCGGTTTTCATAGAAACCCGAATGCTTCCATATGTGTGCCCAGGATGTCCACAGAACACATATAGATTACAAATATGGATAACAGAGAACACAATGCTCGAATAAAAATAGTTTAATCAGAGTTTAATACGACACATAGTATTACACAAATAACATAGCAGAAGTCTTATATTATTAAACATTTCAAGTAGAGCCTCAAGTCCACAGGAACACCGACTGGTTGAACATAGCTAGAAGTACGGCAGATCCTCCGGAAACTCAACAAGCGACTGATCATTCGCTTCTCCATCTGTTACCCATCCGGGATTTTGTTGAATAGTTGCAGTGTAAGTAAACCATCTTACTTAACAAGTATAACACGGGTTATGCAAGAATAAAATGCTTGACGCGGTTAAACTGCATTAGCACATTTAGTTGTTTCATTTTATTATCATCCAAATTACTACAAGTGAGTAGAAACCAATTATGAACCCATTAATAATAACGTATAAGTACTTATAGAATATACCATCATCATACTCTAACATCATCTTCTAATAAAAAAGGATCTAGGACGCTCGTGACCGTGACCTTATGGTTATCATGATAGATTCACACTCTGCAGAGGTTTCGCCCTTTCCCCGCTGGTCGCGTAAAGCCCAAAAGAACTTACGCTGTGAGGCCTTTCACAAAACATCCTAACAAGCACAATAGTCATTTTGGTTCAACATAGGCAGCATAGCCCAAGGAATCGAGATTGACATGCGCCTATGGATATTCGCACCATGAGGGGGTCAATGGCATTCAGAGCGCAGATATTCGCACCACGCAACGTGCGAAGCTTACCTTCCCGGTAGCTTACCACATGGGATTGTGACTAACGAGACATAGCCAACGGATCGCCTGTCCTCGATGGATCAAACTATACTCTCACCCATATTCCCCACATACGCCTTTCGGTAACCACTGGTGAGCTAGAGATGTACATGCTAATCGTCGAAGACTAAAACCATTATAGTTCCAATAGCAACGAACAAGTTCCTGGGTTGCCGCTTTAAGAACCGAACCTTATGGAGAGACATTAGAAAAAAGCATGAAGCACATGCTCTAATTCCCTAAACTAACCTTAAAGAGACACTAGAACAAAGCACGAAGCACATGTTCTAGCTCCCAGTACCATGTTGCTGAAACACATCTTTTAACCATCATTAAAGTGAACCATTAATTCAATATTAGCAATTAAATGAATGTTGTTTGCAGCGCGTAGCAAATACTAACCATAATGCATAAAGCCCGGGTAAAGAAGGAATAAGATAAAGACTAGTAACAACCTCAATGTATAACAATATTTGACACATGCATATGAATGTATGATTGAATGGTGTATAGGTAACAAGGATTGTTCGTCTTATACTTGCCTTCCTCAGTGTACTACTACTGCTGAGCCTGATCCTCGTAGCCTTGATCATTGCCGAACTCAAATGGCTCGTCAGCTACTCACATCAATCACCACACAAGCATCCACACAAGTAGTACATGCAAACAAGGTTACTCTATTAGAATAGTACACCAAACATTAGCAGCAAAAGAAAAGAAGGCTTTTAAACTATTCCTCTCTTCACCACGAACCCATGAGCGCGAGAATCACTCTAATAGGAGTTAAAACGAAGAAACAGGGCAGAAAATAAGGTCTAGGGGCTTACTCGCAAAGAAACTAAACTAGCAGCGGCTTATTATAAAGATATCGAGGGCTTAAAACATAATTTTATATAAAACCTCGAGGGCTAAACGGTAAAAATGGCAACCAGGATGGCAGGTTCTATTTTAGAAAAGCGCAGGGGCTAAAATGGAAGAAAAAGGACTAAACCATAAATACTTTTGAATACAAGTAGACCGCGGGTTTATTTTGCGAAAAGGCAAGGGCTATTTTGCAAAACCACCACGGCTGACCGGTATGCGTCGGTTTGACCTAGATTGGATCTAATCTAGGTCGTCGGATGGAGATCGGTCAGCTAGGGTTTGGTTGGGGCGCTGGGTCGCCGGAGATGGCGGCCCGTGGCGGCGCATCTTCACCGGCTCGCCGGAGTTGACTCGGGATCGGCTACGGTCCGCTGTTTTGAGTGGTTGAAGACCCTATGGAAAGCGGGGACCACAGGGATCTCGATTTGGCGGTTCTACGCGAGTATTTCGTGGCGGAGAGGGCTTACGACGGCCGGCGACGGCTAACCAACTCCGACGAGGTCGCTCGCGCAAGATACTAGCGAAGGGAGGGGGAGAGAAGGCTCGGTGTGTTCCTCACCACACCACAGAGCTTCGGGGCAGGCCCTTGGCGACTGAAACCCGGCGATACAGTGGATTGGCGGCGGTGGCTCGAGCTCTAGGGTTGCGACCGCGCTCGAGCTTGGAGGCGGCTAAGGTTTCAGCGAAGGGGGTCACAGGGGGATGTGGCGGTGCTTAAATAGGCCGAGGAAGGTGGCCTTGGCGTGCGCGCCAAGCAAAGGGAGGAGACAGTGCGGGCGCGGGTCGGACTCGAGCTCGAGCTCGTGTGTGGCAGGGTCTGGCGCGGGAGGTGGGGGATGACAAGCGGGCCCCGCTCGTCAGCGGCAGAGAGAGTGGAGAGAGGGCGCACGCAACTGTTTGGGCTGCAGTGGGCCGAGCTGGGCCGCGTAGGTGCTTGTTGGGCTGCACGCAACAGGGAGAGAAAGAGAGAGAGAAGTTGAGCCAGGCCAAGAAAAGAATAAGAGAGAAATAGGAAACACATTTTTCTTTTATTCTCTTTTTCAAACACTCATTTGAATTCAAACCAAAATTTGAATTCATCAATCAAAAGAAATGCACCAGCATGAAATGCATAACAATGTTTCTAAACCTTATATTTGTTTTTAATTTCTCAAAAGTTTTATTTTTCCTATATTAATTATGAGCACTTGAATATAGAAAGCAATTTATTTCATAATTTCAAGAAAGTCATTGTTAGGGTGTTACAACTATGAAGAGGACTTCCACGTCCTGTGGACGGCGCACGATGCTAAAACTTCGTGTCCCCAAGTCACACGGACCGGCACACGCCCGCCAACGTTAGACGTAGGTACGAAGGTAACAGGTGCCATAACGCGACACGACTAGCCGGGGAGAGTAGGTGGTGCATGCCACATGAGGTCAGGCGTCCCGGAGATCGCGGGCGTCACCATGCGGCAGCCAAAGAAGGAGTCGGAAACGCGCTGCCAGATAAGAAGGGAAAGGATGAGGCGGCCGAGTCTGACACCTTGTTGGCACTCCTTAGCCTAACATATCCGCAAGCGCACGGAGACCGATGTAGCCTTTTACCAGGGGAGTAAAACCTGGATATCGAATCCAAGGAACAGTAGACGCGACTAGCCTAGAATTCCCTAGCCGGACCCACTAGGAGCTAAAGGATAAAGAGGACAGAGAACTTAACCTTAGTTAGCTACTCAGAACCTCAGATAACTTGACTCTACCTAACCAAATTTGCTTCGACGGCTAAAGCGGGAGGAACTTAGAAAGGGATGAGAAAGGGGTTCCCCCAGGCCCAGCACTATTGTTATGAAAACACCCAAACGTGGTGGACTACAAAGGACGGACAAGGCCGTCACCACTTGCCGCCTAACACAACGGTACCGTGGGGTGGAACACAACCCCAGGTAGCTAGCCAGCACAGGCACCACGCCTAATCTATCAGCCTAATCTATATTTTGGGACGGTTGGAGTAATATTATTGCTTTGGCCGAACATATATATAAAGGAATTAACAACTTAATGGAAAGGGAGAGTTCGGGTTGGATTGATAAATATACTCGTAAAAATGAAATAATATGGTTTGGCTGGGCTACACAGGGAGGAATAACCCAAAAGCTAATTGGAGAGGGCTCTCTATTTAAGCTTAAGTGGAGAGCCCTTCATAGTTCCTATATTTGGAGGATGGAGAGAACTATAAACATGTGAGAGGGAACTATAAACATGTAACCGTCACAAGCATCCTTGGAGTAACCATCACGTCGAAGCTCAACCATTTCCAGGTCGGTGGAGAGCCGGTCAGCCATCCCTAGGGCCGATCGGCCTGGGGATGTTGCCACATGGCACCGCCTTTCGTAGGGACGCTCCAGACGTTGTCCTTGAGTCGGTTTGGTTGGAGTCAGTGCATGTTGAGACGGTTAAGGGGCTGATCGGCCTGACTCTTGGCCGACCGGCCTGAGTCTAGCTCGTTGTTGACGGCCATTATGATCCTTGTGCGACCGTCAACTCTTTGGGAATAAAAGAAAAATCATACTATGTTCCATGCACGAAATGCTTATACTTGACCAAACTCCACAAGTTTTGGATGAGTTGTGCTTGCAGGTGAGATTAGGTGAAAAAGACACAAAAAGATGAAAAGCCTGATCGACCGGCCATATTCATGACCGATCGACCCGGCTTTGTCTCAAAAGGACACATTCCCGACACGCTGCACAACTAAGATGGACAACGTCACATTGCAAACAAGAGTTGATCAGAGGACCCGAGAAGACCACCATGGATCAAAAGGCTCACAAGCAAGAAGAACTAGAGCTTGATCCATGTGAACTCCTAGATGGACGAGTATCTCACTGTTCAAGGACAAAGTCGGTGGAACGGAGGGACCAGAGGCACCAGGACCAGGCCGACCGGCCTAGTCCCTAGCCGACCGGCCCTCCAACGGCCACAACCGCCTTGGACCCTTTGACTACCGACCTCAGCACTGCATCAAGACCATTCAGGAGAAAGGCGGTGCCAAACCGAGCCACGTGGGGGCCGATCGGCTCACCCCATGGCCGGCCGGCCTAGGAACTCCACCGAATATGCCGGTCGTCTTCGTAACGGTTACTCCGGGCGTTGGCTTGGCAGTTATGCTGGTCCACCGACCTGGGGAGCTATAAAGGCCCTCTCATCTTCACTCCAAGACACACACCAAAGAGGAGCTTCCTTTCCATTTCTTAGTTTAGGATTAGAGTTGGGAGTAGAGTTGAGTCGAGCTTCGCTCGAGGTTCCGGAGTTTCGGAGTTCTGGTAAAGCTCTTGTATCTTTTCTTGTATTTCAACTTTCGTATTTAATATAATTTATCTTCTCTACTTTATGAGTTATAGCTCTTCTTTACTTACTCATTTCGGGTTAAGTTATCCTTTAGCTTTAGTTTAGAGTCTAGTTTATCTCTATCGGGTTTTATCTCACGGGTTTTCAAGCCTCGACCAGGGCTGTAAGACGCCGCTGGGAGGACGGGGATTTCCCTCCTAGGCCTCGAGGGAAATGCTAATATCGAGTGCAGACGTGGTGTCTGGCTTGGTATTTGCTAGGAAGTCTGTTGCACGGAACAGTTGTGGTAGGCGGCAGGTGGTGACAGCCCTATCCGTCCCTTGTAATCCACCACGTTCGGGTGTATTCATAACAGTAGTGCTGGGCCTGGAGGACCCCCTCTCTCATCCCTTTCTGAGGTCTTCCTGCTTTAGCCGTCGAAGCGAGCTCTGTTCCCGATATCTAAGTTAGGGTCTAGGCAAAGTTAGAGATGCTATCTCATAGGGTGAGAAGCACCCCCGGATCCTTTCTCTTCTTGTTTCTCCCAACATCTTTCCTATTCTTTAGAGTGAGTCTCCTTGTGTCGTTGGTCGTTCAGACCTTCTATCCGGTCATTCATTTGACTATTATCATACACTCAGTGTATACCCCCTAGGATTAGTGAGTTGATATTTCTGGATTGATCTATCATTTCATTCATCAATACTCTTTACACCATAGTGCTTCCCTGCGGAAATATAAATACGATACCCTGGTTTACTCCAAAGTGAAATGCTACAACGGTATATTCTGTGCGCTTGCGGAATCCTTTTCTTATAGCCTACAACGATAAACCAGGCCACTCTAAGGCATTACTAATAAGTGACGCTAAGGAGTGCCAACAACCATCCATTTATGTTTAGTGTGATGGAAGAGATCCATTTACGTTTAGTGTGATGGAAGAGGTTTCTGGTACCGTTGTTTCATGGGACACATCCTCAACCCGACAAAATCAGAGTAAATCAGCCATGGGGTACCCGATGTGTGACGGTTCTGTCGCAAGTTCGCCGTCCACGCTCTCCCCTCCGCCTAGCCCTTCAAGTCATTCGATCGCCTAGGGCATGCTCCAAGGCTCTTTGTTAGGCTGTGAATGACCTCCTGGAGGGCTCATATGTGGATCAAGATCAATTTGCCTCCCTGGCCTGATAACTTGATGCTGCTCGACCGGGACAGCGATGGCCGAGGGCATCACCGATGACAAAGGGGATCGGCTAACAAATATTTTTGGAGGTGCGCATAGCGGCGAACCTAGTGCCAGCATGTATGTGGATGGAACAACCACAAGCCTCGTCGATCGTGGACACAGCTCACACACGATCTTCCTCTGCAAGGTTGGACAATGATAGCGGGACCAACCGGGGTCCCAGTTGTTGCGTGCAGCGTCGGCATGTCCATCTGACGTAGGATGTAGCCTGCTTGTGGTACCAGATAGCTCGTGTTCACTCTAGACACCTACGGTTGGTGCGAGGTCCTCATGTGGCCCGTCTCTTAACCGCGACAAGGTTCCACCACCACGTCTGGTGCCCCGTCTCCCACTTGGGCTGCACAAGAAATGCCTAAATTGCTTCTCCTCATCACATTGCAACCTACATACTTCCTCGGTGCTGTATGTTGCAAGGGCTTTTGTCATCGCACTCACGACTGCAAACTGTTGGGGCTGTGGGTTTGGCAAGGACCATCCCTCCTGCCGACTCAACCTCTCTACCCCATCACACCGTCCAGAATCACAACGACTCCTCACGCACTCAGGGTGACATGCCAAGCCTGGTTGCAGCCGTGTTGGATGCGGTTGGGCATGGTAGGAGTGGGCATCAATGTCGAAGATGCCGGAGACATCGGCAACGGGTCAATGGGCTGTAGCAACAGCCTCCACTGGTGACACTGGCACTGCTGCCCGTGAGGGTCACGATGAGCCGACTAGCATGGCGCGACATTTATGGGGCCTCCCTGAGCTCGACCCACTCATCACATGCGAAGTCTCAAAGAACCCGATGCTGCTGGAGTATGCAGCCTCTACACCACCTCGACGATGGTCACCTACCCTTCTCAGTTGTCAACTGACATGGTTCCTCTGCTACACGAGCACGGTCAGCCTCAGGTGTCACCACCACGAGCGGTGCACAAGGAAGAAGCTTCGCTTGCAAGAAAGTGCAAGTTGGTGTTCGGCCTATTGGGAATCATATAATTCATACTCCCTCGGTTTCGAAATGTAGGTCGTTTGACTTTTTTCGTCTTAAGTTTGACCGCCGTCAAATTTAGATCATTCTTGAAATTCGTTTATTACTAAAGCTAGACATAACAATAAATATGATATTTTGCAAGACGAGCGGTCAAAATTAAGGCCAAAATAGTCAAACGATCTATATTTTGGGACGGTTGGAGTAATATTATTGCTTTGGCCGAACATATATATAAAGGAATTAACAACTTAATGGAAAGGGAGAGTTCGGGTTGGATTGATAAATATACTCGTAAAAATGAAATAATATGGTTTGGCTGGGCTACACAGGGAGGAATAACCCAAAAGCTAATTGGAGAGGGCTCTCTATTTAAGCTTAAGTGGAGAGCCCTTCATAGTTCCTATATTTGGAGGATGGAGAGAACTATAAACATGTGAGAGGGAACTATAAACATGTAACCGTCACAAGCATCCTTGGAGTAACCATCACGTCGAAGCTCAACCATTTCCAGGTCGGTGGAGAGCCGGTCAGCCATCCCTAGGGCCGATCGGCCTGGGGATGTTGCCACATGGCACCGCCTTTCGTAGGGACGCTCCAGACGTTGTCCTTGAGTCGGTTTGGTTGGAGTCAGTGCATGTTGAGACGGTTAAGGGGCTGATCGGCCTGACTCTTGGCCGACCGGCCTGAGTCTAGCTCGTTGTTGACGGCCATTATGATCCTTGTGCGACCGTCAACTCTTTGGGAATAAAAGAAAAATCATACTATGTTCCATGCACGAAATGCTTATACTTGACCAAACTCCACAAGTTTTGGATGAGTTGTGCTTGCAGGTGAGATTAGGTGAAAAAGACACAAAAAGATGAAAAGCCTGATCGACCGGCCATATTCATGACCGATCGACCCGGCTTTGTCTCAAAAGGACACATTCCCGACACGCTGCACAACTAAGATGGACAACGTCACATTGCAAACAAGAGTTGATCAGAGGACCCGAGAAGACCACCATGGATCAAAAGGCTCACAAGCAAGAAGAACTAGAGCTTGATCCATGTGAACTCCTAGATGGACGAGTATCTCACTGTTCAAGGACAAAGTCGGTGGAACGGAGGGACCAGAGGCACCAGGACCAGGCCGACCGGCCTAGTCCCTAGCCGACCGGCCCTCCAACGGCCACAACCGCCTTGGACCCTTTGACTACCGACCTCAGCACTGCATCAAGACCATTCAGGAGAAAGGCGGTGCCAAACCGAGCCACGTGGGGGCCGATCGGCTCACCCCATGGCCGGCCGGCCTAGGAACTCCACCGAATATGCCGGTCTTCTTCGTAACGGTTACTCCGGGCGTTGGCTTGGCAGTTATGCTGGTCCACCGACCTGGGGAGCTATAAAGGCCCTCTCATCTTCACTCCAAGACACACACCAAAGAGGAGCTTCCTTTCCATTTCTTAGTTTAGGATTAGAGTTGGGAGTAGAGTTGAGTCGAGCTTCGCTCGAGGTTCCGGAGTTTCGGAGTTCTGGTAAAGCTCTTGTATCTTTTCTTGTATTTCAACTTTCGTATTTAATATAATTTATCTTCTCTACTTTATGAGTTATAGCTCTTCTTTACTTACTCATTTCGGGTTAAGTTATCCTTTAGCTTTAGTTTAGAGTCTAGTTTATCTCTATCGGGTTTTATCTCACGGGTTTTCAAGCCTCGACCAGGGCTGTAAGACGCCGCTGGGAGGACGGGGATTTCCCTCCTAGGCCTCGAGGGAAATGCTAATATCGAGTGCAGACGTGGTGTCTGGCTTGGTATTTGCTAGGAAGTCTGTTGCACGGAACAGTTGTGGTAGGCGGCAGGTGGTGACAGCCCTATCCGTCCCTTGTAATCCACCACGTTCGGGTGTATTCATAACAGTAGTGCTGGGCCTGGAGGACCCCCTCTCTCATCCCTTTCTGAGGTCTTCCTGCTTTAGCCGTCGAAGCGAGCTCTGTTCCCGATATCTAAGTTAGGGTCTAGGCAAAGTTAGAGAGGCTATCTCATAGGGTGAGAAGCACCCCCGGATCCTTTCTCTTCTTGTTTCTCCCAACATCTTTCCTATTCTTTAGAGTGAGTCTCCTTGTGTCGTTGGTCGTTCAGACCTTCTATCCGGTCATTCATTTGACTATTATCATACACTCAGTGTATACCCCCTAGGATTAGTGAGTTGATATTTCTGGATTGATCTATCATTTCATTCATCAATACTCTTTACACCATAGTGCTTCCCTGCGGAAATATAAATACGATACCCTGGTTTACTCCAAAGTGAAATGCTACAACGGTATATTCTGTGCGCTTGCGGAATCCTTTTCTTATAGCCTACAACGATAAACCAGGCCACTCTAAGGCATTACTAATAAGTGACGCTAAGGAGTGCCAACAACCATCCATTTATGTTTAGTGTGATGGAAGAGATCCATTTACGTTTAGTGTGATGGAAGAGGTTTCTGGTACCGTTGTTTCATGGGACACATCCTCAACCCGACAAAATCAGAGTAAATCAGCCATGGGGTACCCGATGTGTGACGGTTCTGTCGCAAGTTCGCCGTCCACGCTCTCCCCTCCGCCTAGCCCTTCAAGTCATTCGATCGCCTAGGGCATGCTCCAAGGCTCTTTGTTAGGCTGTGAATGACCTCCTGGAGGGCTCATATGTGGATCAAGATCCATTTGCCTCCCTGGCCTGATAACTTGATGCTGCTCGACCGGGACAGCGATGGCCGAGGGCATCACCGATGACAAAGGGGATCGGCTAACAAATATTTTTGGAGGTGCGCATAGCGGCGAACCTAGTGCCAGCATGTATGTGGATGGAACAACCACAAGCCTCGTCGATCGTGGACACAGCTCACACACGATCTTCCTCTGCAAGGTTGGACAATGATAGCGGGACCAACCGGGGTCCCAGTTGTTGCGTGCAGCGTCGGCATGTCCATCTGACGTAGGATGTAGCCTGCTTGTGGTACCAGATAGCTCGTGTTCACTCTAGACACCTACGGTTGGTGCGAGGTCCTCATGTGGCCCGTCTCTTAACCGCGACAAGGTTCCACCACCACGTCTGGTGCCCTGTCTCCCACTTGGGCTGCACAAGAAATGCCTAAATTGCTTCTCCTCATCACATTGCAACCTACATACTTCCTCGGTGCTGTATGTTGCAAGGGCTTTTGTCATCGCACTCACGACTGCAAACTGTTGGGGCTGTGGGTTTGGCAAGGACCATCCCTCCTGCCGACTCAACCTCTCTACCCCATCACACCGTCCAGAATCACAACGACTCCTCACGCACTCAGGGTGACATGCCAAGCCTGGTTGCAGCCGTGTTGGATGCGGTTGGGCATGGTAGGAGTGGGCATCAATGTCGAAGATGCCGGAGACATCGGCAACGGGTCAATGGGCTGTAGCAACAGCCTCCACTGGTGACACTGGCACTGCTGCCCGTGAGGGTCACGATGAGCCGACTAGCATGGCGCGACATTTATGGGGCCTCCCTGAGCTCGACCCACTCATCACATGCGAAGTCTCAAAGAACCCGATGCTGCTGGAGTATGCAGCCTCTACACCACCTCGACGATGGTCACCTACCCTTCTCAGTTGTCAACTGACATGGTTCCTCTGCTACACGAGCACGGTCAGCCTCAGGTGTCACCACCACGAGCGGTGCACAAGGAAGAAGCTTCGCTTGCAAGAAAGTGCAAGTTGGTGTTCGGCCTATTGGGAATCATATAATTCATACTCCCTCGGTTTCGAAATGTAGGTCGTTTGACTTTTTTCGTCTTAAGTTTGACCGCCGTCAAATTTAGATCATTCTTGAAATTCGTTTATTACTAAAGCTAGACATAACAATAAATATGATATTTTGCAAGACGAGCGGTCAAAATTAAGGCCAAAATAGTCAAACGATCTATATTTTGGGACGGTTGGAGTAATATTATTGCTTTGGCCGAACATATATATAAAGGAATTAACAACTTAATGGAAAGGGAGAGTTCGGGTTGGATTGATAAATATACTCGTAAAAATGAAATAATATGGTTTGGCTGGGCTACACAGGGAGGAATAACCCAAAAGCTAATTGGAGAGGGCTCTCTATTTAAGCTTAAGTGGAGAGCCCTTCATAGTTCCTATATTTGGAGGATGGAGAGAACTATAAACATGTGAGAGGGAACTATAAACATGTAACCGTCACAAGCATCCTTGGAGTAACCATCACGTCGAAGCTCAACCATTTCCAGGTCGGTGGAGAGCCGGTCAGCCATCCCTAGGGCCGATCGGCCTGGGGATGTTGCCACATGGCACCGCCTTTCGTAGGGACGCTCCAGACGTTGTCCTTGAGTCGGTTTGGTTGGAGTCAGTGCATGTTGAGACGGTTAAGGGGCTGATCGGCCTGACTCTTGGCCGACCGGCCTGAGTCTAGCTCGTTGTTGACGGCCATTATGATCCTTGTGCGACCGTCAACTCTTTGGGAATAAAAGAAAAATCATACTATGTTCCATGCACGAAATGCTTATACTTGACCAAACTCCACAAGTTTTGGATGAGTTGTGCTTGCAGGTGAGATTAGGTGAAAAAGACACAAAAAGATGAAAAGCCTGATCGACCGGCCATATTCATGACCGATCGACCCGGCTTTGTCTCAAAAGGACACATTCCCGACACGCTGCACAACTAAGATGGACAACGTCACATTGCAAACAAGAGTTGATCAGAGGACCCGAGAAGACCACCATGGATCAAAAGGCTCACAAGCAAGAAGAACTAGAGCTTGATCCATGTGAACTCCTAGATGGACGAGTATCTCACTGTTCAAGGACAAAGTCGGTGGAACGGAGGGACCAGAGGCACCAGGACCAGGCCGACCGGCCTAGTCCCTAGCCGACCAGCCCTCCAACGGCCACAACCGCCTTGGACCCTTTGACTACCGACCTCAGCACTGCATCAAGACCATTCAGGAGAAAGGCGGTGCCAAACCGAGCCACGTGGGGGCCGATCGGCTCACCCCATGGCCGGCCGGCCTAGGAACTCCACCGAATATGCCGGTCTTCTTCGTAACGGTTACTCCGGGCGTTGGCTTGGCAGTTATGCTGGTCCACCGACCTGGGGAGCTATAAAGGCCCTCTCATCTTCACTCCAAGACACACACCAAAGAGGAGCTTCCTTTCCATTTCTTAGTTTAGGATTAGAGTTGGGAGTAGAGTTGAGTCGAGCTTCGCTCGAGGTTCCGGAGTTTCGGAGTTCTGGTAAAGCTCTTGTATCTTTTCTTGTATTTCAACTTTCGTATTTAATATAATTTATCTTCTCTACTTTATGAGTTATAGCTCTTCTTTACTTACTCATTTCGGGTTAAGTTATCCTTTAGCTTTAGTTTAGAGTCTAGTTTATCTCTATCGGGTTTTATCTCACGGGTTTTCAAGCCTCGACCAGGGCTGTAAGACGCCGCTGGGAGGACGGGGATTTCCCTCCTAGGCCTCGAGGGAAATGCTAATATCGAGTGCAGACGTGGTGTCTGGCTTGGTATTTGCTAGGAAGTCTGTTGCACCCCACGGAACAGTTGTGGTAGGCGGCAGGTGGTGACAACCCTGTCCGTCCCTTGTAATCCACCACGTTCAGGTGTATTCATAACAGTAGTGCTGGGCCTAGAGGACCCCCTCTCTCATCCCTTTCTGAGGTCTTCCCGCTTTAGCCGTCGAAGCGCTTGCGAAATCCTTTTCTTATAGCCTACAATGATAAACCAGGCCACTCTAAAGCATTACTAATAAGTGACGCTAAGGAGTGCCAACAAGCATTTCTGGCGCCGTTGCCGGGGAAGCAATTGGTTAAAGATATTGTTGAATTATTTGATAATCTTTACAGATTTATCACCATTAACCCTACTACTGCAACACTTAGTTTGTTTTGATATTTTTGCAGGGTAGTGCATGACTAGTTTCAACGTGCCATCAAACTTTGATCCAAATCTAGAACGTATTGGAAGGGTTGTGCGAAGAAGATACGTTCCTCCTCAGATAACACTCAGCATTGAACCACCGTCCGATTCGTCCAAATCAACGTTAGATTACTCATCCGCTCCAGAGTCACCCATGGCTGCTGCAGTAGGAAAGACACTTCGCGAGTTCTCAGCCCCGTCAAGCAACAGTTTTCCAGGACTGAATGACCCAGTGGAAGGAAGGTTTGAGTTGAAGTCCGGGCTTATCAACATGGTTCAAGCTAGCCCTTTCTGCGGGAAAGCAACTGAGGATGCCAACGCCCACCTCTAGAATTTTCTGGATGTCTGCAGCACAATCAACCCCAATGATACACCGATCAACACCATCCGATTCCGGCTGTTCCCATTCTCTTTGCTTGGAAAAGCAAAGGATTGGTTCTACTCCAACAAAACCAAGTTCGACAACAATTGGCATATACTGGCAGATGCTTTTCTGACCAAGTACTTCCCGGTGGCAAGACCAATGCTCTCCGTGGAAAGATCACCAGCTTTCAACACAAAGATGGAGAGTTAGTGCCAGAAGCTTGGGAGCGATTGCTAGAACTCATTGCAGCCTGCCCACAACACGGTATGGAGCAGTGGCTGCTCAACCAAAACTTCTTCCATGGCCTGACTCGCCGATCGCAAGAGCACCTGGACGCAGCTGCGGGAGGAGCATTTCTCTCGTTAGATGTGACTAGAGCCAAAGCACTTATTGAAAAGATCGCCTCTCACCAGAGTTGGGTGGGAGAGAGACAAGCTACATGTACCAAAGGAGACTCCATTGATATGTTGGCGTCCAAGATAGACCTTCTACTGAAGAAGATGGAATCTCCTAATCTGGAGATGACACAAATCGTTGAAGCAAGAATCACATGTGAGACATGTGGTGAGGCAGGACACTCGGGCAGCAATTTCCCGATGACTCAAGAGGAAGCCAATTTCATCGGGAATGGTAACTCTAACAATTATGGCTTCCGCCCACAACAAGGTTGGAATTCCAAGCCCAACCTCCCCTTCGGCCAACAGCAAGGTAACCACTCTAACGGCAATTTCCAGCCTACTATTAAGGACATTTGGTAAGACCAGAAAGAGATTAATGATAGCATTATTAAGAAATTTCTTGCTATTTATAAAATTATAGAGTCTCTGGCCGCCCAAATTGAAGGCTTTAATTCTGTCGTTAAGAACGAGGTGAGCTTTAATAGAATGATTGAAACTCAAGTAGCTCAACTGGCTGCATCTTGTCCTAACCCTAACACGGGAAAACTGCCTGGGGAATCGGAAGTACCCGTTAAGGAAAATGTGAATGCGGTGACCACGCGGACTAGAAATTCCACGAGGGATCCACCTATGCCACAGGATGTAGGTACTCAATGGAAGAGCACTTCCGTTAGGGAAGCCGAACCAGAAGCCGAGGAGGAGGGGAAGGAAGAAAAACCCAAACCAACTTCTAATGAGGGGACTGAGGCTCCACAAGCGTCAAGTGACTACCGTGATCCCACCTTTCTGTCGTTCCTAGAACAAAGAAAGAGACCAGTAGCCGACGAACAATTTGAGAAATTCGTCGAGGTAATTAAGAAGGTTTATATCAATATACCCCTTCTTGATGCTCTGCAGGTACCCACTTATGCCAAGTATATTGAAGATATTCTTGGTAATAAGAGAAGCCTGCCGTCTACTGAGACGGTGTAACTAACCGAGGAGTGTAGCGCTGCTATACTCGACCCTCAGCTTAGAAAGAAGACGGATCCAGGCTGTCCTACCACTTCTTGCTCAATTGGAGGCCAGGACTTTGACAACGCCCTATGCGACTTGGGAGCAAGTGTCAGCGTGATGCCCAAGGTAGTTTTTGATAATCTCAAATACATCTCGCTAGTTTCCACCCCTATGTGTTTGCAGCTAGCGGATCAATCGATCCGCTACCCAGCTGGGATCGCGGAGAATGTACCGGTGAAAACCGGGGTTTCTTCGTCCCAGTGGATTTCGTTGTCCTCGACATGGAGGCTGACACCAAGACACCTCTCATTCTTGGGAGGCCATTCTTGAGCACCGCAAATGCTAGCATTGATGTCGGCGCTGGAGTCATCCAGCTTCGCATCAATGGAGGGACAGAGCGGTTTGCATTTAAACCCAAGCACGAACTCCATCAAGTCAATATGGTCGGAAAAGTCGGGCCTACACACCAGAAGAAGGCCATGGTCCCAAGTATTGATGAACTTGTGAGCATGTTGGAATGGATCACCCTGAAAGAGAAAAAGAGGCATGACTACTATAATGCTCGCCGAAGGGTATCGAGGAACAAAATTCTGGAAAAGGAATCAAATGAGGCTGAATCCAAGACCCCTCCTACAAGGAAGGTATGGCGGGTAAAATCATCAATTGAAAATTCTCTCGAACAAGGTTTCGGAGTGTCCCGCTCATGACATTAAGATCGAGCCCTCGTCATAAGGTATGTGACATGTATCCATTCTTGCATTTGCATATAGAATAGGATTTCTTTCCTTGCATCTCAAATTTAATTTTAATCATGGCATGTTTAAATTCTAGTAATGCATAAACTTTCATAATTTCTGCATTTCAAAAAAAATGCAAAAAATGACTAACCCTATGACCAACTGGACGCACCTAGCATCTATCATTATGGAACCTAGTGTAGGGGGCATTTATTAACCTGTGGGGGCACCCACGAGGAGGCGGAGCACCGACGGGCGCAGCATGGGGCCGATCGGCACCCATGCAGGCTGGCCGGCCATGCTCCTCCGCTCACGTCCCGTCGCCACCTACCAGAGTACAGGGAGCAGTGCACCTGGCCACCAAGTTGCGGCTGTGGCCACGCCCTGGCCACTCCCTGGCCGATCGGCACAGGGGATAGCCCACCGGCCTGCCTTTGGCGCGTGACTATAAAAGCCGGTGCATGTGCACTCCTCCACTCGCACCTCTTCAAAGCCCAGTGAGCTCACTACCTTCTTACACCCTTAAGTTCCAGTTTCCTAAGCTCCAATTAATTTCTTAAGTGAAATTGATCCGAGTTTAGAGCCCCTCTCCTTTTGCATAATGAGGATATTTTTAGGAGAGTGTCTATCACTGCCCAGTGAGCACCGTCAGTGCACGAGAACATTTGTGGTGGCTAAACCTCCACAAGAACGACTGACAGTTTGTGGTGGATTAATTCCCACAAGAACGCCTAACTTTTTGACCGCTAACACTTGATTCCTTCGGGTATTGTGAGCACTAACCTTTTGCAGGAATTATGTGGACACGGACGAAGAGCGCTCTAAGGAGGTTCAGTCCTTCTAGCTCTCAGCGTTCCCAAGGCTCGGACAATATGTCCGTCGACTCCGGCTACCGAGAGGAGGCCCCCCAAGAGCAAGGAGAACCCTCAGTGCCGAGGACTAGGATCCGTATTTGGATCCTGACCAGGATGGAACACATCATGGCCAGGACCGACTAAGAAAAGGATGCCTTGGCGATGCTGCAAACGAGAAGCTTTGGTCATACCAAGTCCTTCGATCCTGACTTTTTAGCTAGGACCGGGTTGGCACCTGACATGGAACGTGCTTTCAAGAACGCTGGATGGCAAGAATTCTACCCCATCGAGGAGCAAGGACCAGTGACTCAAGGGAGAGCAGCAAGGCAGACTCAACAGGGAGAAGCAGGAACATCGGGCGAACCTCGTCCCGAGGGTCAGCTGCAACCGCCGTCGTTCGAAGCACCCACTAGCCACATGAACTTTGAGCAAACGTACGACTACTACTAGGGTGGAGGAATACCAGGCGGAGGGTGCGACTACAGCCGGTACTACCAAAGCAAAGGTACGAGTTCTGGTCCGACTGTAGGTCCGTCAACGTCGGCTCGATACGACTACGAGAACCCGATGCCTCGGGAATTCTCGCAGCTGCGTAACCAGCTCGACACGATGAGTGCCCAGCAGCAGCAGAAGCTGAGTGATGACCTTCATCACAACACGGACCTCACTCAGCAAAACTGGGGGATGACTACGGCGATGCAGTACGACTTCGCCAACTTCTTCTAGAACATGCACCTCAACCCCAGCTATCCTAACCCGTGAGCTTCATTGAAGCTTGGGGGAGAGGTGTGGGTACTCCACCCAGGTAAGTCCTGCTGCCAGCCTTGTCCAGCTTTCTTGAATGCCTTGTCTTGCCCGTTTGCAAAGCTTGCCAGTTAGCTAGTTTGCCAGTCATAGGTTGCCATGTAGTTTTTGTTTAGCTAAATAGAATTTAAAATATATATCTAAATAAATAAATAATCTTGTAAGATTGAATAAAAAGCTCCTAAGCTTTTATGCATGGAATCATATGTGAGGATCCTATCTTTGGGAATGCTGAACAGTTGCTCTGTTAATGCTCTCTAAATGCCTCGTTCAAAACCCATTACTCTCCTAGAATGTAGAGTTCGTTGGCAGTCGATTTGCTGTGTACTTTGTGCGATCATGAGCAGAAATGTTTTTAGTCTAAGTTGTTGTGAGCAATGATATGGTTTGCTTTGAAGTATAGCTGCATGCTTACTAGGGAACCTCTCGGAAGTTTTGTTTAAACACTAAAAGAAAAATCTTCCCTGATGGTTTTATTTGTCCCATCTAGAGCACTATAAAACATATTTATATACTTCTAGCCACCACATGCTACTTATGTTATTTTGAGTCTTGCCGAATGATGTGTCCGCTTGAAGAAGGTGCTTATCATCTACCTATCTTTTTCCTTTGCGTACCCATTTTCTGCTAGCCTCAAAAGTGTCCGGCATGTCAATTGTCCACTCCGGAATTGATATACACTTCTGCCGACACATCCCACAACATTTAGCCAAAAATATCCACTGTGTCTCATTCCATCCCTCCAGGTCATCCAAACTCCACGATGTATACACCTCTCTGTGACAAAAAGAAGAAAGAGTGAGTGATTATCTTCTCTAAAAAAAGAGCAAAAGAGAATAGAGTGAACATAGACACTCTGAAAGGAGAAGAGAAATAATCACTCCAGTATCAAAAGAGAGAGAGAAACAAGGAGTCCAAAAGACCTTCCAAAGTGTGAGTCCATTCTCTCCCTCTCCCCTGAAAGTTATGAATTCCAAATATTGGGATTTGATGAGTACCAATTCTTGCGAACCATTCTTCGGCTCGACAACAAAGGTAACAAAGGTATGTAATTTCCTTTCCTATGAACTCCACATATTTAGCCTTAGAATAGGAAGAGTTTGTCAAATTCTGACTAAAGGGAGGATAAAAACACCTTGAGTGATTGAGAGTAACCATCAGGGAATGATTTAAACACATTTTGAAAATCTATCTCCGAGATGGAACCTGAACAACTACAGGCACTGCTTTGAAAAGGATCGTTTAGGCTCTCAATTGCCAAAGACAAACATGAGACCGTAAGCCCCACAGGTACAAGGTATGAATTCTAAAGGCCCGCTTATTCAACATACCAAGATAGAGTGGTGGTTTATGCATTTGGTATTTCTTGAGTATAAACATTGATGCAACTCCTGACCCACCGAACCTAAGGTTTTAGCCTTGCTCGAGGACGAGCAAGAGTCTAAGCTTGGGGGTGTGTTGACGGCCATTATGATCCTTTAGTGATCGTTAACTTTTCGGGAATAAAAGGAAAATCATACTATGTTCCATGCATGAAATGCTTATACTTGACCAAACTCTACAAGTTTTGGATGAGTTGTGCTTGTAGGTGAGATTAGGTGAAAAAAACACAAAAAGATGAAAAGCCTGATCGACCGGCCATATTCATGACCGATCGACCCAGCTTTGCCTCGAAAGGACACATTCCCGACACGCTGCACGACTAAGATGGACAAAGTCACATTGCAAACAAGAGTTGATCAGAGGACCCGAGAAGACCACCATGGATCAAAAGGCTCACATGCAGGAAGAACCAGAGCTTGATCCATGTGAACTCCTAGATGGACGAGCAACTCACCGTTCAAGGACAAAGTCGATGGAACGGAGGGACCAGAGGCACCAGGACAAGGCTGATCGGCCTAGTCCCTAGCCGACCGGCCCTCCAATGGCCACAACCGCCTTGGACCCTTTGACTACCGACCTCAGCACTGCATCAAGACTGTTAAGGAGAAAGGCGGGCTTCTTCGTGACGGTACTCCAGTCGTTGGTTTGGCAGTTACGCTGGTCCACCAACCTGGGGAGCTATAAAAGGCCCTCTCATCTTCACTCCAAGAGACACACCAAAGAGGAGCTTCCTTTCCATTTCTTAGTCTAGGATTA